>OV281087.1:22710296-23953630 GCA_923060345.2 Erebia aethiops
GCTCCCAGAAGACATGTTGAAGATGTCTCTGAATAAGTTCAAAGTTAATGTAAAACTCATTGAAAAATCTTATTACCATGTAAAGGACTACTTAAACGACAAGGAAGCTTGGCAATAATTTGCTCTAATGTCTCTGATAGTGTGAGATGGTAATAATTAAAAAAACCCGGCTGAGTTTGTTGTGGGCTCTTCTCAGACCAGGGCGCGTTTGGAACCCTCGTAGCTTTCGTTTTAAGATACCGTTACCCATTATCACCATCAAGTCGTATTCCTTATTATTATTATAAATATGACGTTCAGAAGGTGTACTTTGTAGGTACTTTTGAGTTTGAGTTTGAAGTTTAAGTCACTCCGCAGTTTCACACAAAGTTACCTTCGAAGTTACCCAGGATCCATCCAAAGTATTGTCGCCGGCGAAGCGAGTAGCCTACTTACCACTAGCCCAATTCTCTATTTACTCTACCACCGGTTCGGCTTTTCTCAGTAGACACAGTTTTCCGAACCGGTGGTAGAGGTCTTGACTTATCGTTGGCACAAGTTGCCCTGCGTGAAACCACAGAAAAGGAAATAGTATACGGTGAAACAAATAGATAATTAATTTATCATTTAAAAGCCCATTTTGGAATCAAAAATTTTGACGACCTCCCTGGCGCAGTTTTGAGCGCCAGGTTCGATTCCCGGCTGGGAACATTTGGGAATTTATAATTTCTGAATGTTCTCTGGTCTGGTCTGGTGGGAGGCTTCGGCCGTGGCTAGTTACCACCCTACCGGCAAAGACGTACCGCCAAGCGATTCAGCATTCCGGTACGATGCCGTGTAGAAACCGACTAGGGGTACGGGTTTAATATAACTGCCATACCCCTAATAGGTTAGCCCGCTACTATCTTAGGCTGCATCATCACTTACCATAAGATGAGATCGCAGTCAAGAGATAACTTGTAGTGGAATAAAAAAAAATAAGAAAATTGGAAGTAAAGTAGCGAGGGTTTTGTTTTATCAAACTGTGTTTAAGTAGACATATTATGTTTCACTGTAGCGCCTAAACTACCGATTTTGATGAATGAGTTATCAATCGATTCGTTATATATGGTCTGCAGCCTGATTCTGTAACTCAGTGGCTATCAAAGAGTGAAAGCCACTGACATATATTCTTTATCCATTGAAGGTTTGCTATGAAAACTTAATTTTTATTTCATAGCAAACCTTCAATGGATAAAGAATATCTATATGTCAGTGGCTTTCACTCTTTGATAGCCACTGAGTTACAGAATCAGGCTGCTGGTGGTCCGGGTAACATAGGCTACATTTTATTCCTTGTAAAAAAAAAAAATACGAAGGATGTTACATCCAAAAAAGTGGAGTCGTTTTTACCGTTACTGAGTTATAGATTTTTTTTTTTTTTTTTTTAAATCTTTATTTATTTTAAAGGGCTTTTATACAATATGTATATGACAGTCCTATTGGAGCTTATCCATTATTTTTAACTATTCTACTTAATTTATTTTACTACACATAAATTCTAATTAAGTAACTATTCTATTTTTTATGCTATTAATATAAAAGTTAAATAGGATTTTAGCTGAAACGGATTCCGGTTCAGATAAAATGCTATTTAACCACCCAATATTATAATTCTTTAAATTCAGTGCTGACAGAGCTTGTTCCCTCAGACTGTTGTTCTGAACACATTCCATTAATAAATGTTGCATATCTTCAAGTTTATCACATGTCAAACAATTTGGTGAATCTACCTTTTTCATCAAGAATGCAAATTTCCTCAATGGAATGTGACCAGAACGCAATCTTAAAGCAGCCACTATATACGGACGATTCAGTTTGGAATGAATAAACCAGGGAATACTAGTAGGCATATTTTGAATGGTTTTAAACCATATTCCTTTTCCAACCGATTTAGTATCAAATTCATTTTTCCATAACACAGAGCAAGACTTTTTAAATTTAGGTAATATTTCTGAAATGGAAGGAGTAATCAAAACGTCAATGCCTTCCAATATTGCACACTTAGCCAAACTATCCACATGTTCATTTCCAATAAGACCAATATGAGATGGGATCCATTGAATCTTTATATTCACGTCTGTACATTGAAAGTCATTCAGCATTTTTAGAATAGAAAAAGCTATCACAACACCTCTGCTGTGTCCAGAGGCGCATCGAGCTAAATGCTGAATGGCACTTCGACTATCAGTAAATATAACTATTTTACTTAGTCCGATTGTATTAGCATATTTTAGAGCCTCCCAAATTCCTAACAGTTCGGCAGTCATAATTGAGACAACAGAATTTGACTTAAACTTTCCAAATGTTTTATTTTTCTGATCAAAATATGCTGCTCCTGTGCCCTGGATTGTTTTAGAACCATCCGTATAAAGCTTATGCCAGTCTGAATACTTTAAATTTAATTCTTCTAAAATATTAACTTTAATAAGCGAATCATATTCTTTTTTAGATGTATTAACACTAGAAAGACTATCCTCTAAAACATTTTTTATCTTAATTTTAGTCGTCCAAACGTCTAAGGAGAAGATTTCAATGGGATTGGATGATGATACAGTTTCATTTTTTAACTTATCATATAATGTAACAAGTAAAGGTATTTTTTTCATTTTCCAATATGAACTCTTAGAGAGATTATGTAATTCTTTTAGTAATAATAAAGTTTTATTATCACTGGTAGATTTTGCTTTCAAGCAGTACTTAATGCCAAGATATCTTCTTCTTAGCCATAAAGGAGTAACACCAGTCTCACACTCCATCACATGTATTGGTGTAGTTTTAATAAAACTACCCACTATTCTTAATGCTTGATTTTGGATTTTGTCAAATTTTGATAAGTTAGCATCAGCACTATTGTCGAATAAAAAACTGCCAAAATCGAGTCTACTTCTTACAATGGAGATGTATAAACGACGTAAATGTTTTGGATGAATTCCCCAAGATGGCCCAGCCAAAACTTTGAGTAAGTTCAAAAATTTCGCACTTTTCTCGCAAATCTCATTTATATGTCTTCTCCATCGTAATGAGCAATCAAGCCAAAAACCCAAGTACCTAACACATTCAGTTCTAGTCAGTTCAATATCATTAATAGTTAGTAAAATTTGCTGTCTTCTTAAGCCTCTACTAAAAACTACATAATTAGATTTTTCTGCAGACAAACTCAAACCAATATTTTCCAATAAAAGAACAATAGTATTCAAAGCTGCTTGAATCTTACTAGTACAGTCCAAAAGTTTACAACTGCTTACATATATAACAAAATCATCTGCGTATTGTGAAATACATACGGATTGGATCTGTCTACAAATATTAGCTGTAGCAATATTGAATAGTAAGGGTGATATAGGATCGCCCTGTGCTAAGCCTCTGTTTGTCCATCTACAAATATATTTACCATCTGTACCGACTTCGATTTTTAAATGTCTCTCATTTAGAAACATCCAAAAATATTTACAGATTTGACTTCCTACACCAATATCATCAAGAGTTATAACTACACTTTCAACCGTCACGTTATTGTACGCATTCTCTACGTCCAGAAAACAAGCCAAAGTGGGATGATTATTTGTATAACCAATCTGTACTTTTGCTACAAGTTGGGCTACATTATCCAAACAAGATTGAGATCTTCTGAACCCCGTTGTATTTTGTGACAAAATTTTATTGCTCTCAACGAACCACTCAATACGTCTAGATAAAATAGTGTGAAAAATTTTACAAATGCATGAAATTAACGAAATGGGTCTAAGTTTTGAACTATCTGCTTTAGGTATAGGTATAATTTTAATGTCACGCCATTGAATTGGAATGCAGCCAGATGTATATATCATATTAAAAATATTAAGAAGGTATAATTTAGCTATTTCTGGAATATAATAAATCATTGAATAAGTTATGTTATCATCACCTGGGGCAGTATCTTTGGTTTTAGTTAAACAGTGATACAATTCATCTAAAGTGAACACAGATTCCATTAATGAATTCGATGATTTAAATGACGGACATTCAGACGATACAGAGTCAGGAGAAAGACTACACAATAGAGCTTCCTTTTTTTCGGACGAGAAATAAACTTTGGATCGCTTGTATCCTTTGATCCACCTCATACGATGATACATTTCAGGAGCTGAAGTAGTTTCATTTATTGAATCACAAAAACTGCACCAACTGTGTGCACTAGCTTGTTGAATACATTTCTTAACATGTATGATTTTATCTTCTAATTTAGTAAGATTTTCAGGTATCGGATTTTGCCTAAAGGATTTTAAAGCTAATCTACGTTCAGCAACAGCTTTAGATATAGATGGATTCCAATATGGTTTAGGCCGGAATTTTGCAGTAGGATTAGTACATATTTTTAAATAAGGGATATTTCCATCAGCGGCTTTATTAATACATTCTATTAAATTATTGTATCTTTCTTGTATATCATTGTTATTATGGTGTGCCATTGAATTGAGATACAACTCGACAGACTTACTATACCCTTTCCAATCAGCTTTTTTAAAATTGCGAAATTTTGTACACCTATACCTATCCCGAAAATTCATAGAATATTTTATTATTAAATGATCACTGCCCAAGTTTTCATTAGTAACTTTCCAATCAAAATTAATTGCGATATCTGATGAAATAAAAGTAACATCAGGTGATGTTTGCTGAAGGTTATTATTAACTAATTTAACTCTAGTGGGTATATTGTCATTGATTGAAATGTAGCCGTTCTCCAAACAGGAATCAAATAATTGAGTACCTCTAAGATCAACTTTACATGACCAGTTTGTATGATGGGCATTAAAATCACCAGCTATAATAGTTTTATGAGGAAATCTAGAAAAAAGATCATCCCAATCGGCTTGAGTGGTACGAACAGTTGACGGACAATAAACTGATATTATATTAACCAAATCTTTTACATTTAATAATTTAATATGTACTATCTCTATACCTAAATTTGAAATGATTATGGGACAAAATTCTACTTTAATACTTTTATGGCTTATAATACAAACACCACCGTAACCATCAAATCTATCATTTCTATATACATTATAATCTTTAATACGCAATACTGAGTCTGGTTCTAGCCATGTTTCACTTAAAAGGGCTAAGTGCACCTTTTCTTGATATAATAAACACTCAAACTCCGCCACTTTAGGCTTAATACTTTGTGAGTTCCACTGAACTATATTCAACACACAGTCTTTTAAATTATACATTTTTAAAAATTGACACTAATTTCTTCAAAACATCTATCTTCTTGAAATATGTAAATACATACTTAGAAATAATTTCAAAAATAAATTCTACAATTGCGATCATCTTTTCTTCTAATTTACTGTTTGACATAATAATATCTTTCATTTTCTGTATAAATAATTTAAGCGTAATTTTACCTTCACGAACATTAGATTTCTTAGGTACTTCATCTGCCGTATGCCACTCAGATTGTTCTTTATTTTCCTGTAAACTCTGGTCTAACCAATCTTCGTTGTCGATTTTTGTCCTTGAAAGTTTCTTTTTCTTCTTTTTAATTTGAGCTTTAATCGTATTTGGTGCCAAACCTTCTTTATTTATCATATCTTCTACCTCAGACTTCTCTGAGTGTACTAAAGCTTCCGTCATCAAGATGTCTCTATAAGTATTTAAATAATTTGTGCCTTTTACTGTGTGATCATTTTGATCAAGACTATCACATTCACTTTCACTCTCATTAACTTCATTTGTTTTCTTCCTATCCCGGTATATCTCAATTGCTTTTCGGTAAGTACAATTCTCTACAAGCATTATTTTTCTTATCATTTTTTCCTTTAAGAATACTGGACAAGTCTTGTCATTTGCCATGTGATCATTTTTACAATTAACGCATACATACTCTGTTGTTTCACAATTTTCATGACCTAAACAGCATTTCGGACAAACAATTTTCTTAGGACACAGGCGGGTCTTGTGACCAAACCGCCAGCATTTCGCGCATTGAGTTACAGGAAACATATATGGTTTCACTTCAAATCTGCAACCAAATCCATATACGTACGGAGGCAAAGTTGAGCTTTTAAAAGATATCCTTACAGTCTCACTATCAATCCATTTCCCTTCCGCTACGCGCTTTAATCTTTTCACTGCCAAAATTTCATGGTCACATTTAAGATTTTCCAACAACTCCTGTTCCTCTTCGTCTAAATCTATCTCTTTAATTATACCATAAGATATATTAGTTTCATCTGCTGCTTGCATTCTATATCCCATATCTATTAACTTTTTGTTCAGAATTAACTTCTCTGCATGTTCTTTACACCCAAACTGTAAGAGTACTTTATAAGTACTCCTAAATTTAATCCTAAGAATATCAATAATGTTCTCTGCCCTTAAAAGCTTAGCAAATGCTATTTGTTTAGGCAATACTTGTTTAGATGTAATACTCACTTGATAAATTTCTTCAGAGTTACTGTTTTTAGATCTGACAAAATCGCAACTTTTTGAGTTACTCCTAGCCAATTTTTTCGAACGCCTACTTTGCACTGTAATAAATCCATCATCCATTTCATTTTCCTCTATTACATCACTGTTCGGCCGCCTTCTTTTGTCTGTGCCTTTCGGCGTAACATTACCCTCCTTATAGGGTTCAAGCTCCATATTTCCAATTTCTTGCATATTTGAAATCAAATTCAAACAATCGTCCTCCACCCTGGTACATGTTTCAACTTGTTTGTCACAGCCTACATTCTCCCCACAAGACGACATAAACTTGTTACTCACTTGTAGGTACTTTGTAAAAAAAATTGATAAGCGATGTATACTCTAACGTAATTAAAGCAAAACGAGCGCTACCGTCAATGATCGGCGCGCGACGGTCACGAGCTTATTACGGAGTTATAGATTTTTAATACTAACTAGATGATGCCCGCGACTTCGTTCGCGAGGATTGTTTTTTATATTCCCGCAGGAATTCCTTAATTTTCCGGGATAAAATGTAGCCTACGAGTAGGTATGTCCCTTCCCAGAATGAAACTATTCATAAGCACTTGTAAAAAGAATGGTAGATTCATAGATTCAAGACTGGTATATATTGGATGTGGTAGATTTATTAACAAAAGTCTATTTGAATAAAAAACATTTTTTTTTTCAAACTTCTATCAAAAATTTCATCTAAATCGGGTAAAGGATGGGCCGTTAAAGCGTAGAAGACAGACAGACAGACAGATGGAAAATAATAGAATTAGTAACAAGTCTTTAGGTGTATTTATCACTCAAGTAGTTTGTCTGTTTTGTACGAGACAGTTAGTAATACTCGTAGTTACAAAAAGCGTAGCAAACAAGAGATTAACGCCGCAGAGCTGGGTAACATTCGTCTTGTTTAACTCCTTCAGTTTCAGGGTGTATTCACACCGGCGGAATTAATATAATCACAGAGTACATAATAGTACCCTGTACCTAGGTAGGCACAACAATATGTTGAAAAAATTCCTATAATTTTACGATAATGTACTTGAGATTGGCCGCTGTGGCAAAAATTCGGTCGGCAGGACATTATATTATAATATGTATGCCTGCATGGATTAAGTGTTTTTTGATTCCCGCGAGAACTCCTTGATTTTCCGGGATAAAAGTAGCCTAAGTCCTTCCCCGGCATTACAACCTATCCCAGTACCAAATTTCATCAAAATCGGTTTCAAGAACGGTCGGGCGGTGAAGTGTGAAAGACAGACAGACACACTTTCGCATTTATAATATTAGTATGGATTAGCTTCGAAACTGTTCGAAACTCGCTTAAGACAGTTCTTATTATTGTAATCATCATAATAAACGACTTCATAAATTATAATGAGAACATTATCCAGTTTATGCAAGGAGACCACAATATAACCACCTGGAGCGCACTTGTGCAGTAAAACGGCGATAATGATCGTTTTTAATGAAAGAATAAACAGTCCATTACAAAGTTTGTGGTTATGCGATAACTTTCCGTATTTAAGCTGACTCATTAAATTATATTCGAAACTTTCATTTTATTTCACTGATATTAGCAAAACCAAAGATACGTAGCACCAATATTAAAAACTAGCTGATGCCCGCGACTTCGTCCGCGTGGTTTAAGTTTTTTTTGATTCTCGCGGGATCTCCTTAATTTTCCGGGATAAAAAGTAGCCTATGTCACTCTCCAGGTCCTAAACTATACCCATGCCAAAAATCACGTCGATCCGTAGCTCCGTTGCGGCGTGATTGAAAGACAAACCAACAAACCAATAAACCAATAAACCAACAAACACAAACAAAATTAGATGATTTATGACATAAAAATGGTGTCTTTTCTCGTAATATTTCCATTTGGCCAGATTACCATGTTTTAACATATAGAACGCGCACGCTAGGCGTCCGGACAAAACGCCTCAGACATTCATTTGTCCTGTACGGTGTTTTTTACACGACTGCCGAAAAAAGGTGTGTTTTATTTTCAGTTTCATGTACGAGTATGTATTTATGTATGTGAGTTTCTTTATTCCCCCATAACTTCTAAATGCCTAAAAAGATTTGTATGTACCTAGTTAGAATCCTTACATCGTCCCGAGTGACACTGGCTATAATTTTTTTTTTAAGTAATTTTTTGCGGGGCAGTCGTGTTTTTTTTAAAAATATAATAATTATAACTATTTCTCTTATAGAAAAGGGAGGGATAGTTAAACTACCCATTCAAATATTTTCTTTTCGAGTACTTTACATAGGAGATGAAACATTTTCGTTGAAAGCTGTATTTTAAGTTCTATTGAATCAATGTTTTTTCTGTAACATTCAACTAAGTTAGAATCCCCAGAAGATATTAACATAAAGATTTAATTCAGACCTAAACTTCGGTGAGTTTAACTTTAATTAAGTTTAAATAAACAAAGGGAATTAATATTCTAGACTAGCGACGTAACCCGGCTTCACTCCCATGGAAATTTCGAAAGTCCGAACTCCGACTTAGTCCTTGTCTACATTAAACAGAAAATCTCTGTACACAATTTCATGTAAGTAAGTATGGCAAGGGTTTATGCCGCGCGTTGATCAGCCAGTGAGTGAGTGAAGTGAGTGAGTCAGTCAGTCAGTGAGTGATTGAATGAGGACTAACGTTTTATTTTGAGATTGAAATTGAAATTTTTTCACCTTAAAAAAGTTTTAAAACTTTTCAATCTTAAAAAAGTTTTTCCTTTATCTCAACAGGGCATGAAGCCTGGAACTTTTCACCTCACAGGTGGTCGCAGGGCTCTTGTAGGGACCTCCAGCGGCTCCCTGCGACTCGCTTGATATCATCAGTCCAGCTAGTGGGGTTGAATGCATGAATTAATGAAGCATTCTTTATTATAGGTACACCAAAACAAGAAACAGTATACTTGTAAACAATAACAATAAAATTAAACTATAATAAGTACAATAATTGGCGGCTTTTACATCGCTTTGAAGCGGTCTCTACCTGACAACCATGCAACAAAGGATTGATTAAGCCAGTGAGAAAACTTCAAGGGTGTACGTTATTTAAAAGAAAAAAATTGGCAGTCATAGGAACTGCCGATAGAAGTGAAAAGTTTTTTTTTCACTAATTAAAAAAAAAAATTCAAATATTAACCTTAAAACTAAGGTATTAAAGTTTAATTACGAATGTACTATATTTATATTTAAGACCTTTTGTCTTCGTAACAACGCGAGGTGTCGGCCACGGTTACACAGCACTTATTAGTATAAACCTTAAAAATAAGGCATTAAGTTCAATTACGAATGTACTATATTATTATACCTACTTAAGTCCTTATGTCTTGAGAAGAACGGTGTCGATCACGCGTACCTAATCCACATTTTTACCCCCTATCAAAAAGTGCTCAACGCGCTTAAAGAAGTTTTCACTTCAAAAATAATAATAGTTAGTTAATACTTAGGGTTGGTGCCAACTGCAGCTAATGCTATATGTTTTCCAGTGCGAGGTTGCCATTCCAGCACCTTAGGAACGCAACGTCTCTCGGTTCCCGTAGAAGGCAAAAGTAAAATCAACAAAGCCTATTTAGAACTAGGCCGTAGTCCTAACAAAGTTTGTCTGAACTTAGCTATGAGAAACTTTGCATCTAACAATTAAGCCTTTGTTGAGAACTCTCGCTTATCTCTTCGTTGTAGCCACTTAGCCTCGAATAATTATAGATATAGAAAAAGAGTCTAGCTTGTCGCTCCGTAGGTGTTCCATGACACATCAGCGCGCGTATTGTTGTAAAAATAGGCGTATTTTCATAGCATTGCCGTATAATTTACCTACGTTGTTTTGGATGGCAGAGAATGATAATGTATTTGTGTGAGACAGCCAAAATCAGTAACGGGATCTCTCAGTATTGAAATCTCGCTGTTACGTAAAACTACGTAAAAAATCTAAATACAAAATCTCAATATTTCATGGACACATAACTGTTTTAGCTGTGAGTTGGTATGTAAATTAACTCAGTTTCTTAGTTTATAATGCATATACCATACCAGACGATGTCCGTGACGGCGTGACTTAACTTGATAAAAGGTTTTAAAATATCCCTAATATCTTCATTTCGAAGCAGATATGCCGTGTAAAGGTAAAAAACAAAGACAAAAGTAAGGCAAACAGCCAGATAAACGACCATAATACTAGTAGGTATACATATTGCATATTATACCATTTCTATTACATAATAGAATTCCGTGGTCGAAACATAGTTTTGTTAGTCGTGTACCTAGGTGTTCTACGCTTTAATACACGCGATGGAGTAATTATTACCGTTGATTGCTTTCAGCTCGGTCGCTGTACAGTGTACAGTAATATTGGAAAACAATAGTTTGTGGGAAGTATAATAATGAAATGGAACGAAGGTGCAATGTGCTCAGTTTGGTTTTCGTATCATAATCGTAATCGTTAGTCAAACGGATAATTCGACCTGATTAAGGAGTTCATACACATAGATGCCTGCACGTCAAAGAGCATGTGTGAACTCCTTTAAGGGCAAAACACACGGGGAGCGGGCACGGGCCGGGTCAGGTGCGCGGCGGGTTGAAATCCTTGTATTTATATGGACGACATCACATAGCGTCACCCGCCACGAGCCCGACCCGCGCCCGCGTTTCGTGTGATGTCGTTCATATAAATACAAGGATTTCAACCCGCTGCGCACCCGACCCGGCCCGCGCCCGACCCGCGCCCACTCCCCGTGTGTTTTGCGCTTAAACGAAGTAAGTATATAAGTTCGAGTAATACGTTTTTAGCTGTCAAATGATTACGATTTGATTAGATAATTGGACCTCTGGCCTCCTGTTCGGTTGGTCGGGGGTTCGATTCCCCTCTAAATTTTTGGTGTACCCGACCTGTTTTGGTGTAGGAGCCGACGATCTTCCGATCGTTTCCGTATGCACACGAGCAAGTGTGCCCTGTTATTGGTCCAAACCAAAGGAACGAGTATATACGAATGAAAGCGAATGATTTGGATTGACCTAGTTACAGATTATAAATGATATTAGATTACGCGAGGAACGTATAGTGCGTTTAGAGCATTTAAATATCACTCAATTTAACGTTTTTGGAATGAAATGCTTATTTCCTCAAAGGTGTATGAATTTTTGAAGTAAGTATGCCGGTCTAATACGCCTTCACGGCCCTGCACCAGTCTGTTCAATCGACTATAACGAAAGGTAAAATTAGGTTGCTTCCCGGGGAAGGAATTTATTTAATTTTTATCAAAGAAATCCATCCTTAGGGCTAGCACGCTGAAGTGGCAGTGGGCTGGTCACGTGTGTCGGAGGACCGATGAACGTTGGAGTCGAAAGGCCCTCGAGTGGAGACCGGCGACCGCGTCTTGGTAAACGGTGCGTAGGGCGCCCCCCAGCAAGGTGGAGCGATGATATGTGGAGGGTGGCTGGCATCGATTGGATGCGGAAAGCCGAGGAAAGAGCACGTTGGCGTTACTTGAAAGAGGCCTATGTCCGACAGTGGAGCCATAATGACTGATGATGATGATGATGAAAGAAATCCAAGATTTCCTACAGCATTTTGCAAAAACTAAAACTCACTGTATCATCTCGTTATTATTAAACCTTTACCACTTGTTTTTAAAAACCCAAAATGCCTGTGTTAACTCACTTACTCAAAAGCCACCCGGCAAAGTCCTCTCGCAAAGTGTGAACATTGTGATGATCGCTGTACATTCGCTGGCACGGGAGCGCTTGTGAAACGCAGTGGGGTTTAGACGGCACGGGCCACGGCACTCGACGCAAATCAACGCCTGCATCCTATGTCCAATTTCTTTTTTAATAGATACTAGCGATGCTGACACCGGGTCAGATACGTTTATGGGATTATACGACAATATTCTCGAAAACCAGCGTTTTGTTCTAATAAATAAGTCGATACGGTGCCACACTTGACACTAGATTTTGAGGGCACACGGGCAAGTAATAGTCGACTAATTATTGTCGGCGTGCAACGTCTATGGAATTGATAACTTTGACTTAATTGCCCCGTAGATAATATGGTCGTGCAACTTTTAATAGGCATGATGACAGTAACCAATAATTAATGAAATTATGAATTTATCTAATGAAATAGGATTCATGGATTATAAAAAACGTATTTATTTTTCTATTTCGAGTGAGATTGCTATTTATTTTGATAAAATAAAACTATAAAATACAGCAATCCGCCATAATGGATTAAACGCCAAGAAGCGAATGACGTCACAATGGTTTTTTTTCGAGCTTTGACAATCACAAATTGTTTACTGCACACATGGACCTAATATACTGCACACTGCACAGAGTACCTACATTGGTAAAAATAATAGTGACGTCACAAACGACACCATGACACCGGCGAACGTTTTGGCGTGAATTTTAAAATTTAAATTTCAAATGGCAATTTTATCTACATAGCCTTATTTTTCTGCTGAAATAAGATATTTTTTCGAAATAGTAGACACTTCCGAATATAATCTGACCATTTTTCAAAATCAGTCATAATGCCTATTGCCAAGCGCCGGGGCCACTACTCGTGTGCCGGGGGCAATTAAATTTCACAAAAGTGCATGAAACAGAGAACGAGTACGTACTTTACGTCTTAAAAGTAATAAATACAATCATCATACTTCATCATATCATACTTCATACTAATATTATAAATGCGAAAGTGCGTTTGTTTGTTGGTTTATTGGTTTGTTGGTTTGTCCTTCAATCACGTCGCAACGGAGCAACGGATCGACGTGATTTTTGGCATGGGTATAGTTGAGAACCTGGAGAGTGACTTTTTTATCTCGGAAAATTAAGGAGTTCCCGCGGGAATTTCAAAAAACTTAAACCACGCTGACGAAATCGCGGGCGTCAGCTAGTCAAAGTAATAAATCAATACAAAGTATAAATGATAGTTGTCACTGGTATCACAACGCAAACTACTCTTTGATAATCTTGCCCTAATTTATGTAATGAATATTGTATACTATGCTTGCTTAGCATGCCGAGTGAGTTTTCCCCGACGTCCCCAGAGAAATACGGTCCTCGCAAAGAAGTAATGTTTGATTTGCACACAGCTGGCCTCTTTGACGCAAAGTGTTGGAAATGAGTAAATGGATTCTGGAAACATTAAAAAAGCTCGTGTTAGTTCATCGTCTCGAATTCATGGTGGAATAATTATTTCATTTCAATTAATGTTGTATCAAAAGACTTAATTAAGGTAGGAATTGATTTAGAGTCTGTATAGAACCAAATTTGTTCAAAAAGAGCTTCATTTGACGACGTTTTTAGCGTTCCGGTGAGTGCTGTTATATCTTATTGGATTGTATAGGTTCGATTCTTAGCAGAGGCAATTTGTAATTTCTAAACTGCTTTTGGAGTAATCTGGTGGGAGGTTTGTCAGAAAAAAAATCGGCCAAGTGCGAGTCGGACTCGCGCGCCGAGGGTTCCGTACAAACCTGTAGGTATATAAGTAAAAGTTATGGTATTTTTATTGCTAAATGAAATCCATAACATTAGTAAGTTTAAAATTATTAAAAATATTTTTATTATATGATCTAACTAAAAATTTACGCTTTTCGCAATTTTTCCTTTATCTGTGCTGTAAGACGTTGCTTCATACCAAATTTCAAGATTGGTTGAACCCTGTAGGTTTTGATTCCCTTGTGAGTGTCGAAAATTTGCAGCATAAACGGCTTAGAAGTTTGATTTTTTCACAGCTCCAAGGGACAGTAGTTTGTTAGAGCTTAAAGGTATTATAGACTTGAGTATTTGATATGAATTTCAATTTAATACCTCTACGCGTTCATGAGGAAAGGAGTAGTAAGTTTAAAATTATTAACAATATTTTTATTATATGATGTAACTAAAAATGTATGCTTTTCGAAATTTTTCCTTTATCTGTGCTATATGACGTTGCTTCGTACAAAATTTCAAGATTCTGAGTTCACGGGAACCCTGTAGGTTTTTATTCCCTTGCGAGTGACGAAAATTTGCAGCATAAACGGCTGTATCTTTTGATTGCGTTGGCTTAGAAGTTTGATTTTTTCACAGCTCCAAGGGACAGTAGACTTGAGTATTTGATATGAATTTCAGCTTGATACCTCCATGCGTTCCTGAGAAAAAGTGTCTTCGCACAGAGACGGACGGACAACAAAGTGATCCTATAAGGGTTCCGTTTTTTTCTTTTTGAGGTACGGAACGCTAAAAATTGGTGTATTGACGCAAATCTCTAGAATTTATACTGTACAAATTGAAGTGAGATGTTCATTTGATAATGTCGTAAAGTGAAATGAAGATTGTACTCCTAATGGAAAAGGCACAGAAATAATTAAAATTCATTAGGTAAGTATTTTATTTTATTTTCTCGCAATCGAAGTGATGAGTACAATGTTTAACTCGGGACTAAACCCAAACACATCGTGTATCTATTCTACCTATAACTTCTTACAACAGTTAAGGCGAGTCACCTGCAAGATTTTAGGAGGTGAGGTGTGGGGTGCCGCCCTCGCGTCTCGCGGTACGTTTCTCATAGAGACTGGCGGGGAAGCGGGCAGCGCGGTATATTCTGAAACCGCTTGGCAACGTTCAAGTTCTGGGATTAATTTGAATTAAATAAATATAGGACTTCAGTTTGAAACAAAGTTTAGCAGGTTCTCATTAATACTTCAAGAGAAATTTATCCATATAAAAAATATGAGCAAAGTGGAAAATTTTATTAATAAAAAATTCGTTTTAAACTTTTAATTTAGCCTGTTTCAAGATTTTTTTTGATCGAGTAAAGTACATCCTATCGTGTAACAAATTAGCACATTCTTTAGACAATATCTTTAAGTGTATCGGATATTTTTTGTAAGACCGTTATTTAATAGTAAATACCGAAAAAATTTGATCTAGCAAACCAGTTTTCACCGCTGAGCTGAGGTGACTCGCCTTAAACACCTTGTATGATATGGTTTGTTTTAGACCCTTGTTGATCAATCGCTTTTATTTCATTCTAACAGATTCTTAAAACCGGAAACTTTAGCAGGAACATGTATGTTTATTGAATGAAGCAAAATTAATTTAACATTCAATGTAAGTTGGACTGGAAGACTGGCATTGTTTAGTATTAACCTACACACCTATTATACATTCCGTTCAGGTTAAATCCTTGAATTGGATTAACCAAATTGTTTACACGATCGATTTGCATGAGATTTATGGATTTAAGGTTTCCTTCGAATACTCTGTTACCTACCTCCAAACGAAATTAGGTATTAATTTCGTTTGGAGGTAACAGAGTATTGATGATTTACAAATATTTATGCATATTATTAGTAGTGATTCACTTTCAGGTAGGTATATCCAGGGCAAATATTTTTTCCACTAACTATTCCGTTCAAAAATATCTAAATCAAATCTAAAACTTACCTAACTATAAATAAAATTGATTTTCAATTGAGCTTCCAACAGAAATAATATTATTTTTCCATTAGGTAGGTATACCTACCCGTTCAAAAAATTCAAACTTCATTTCTGGAAAATTTCCATTTTGCGTGCATAACTAACATGCACACTAACATATATATGTCACCGTAAGATTGCAAAAACCGTTAGATTGTATTCTAACTAGCGAAATTGTAAACTGTCGACAGATTGTAAACCGTTCAATGTTCTGAGTGTAAATTTTTGAAATATTCATTGTATTTACGTTCTCTTGTCTCTTTCTTATTATGTTAGGTTAGGCTTCGACATATTATATAACTACTTAGTATAGTATGCGGCCGGGCACTAGTATATTAAGCCGATAAAACCTAGTTTTTATCGGGTTAATATATAGGGACATGCCAAGTACCAAACGACTATTTACTTTACTTTAAGTACTTACGGAACGTAAATTTTGTAACGTTGACAAAAAAATTTGTAACGTTGCAAACCTTTTTGTAACTTCATAAAATTTGAACCGTTATACATTCATGCGTGAGTACTGTGGGGTTACTACCATCGCTTAAAGCAGTTTTATTTTAATATTACATTTTTATGTCACGTACTTTGACGTCCCTAAAATAAGGATTGTAATTCTAAAACAAGAATGTCAACAATATTAAAATCATTCTGCTTTAAGCGACGGTAGTACGACCTCTAAGTAGGCTTTTGCTAGCGGTTCCAATTTGGCGACTCCATAAATTTTAAAGGGCTGTAAAAATTCCCGCGCGCCCGCTTTGTACGGCGTCCGTGTACTACCCCCGAAGTACCCGTAATACTAGCGTCACGTGACCACAATCGGATCAGAGACATTCATAGAGATGCCTTTCAAAATCGAAATTTAAACTTTCTAAACTGGTTAAAGTATGAAATTGCCGATTTGTACCCATTTTTCATATTTTTTTATTTTATTGATTTGTCGCAAATGAGTCAATGTTGTTGGTAAGGTAACGTTAAACCATGCCGCTAATTCCTGGGTAGTTTGGCTCGGATCGGCTTCCACCATCTTTTTCAATTCATTGTTATTCACCTGTGTGGGCGGTCTTCCACGTGGTTCGTTCTTCAAATCAAAGTTTCCATCACGAAAGCGTTTAAACCAAAATCGCACGGTGCGTTCATTAGCAGTCCCCTCTCCAAACGCAACATTGATATTGCGAGCTGTTTCTGCCGCGTTAGTTCCGCGTCGGAACTCGTATTCAAAAATCACTCGATTTTTCGAAGTATCCATCTTTCTTGTTTAAGCTGAATAAAAAAAAACAACTGAAAGTCGATAATAGAATGTTGCACATTTTTTTAAAGAAGAACTACATAGGTACCATGTGAAAAAAGTTTCACTCAATAATCTCCAACCATGATGGTTCTGTCATTTCGAAGTACCTACGAGTATTACAATAAAACGGCAATTTCATACTTTAACCCCTATTATTATAAATGCAAGAGTTTGGATGGATGCAATGTTTGTTTGTTACTCAATCACGCGAGAACGGCTGAACGGATATTTATGAAATTTGGCACAGAGATAGATTATTATTATAGTCTGGAATAATACATAGGCTACTTTTTATCCTGGTAAATTTAAAAAAATCCTCAATCTACGCGGACGAAGTCGCGGGCATCAGCAGAGTTAAAATTTATTTATACTTTGTTGAGATAGTTATTATAGATTGGTGTTATATTTTGTGTTAGGTGTGCGCATAATATTATAGCAATTAGTGAATGGAAATATAACATTAATACATTTGACGCGATTTATTCGTTCTTGCGACATATTTTTTTAAACTTAACCAGTAAAACTATAGTTAAACTACCTACTTGAAATTTCAAAATTTTGTATTCAAATAAACTTTTACAAGTAGTTTTGAATCTTCAAATGAATCTACCACTATTTCGTAATGACATTCCTACCGAGAAGACCCAGCTTCCAGGCATTTTATTCCGGGGTTGAAACGGACAGGTATCTTATGCAAGACCATCTCCACAGTTTTCCCTATCTTCCATTTTATGAGTGTAGTGTAGGGTATTTAAGTAGGCTTAAATAATGAGTTAGCATGTCTAGACCTACTATAGTAACCCACCTGCCTCGACGAGTGAATTTAAATTTAATTTGTACAAAATAACCATGCCACTCCATTTGCAACCTAATTTGAAAGGTAGAAGATATAGGTTGCGCTGGCGGTGGAAGATTAGTTTAGTTCCAGAAGCAGGCACCGGTTATTGAAGCTCATAAATCTGCCTGAAAGCGGTCGCAAGAAATGCATTATTGTTTTCAAAGCGTCTTTTGTGATTTATTATAGAGGAAAACAACGATCTAGCTATACTATTTGAACTAGTGTTTCGCCCTGTGCGCGAGCTGCTAAAGCAGCTCACGGGTTGTGGTTTGACTTACAAGTAGTACTGACTTTACTATAGGATTTTGTAGAAATCGGTCAATTTACAAAGAATTTCAAAATGGCGCTGATTTTCTAAAACTTTGTTTTCTGTTATGTAATCCCAGGGACCCCCAAATATCGATTTTGAACGAAATCGATGGATTAACAAAGAATTTCAAAATGGCGCTGATTTTTAAAACATGGGTATCAGTTTTCTATTTTGTGATCCCAGGGAGAACTAAATATCGATTTCGAACGAAATCGGTCAATTAACAAATAATTTCAAAATGGCGCTGATTTTTTAAAACTTTGGTAACAGTTACCTGTATTGAAATTCCAGGGAGCCCTAAATATCGATTTTGAACGAAATCGGTCCATTAATAAAGAATTTCAAAATGGCGCTGGTTTTTTGAAAATTTTGGTAACAGTTTCCTGTTTTGTAACTTCAGGGAGTCCTAAATATCGATTTTGAACGAAATCGGTCAATTAACAAAGAATTTCAAAATGGCGCTGATTTTAAAAACATGGATATCAGTTTTCTGTTTTGTAATCCCAGGGAGCCCTAAATATCGATTTTGAACGAAATCGATCGATTAACAAAGAATTTCAAAATGGCGCTGATTTTTAAAACATGGGTATCAGTTTTCTATTTTGTGATCCCAGGGAGAACTAAATATCGATTTCGAACGAAATCGGTCAATTAACAAATAATTTCAAAATGGCGCTGATTTTTTAAAACTTTGGTAACAGTTACCTGTATTGAAATTCCAGGGAGCCCTAAATATCGATTTTGAACGAAATCGGTCCATTAACAAAGAATTTCAAAATGGCGCTGGTTTTTTGAAAATTTTGGTAACAGTTTCCTGTTTTGTAACTTCAGGGAGTCCTAAATATCGATTTTGAACGAAATCGGTCAATTAACAAAGAATTTCAAAATGGCGCTGATTTTAAAAACATGGATATCAGTTTTCTGTTTTGTAATCCCAGGGAGCCCTAAATATCGATTTTGAACGAAATCGATCGATTAACAAAGAATTTCAAAATGGCGCTGATTTTCTAAAACTTTGGTATCAGTTTTCTATTTTGTGATCCCAGGGAGCCCTGAATATCGATTTCGAACGAAATTGGCCAATGAACAAAGAATTTAAAAATGTCGCAGATTTTTTAAAACTTTGGTATCAGTTTTCTGTTTTTTAATCCCAGGGAGCGCTGGGATGGCGCTGATTTTTTTAAATTTTAGTACCAGTTTCCTGTTTTGTAATCACAGGGAGCCCCGTCGTGGGTAAAACGGAACCGTATCAAAATCTTGCATAGTTCTAGTCTTGTAGTATTCTTCAATATTGGCCATATATTTTCTATGGAGAAATAAATTCCGCCATCTTGAATTTTTTTCCTGTTCATCAAGTAGACCTCCAGGTCCTGATCATCTTTTGCCAAGAAACCACTCTTCCATCTTGTATACTTTCTGAGATGGAAATCAAACAAATTTGTATGGCAGCCATCTTAAATCCGCCATTTTGAATTTTTTTTTTGCTCTTTGTCTATTTGATGAGGTTCCGAGTGACATTAGTTCGAGGACCCCCCACCTATCTTCAATACCTTGGCCGAGCCCTTTACCCGTCTCCGAAATCCTCAATCATCAGCTGTCCCCATATTTTTGTTTAAGTTATATTTTCTGACTTCTACACGAAGCCATCAGTGAAAAAAAATTATTTCATTCAAAATTTTACAGGACGACATTTTTGGGGAAAATCTCGAAAACTACCCCAAATGTGGCAACACTGTTTAGATATCTCGATACTGCCGGTCGAGTTACACAGTCGATATCTACATGTCAACTTTCCCAAATGTTGCCAACTGCCTCAAAATCGTGATCGAAATGTTCAAAAACACAAAAAGAATACAAAATGGCCGCCACCTCGTTTCACAGAAACATTTCACACAGTTTCATAATTTTCCCATGAACTACAGGATGGTAACCGCCTCTGATGACGTTGCAATTTTTCATCTCGCTCGAAAAATCAAAAATTTCAAAACACTACAGCTCGGCCGCCATCTTGTTTTTCCAATTTTTTCTACTTTTTTGTAGTGATCGTTTACTAATTTCTTCAATCATTGCGAGTTGTAACGAAATCGGTTGGAAAATAAAAAAGTTACAAAAAGCACGTCAGCCGCCATCTTGTTTTTCGAAATGTCATAATTTTTCCCTAATCCCATCCCGCACCCGAACGTATTACCAGTACATGAACTACCCCGTTTCGGATCTGTAGCGCTGCGGTTCGGGGTCGAAAAATCAAAAATTTGAAAATACTACAGCTCGGCCGCCATCTTGTTTTTACAATTTTTTCTACATTTTGTATTGTTCGCTTACCCATTCCTTTAATCATTACGAGTTGTAATGAAATCGGTTGGAAAACAAAAGAGTTGCAAGAATCACGTCGGCCGCCATCTTGTTTTTCCAAAAGGTCATAATTTTTCCCTACTCCCATCCCGCGCCCGAATACATCTCCCATACATCATTGTATCGTTTTCTGACTTTTTTTAGTAGAACAATTATGCGGGTATGTTGGTAGTTTTATGTTTGTTTTTTTTCATGCATATGGTCGAACACACCCCCTCTTTCTACAATATCCTGGCCGTGCTCTTCACCCGTCTCCGATATCCTCAATCATCAACTCGCTTCACATTTTTCTCCCAAATATTCGTTAGAAATACCCAGTCCTTATAAAGTTCCTAATCGCCATATAATTTGGTATGAAAAAAAATATTCCACCATCTTGAATTTTTTTTTCATTTCGCTAAATAGACCTCCTCGTCCTGATCATCTCTTGCCAAGAAACTACAGTTCCATCTCTTATATTCTCTGAGATAGACACTGACGAAATTTGTATGGCGGCCATCTTGAATCCACCATTTTCGAGTTTTTTTTAAACTCGTCGCCAATTGGATGAGGTTCCGAGTGACATTAGTTCGAGGACCTCCCACCTATCTTCAATACTTTGGCCGTGCCCTTTACCCGTCTCCGAAATCCTCAATCATCAGCTGTCTCCATATTTTTGTTAAAGTTATATTTCCTGACTTCTGCACGAAGCCATCAGTGAAAAAAAAATTTTTCATACAAAATTTTACAGGAGGACATTTTTGGGGAAAATCTCGCAAACTACCCATAATATGGCAACACTGTTTAGATATCTCGATACTGCAGGTCGAGTTACACAGTCGATCCCTACATGTCAACTTTCCCAAATGTTGCCAACTGCCTCAAAATCGTGATCGAAATTTTCAAAAACACAAAAAGAATACAAAATGGCCGCCACCTCGTTTCACAGAAGCATTTTTCATAGTTTCATAATTTTCCCATAAACTACAGGATATACCGCTCCTGATGACGTTGAAATTTTTCATCTCGCTCGCACCCAGCCGAAATGATTGCTTCTGAAAAAATACCATGTCGAAAATCACTTTTATTTTGATAAATTCCAGTGTTGCCAGACCTCGGCGACAAAAATACCCAAATGTCATTCGTACAAGTGGGACACGTGGTCGCTCGTACTCGAATTTTGCAAAAAATACGTATTTCGATAATTTAACTTTTGGGGTAAATCTTGAAAATTTCCCTAGAAATGGGGTAAATTTTTTTCCCCAATTCATTCTTCGAGTCGGTACACACAATCGCCCCATAGAAGTCGAAACGCTCCGACGTTGCCAACTGTGAGAAAATTGAAGTTAAAAATTGCGTTTTTTCGTACTTGAAACCGAACGGCCGCCACGACAGCCGCCATCTTGAATTTTTAAAAACCACTCCCATTTTGTTAAAATAGAGGATAATTGTAGGCGAAAATAGAAAAAATTATTACACTTGACCACGCCGTTTCGGATCTGTGGCAACGCGGTTCGGGGTCGAAAAATCAAAATTTTCAAAACGCTACAGCTCGGCCGCCATCTTGTTTTTCCAATTTTTTCTACTTTTTCTTTTAATTGTTTACTAATTTATTCAATCGTTGCGAGTTGTAACGAAATCGGTTGGAAAACAAAAGAGTGGCAAGAATCACGTCGGCCGCCATCTTGTTTTTCCGAAATGTCATAATTTTTCCCTACTCGACTCCCGCACCCGAACACATCTCCCGTACATCATTATATCGTTTTCTGTCTCTTTCTAGGAGAACAATTATGTCAATGAGTGAGTCAGTGAGTCAGTGGTAATCGAGCTATATATAGTATAATAATAACTAGTGTTTCGCCCTGTGCGCGAGCTGCTAAAGCAGCTCACGGGTTGTTGTTTTTGGGATAATATTAGGGATCCTCAGTTATCGAATTTGAACGAAATCGGTCAATTAACAAAGAATTTCAAAATGGCGCTGATTTTTTAAAACTTTGGTAACAGTTTCCTGTATTGAAATCCCAGGGAGCCCTAAATATCGATTTTGAACGAATTCGGTCCATTAACAAAGAATTTCAAAATGGCGCTGATTTTTTAAAATTTTGGTTTCAGTTTCCTGTTTTGTAACCCCAGGGAGTCCTCAATATCGATTTCAAACGACATCGGTCAGTTAACAAAGAATTTCAAAATGGCGCTGTTTTTTTTTATTTTAGGACCAGTTTCCTGCTTTGTTATCGCAGGGAGCCCCGTCGTGGGTAAAACGGAATCGTATCAAAATCTTGCATAGTTCTACACAGTCGTAGTATTCTTCAATATTGGCCATATATTTTCTATGGAAAAATAAATTCCGCCATCTTGAATTTTTTTCCTGTTCATCAAGTAAACCTTCAGGTCCTGATTATCTTTTGTCAAGAAATCACTCTTCCATCTTTTATACTTTCTGAGATAGACACCAAACAAATTTGTATGGCAGCCATCTTAAATCCGCCATTTTGAATTTTTTTTTTGCTTTTTGTCAATTGGATGAGGTTCCGAGTGACATTAGTTCGAGGACCCCCCACCTATCTTCAATACCTTGGCCGTCCCCTTTACCCGTCTTCGGAATCCTATATCATTAGTTGTCTCCATATTTTTGTTAAAGTTATATTTCCTGACTTCTACACGAAGCCATCAGTGAAAAAAAATATTTGCATACAAAATTTTACAGGAGGACATTTTTGGGGAAAATCTCGAAAACTACCCCAAATGTGGCAACACTGTTTAGATATCTCGATACTACCGGTCGAGCTTCACAACCGATCCATACATGTCAACTTTCCCAAATGTTGCCAACTGCCTCAAAATCGTGATCGAAATTTTCAAAAACACAAAAATAATACAAAATGGCCGCCACCTCGTTTCACAGAAGCATTTGACATAGTTTCATAATTTTCCCATGAACTACAGGATATACCGCTCCTGATGACGTTTCAATTTTTCATCTCGCTCGCACCCAGCCGAAATCATAGCTCCTGAAAAGAGACCATGTCGAAAATCACTTTTACTTTGATAAATTCCAGTGTTGCCAGACCTCGGCGACGGAAATACCCAAACATCATTCGTACAAGTGGGACACGTGGTCGCTCGTACTCGAACTTTGCAAAAAATACGTATTTCGATTTTTTAATTTTTGGGGTAAATCTTGAAAATTTCCCGAGAAATGGGGTAAATTTTTTTCCTTAATCCATTCTTCAAGTCGGTACACACAATCGCCCCATAGAAGTCGAAACGCTCCGACGTTGCCAACTGTGAGAAAATTGAATTTTAAAATTGCGTTTTTTCGTACCTCAGGCCAAACGGCCGCCGGGACAGCCGCCATCTTGAATTTTTAAAAACCACTCCCGTTCTGTCAAAATACAGGATAGTTGTAGGCGAAAAGAGAAAGAAATATTATGCTCGACCACGCCGTTTCGGATCTGTGGCGCCGCGGTTCGAGGTCGAAAAATCAAAAATTTCAAAACAATACAGCTCGGCCGCCATTTTGTTTTTCCAATTTTTTCTACTCTTTCTATTAATCGTTTCCTAATTTCTTCAATAGTTGCGAGTTTAAACGAAATCGGTCGGAAAACAAGAGAGCTGCAAGAATCACGTCGGCCGCCATCTTGTTTTTCCGAAATGTCATAATTTTTCCCTACTCGACTCCCGCACCCGAACACATCTCCCGTACATCATTGTATCGTTTTCTGTCTCTTTCTAGGAGAACAATTATGTCAATGAGTCAGTGAATCAGTGAGTCAGTGAGTGGTAATCGAGCTATATATAGTATAATAAAATAGGTATTAGTTTAAAAAATACAAAATGATGAAAACTTTTGGGTAATTACTTCGTGCGTCTATTATCTAACTCTAAAGACATGAATTTCATCTATTCATAATCATCAAATGAAAATGATGCTTTTAATTTTGGTCATCCATCACTCCATGTAATTAATGTTTTGATAAAAACAAATCGACTTAAGCTCACGAAATTAAAAAAAGTTGCGTCACGGCAAAAAGCCAACATCACGCGGTGTTCCCAGGCGGTCACCCATCCAAGTACTGACCGCGCCCGATGTTGCTTAACTTCGGTGATCGGACGAGAACCGGTGTATTCAACATGGTGTGGACGTTGGCGAAATACATTTAAAAATTAGTTACCACTTACCAGAATATTAGGATTACACTGCCTAACTAATCTATTTTTCAATTTTCCTATAATACGGATATAATATAGGTACCACCATAGAAAAAATAAATACAGATTCCGTGGGTACCACGACCTTCACCGATCTGTTTATAAGATGAAACCTACTTTTTATTTTTATTTAATAATAGATAAATACGCCTAAAATAGGTCGCCTATCAAAATCCGGTCCAGGCTATGTTTAAATTAATTAATTTTAAGAGCAATGCGAATGAACGGGCAAAGTTGAGAGTAGGTATTCAGGTAGGTATATTGCCGTCGCGCTGCTCCCGGAGAAGACCGAACGCTTATTCAATGCGCATGTATGCGTACGCACGCCGCTCGCTCGAACGAGTTCCGAAATAAAATTAAAATATGTGTTTGAGCTACTCGCGGTCGGCAAAATGATATACCTAGATGTGTTTTGTGTTTCGTATATTTTTTGCTTTCTAATAACTCTGACCCTGGACTTATTTCTCTGTTTTTGATTCCTTTTTTAATGTTTTTAATGCACTAACAGTTACCTAGCTTTAGAGTGCGATCTTAGCTGACGGTAAGTGATGATGCAGTCTAAGATGGTATCGGACTAACCTGTCAGGCATAAAGCAGTTAGTTACATTAAAGCCCTAAGTAGCCTTCATCGGTTAGTTGCTACCGGAACGTCTAATCGTTCGGCAGTACGTCTTTGCCGTTAGGGTGGTAACTAGTCACGGCCGAAGCCTGCCACAAGACCAGAACTGAGAAAATTCAGATATATAAACTTCCAAATTGACCCTGCCGGGAATTGAACCCGTGACCTTGCGCTTACATTACAGCACACCTCACACCACTGCGCCAGGGAGGTCATTTACTCAGTTGGGAACTATTTTTATATGTTTTTTTTTATTCTACTACAAGTTAGCTCTTGACTGCGATCTTACCTGATGTTAGACAAAGTCAAAGTCAAAAAACGTTTATTCAATATAAACTACACTTATTGACGTCCGGTTATTAATAACATATAACATAATATAATGGTGATAATCAGTACGATATCTTAAACTAAAGTAACGAGGGTTCCAAAGTCCAAACGCGCCCTGGTCTGAGAAGAGCCCACAACAAACTCAGCCGGGATTTTTTTTTCACTATCACCATTTCACAATCATCTTAACTAAGGAACTATCAGAGCCATTATAGAGAACGATGATACAGTCTAAGATGGTAGCAGGCTAACTTGTTAGTGTTAGTTATATTAAACCCATATCCCTAACGGTTTCTACACGGCATGACGTATCTACACGCATCTACCGTAACGCTAAATCGCTTGGAGGTACGTCTTTGTCGGTAGGGTGGTTACTAGCATCGGCTGAACTCTCCTACCAGATCAGACCACAGAAAATTTAAAAATGATAAATTCCCATTTGGACCATGTTGGGAATCGTACCCGGGGCCGGAACCTCCCACAATATGACCACAGCGTTCAGGATTGCTATAATGTCCTCTCAACCGAATTTCGGCCACGGCAGCCTATCTCCAAAGAGCCATCTGCGCAGGAGATATTATAGTGCACAAGTGTGGGCGCATACACTGGAGCACTCTCTGTTCCTTTACTCTCATAGCCCGATGGGACGGAAAATCCGACAGGACCGGAGAGAGATCAGGCGCAGCACCGATGGCTTTACATGCTCTTGGAGGCACGGGGGTAAAACACCGCCATCTTCCTTACTCAGGGCTAGTACTGAGAATTTCTTGTCAGAAAAACCCAATACTTGTTATGGCCCGACCCGGGAATCGAACCCTCGTCGGCCGCAGTCGAATATGCTAACCACTAGACCAACGAGGCAGTCAAGAAATAAATTAACGCGCAATAGAAATAGGGGGGGCGGCCGGCAGTGCGGAGATATCGCAGTGTTAATATAACTGCCATGCCCCTAACAGGTTAGCCCGCTATCATCTTAGACTGCATCATCACCTACCATCAGGTGAGATCGCAGTCAAGAGCTAACTTGTAGTGGATAAAAAAAAACCTGACATGTGCTGCCCACTGCCGACTGGCAATTATTGGGTATGGACTATATACTCACAGAATAAGTAAAAAGTTAAATATCGATGTCGATAAACAACACTAGATTATCGATACTATAATTATATCGACTACGCTTGAACTCACTAACTATGTACATATGTGTGTGTGTATACGTATTTAACCTCCCCGAATAGAGGCCGAGAAAACCCGATAGGGACAACTGCAGCTTGGACCGATTATACCTATGAAAAACAGTAGAATTCTCACTCTCGTATTTTTCTGTTTCCACCTTCAAAACTGAACCGATTTTAATTCTGTTTTTACGAATAATTTAACAAGGACTCAGGCTATGTCGATATGTTTTTCTTTTTTTTATTATATCCGTCAAATTTATTTGCGGGATGTCTGATGATGGAACGAAAACTGGGCCATTTTTTGCAGGTTGTGAAGGTTCTATGTTCTTAAAATTATTAATTTATCGAAAAAAGGAAAACATAGGGGCATGGCACGGATACATGTAAATTTTATGGTGCAAGAATATTTTCAATATTGTAATTATCCACGGAGGAAACAGACAAATGTTTTTGTATGGAGAAATCGCCGGGAGAATTCCTCTTAATAAAAAAAATTGGTCAAGAATGAGTTATTGACATATATACCAAAGAGGTCCTAACGGTTGGTTCTACCACTCAGCAAAAAAGATCTGTGATACTACAACGATAAGTTAGTTTTTTCAATGATGAGAACCAAACCACATAAAGACGGATATTATTTTACGAACCACTGTAACGACCCAGACTGCTTGGGTCGTTTTTAATAAATCCAACTAGAAAGAAGCAGGTCTATTTTTAATTTAACAAAAATGACTCAAAACAAAAATTCAGCCCCTATATTAACCCCTTTGGAGGTGGTATTTTGAAAAACTGTGACACACGTATTTCTTTATTTTTTACCGAAAGCTAAAATACCAACTTTCGTTGATAAAACTTGAAAAATATCTTGACAAATGAAGGACTTTCCTAAAAACTTTCATCCCCTATTTTACGACTTTGGGGGTAGAATTTTCAAAAATTGTGAAGCACATAATATGTATTTCTTAATTTTAAACCGTTAGCTCAAATACCAAGTTTCATGGATATAACTTGAGAAATAATCTACTTTCATACATTCTTTGACCCCCTTTTTTAACGCCTTGGGGGGTGGAATCTTGAAAAATCCTTCCTTATTAGTGCTTACGTGACAAAAGAAACTTACTGTCAAAATTTTAAGTTTCTAGCTCCAGTAGTTTAGGCTGTGCGTTGATCACCAGTCAGTCAGGACAAACGATTTTATATGTTTAGAAGATATTATAATCATACCATCAAAATAAACAAAAAAATTACTCCCATAGATGCGGAGCTTAATAACGAACGAACTGTCCTCCTGAATTTGAAAAATAATAAATATTTTTTATTTAAATATCAGTTTGTTCATAAGTTTTTGTTACTTAGATCATTTTTGAGAAATTAAAAGAATCACCCCTATAATGTTAAAACCAATTTAGCAAAAACGACTCAAACCCACATTTTTCCAAAAAACTCGAAAAATACTTCAGTCAACGTAATAAAACTTGATTCATAAAAATATTAGTATATTTACCCTTATGTGATAGGTAATATTTCAAAATATTACAAATACAACATCATTGCAGGAAATAACATCTAAACTTTAAAATTCGATAACTCAAAACAAACTTTTTGTGGGTTGAGTCCTTTCTGCGTAACTACGTCCAATTTAGTTTTACAATCGTGCATTGTCGAGTCAACATCTATGAAGATGTTCCGGTGTCGGAGTGAAACGTACGTCGAGAATAATTTGGAAGATTTGTGTGTGGTGAATATCGCATGCTACAACTGCAAATACACACTGTACCTACCTACGACTTATGTAGATTTACCTACTGTGGCGGATTAAAGCGAAACTTGGCCTGGTGGGAGGCTTCGGCCGTGGCTAGTTACCACCCTACCGGCAAAGACGTGCCGCCAAGCGATTTAGCGTTCCGGTACGATGCCGTGTAGAAACCGAAGGGGTATCGGTTTAATACAACTACCATGCCCCAACAGGTTAGCCCGCTACCATCGTAGACTGCATCATTGCTTACCATCAGGTGAGATCGCAGTCAAGGGCTAAGTTGTAGTGGATAAAAAAAAAACTTCTAGTTCTCTCAAAAATTTGGAGTATAACATTGTACGGCCATAGACTTGTAATATTTACTTCAAAGCTTCTCCATCTCGAAAGAATCTCATTAGGAAAAGTGCTTTGTTATGAGTGAGAGCAGTGGCGCGTGTGGAGAAAAAAATGTTGTGAAATCAACTGAAAGCGGGTCTTAGCTTTATTGTGTACTAGTATTTTATAATGTAATGACGCCCTACATCGAATCTCTACATCGAAAATTGAAAACATTTATTTATAACTAGCAGATGCCCGCGACTTCGTTCGCGTGAAATAAGTTTTTTAAATTCCCACGGGAACTCCCTAATTTTTCGGGTTAATATATATAGCCTATGATACTCACAAATAATGTGGCTTTCTATTGGTACCAGAATTTTCAAAATCGGTTCAGTAGATTCAGAGATTACCCCCCACAACGTCACAAACTCACAAACTTTACCTCTTTATAATACCTACCTATTTTCCGGGTTAGAAAGTAGCCTATGTCCTTCCCCGGGATACAAACTATCCCTTTACCAAATTTCATCAAAATCGGTTATACAGATGCGCCCTGCAAGCGTAGCAAACAGACAGACGGACAGACAGACAGACACACTTTCGCATTTATAATATAAGTACAGTATGGATGCCAAAGCGTGTTTGTTTGTCCTTCAATCACGCCGCAGCAGTGCAATGGAACGACGTGATTTTTTGCATAGGTATAGTTGAGGACCTGGAGGGTGACATATTTTATGCTACTTTATAACCCGGAAAATTAAGTAGTTCCCGTGGGAATTAAAATAAACTTATTCCACGTTTATATTATTATGCAGTATCCTTAATCTATTTTCCTTAATTCCCCTAAGGAATCTCCGTATCTACACCGCTAATTAAGCGAATCTCAGTTATTGCGCTAAGGGAGTCGGCTGCTTGACCTTTGCGCTCATTAGCGGAATTAGTTAATTAAGGACCGCTTTACCAGCTTCCATCCCTTCTCATTAACACTATTCTTCTGATATATAATATCAATATACTAGATGATGCATACGACTTCGTCCGCGTGGATTACCTAATTATTTTGTAACTGGGGGGAGTTACCAAATTTCTTCAAAATTGGTTGAAAAGATGGGCCGTTAAGGGTAGCAGACAGACGGACACATCGCATTGATAATATTAGTTTTTCGGGATAAAGAGTACCTATGCCCTTCCCAGAGATACAACTTATGTCTGTACCCTGTTAAAAAGATGGACCGTTAATGCGTAACAGACAGATGGACAGACAGACAGAAACACTTTCGCATTTATAATATCAGGACGTCTGGACTTTACCACCACCGGTTCAGAAAAATGATTGTAATGGCCTGAAAGGAATTTTATGATTCAAAAGCACTTGTGAACGTTTATTTGAATAAATAAAAGAACATAATATTTTGTATTTGCAATAACCATAGACATAGGATATGGCAATAACATAAAAAATATTTGGGGCAAGATGCCCCACGAGATACCGTACCGACAAACTCTAGGTGGCGGTACATCCAATTTGTATTTTAGTTTCTTCATCTTCACATAGATGGCACTTATGGTATGCAAAAATTATATTTCGATTAAAATCATTTTGTTATATTATATTTTAAGAGATATAATTTATTTTATTTGATATATTTAAAAGTACATAGTTGATAATAAAATTAAAAAGTAATTTTGAGTAACAGTAATTCAATATTTTATGAGAAAATTTAATTCGTTCTGAATCGCGCTATTGAAGTTTTTTCTTAAATGAAGTATATAAACAATGTAAATCGTTTGTACGTTGTACTCGCTTCGGCAGTACATATACTAAAATTGGAACGATACAGAGAAGATTAGCATGGCCCCTGCGCAAGGATGACACGCAAAATCGTGAAGCGTTCCACATTTTTTGCGCTGTTCCTATTTTTATGACTGATTCCCAATAAATATCAGGCAATGGCAGATCTTGACGATTCAAAAGACCTAGGTAGGTATATATAACAAAAATATAAATAACTAGCTGATGACAACTTCGTCCGCGTAGATTGAGGTTTTCATGGTTCCAAGATAAAAAGCCTATGTGTTATTCCAGACTATAATCTATTTCTGTGCCAAAATCCATCGAGATCCGTTCAGCCGTTCTGGCGTGTTTGAGTAACAAACGTCCATCCGTCCATACATCTACATATCTATCCATCCGAACTTTCGCATAATTATAATATTAGTAGGTAATTATAGATATAGAATAATAATATCTAATAACAGTAGGGCCTATAGTAATACATAATATTATATCAGGATATTTTTTTGTCTGCTACGCTGTCACTGACCATCTTTTCAACCAATTTTGATGAAATTTGGTAAGTATAGAGTTTGATTTTATCCTGGGGAAGGACATAGACTAACATCAGGACAAGTCGCGGGCATCATCTAGTTTAAAATATCCATTTCGCATTGAGATTTCCGTTTTATTTCCACACGGTAGCCAAGTACCTACGAGTACTCTTGGAGTGTTGGTACGAACTACGAGGACGCTGGGTGCGAGCCGGGAGCTCTGATTGATTCTGAATGCAATTTGCATCCAATTCCAACTACCAGTAGCTATGGCTGGCTATTTGATGGTTATATTGCATCATCGATACTATGTACATAGACCTATATATCCCTCTCTGCGTTGAAGTCCTCATTTCTGAGGGTCCTGACCCCTTTCTATTAATCCAATAAAGGTAGGAGTTTTCTTGGGATAATAATGCGGTGGGTTCCCACATCCTTCCGCATACGACAAAACTAACCTATTTTAACTCTTAGGATATTCTAACGATTAGTATCAGAAATGTTAGTGATAATAACCGGGACCGCTGGCCTGACGTGCTCTCCGGGACACGGAAGAAACGAAAAGGCCAAATTTGAACCTCCAAATTCGGCCACCCATCCAGTTTACCGACTTGGGTCAACGTTGCTTAACAATCACAAATGACTGATATGCGTTGTAACAACTGGGCCGCTCGTCCCTCGTAGTCCTAGACCTATAAAGATAGGATTAAATAGACCAACAGGGTTGGCTAACGTATTATGGTGATAATTCAAAAATACCCGGCTGAGATTGGTGCGGGCTCTTCTCAAACCAGAGCGTGTTTGGAACCCTGTTCTTAATTCAATTTCAGTTTATTATTTCCAAAAAACTTACACACATAACCACACCAATATAAAATATACTTAAATTACATTTTACTTACTAGTAAACTACAAAGGAATAATTTGGCCATTTGCGTTGGTGGCTGGGTCTGAATCCTAACTAGTATGACTGTGACTAGGATTTCATGCCCACTTCTATCGCGGTTTGCGGCTCGTTAGTTTATCCAGTTTATTAGATATTAAGATAAGTATTTTAGTCCACATAAATACTCCTAAAAATGCCGAAAACTTAGCAAAAACTCCAAACTAAATAGAATAATATTCCGAAGAAATTGTATGCCCTACCCGCTTTCAAAAAGTACTGGCTCGGTCGACGACGCGAGCATTGCGATATTTTACGTAGATATTAGACGCACTTTGCAAGAAGAGACATTGAGCGTACTTGTTACTTACTACTTAATTATCCTTACCACCACCTTATTTAGTTATTAAAATGTAATAATAAAACTTAAAAGTGAGTTTGTTTGTTGGTTTGTCCTTCAATCACGCTGCAGCAGAGAAACGGGAAATAAAAAAACTTATTCTACACGGACGAAGTTGCGGGACTTTCGGACATCATCTACTCGTAAATGTCTCCTAAGTTGCGGCAAGTGTTTGCTGGTAGGATGATAGCTCTGGTAACTAAGCCACGGCCGAAGCCTCCCATCAAGACCTTTTGCAATAATTTATCAAATTTGTCAAGGAAGTAATATACTTACTTACTTAGCATGCAACTCCGACTATAATGTTCAACTGGTAGGTAGGTTTTGTAAGCATGTTTTATTCGAGCGCGTCCTTTGGGCCCGCTCTTATCACAAGAAAGCTCTTTCTCTGATGAGATTTGAGATCGTCTTACGAGGTTGCACGCGCAATTCATAAACGAGATGTTATAAGAAATTCACTCTTGTATCATAAGTACTAAATGTTTGTTTTGAGTCTCTACTGGGGCAAAAGCTATATCGGTCATTTGAGAATCCTCAAAGATCACAGAATCTCAGAGAGAGAGATCTCAGAATATTCAAAAGAATTATTTTAGCTCAAATAAACATAGATAGCTATGATACTATAGTAGGTAAGTACAAGGTGCTTTTTATTTATATAGTTTTAAATTGATGATACCCGCGGGGCCGCGACTTTATCCGCGTGGATTAAGGTTTTTGATTCCCGCAGTTGATTTGATTCACAAATTTCATCAAAATCAGATGAACAGATGGGCCGTGAAAGCGTAGCAGACAAACGGACAGACACACTTTCGCATTTACTTATAATATTATTAGTATGGATTCAAGCGACCCACTAGAAACAGAAACATGATGTTATTTATAACTTATGACGTGCTCGCAATTAAGGCCCGTTATACGGATATCATACTTTTCCAGGTACCCTATAAAGAAATAGGAATCACAGCTGTGGGGATATCATGGTATTAAATTAAAGGTCATGTATTCATATCTCATTTGACCATATAAAAATGCACACTCCCATAGAAATTTTCTGCATAAATACGTATTTACCAACGCAAGAATCGCTTAAAATGACGAATAATTAATTTTGTTTAGGAAAAATATAAAAAAAAAAAATACCGAAGTATGAGTGGTTCGGTTTATTCAGCTTCACCCTAATGAAGTATCAGATTTGCCGCAATATATGCGACGTTGCCGATTCGTGCACGCGCCCGCTGCATTTGCAGATCTGACGTTTTCTATCTCTTTTAAATTCAAATTCAAACAATGTTTATTCAATATAGGTAGGTACACTACACTTATTGACGTCTACTTAATTATAAAATATAATGGTGATAATCAGTAACGGTACCTTAAAACTAAAGCTACGAGGGTTCCAAACCATTTCTTTCGCATCGTGACGCAGCGCTGCGCAGCTCAGCCATTTGTGATTTTAGGAGTTTACCTCCTCTAGTTGGAATCGATTTGCATATAATATTATAAGCCCTGGGTATGAAATTTGATGGGTAAAATCAAAATTTCTTCGTTACATATTTTCCAATTACCATTGGAATCCACTTGTTTCCATGGTAAAACTTGTTTATGTTTCCATAGGTATGTATTTTGATGAATATAAATTATATACTTAATTAATATAAATAAATGTATCAAGCATGCTTTCAGTAATATAAATTTACTAATCTATATATTTTTAATCGTTCGTAAAGAGTAACAATTTTTTCAAGAGTAACACACATTTTTTTAAAATTTCAAATCGTAAACATAGTGATGGTTAAATTTAGCATACCTGAAACTTTTATTGCATACTGCCATAATATATGCAATTTTATTAAATAAATTATGTGTAAAATAATTATTAGTGGTTTTTGTTTCTGTCAACGGTCTCGCTCTCGATTTGGCAACCCTGGCCGTGCCGCGCCAACTCCGGCAGAATTACTATTTTTAAATTTTACGATTATTGTTTTTTAGGGTACCGTACACAGAGTGTGCCATGTGCCGGGACCCTATTACTAAGCCTGCGCGCTCAGTCCCTCTGTCTGTGTCTGTCTTTCAGGGGGCAGTAGGTATCACATGAATCGTATGAATAAGAATGAATGATTATATTGTTGTACACCCTTTTATTGTACACCACAATAAAATAAAAAACCGGTCAAGTGCGAGTCGGACACTAAGGGTTCCGTACCATATAGTTTTATATTTGACACCTCTACATTAGCTGTTAGTATTTTGCGCCTCTATTCATGATTCTACATGAGAATTTAGAAACTGTTGATGGTAAATAAATATTGTAGGTACCTACTAAGCAGAGACTCTATGATTGAACTCCAGGTCCCAGCCCCGCAGCACACGAGTATATATCCGTACCCGCAGGTTGCAGCCTGCAGGCTACTGCGCTCCTAAGCCATGGAGATTTAGGAGCCATTGATTGTAAAATGATATTATATATTAGTACCTACACTAGGTATTAATTATTTACCATTCAATTCAATTTTTATTAGGTAACTAGGTATACTGCACACTTACCTAATGAACGTCCAATAAGTATTATCACAGTAAACAGATACGTATTATTTATACATATATGGTGATAATCAATTACGGTATCTTACAACTGAAGCTACTTGTTGACTTCTTAAGATTTCTTGATCCTCTTCTGGGCTGATGCTACAGAAGATTTCACAAAAATATGGGGATTGGGAACTGAGAACATTCCGATTGCGATCTTTTTTACGCTCTACAGTCTACTGTAAAAATATTTTCAAAAAATCTACTTCAATTCCAAAGACACGATCGATATCGACGTGGTGATACACGCTGAAATTGATTTCCCGCAGCCAAATGATAGGTTGTGAACTCTTTGAACGAGGAATGATACATTTTGCGTTTTACTAATTTTATAATTTTATTACAGTGCTTCACACACGGGGAAAGTTTCTAAACTTACATAAATACAAAAAATAATAAATAAATGACTATGACAATATCCGCGAATTTTTGATATACAGTATATAGTAAGTTTAGAAACTTTCCTCGTGTGTGAAGCACTGTAATAAAATTAGTTTATGCCGTAGGTATCAATACGCGCAAAAGTTTATATGAAAGTCCGCCATCTTTCATGTTATATCCATGAAACTTGGTGTTTGAGCTTTTGGTAAAAAATAAAGAAGTACATATTGTGTCACTGTTTTTCAAAATTCCACCCCCAAAGGGGTAAAATAGGGGTTAAAAGTTTGTATGAAAGTCCTTCACTTATCAAGTTATAGTTATGAAACATAGCATTTGGGCTTTCGGTTAAATATATAAAGAAGTAAGTGTGTCACCATTTTAGAAAATTCGACCTGCATAGAGGTGAAATGGGGAATGAAAGTTTGTAGGAAAGTTCTATATTTTTCGGGTTACATCAATGAAAATTGGTATTTGGGCTTTCGATTAAATATTAAGAAACACGTGTTTCAGGATTTTCGATAATTCCACCCAAGGAATTTTTAAAAATTTCACCCGACCGAAGCACTGGGCTCGTCCGCTAGTATCTACTATCTAATAAGTATAATAATGTGGCGCGGAGGCTTAGATATTATGTAGTAAATAAATAATAATCAAATATTTCAAGTAACAAAATTGGTTAGTTGGCTATAAAATCGAGCGTAGAGCGTTGTGCTATATATGCGTACATATATATGCTGTAGTGTGGCGAGTTTTATACCTACAGTTTGTTGCGGCCTGATTGTATATAGGCCCTTAATCCTGCTATATTTTTATTACCTACTCTATGTAGGTACTGTAGTGTTATTATAATATTTGATAGGTATTTTGTCCTTTGAATCAAGATTCGCTATTGTAAATAGTGTAATTGATTTATAATATTATTAATAATTGGGAATCAGTCTCTAAAATAGGAATGCTGATTTAAATAGTGCAAAAAATGTGGAACGCTTCACGATTTTGCGTGTCATCCTTGCGCAGGGGCCATGCTAATCTTCTCTGTATCGTTCCAATTTTAGTATATGTACTGCCGAAGCGAGTACAACGTACACCCGATTTACATTGTTTATATACTTCATTTAAGAAAAAACTTCAATAGCGCGATTCAGAACTAATTAAATTTTCCCATAAAATATTGAATTACTGTTATTCAAAATTACTTTTTAATTTTATTATCGCCTATTTACACTTAAATATACTAAATATAATAAATTATATGTTATAAATAATATAAAACAATCATTTTAATCGAAATCTTATATTTACCATCCAATTAATGCCATCTATACAAAGATGAAGGAACTAAAATACAAATAAGCTGTGGTAGCCTAGTGATCTAGACGTCTTTATAGTATATTAATAATAAAATGAAATATACGGTATTATCTATTTTGCGACAAATAATATAAAAGTATCTAAATATTAAACTATCAATGAAATATAAAAATTCAACGTACCGCCACCTAGTAAAGCTTCTACGTACTACTTAGCGCAGGGCTTATGGCGCACCGGAAAAGACCCGCGGCACATCACGATAGCGTTGTAATAAAGGTTATATCATAGTTACAGCCTTTCACAGCAGATGGCAGTGATAAATTTTTCCTTTGTAGAAATAATTAGAATAAAAAAACATAATATTATATATAATAATTATTAATGTGTAAATGTAGTAAGTGGTCTACTTGATGTATTAGTTCTACAAGATAAATACAGGTCGTAAAATACTTGTAACTTACTTTTATTTACATCTATTAATGATTTTATTATTTTAATATGTTTTCGCAAATAATAGGTAGGTATAATCTGCATCTGACAGTGCCCGGGGGCTGATGCGATTAACGAAATAAACAAACATATTTTAATAACAATGTTTATATTAGGGATATTAGGTCACGTGCCCATTGCCGAACTTGATATCTTAATTAGGTACAAAGGGCGAATCATGTTTGGAAGGAATAAATAATAGGTAGGTATTATTATTATGGTACGGGGTACCTCTAGATGTTTGTTCCTACTACCCCTATATTCAATGTACTCTGTTGTTCCTACCTATGTCAAGATTTCTAGACTCTAATCTCTTGAGTCTTGACTATTAAAATAATTATCTAATAATTATTTTTCTAAACGCATTAGGTACCTACGTAATTTTACAATACACTTGCTCGAAAAATGCACTTACAGAGTTACTGAATACTGCCTCTACAGGGCTTGTAAGTTAAATTTACTGTCCCCGTGCAGTAAATATTTACCGCCCTCGTGCAGTAAATTTGCAGTTTTTTTTAAATTTTTGTAAGTCCTCGTTACTTCTAAATAAAGAGCTTTCTTGCCAGAAGGTTCATTAAGGTTTTAACAATCTCGTGACAAAGCGATGGTCAGCCCTCGATTGGGGCTAAGTCCCCAAACTAGGTACTTTAAGGCGCACGTGCATAGGTCGACTTTCATACATTTTTCTTTTCGATTATTCTTGAAATATAAACATTTTTGTGTTTTTTTAATTTGTTTTATCATTTCTTTAGGGCTTTTTATGGTCGCAATTTTCATGTCAGATAAATATTTACATTATTTATAATATAAAAACGGCATTCAAAAAGTGTCAGATTTACGCATGTGTGAGTTGTGAAGTTTACATTCGTCTTGATAGATGTCGCCCGTGTCGCCTAAATAATGCGTCAAAAAAATATATTTGATCGCCATCTATCATTATACTGTAAAACTAGTTCGCTGTTACATGCTATAAACTTTTTTAAGATAGGGGAAGTTGCATGAAGGTTCATATCTAAGTACGCGGATTGTGGATAAATTATTTTCGTAGTAGATCCCGCTATACCACGACCTTCACCGATCTGTATAATAGATGAAACCTTCTTTTTATTTTTAACCGACTTCCAAAAAAGGAGGAGGTTCAATTCGGCGCGTATGTTTTTTTTAAATGTATGTCGGTGCATATCTCCGTTGTTTCTAAACCGATTTGAAAAATTTTTTTTCACTGGTTAGTGGAAGCTCCCGATGTGGTCCCATAAAAAATTCTGACTCCAAATCCTCAATCCTGATGCTGTAGGTGTACCGTACTACATGAAATCCTCAAAACTAGGCATTTAAGAAATTTTGATGGTAAATTAATATAGTAGGTATCAAGTCACGTGTATAAAATACAACTCTGAGTCCCAACTCCTCAACCCTGATGCTGTAGGGTACAGAACTCCTTAAAAATAGCAATTTAGGATTTTTTTATGATGAATTCTTATTGTAGGTGTCAAGCAACGACTTCATACTTAAAACCAAGTCTTAACTCCTCAACTCTAACGCTGCAGGGTACTGCACTCCTAAGCCGTGGGGATTTAGAGTACACTAAAAAGTTAAAAATAAAAATTCTTTCCAAAAAGCCGACTTCCAAAGCCATTGTAAAGTATAAAATAATTTTGATTTCTACAGTGGCTTTGGAAGTCGGTTTTTTGGAAACAACTTTTATTATTTAATAATAGATAAATACGCCTAAATTAGTTCCTATGCTATTATGAGTAGGTACTCAATCTATGAAGTACTCCATGGAACAAGGAAGTAAGTACTTACTCTAACTTTAAAATTTATGTTCGATTAAGTAATCCATGATTATTTAAAAGAAAGAAAAGAAAATATTAAGTATATTTTCTTTCTTAAAAGAAAATAATATTATATTTTCTTTTCTTGGGAATCCAGAGTCACTAACTTGCTAGCTTCGTGGTACCCTAGCTTGAAAAACTAGCCTGTAGCCAGGGATTATGACGTAGTAAGAATACCGTTCCCTTTAATAGGAAAAAGAACGTAAATTTTGAAATATATTTCGCCAACGTCCATACCATGTTGAATACACCGGTTCTCGTCCGATCACCGAAGTTAAGCAACATCGGGCGCGGTCAGTACTTGGATGGGTGACCGCCTGGGAACACCGCGTGATGTTGGCTTTTTTAACGTTTCGAAAAAAAAAATAAGTCTTATTATTACCTACTCGTAATTTTTATGGGTCCGTAGAACAGCCTTGGCTACAGCACAACTCGCAAAAAGCTTCGCAACTCGTCGAGACTCATTTATTTTCTGACTAATTAATGTCCACGACTTCGTCTACGTGGATTGATTATTATAATTCCCGAGGGAACCGGGATAAAAGTAGTCTATGTCCTTCCCCGGTTGTTCCCCGGGATGCATCATACAACCTTTCATTATACCTGTCATCAAAGATGGGCCGTTAAAGCGTAGCAGACAGACAGACACTTTCGCATTTATAATGTTAGTATGGATTTGATCAAGTGGGAAAAAACCTAAATATTAAGAGTAATCACTCCACCCTAGTCACCACCGGCCATTTTAAAACTGTACGATCATTTTTTAAACCTTCATTATCCTAGTGTTATTTACATCCACAGGTGCGTCCAATCATCCGTGAAAATCCATTAATGGGGATTTTAATACAAAAAGCAGTCCATTTTTGGTAAATTGGTTTTAGCTTGACACTCGTCAAAGGACATGGGGGTTACTACTACCAAGAACCATCGAATAAAGCAGTATTAGTGTCCCACAAACTTACTGCCAGTGCATATATAGCAATACTTAGCAATATTAGGTACACAAAATGACAGTTGATGTCATGTACCTTGACGGTCCTTAAAAAGTCAACAATAATGAAACATGCTATAAGCGTTGTAAAAATAACATATACTTAACAGGCATAAAAATTTGTTCCAATTTTGACCAGTTAAGTTGGTGGGACTGTACTTTAAAATGATAGTTTTATGTCACGCATCTTTACGTCCCTAAAATAAGGACTATAATTCTAAAACACGACGTTAACAATATTAAAACAATACGGCTTTGGGATAGTAGTAAGTTCCACGGCCACACTTTAAAATATATACTAGCTGACTCACCCAGCTTCGCATTGCGTTATAAGTTATACTTATAACGTACGTTTAAAGTTTATTTTTGCACGGCGAGGCAATCTCACCTGATGGTAAGTGATGATGCAGTCTAACATGGTAGCGGGCTAACCTGTTGAGGGCAGTTATACTAAATAGTCAATACTCAATTTATTTATTACAGGAAATACAGGTGTCGCTTATGTTACTCCATGACTTGACTCTACCACCGATTCGGAAAGTAGATTCTACTGAGAACTGCCGACAAGAAACTCAGCAGTTGCTCAAGTATATAATAATATAACATACAGTAGTGTAAGTAGGTACTGTTATTAGTTTACCCCCAATAATACCCCTAATCGCTACACGGTATCGTACCGGGACGCTAAATCGCTTGGCGGTACGTCTTTGCCGAGGTGGTAACTGGTAACTAGTCACGGCCGAATCGACCAGTGCAAGCCAGTAAAAAGTTAGGTAAGTATCATAAAATCCATAGGTTAACCCTGTTTTCCACTGGTCGCGAAGCTATAAATATTTGATCAACTATCCGATTCAGGCGGCGTCAAATTTAATTTGCTAGAGGTCCAATAAAGGTCCAAATTCATCGCAAAAAGCGTAAGGTCGGCCCCCTTGGAAAAAAGAAAGTCACCTTTTGTTAGGGCTGTCCAAATATTTCGGAGGAATTAAACTTATCAGACCCGGTGGCCGAAATTGGAAGAAATTTGTATACCTTTTTAGTTTTTGTTTTTATTTTATTTTTCATAGACACAAGCGATGCTGTCACTGGGTCAGATATGTATGTCAGACTATACACTGGGTAATCAAAGTAGGATAAAAGGTGGAAATATACTGACTGACTGATTTAATACTTGTAAAGAGAAAATAACTATGAGAATCGGGACTTAAAGTTTCTTAGTAAAAATATAAGAATTCACATTCTAATACGCAATGCAGTTTCAACGTGATGCGTGCACAGATAAGCAAACGGACCTACGGACAAAAATTAAAAATAAATAAATTGACAATTACCTATAGGGAATACCAATAGAAGTGAAAACTAACAATTAAAAAAACGTTTTTTATTAATAATTAAAATAATATAAACCTTAAAACTAAGGCCATAAAGTTTAATTTCAAATGTAGAACAACGTTCGAGTATGTCGGTTACGCGAATCCACAAGTTTTCGTCCTATCAAAGTGCTTAACGCGGCTAAAGAAGTTTTCACTTCAAAAACTATTTTTGGCTGTAGGTACTATTGATAATCAAGCCTTCAAAAAAACTTAAGTAAGTATAGGGAAAGAGGAATCGGTTAGTTACATAACTAAAATTAGGAAAATTGAGTTGATATGCCACCGAGTAAAATAGCTCTTACTTAGAAAAAAATATATGTATTAATACAAAATATTATGTAATGTCAATTATGTGCCAAGTGCCACCCCTACGCGAATGTTACGTGATAAATAACGCATGGTTTAACATTTGGTGATTTGCTATTCCTGTGTTTGCTGTAACTGAATATTTTGAAAAAAGAAAAATATTATTTTATGAAGATGGTAAGTAAATAAGTAGAAGTAATAACTAAGTACCTATACCACCACAACGATATATCATACATATCCATACTAATATTATAAATGCGAAAGTGTGTCTGTCCGTCTATCTGTCTGTCTGCCTGTCTGTCTGTCTGTCAGTCTGTCTGTCAGTCTGTCTGTCTACTGCTACGCTTTCACGGCCCATCTGTTCAATCGATTTTGATGAAAGTTGGTATGTGGATAGTTTGTATCCCGGGGAAGGACATGGCTACTTTTAATCCCGGAAAATTAAAGAGTTCTCGCGGGAATCAAAAATATAATCTACGCGGACGAAATCGCGGACATCATTATAATAATAATGTACGCGTTAAAAGATAATAGGAAATAGAATGTAAAATTTAGCTGTGCCGTCGCCAACGTCCATACCATGTTGAATACACCGGTTCTCGTCCGATCACCGAAGTTAAGCAACATCGGGCGCGGTCAGTACTTGGATGGGTGACCGCCTGGGAACACCGCGTGATGTTGGCTTTTTTGAATATTTTTGTTACGTTTTCGCTTTTTTAAATTAATATTTATTATTTACCTGTGATTTATAGGGTTCCGTAGTGCAAGAATTAAACCTTTTCTCCCAAGCTTCCTAATTTCCAATCAAGCTCAACAAAAAAGTGTTTGCAAGGCAAGCTCAGTGGAGATCTTTCTTCCTCATCGCTAAGGGCGGTTACAGATTCGCGTTATAGACGCGTATAGACCCGTATAGAACTATAATATAGACGCGCCCTTTGCACGCGTCTTACGAGCGTTCACTGTACTGAATTATAGAACGCAGCGCAATGGCATAGCGCGCTATTTTTCCATAGCGCGGATCGCGTGCTATATGAGAAGCCGCTATGACGCTACGGCGCTATGAATATCGCGCGATCTCACGCTACGCCTCGTGCTTACTGAATGACCCACAGGTTCGAGCGAATACGCCGGAAAAAGCGCATGTACGCACGTTCGGTTTTTGAAGCGCGACACGATTATGCTTTCGTTACACAATCGGATGGCAGATCACACAAAATTCAGACATTTTAAATTCCCAAATTGACCCTGCCGGGAATCGAACCCAGGACCTCCCACTATAAGACCACACCGCTCACCACTGCTCCAGTGAGGTCGTCAAAACACAGCTTCCACACAGATTTTCAGAGAACATAAAAAAGGGTCATCCGGTAAACTCCGTTATGTCTCTTATAAAGTTTATTATCATCCAATAATATGTATAAAACCCGTTTTATTATCACCGAGGACAAAATTGGTAGTACGTTATCATTCTTTACAATCATACTGGCAAAGTTATTAATCCCCCGCTTTCAATTAAAAATGGCTCGGCCAATATTTTGGTGTTCTTTGGGAAAAAATAACACCAACCATAAATTTGGTGTTTGGTACTGGATACAGTCCAGTAACTGTCCTTTAGTATACTAGTGTTAACTTTGTTGATAAGCTTTTATGTACTTTTGTATGGTTTTGTTTACAAACTCTTTAAAAACAAGGACAAGCTCCCTGGCGCAGTGTTAATATAAGTGCTGTTGTCGTAACGTGCGGAGGTTCCGGATTCGATTCCCGGTAGGGTCAATTTGGGAATTTATAATTTCTGAATTTTCCCTGCCGCCAAACGATTTATTTATTTATTATTATAATTTATTATTAATCATAACTGCCATGCCCCTAACAGGTTAGCCCGCTACCATCTTAGATTGCATCATCACTTACCATCAGGTGAGATCGAGTCAAGGGCAACTTGTAGTGGATAAAAAAAAGAGAACTGATGTCTCTGGTGTTATAGGGACTTCAAGTATAGATAGAAAGATTGATTTCTTCTGTCAGATTGGTCATTCTAAAAAATAACATACGCGTGTTAAATGGAGTGCGTCCTCCTTTTAGAAGTCGGTTAAAAAGATCCACCTTGTAAAACTCCCTGATGTTACATATAAAGTTTATTATCATCCAATATGCATAAAGCCCCGTTACGATCGTGTTTACTACCCTATCATTGACCGCGGAGCAGGTGGGCTTCGGAATTGATCGCCAATGTCGCGTGAAATTACTATTACCATTATGATGAAAAATGTGCCTTTTGATTAGGAACAGTTTTATTTTATTGACCATTGCCGATGCCCGACTACGTCCGCATGCATTGAGATTTTTGGTTTGGTTGAATTATTGGTTCACGCGGGAGCTTTTTAATTTTCTGGGATAAAATCTGAACCTGGATGACTATACCTAATCTTTTTCTGTGCCAAATTTCATCCAGATCCCTTCAGCCACTCTTGCGTGATTGAGTGACAAACATCAATCTATCCATCCATCCATTTATTGACCGAGCGAAGCGAAGGTCTCTGAGTCTACTTGAGTGAATCTGCACTTGTCGTCCGTCCGTCCGTCCGTCTGTCAGAGCATTATAACTTCCGAATTACTGAATGTAATTACTTCAGCTTTAAATATAATATGTAAAACGATGGCCTCCAGCAGAATATGGTCAAAAAGTTAAAAAAATCTTTATTTCAGGGAGGCTCTCATAGAAGCGAATGCGAAGTAAAATATTTTTTTATAGCGATACATAGGGTTGCGGTATATCATTTTAAAGATGATATAAGATTAGATAAGAGATAAGATTTATAAGATGATATTATAGTCCTATAATATATTTTTTTTAATTTTTCCCCTAAAATTGACGAAATTATCTTTCAAAGTGGAAATTTTCTAACGTCCAAAGTTGACCTCCGAACTCTAGATAAATTTATTGAAAGGCCGAGCCTGAAATTTGATCAATTATTTGAATTACATCCTGTACTTGAACAACAAATACTAAAATTAGATAAATATTATAAGGAAACGAAATTATTTAATTTTTAATGAGTTTCAGTATTTTTAACAGAATTTCACATTGATGCCAATAGATGGCGCCGCGAGGTCTCAGTTCGGGGCGAACCACTAGTATAGATAGTACCTATAGATCAAAAAATTCACCCAACATTTCGAATGAAATCATCCTGAAGAAAAATAAGAGGCCTCCATATTTTTTTTATTAGAACTACCATCATAATTGTCATATTGTAGGAATCTTACTTCTTACTAATATTATAAAATATGTGAAAGTTTGGATGGATGTATGGATGTATTGATGGATATATGGATGTTTGTTACGCAATCACGCGCCAACGGCTGAACGGATCTGGCTGAAATTTGGCACAGAGATAGATTATAGCCTGGAATAGCACATAGGCTACTTTCTATCCCGGAAAATTAAAGAGTTCCCGCGGGAACCAGAAACCTCAAACCACGCAGACGAAGTCGCGGGCATTCGCTAGTGATACTATAATATTCCCAAGGGTGTGTTAGTTGTTGGGCAGCGTGGTGGACAACAACCTTAATCTTACTAATTTTCTAAATGGACACCCGTGCTGCAGATTTGTGCTAAATCACTCATTAGTAATGCTGATGAGTGGGTGTGATGGGTTGAGGTAACAAAATATTACTTCTCTCTTTTGTGGTTGATTTGGTGGTGGCTCAAATTGTTTGAAAGAAAAAAAAAACAACGCAAGAATCTTGTGATTTCGTATTAGTATAATCGTGCAACTTAGAATTTCTTGATCGAACGTTCTCTCTCTGCGTCGTATTCCTCATTACTGAGGATCGTAACCTCTTTTCATTAATCAAATAATAGTAGGCGTTTTTAATAATGCGGTGGGTTGCCAGACTTCCCACGTTCGTCCGCATACCTACGACTTGACTAAAGCGTTAACTTAGGTTTTTGTAACGGTTAGTACGAGTATCAGATGTTAGTGCTAGCTTAACATGCTCTCCTCTCCGAGGCACGGAGGAAGCGAAAAGGCCAAATTTGAACCTCCAAATTCGGCCACCCATCCAGTTACCAACTTGGGTCAACGTTGCTTAACAATCGCATTCGACTGATATGCGTTGTCACAACTAGGCCACTCGTCTCTCGATCAAACGTTACTTAGCTTCTATTTTAGAAACTCAGTTAAATCAACTTCTGAAAGAGTAAAACAACTTTTGAAATTGGAATGAAAACATGAAAATAAAAGCACAAATAATAGTCGGTTATTATCACAAACATTTCACAAGCAACCCGTAGCGAATCCCGAACTAAAAGTTTGTTTCGCAAATATACACTTTCAAACAAATTTAAATTTCCATTTATCAAGGATCAAACCCGATTCATTCGATACGCTAGCAAATGATATTGCATTGTATTGTGAATCTCATCTGGATCTAACTAATGAACGAAACACCCTAACTAATTTACAAATTGCTAACGAATAAGCAACTTTGCCCTCTGCTACAGAAGACTCAAATTCTAATGTTACAAAACAAACTGCATCAGTTATTGAGTTCAATAATGATGTAAGCAACAAATATAGAGACGAATAAAAATATGATGTATGGATATTGGAATAAGGTATAGATTTTGTTGTTGATAGTAATACGAGAAGTGACATAAGTTTTGATAGCCGTGACCTATTAGCAGTGACAAAACATACGGTTGTCAGCGTGATACGGGATTTATTATGGGGAAGCCTTGCAGATATTTTTGGCAATCTTATTGCTATGATAATAAAGTTCATTTTATATAGATTGTTGACCCCAGAAATTAATTGTTTGATATCGTTGGGTGTATCAAATAATTAGAAGAAGCGTAACAAGGGCCGTTGGTTATTTGTTGGGTGAAACAAATTTACGCTTTTGTATTGTAAAGTAAACACGTTCAGAAATTACCTCGTGTTTGTTTCATTAGACACTTATTATAATTATTGGGTAGTCTTTATTCTTTCTTTATTTCATTTCTATTTTTGTTTCAGTCCAATTAAATTCGTTTATTTGCGTGTTTCTATATCGGGATGGTAGAGTATAAAAGCAATATTTTTTAGGAACACAATTATTATATTGTCATCACTTTATTTGTTGTTTTAAATTTTGATGCAATTAATACCCGTTATACGTAGTAATAAATTACAATTATATTTTACATGTGTATCATTTGAACTGGCTTTGGAGCACTAGGTACCTCAATTTGGTTATTATGGTGTTACTGAGTTCTTTTCTCCAGTATCATTTAAAAAAAGTTATTATTCCTAGAATTTTAAACATATTATAAAGGGATAAGCTGACTCTTATAGCATATGGAAGTTTTCTCTATAATCTTAATCATAATCAGAAATCATTTATTTTGCGAAATTGTGGGTGACAACAGTTCTTTACAAGTCTTTTATAACCAGTGATAAGAAAAGGATTGACTAATTTCTGTAAAAATACTCCTCACTACAAGGACTAAAAGGATTTTCAGCACTTCTACGAAAAAGAAGCTGCTTCCTAACAAGATAGAAGCAACAAATTAAATGACGCAAATTATCACACAAATAAGCTTTTCCCACCCCTCTCGATCACTGACCGAAAAACTAATACAAATAAATCAGATCAACGGGAACATACTCAGTGACAGCTCAAACGTAAAGAAGAACTGGCTGATGAAAAACAAATTCAAAATGGTTTCCAAATTCAAATAGATACCAATGAACTGCCGCGTGGCGTTCTATGGCTTTACAAAGATATACATTCACCAGCCAAACTCAATATCACAGCAATTTAAACTTTATACCCTTTAAATAAGCATGTAAAACAAATTTTTGGAACTCTACAAAGCTTTTGACTGAACACAGTGTTGAGTATAGACATCGAGAGTAATACAAATTTAGTTTCACGTTGAACAAACTTATTTTGGGCTGCAAAATGAGTTTTATTATTTAGTACAAAAGGATCTAAGTTCAGTTTTGTGCCAGCAAGTTTTTGTGGAATATTTTGATGCACGCGGCCACGCGTCCTGCCATAGATAATAAATGCCTTCGGCAAATAATTACGTTATTTGATTTTAGACGGATGATGGTCGTTCCGCAAATAGTTCTCTCGTGGGAGCTCGTGGGGCTTATGCTGTGATTTACTAATTGGAGAGAGCATGATGACTGGATGAAAGCATTGAATACATATTTAATGGTTGTACCTAAATCCCCCGTAATGACTTAGTTAGTCCCTTTAAATTATTGATTTTTTGCGAGTTCATCCTTTGTTTTATTGAATACTAGCTAATGCCCGCGACTTCGTCCGCGTGTATTTAGGTTTGTCGGTTCCCGCGGGGACTCCTTAATTTTCTGGGATAAAAAGTAGCCTATGTGCTATTCCAGACTATAATCTATCTTTGTGCCAAATTTCATCCAAATCCGTTCAGCCGTTGGGTTTCAGGTGTTTTTGCGACGGTGTTGCAAAGATTAATCATCCAATTATATATATAATATAATATAATATATTTTTTATATAATATTTTTTCAGATGAAGACCTTAACAATTTTATTAATTTATTTTCAGTCAAAATTTTATTTTAATAAATATAGGTTAACCAATTTGTCATAACACTATTATTATGTATTAAATATTTTACATGATACGTTTTTGTCATATACTAATAATAATATATAATATATTTATATATTATATTATAAATGCGAAAGTTTGGATGTATGGATGTATGGATGGATGTTTGTTACTCAATCACGCCAGATAGGCTGAACGGATCTGGATTAAATTGGGCACGGAGATAGATCATTATAGAGATTTCTTTTTCAATCGATTTTTGGTAGTTTTCGAGCAATAGTTTTTTTTACGTTTTTTCGTGATATTTCTGAGGGAGTGAGTGTTAAATTTTTGTTCTTTTTATTCAGTGTTCTTTCTGTACATTTTTTTTGTGTGAACATATACTTGCTATGAAGTATACTACTTTGCATAAAATTATTACCATCTTAACACTAACAAAAGAAAACTACCAAAAATCGCTGAACATACATGGGGTATTTTCTGATATATATGTCTAGTCTAAGTACGAGGAATCAAATTCTATTGTTTGGACGTCACTATTTCGACCATCCTGTATAGCATATTATTTCGTTTCTTCCTAGTTATAAGTGCCTGCACCTGCGAGAGAAGAGATTCTATTCTCTCATCGGAATTATTTTAATAAAGATCATAACAATAAATTTCGTGTCACTGGGTATGTCAATAGAAATGTCCCTTGAATTCCTCACAGCTCTCGAGATTCCAAATCACTATTATTATGTATTAAATATTTTACATGATACGTTTTTGTCATATACTAATAATAATATATAATATATTTATATATTATATTATAAATGCGAAAGTTTGGATGTATGGATGTATGGATGGATGTTTGTTACTCAATCACGCCAGATAGGCTGAACGGATCTGGATTAAATTGGGCACGGAGATAGATCATTATAGAGATTTCTTTTTCAATCGATTTTTGGTAGTTTTCGAGCAATAGTTTTTTTTACGTTTTTTCGTGATATTTCTGAGGGAGTGAGTGTTAAATTTTTGTTCTTTTTATTCAGTGTTCTTTCTGTACATTTTTTTTGTGTGAACATATACTTGCTATGAAGTATACTACTTTGCATAAAATTATTACCATCTTAACACTAACAAAAGAAAACTACCAAAAATCGCTGAACATACATGGGGTATTTTCTGATATATATGTCTAGTCTAAGTACGAGGAATCAAATTCTATTGTTTGGACGTCACTATTTCGACCATCCTGTATAGCATATTATTTCGTTTCTTCCTAGTTATAAGTGCCTGCACCTGCGAGAGAAGAGATTCTATTCTCTCATCGGAATTATTTTAATAAAGATCATAACAATAAATTTCGTGTCACTGGGTATGTCAATAGAAATGTCCCTTGAATTCCTCACAGCTCTCGAGATTCCAAATCCCCTAATAAAATTCTGTAATCACATTTTATTTGTGCCCCTGCCAGCATTCCTTTTCGTAGTGAAATGGAGAAAGAAATATTAACCGAAAATAAGAAAATGTATGTGAAAAACATATTAAAAAATTATTCAGGGATCATACTTAATATAGTGTTTCTTGATGTTAATGTCTATTATATAACTTTAAATTATTATTAACTAGATGATGCCCACAACTTCATCCGCGTAGACTTACGTTTTTGTAAACTCCTGGATAAATCTTAAATTTGATGGGATAAAAATCTTATGTCCTTCACAAGGGCTTATGTACCAAATTTCGTCAAAATCAGATGAACCGATGGGTTGTGAAAGCGTAGCAGACAGACGGATACACTTTCCCATGTAAAGATTTAAGCTTAGGATTTAAGACTATAAGCTTAGTATATATACTTAACCGATGTAGGATTCGGGCTAGACCTAGAGATTAGATTTCTTGTCTTGTTCTTTGAGAGATTGATTTGTGAGCAAAAAAAAACGTTTGCTTGGTGTTTTTAAGGACCGTTAAAATTATACTTATTATCGAAGAAAGCTTTGCCAGTGCGGTACTATAGCCACGGCTGAAACCAGTGTAACTCAGTGGCTATCAAAAAATGTAAGCCACTGACCTGTATTTTTTATCCATTGAAGGCTAAGTAGCAAACCGTCGATCGATAAAAATAAAGGTAGGTATGTCATTTTTTGATAGCCACTAAGTTACAGAAAACGGGGGCTGTACTGCCAAACATTACCAATTTGTGAAATGACCTTTTATCAGTCAATTTGGATTAGGTCAATTCTCAAATGGATCCAATCAGAAAATTAAAACGGGACTTGCTTGCTACATAATGCAATGCTATCCTATAGATATCCAAATTTTTTTCTCAATAGGTAAGAGTACTTCTAGAAAAACAAGGTTTACAGTTTACAATCATAAAATTTTATTTGTCTCTAACAAGGAGTAAATTTTTACGAAAATATATTTCTATCACCATTCTAAACTTTACTAGCTATTATAAATTATTTATATTTACAAAACTTATGATTTATTTTAATTTTAAGATAAACTTTCACATTATTTTATTGTCCTCTTTTCTTCACAATGAATCATTTGTAGAAGGATTTGGTGTCAATTTGTAACAATGTAATTCTTATTTAAGTTGGATCACATAACCTATTGGCTAAAATGTTTTATTTTCTGTCTTAAAACAGATTGCGTTGCACGTCTTATCAACTGATTTTCTTACCAAACATAGTTAATTTTTATTACAGTTTACTTCAACACTGATAGAATCCAAGTTTTTAAAGTTAAAGTAAAGGCTGAGTTGAGCTATAGCTACAATAAATTATTTTACAAACTAACTTGTGGCAAACAACGATCATAATCAATCAAGAGTACCGCGACAAATTCTGAGCTTCAAAACTAGTATCATTATCACTAACCACATCAATTTGCTCTTGTTCATTTTCACACGAAGAAGAACTATTTTTGGAGCACGAAGCTTTGGCGCAACAACACTTCTTACTTCTGCCATCGTTGGACATTGGGCTTTCCTCCTTCTTTAGTTTAACTCGACGGTTTTGGAACCAGATTTTCACTTGCTTTTCCGACAGCTTCAGTCTCGATGCAATCTCAATTCGCCTGAGCCTTGATAGGTACATGTTCATGGAAAATTCTCTCTCTAGCTCTAGAAGCTGTGTACCGGTAAAAGCAGTTCGGATGCGTTTGCTAGAATCTTCTTTCAGCGGTAATCGCTTTAGTTCCTTGGAGTAACCTGGCAGTAGTTCTTCAGGATGAGCTAGAGGTGGGCTTGGAGTTCCGTTTCGGCTGTCACTTGATAGAGATGGTGATCTTTGACCCTGGCTTTTGGATGGTGATGTCGTTGGCTTATAAGGATGATGCAAATACGGCGAAATTGACTTCTTTCTTCGGCTGACGAAGTTAACAGGCTCTGGCTCTTCCAATTTCATATAACCATCCATTGGTCGATTATCACTTGGCTCATATTGTTCTGGTTGGCGTGGCAGCTGATGCATTAAAGGATAACGAAAGTTGAGATGTTCCAAGAAAGGCCTGAATAAATCAGGCGTTCTTTGTTGATGCTGCAGTCCCAAGCTTAGGAGATTCAAGCTTCCTGGATATGGGTATGGAAGAAACTTCGGTCTCGCATCCAAATGGTGGTTCATAAGATTGGTGTACGCGTGTAGAGGATCACTTGACATTTCTGTCTTCTTGCAGTCTTTCGAATCACTGATCAACGTGTCTACTAAAAATGAACGGTTCATTTTGGCTGGTAGTTTTCGCTTTGGCGTTTGCCCTGCGACTGACTACGAGGGGTGAGATTTGCTAAAGTAACAATTACAAAAACTACCCCCACTTAGTGCACCCTATTGTAAATATACACAATGGGCCTCACTCGAAGCGTTTTGGCAATTATTTGGCCCATCCCACCCTTTTGTCGGTGAGCCGTCAGCCCCAGTACTAGTTGAATAAAAAAAACCGTATTCTTGTGAATGGAACATTTTAGTAGCGATGAATAATTTTGTATGGGCTGCTAACATCCCTCATATCTGTCTCATTAAACTCGATTTGGTTACTGTTTTAGATCGATTCATTTTTAATGTTTTCATAGATATTTTTTAACGTATTTTTGTTTTTCTGTGTAAATTTTATAGGGTTTTCATTATTTATAAACTTTTCTTAACTCTACGTAAATTTTTCCAGTTAAATAATAATTACATAACTAAAACCTACATAATTATAACAATCTTACATAATTATTAAATGCGAAAATATTATGTTTGTTCGTTGGCTTGTCCTTGAATTCAACGCAACGAATCAATGGATCGAAGTATTTTTTTGCATTGATATAGTAAAAGACCAGAGCATAAATTTATTTTATACTTGCCTACCTAAAAATCATTATACTGTACATAATATTTATAGCTAAACCTTATCAGACGGACAAAGTAGACGGTAATCATCACGTTCTAGATATAGTTACATTCTAGTTATTTTGAAGACCTATAAAAATTATGTCGAACACAAATCAGTTCAGGAAAAATAACTTGACTGAATGATTATGTCTATGAATAAAAGAGTTTTGATGTACCCAAAATGCAAATCGTTTACATAATAGGTACAAATAGGTACATTTCAAGTACCAAAATCTTGCAATCCATCTATCAGAAGCGAATTAATTAGGTATGAATACCCTATAATATGAACCGTCTGCTGAACACGTGATTTTGATACTCGTAAAAGAAATCGAAGGGGGTGGGAATTCAGGCCCCGCCCTTTAGGACCCTTATTACAGAAACTAGTTTATGAAATATTAAAGGGATGAATAACATTGTTAAGAGTAGTAATTGTGAATCAATTCGTGTTATTATCATGTCAGTATTAATTTGAATGTAACTCTTTGAGATTCTTTTGAACGTTAAGTGCTTTATGATGGGTTCTGAAATGGTAATATTAGTGCTTTTATGGTATTATCATAGTGTAAGTATATAATATTTATTATTCATACAGTGGGTCGACCTCGACGCCCATACAAATGACAGTTGTACTGTACTCTCAGATATGGTTCAGAGAGGTAGGAAACTGCATACAAATTCGACATTAGTTTTATTTTTCACTACAAGTTAGCCCTTGACTGCGATCTCACGTGATTACACCTACATATTGTGATGAACCTAACAGATTAGCCCGCGACCGTCTGAGACTGCATCATCACTTACCATCAGGTGAGATAGCAGTCAAGGGCTAACTTGTAATGGATTATATAAAAAAAAACTGCAGCCCAATTAACGTCCCACTGCTGGGCACAGGCCTCCACTCTCATAGGAGAGATAGAATTAGAGCTTAGACCCCCCACGCTACTCTAATGCGGGTTGGCGAGCTTTTAACGACTATTATCATGTTAGTGATAATAACTGGGACCGACGGCTTATCGTGCTCTCCGAGGCACGGGGGAAACACCAACAACTTCCTAACTCCGGGCTAGTACTGAGAATTTCTAGTCAGAAAAACGCAATAGGTATTTAATTATGACGCGACCCGGGGCTCGAACCCAGAACTCTATCGAACGACTGGTAGGAAAGATTATTAGATAATTATGGACTGTGGTATTGTGCAGTCAGCGTCCCATCCCATGTAAACGGAACTGGTTATTTTTTTTAACATAATAAAGTATACAGACATCTCTATTTAAGAAAAAGGATTTGCAATGGCTTTGTAAGCCGTCGCGCTTTCGTCGTTTATGTAACTAGCAGATGCCCGCGACTTTTTCTGCCCGCGACTTTTTCTGCGTGGTTTAAGTTTTTTTATTCCTGCGGGAGCTTCTTAATTTTCTTTTAGCCTATGTTTCTTTTTTTTAAATCAACTACAAGTTAGCCCTTGACTGCGATCACACCTGATGGTAAGTGATGATGCAGTCTAAGATGGTAGCGGGCTAACCTGTTAGGGGCATGGCAGTTATATTAAACCCCCACCCCTTCGGTTTCTACACGGCATCGTACCGGAACGCTAAATCGCTTGGCGGCACGTCTTTGCCGGTAGGGTGGTAACTAGCCACGGCCGAAGCCTCCCACCAGGCGAAGTCACTCTCCAGGTCCTCATCCATACCCAGTCCAATGCCAAAAATCACGTCGATGCTTTGCTCCATTGCGGCTTGATTTGAGGACAAACCAACAAAGAAATACACTTTCGTATTTATCGTTTTTTCAGTCGTGTATTAATTTTACTCAGAACAAGATCAACAGTGACGTTTTGACAGTTTCAATATTGGAAATCCATTATAATGGCTTTAATGGGCAGTTTTAAAGCTTTTTCGACGGTTGAAAAATCTACCCAGATTAGATACAGTACTTAGTTTAATCTTATGAAATATTAATATCTTATCTTTTTAGAACGAGGAGAAGTATCTTAAATCCTAATTCTTTATCATACCCTTAATTTTGTGTATAATTTTTTGGGACAGCAATTAGATTTTCATCTGCGTGTTTCATTCGTTTTAGTGATTATATTTTTTGGTGGTTTAGAAACTGGCCTCGACCGAAGCTTCCTATCAGACCAGCCCTTAGCCAATAACGAGGCATCCATACTCATCTACTACTTAAATGCGTCTGTAAAAGTGTACGCTGTCACGGCCTATCTTTTCAAATAATTTTGATGTAAATTACTACAGGGATAGGCTGCATCCCGGGGAAGGATATAAGCTATTTTTATCATGAAAGAATTAAAGAGTTCCCGCGGAAATCAAAAAAACAATAATTCACGCAGACGAAGTCGCGGGTATAATCTAGTATTTTCTTATTACAAAATTAACGACGCCAAGAATCGAACTCCAAGTTTTGTCTCATTTGTCTCTTTCACACAGCACGTACCGCTGTACCAGAGCTTAGCTGTATTAACAGCTTAGGATTTAGTTTATCAAATTTCTAAGCTAAATGCCTCGACTGCAGACTGCAGTGCAGTACGGAAAATTAGCCATTGAAAGCTTGTTAATAGCTGCAATAACCTTATCTACTACTATGTTATAGACATAGGCTGTTGGCATAGGCTTTTAGGTTAACTATACAACTTGAAACGGAAGTCTCCCCTATTATTCCTGCGGGAATGTTCCAGGATTAACTGTAGCCTATGTGTAAATTAAGAGCAGACAAATAGATTCAATCATTATGTCGTATACACCTCTAAGCTACAAACCAATTTTGGGCTCGGTACAGCAAAAGAAAAGTGCTCCCTTTTGGAAGGAAATTAGGAAACCCTTTTCGTAGAAGTACCTAATAAATCAAAAGAAACATCAGGAAATTTCACTCGATGAATATAGAACTTTTGTTGGTTGAATTTCCATTAACGTTCTAGGGGGAAAACGCTATATTACAAGCTTAGTTTTCTTGGTTTTGTATTTCAGGATTTTCATTTAGGTAAAGGGGGTAAAATGGGGATTTGAAAACCAATCAAAATCGAAGTTAACGTGAGCGAAGCCGCGGGCAACAGCTAGAGTGAACAACGTCTCTAATTTTATTTCAGCGCCTTTCCACAGAATAGGTACAGTTGTTGTAGCCTTTCAGCGTATGCACCGCAAAACTCAAGTCAATAATTATTTATGGCGTGCGTTTGATTATAACGTTCTGGCAACTAGAATAATATTAAATGTCTGGCATTTATTTTAATCATGAATCAAACCCGAGTCTCATCATGTCGTATTTATGAGAAGTTAAGATGTGGCAAATATCAACACAGCTAGAGGGGTTTATTATATTATATGTTACCTTTTTTACCATTTGGGCAACGTCAATTTCCGAAGATAGTAATAGCGAAATGTTTACAAATTTTATCACGGCATCTCATAGAGGCGCACAAAGACGGCAGCGCAAAAAAATCAATCCTTTTGGGCAGAATTTTTGTCCATTGTTAAAAAAATCTGTCGAAGCCAAATATGATCACGAATCGTGATAGAAACGCGGACAATAGCGCGGTGATAACAATGTATCGCAAACATTGGCTGATACTAGCCAAAGAGCTGGTGTTCTATCGAGACGTTGCGTATGTCGAAAATTAATTATTTTTTATTAATTATTAAATAAAGGATTTCCCAATAGACGTAATATCCACGTGCCTTGTTAGTTTAATGTTGAATAAATTGTAAAATATCGATTAAAGTAAAAAGTGCGTCTAATTCGAATCTATGCACGTTCATTTCATACAAAACCCCATACGAATCGCGCATTTTTACTTTTAAAAAGTTGTCAAAATTTTAATACATACCATAAAATCGTGTTGACATCTGACGGCGGATCCTCACATGCCTCCTGGTGGCCGCAGACCGCACCAACCAGGTTGGTAGTCAATGTTTAGTTTTTAAACCCGCAATTCAGTAAAGTCATGCCTGACAATTAGCACTTTCTTTCGGTTCTTCAAAAATCTTTTTGAGTCCTGAATAGATCTATTTAAGTATATAATATTTGGGCTATGCAAATATAGTTAGTATGCTATTTTCTAAACTCATTGAGGTAAATCATAGAGGCAAAAATACATGATTAATAAAAAAATGAAAAACGCAATGTGAATTGGTGCTTATTTATTACGTGGTGAACCTTTTGTAGACCTGTCATAAAACTGTTAGCTCGTGTATTCTCGTTTGAATTGTGTTAAAACTTTGTGAGGTAAAAACACTTTGCACTTATCGATCGTTAGCTCTCAGACAATACCTTACCTAATGATAAAAATCAAATTGAACTCTATTTCTTACAGAATAAGGTATAATAAATCATAAGGTTTTCTTCAGATAGAAACAGAGATGGGGCAGTAAATATAATAAAGGATACAGTTTCGTGAGCCCAGGTGGGAGTGCAGTTATGATTCATTTAATTATAAGATAATTGTACCAAATAAAAGCCGAATGCTACGGTTCATAAAACTTAGTATAAATTGAGGTATCGTATGTTACAATTTCATTATGGTTGGTTAACTCAAGATTGAGTTTATTTTGATAAGTATTGTTATTTGTTAAGGTAAGATCGTTTATCAATATCTATTTGAAAACCTATCTGGCGTAAGAACTGCCACAGCATTATAAGCAGGAGATCTTACGTTTGAATCCCGGCTAGATTATTTAAGATTTTTTTTTCGGATTTGATATCATATTAGCACGATCTTAGGGCGAAACTACATAATATTATTTATTTATTTATTTGTGTACATCAGGCAACTAGGCCCATAGAAATATATACATAATACAACATATAACACAATAAAATAATATTAATACATATGAAAATAATTATGAAACAGTAGGGCTTCTGGATCTTATCCTATTATATCATAGCTTATCTTATCTTATTATAAACTCTATACTATATTAGTAAATTCACTACTTTTAATTCTTAAGATAGCACCTGGCTGCAAACAGACTTGCTGGCTAGTGTTGATGTAGCCTAAGGTAGAGCTTGCTAGAAGATGTCTAGAAGATATGCCTATTCCACAGATCACGGAAACAAGGGAGATGTGCTAAGGGGGCGTGTTGCGTGCGAACTCATCAGGCACAAAATAGGCCTGATGGCCGTTTTTGTCTTTAGTCGCATGTCATTCAAAGATTGGTTCACTTCTCTCGGTTTTTAACAAAATGCCGCGTTGTTCAGTGGTTGTTTGTAAAAATTCAAGCTGCAAAGTGAATTACATGAAAGATGGCATCTCATTTCACACGTAAGTACAAATAAATTGTTGTAATTTTCCATTAAAATCAATAAAACATTATTTAGTGGTATCATAATGTAATAGAGTGACAAGTCTATATCTCATTATGAACAAAAACCATTGCTTGCTTAGTAGAAATCTATCAATGAATCGGCCAGTCTTACGACGCAATGGTTAAGTGTTCTTTACCGATTCTTTCACTAGCACGATAGATCAAATTTCGTAGTTCGGCCGCTGTCAGCGTGCCGTGAACTAGAGATGTGACGATGCAGGTACGAGTACAATGCAGTTGTCGATATTTTAGCGACCAAACGATGATCTGTGATACAATAATTAATAGTACCTTAATTATAACTTAGTAAACAATTATTGCTATTTTAACGTTTAAACTATCGTGAGTAAAATTCATTATAACTATATTTTTAGTCATAATTATTACTATTTTTTTAAATGTAAGTACTCGACTTACTTAGCTGACGAAACGTATAAAAAATATACTAGGTGAATTAATATAATGTCAATTTACGTAGATACTCATTACTCATTTATTGATATATTTAATGCCACTCTTTAATATTAATATTTAAGATATCCGAAGGATGCAGAAAGAAAAGAAAAGTGGATAAATGCTACAGGAAGAGGTCCAAGCTGGTTTCCGACGAAAAATAGCACAATATGCTCGTATCACTTTGAGCCAAAGTGCTTTCAACCATTGAAGATGGTTCGTCGGCTCTTCGAATGGTCAATCCCAACATTGAACTTGCGTTTTGTGTTGACTGTAAGTTAATAATACCCACTAGATGATGCCCGTGACTTCGTCCGCCTGGATTAAGTTTGTTTTAATTTCGCGGGAACTCCTTAATTTCCGGGATAAAATAGTCTAGTAATTTCTGAGTGAAGTAGGTACAAATTCTGTACTTACGGGACATGGCTGTTTCGGTAAGTACTTGCACCAGATTGCGAAACGGGAGGAAACAGCCATCTGTCACGAGTGTGGTACTCCAGAGGACACAGCGCACCATACCCTAGTGGAAAATGTTATGGAGCTGAAGGAGGCTGCGGAACGGGAACGAGAGCTGGACCCTAACGCTCCACTGATCCGCAGAAGACGACAGGGGGGAAGAAGGCGACGCTTCGCTCGCCTTTTCCCGCCTTAGTATAGGTGTCTAGGACCCTATGGTCGGTTCAGCGTCGTGATGTCTCAGTAGCCTTGGGACCCTGAGACCTCTCTTTGTAGACGCGGACTGTGCTGCTGGTTTTTTAGTGGGTATTCTGCTTCCATCTGTGAGTCCCACATACCCGCCTTGTGCGGGATGCGTAAATGCATTTTTCCAGCAAAAAAAAAGTACAAATTCTGTGTCTAGTTGGGACGTTTGGGTGATATTTTCGTCGCCCAAGGGTGGTTAAAGTATATTTAATAACGAGGAAGTAAGAGCCACTTTACGAGCAAAGGTCTTGTAAAATAATTTTTCGATTAATGTGTACTTAAAATTCACCCAAACAAACAAACAACCAAACAAACTTGAAGAAAAAAGTGTTGTAATGTGCACAAAAAGAACCTCGTCCTTTTTTCGGAAAGTCGGTTAAAAATAATCTAATATGAGATGATTTTTTACATCTTATTTTTGGTACACAAGTAAAATATCACTTTTCATAATCGGTAGTCATTGTCAAAAACCCAAATATTAAGAAATTTAGCATCGATAGATCCATTTTAGTCAACCACTAATTGTATCATATTTGAATTTTGCACAGCACATCGACAACGTTTTACGTTTGTGTGAGTAAGATGCACGGTGATTGAAATTGAACCCTGTTTGGTAAACAATAAAGTGTATATTTGTTCGTGCCTCATGCACTGATCTATCGGTATGCGTGTGTTGAGTGAGACTTCTTGTCTATTGTATTTATTTAGTTGCTTGTATTGGTAGCAGGTAGTAGGGATAGGTAGGGATAAACTGGAGACAGCAGGTTTCAATACAATTTGATACATAGGCATATCTCCCTTGTTTCAGTGATCTGTGGCCTATTCACTCTTGATTTGAAGGTAGTATTAAGAATTTTGTGAGGCGCGTTAATTTTATATTAGACGAGCTCTATCGACCATTCTTAAGATTATCCCTATAGAAGAAAAGAAACCTACCTTCCAAATTTCATGTTTGTGTGCTTTATAGTTCCTGAGATATCGTGATTAGCCAGTGAGTGAATGAGTGGTATTTCGCTTTTAAACTAAGAAAAAAAATAAGTTTTAAATATTTTTTGACTAAGGCAGTTTAAAAAAATATTACAACTGAGTAACAACGATATAACCTATTTTGCTCCTATTATAGATGTGTGGTAAAGTCATTGAAATAGACATAGGTACAAAAATTTTACATCAATGGGTATAAAGTCCATACCTTGATCTTAAAGTTATTCGAAATTCGTCTCCCATTTACAAGAACTTAAGTCTATTCATTGATAGTTCGTACAATTTGGATCACAATTATTTCAAGTGTCGGAGCAAAAGCGACATAAGTCAATTTATTAACAATTCCACACAATGGCGGAACGGAAATGAGCTCGGAAAGGTAATTTAATGACCACCTGCATATTATTGTCGCGTTTAAATGGCAAAATGGACGGCGAGAAACTTCTTAGAACCTGCAGGTTTAAGGGTTCCGTGGCGTTTTTAAAACAAATCATTTCTCATTATGAGAATGATTTCACACATATTAGAGATAAGTACCTATGGAGAACTTTCACGCATGCAGGATTAACATCAGAGCTTGACAGTATTGTTTATCGAACCACTAGCTGATGCCTGCGACTTCGTCCGCGTGGTTTAAGTTTTAGTTATTCCCCTGGGGACTCCGGGAATTTTCCGGGATTAAAAGTAGCCTATGTCACTCTCCAGGTCCTCAACTATACCTATGCTAAAAATCACGTCGATCCATTGCTCCTTTGCGGCGTGATTGAAGGACAAACCAACAAACAAACACACTTTCGCATTTTTAATATTATAGTATGAAGTATGATAAGCTGAGGTCTGCCTACTAGGATTTAATATAATAAACCACTTAAGAACTAATTATCCATCCGTAGGTAAGTACAGAGTTTTGTCAAAATCGGTTGTACAGATGGATCATGAAACACTAGTTATGGATTTTATTTAATTAAAGAATCTTACATATAAATAAGTAAGTGTTAAAAGATTACTGAACCATTTAAAAGGTAAACGACTCTAGCTTAACCAATGTATAAACGATATTACAATAACGACGCCTCACTGTCTGGACCCCGCGTCCCACTACGGGGTCCACTTGTTACTGCATAGCTCATTCATTCATTCATTCATTCATTCATTCATGGATGTCTACGTTCATTCATAACTTATGAATGAGGCATGCATACTATTGTGGGACCCATTGTATTTTTCTAAGCTTGTTTGTGAATATAGGATTGGAAATCGTAGGTGTTTGGTACATGATTGTATGCGAATATCCACTATACGTAGGTAGATACGGTAACCACTTGGGATCACTAAGTACCTAGTTCCTACCCACACTAAACTAGGGTCTAGAGAGCAACGCTGCCGCTAAAGATGCAAGGGGTTAAATTGAACGACTGGTATGAAATAACGCGAAAGTGTGTCTGTCTGATATCTGCTGATAACCTACTTTTTATCCCGGAAAATCAAAGCGTTTCCCCATGGATTTTTTTAACCTAAAACGCAGACGAAGTCGCGAGCGTCGTCTATTCTTCAATTCGTATATAATAATAATAATAATAAGGGTTCCTCGTTTTAATAGATACGGAATTCTAAAAAGCAGAAATATAGCCATTAATCGAGTAATGTCAATGTCTTTCACAAGTCGGTATAAACTAATAAACGATTTTAGCGGCGCATCCAATCGACCACCCGCGTGCACGTGCGACACAAACTAGCGCGTGAGGGGATGAGGGAAGCTGGGTAAGGGTATTGTTTCCACCAGAGATGTGCGAGCTAACTACGTCAAACTTATCAAAATTGGAACTAATTTTTATACCTGTTATGTTTTTTTTTATTAGTTTTTTTTTTCACTAGCTGATGCCCGTGACTTCGTCGATTGTGGTTTTTTGGTTCCCGCGGAACTCTTTAATTTTCGGGGATAAAAAGAAGCCTTTGTGTTAATCTATCCCTGTGCCATATTTCATCCAGATCCATTCAGTCGTTCTAGAGTTATAAGTGTTCGAACAAACCCGACTTTGTTTTATATAATAAGAAGATATATCTAGGTACTAGCGACACTGTCAGATAAGTTTGTGAGACTTTAAGCTTTCCACCAGAAATGTGCTATGTTGCTAAGCTACGTATGAGTATCAGACCCACCAATAGGAGCTCGGGATCTAACATCAAGCGATCTGAGCTATGAAAATCAAGCGCTCCTATTGCTGGATTTGACAAACATGCGACGTAACCAACGTAGCACATCTCTGGTGGAAACGCACCATAAAGCTAAGCTATAAAACTGTGTGTGTTATTTACATATAATTTTGCACACTGTCTCTGACAGTAGATTGTGTACGCGAAGTTTCTACTTTCTACTTAAATAGCTGTTATTACCCACAATTTTGCAAGATAAATGATTTATGATTATGAAAAAATGGTGGTCCCACAAACTCCCACCACAGCTTTACCAACCTAGTACCAACAGCTTTTCCGCGCTTAAATGAAAAAAAACCTGAAGGGATTTAGATTTTTTATCTCATTGGCAAATCCATTCTTCAATTCATTCATTCAATGGTTAGGTACCAGACCAGAAACAAATTACTAAAAAAAGTTTTCATTTGTAAAGCCCCAATGCAGGGAATCGAACCTAGTACCTCCCACTTATTAGACCATGTCAAAGTATTGTAAAAGACTAATAAAGTGCTTCTGTAAAAATATAGCATCATCGATATCTTACTGATAATATATTATGTAGTATTGTAGTACGTAACGGTATGATATTATTTATATATGTTACCTATTTATAAATGCCATTGAAATTCCAAAATTAATATAACCAAAATAATTCCAGGAAATTGAATGGTATAGATAATATTAGTAAAAGATAAATGCAAACATTATTTGAACTGACGACAGTTCCCCGAAATAGAAAGGCTATTTATTAATTAATTGTTCAGTATTCTGTTTCTGTTCCAAAGAATTTTGATCCGAAAATGCCAATTGAAAATTTTCAATAGTGTTTGTTTGCATTAATTTCAAAATATCATCGGCAACGTAACAAAGTCCGTTTTGAGTACGGTTTGGGTATTTTATTGTGCATCATCATACCAAGTTCCAACCTTTAGCACTACCCACCGTACGATAAAGTTTCGGGCGTGAAGGTGCCCTCACCATGTCCTCACTATGCTTTGTTTATTGTTAATATACAATAATAATATTGTAATATATAATATATTTGTTTATTGTTGTTTGGTACACAAAACAGGAAATTACTTCAACATTTCAGGTAAGTATAAAATGATAGGATCGGTTCTAAGTTGTAAACCAAAACATGTGCACACATCATGACTTATAGGTACACAAAATATATAACATAAATAGAAGAAAAGACTAGTGAATGAATGAAGATGGAATGAAATATGTAGATATCTAAGTGTTTGAAGTGACAATATTTAATTTCTTAAAAAGGACATAACTCTGAAATGTTTAAAAATAAAATAGGTGCATGTAGGTATAGGGATAGAACCCATGACCACCCGAGTACGAAGCTAGACGTCTAAAACCACTAAGTCATCACCGTTTCGACAGCTTTATTAACTATGCATTATTAACTTAACAACAATTCATTCCAACTCAACGAGTACTCACACCACATTTCCCATGACTCTTTGAGCCCCTGTAAATCTCTTCGCGGTGGCCAATCAAAGATTCTGTCAAACCAAGTGGCCTTAAGATTTTGACATACTACCCAGAGGTGTATGGTGCAAAGCGTAATGTAAACACGGTTCATAGGCCTTCTCGCTTTCTTTAATCACGTAATAGGGATGGCTACTCAATCAAATCAGCAACTCCTTATCTAACTTGAAAAGTCGCTCCTAGTATGGAAGTTTGTATGAAATTATGTATTTCATATTGTTGTGACGTTATCAAATTTCAAGGCACTTTTTTTTTAAATCAATAATTCAAAATGGTTATCAAACTTAAAACTAACCGAGGATGGGAATTTTAGGTCGTATTTGTAACGATGTAATCTTTATTGATCATCTGTACAGTAGCGTAGAACTGTGATAGCCTGGTAGTTGTGACATTCGTCCTTCTATGTGAGTGGTTGGAGGTTCAATCCTCGGGCACGCACTTTTAACTTTATGCGTTAAAAGTTATGTGCGTTGTAAGCAATTAAATAACACTCGCTTAAACGGCGAAGGAAAACATTGTGAGGAATTTCATCGCTCACCTAGGAAAATATTGTGAGGAATTTCATCGCTGTCGCTTTCGTCGCTCACCTAGGACTAACGAACATAGTTTCTTCGTTTAATCTTTTTGGTTATTAAGTTATTAAATCGCTTCCAGTTTATACCTTACGCCACTTTTATTACTCTTACCTTATACGTACTCTTGCACAATGTCACCCTTACCACAAACGAATAAAATGCTATTGTACTATTCCGCCGATAATAGCTATTCGCATTGTGACATTTAGCAGCGGAGTTTTTATACCTTTTTAGGGTTCCCTATTACTAAACCGCTGTCGGTGACCGTTCGTCTGTCTGTCAGCTCGGTATATCTCCTAAACCGTAATAGGTACACAGTTGACATTTTTACAGAGTGTGTAATTCTGTTGCCGCTGTAACAAAAAAAAAGTCATAAGTAATTGAAAACCATTTTAAAAAAAACAAGCTTTCATTGCCAGCCATTTAAAATTTTGTGTGATTTTTATTTTAACGTATTTTTCATTGCAAACCATTTAAATTGATACCCATATCATATAATATTACGTACATAAAAATAACTAGTCAACCATATTATTTAGGAATCTGCCATATTGAATTTAAAATGACGTCACTTAACCATGCATTGCCATTCAAATTAAATGTATGTAAAATTCAGTTGCAAGATTTGACCAAAAAGAACACAATAACATTGCTAGTAAAAACTTGTACTACTAACTAGTAATAAACGGGGCTCCATACAAGAAACGTGATTTCTGAGCGCCTTTTGTTTCTTTTACGTTCATATGTAAAATGGATGGTAGGTACGGAACCCTTCGTGTGTGAATCCGACTCGCACACTGCCAGCTTTATTGTACCTTTTTATACCATTTTTGTACCTTTCTACCTTCTTTAGCCTTTGTCGACAATCCCTTTATGAGTATTGTTTCCTTTTTAGATTGAGAGTCGATTGTTGCGTTGTTTACTTCGGTTGTTTTATTACATTTTTGTCAAATGATTTTTGTTCAGGCAAGTAGAATCGATTACGTTCGTTTGGTTTTATTGTTTATTTTGTTTTTCGTTAAGTAGGCATTTAAATATTTGATCCGTTCTTTTTGTGTTCCATTATTCATTACTAAGGGCCATTAGACATGACTCATGGTCCTTGGCCAGTAACCCTATTAGAAATGTAAAAGCATTATCATTAATAATAATTACCATATTATTCCAATCTCAATAATTACTTTTTTAAGTACCTTCAAGGCAAGAGTGAATAGGCATCTTCTAGACAAGCGCGTTCCAACTTCCAACCTAGATCTCATCATTGCTTTGCACTAAGCATGATTGTCGTCAAGTGCAAGCTACGCAATAAAAAATAAAATAATATAATTTATTTATTTTAGGGCATTTATTTATTTTATGTTACAAAACATACAATACAGGAAAATATAGCTAGTTAAAAGAGTAATATGCATCATTGTAAACCCACTTAGAGGTTGCCACAGCTTGCAATATAGGTAATATTAAATCACACATAGGATAGGCACATAATAGTTAAAAGTTGCTATGAGTTAATAATACTACAATATTATGTTGTGATCTTCCATTAAAGCATCGCTAAAGCTATTAAACTCAAAGTTCTATAATCTAGGTCCTAGGAAAGTAGTTTCCACTGAGAAGAACCGCCAAAACAGCAGTTGCTCTTTAATTAAAAAGAAAATTAAATGAAATATGTTGGTAGGTAATGTTATGGTTATTTGATGACGAAAACAGTCTTCAAGTGCTGCATAACAAATTGTTTTTAATGTCACGTTGAGCATCGTAAATATACAAAAGTATGCGGGCAAAATATAATGTATGCAAATAACATAACACAATATTTCCGCGAGGAAATTTTACGACAGCGACATTAAAAGGAATTTTCTCGAAAACAACCTACTTGAGATAGAGTTTAATAGGTATTAATTATACATTATTGTCTGCAATTTTTATTGAAGAATGTAACACATTTTTCACACCACATGCTCGACAATGCCGAATTATATGTCATGTAAACCTTACCGAAAGCAAGACATTATATCTCTTGGCTTTAGCCGGGTTATAATGTTCTATTGAATTTCATTATAACCCGCTGGTCAATAATGTGATTTTCACTCATAATTCTTATTACTATGGTCATAAAGTCTAATTTCGCTAAACAGAATGTGTTCTCAGCGGGCGCGGCCAACTCGATTTTCTAAAACCGAAGCCGCGGCCCACTAGATTCGCACTGAGACGACCTTCATTTGTTTGTCAAATCGAGTAGGCCACGCCAGCTGAAAGAAGTGGCTATAGCCGTAGCTAGTATTACCTTCAGAAGATTCTATCACAACTTAAATAAACTCTAGCTCAACCTCGATAAACGTACCAAATAAAAATATAACGTTATCTTTCCATAATTGGACTAATGTCTCCAATATGAATTTGCACTTTTAATTTGCTGTAATAAACACTATCTACTAAGCCTGGTTTCTTATTGTCTCGCATAAAGTGAGAAAAGTAGAGTATACACCACCGGGATAAAACTGTTTTTTTCTTGGGCGCTTGAATCCCTCACTCCACTCAGGACTCAATCTTAATTCCCTCGCTTTGCTCGGGAATTAACTTATAACACCCTCGCTGCGCTCGGGAGTTAAATTTGGAGTCCTTCGTTACGTTCAGGATTCAATGTAGCGCCCGTGACATAAAACAGTGCTTTATCCCCTTGGTGTATAATCTACTATTGTGTTTTTCCATAATTTCACCCTTTACTTTACTCCCCAATGTAGGTAGGTATTTCCAAAAACACCGCAACTGACCCTTATTTACAAACAGAAGTACTTCCAATTTTCCAAAATCCTTTCGTAGCGTATGTCTACGTCATAATAGCTATAGATTAATCAGTCAGTCACTTTTTCCTTTTATATATTTAGATTAAGCGTCATGTTCTTTATTATGACGGACTTTCGCAAAGTAACGCCTGCTTCGATCCAAAGTTCGATTTTTATTTGCCAGTTGTCACCAACATAATTTTGCTTGAGTTAATCAAAATCAGTCAATCCATTTTCACGCTAAGTCATTAACCCTTCGCGTGTCACCCCTTCAGGGTTAAATTAAACACGTGTGAGTGTTCCATGGTGTTTTGATGGTGTCTCTAATAGGCGACTGACGTGGATAATTCGCAGCGTAAAAGTTCTTTGCGTAACTCTTTTTTATTTTATTTTGTAGAGAAAACTTACAGCTATACTTAACGGAGATGTATAGATAAATAAAGAATAAGTTTAGCGCCAATTACAAGTTTTTTGTTCTTTGTTTTTTTTTTGTTTGTTTGATTTCCACTTTGTCTTTTTTTGTGTAAAATATTTAGAAAAAAAAATTATATATAAGGCAGAAGGCGCGGCGCAATATACAGGTTTTTTTTCTGGAATAGAGCAAACTGAAAACCAGCGCTGAGCATTGTTGCCAATGCTCGGCAATACTGAGGTTGTCTCCAATTGCTTTGTTGTTAGTTTTATTTTTTTATTTTTTATTTAGTCTTAAGATAAATTGTATTCAACTACTAACAATAATGTAAACAATAAAGCTTTTATTTATTTATTTAAGTTTTCACAGATACAATTTACATGAAATAAAAATAGCTCGCAAAGGTGGAAAAATGAATATTAATATTATATACTACATGGAAGTAAATAGAAAATAAAAAGCTTATAGTTAAGAAGATGAGCTAATATTAGGGATAATTTTGTCAAGTATACGCTGATATAAGTCAACGTCTAGCTCAAACTGCTGGGTCTTGAGATTTTGGACTATAAGACTGCTTCGGCAATTTCCGGAATATATCGGAAATCGAACCCAAGACCTCGTCGGCCGCAGTTGAATATTTTACTTACCTCTAGATAGCCAGATCATCCAGCCTTATAATCGAAAACTATAGTCACATCAAAAGACTACCACCACAACAGACCAGTTTATACCATCGTTTAAAGCAGTATTATTTCAAAATGTCAGTTTTATGTCACGTGTCTTGACATTTTTAAAATAAGGATTATTATTATAAAACACGAATGTCAACAATATTAAAACAATACGGCTTTATGCGACGGTGGTATGCACCCTGAGCTAACTAAGAAATATTTTTACCGAATAGATTCTACAGGGAATCATACCTAGGAACTCCTACTCGTATTTTCCGAATCGAACCGAATTTGAAAATTCTGGTACAAATAGAAAAACACGTTATTTGTGAGTGTCATAGGCTATTAACCCGAAAAATTAGGGAGTCCCCGTGGAACTTATTTCACGCGGACGAAGTCGCGGGCATCTGCTAGTATATTATAAAAAGTACTTTTACACTTCTGTAACATATTGCGTTAGGTAATTTATTTCTTAGTAACGGCGTAACTGACGAATAATAACGTTAATTAAAAGAATGATACGACTGATTGTACGTACAAAAGAATAACATTACATATTGTTACCACAGCGTCAGTATACATACAGTGGTTCGACGCCCATACAAATGACAGACCCGGCTACCATGACACCATGACAGTTTTAGCACCTAGAAGTACTGGTTGAGAGGGGTAGGAAATTGCATACAAATTTGGCATTACAGTGGACAGGATTATTTATTGAAAATGTTGCCAGTTTCCTAGACACTAGACAGTAGACACTACCCATTTCAGATGCACAAGAAAGGAATACATAATATAATTATATTTACTTGACGATGCCCGCGACTTCGTCCGGTTGGATTATTTTTTGACGAAATTTATGCTACCGATTTTGTACCTCTTTACCGAATTTCATCAAAATCGGTTGAAAAGATGGCAATTTTGCATTTATAATATTAGTATGGTATGGTATACGCGTGAAGTAATGGGATAGAATTATATGATTTTTGTCCCTCATCACGTGCTACTTAATTTTAAGGTGAGTTCGAACCCGGAACTAATTAATACCTACCTACTAGTAACTACATAGATGTACGGAAAAAACTTTATTCGCTATCCATTTCGGTAACACGCTTGGTGGAGTTCTAGACGACAGTCATTCTTCGGTTTTACCGTAGCGCTTTATCTGCCGCGCCTCCATCGAACGACTGGTAGGAAAGATCGTATCTCCATAAACCGTAATATTGTATTGAATGTAATGAAAATCCCGATGCGTCACGGCAAAAACACAATTTGTTCTGCGCACTCGGTTTGCAGAGTCATAGCTTGTTGAGGGGTGGCTGGTGTTGCTAAATTAAAACACGCCCGATGCCCGCGACTTTGCCCGCATAGATTTAGGTTTCTCCAAAAAAAAATATGGAAATGTTTGATTTTTCTGGGACATAAAATACCCAGCGTCACTTGCCAGCTCTTTAACTATGTCTATGCAAAAAAAGATACGTGCCGAGTTACCTCCTCCTTTTTTGGAAGTCAGTTAAAAATACGTGGATCCATTGCTTCGGTGCGGCGAGATTAAAGGAGACTTATACAAACAAACAAAATAACAAACATACACCCTTTCGCATTCCTGATAAAATAAACTTATTTGTGAGAGGATTAGCCATTTTTCCTGTTTGATTCACAAATATTTATATTATATCCAAATTCCATACTAATAATTTAATCATTTAAATGCGAAAGTGTCTGTCTGTCTGTTCATAGTCCATCTGTTCGACCAATTTTGATGCAGGGATGGGTTGTATCCCGGGGTAGGACCTAGGCTACTACTTATCCCGGAAAATTAAAGAATTCACAATTTCTTGGAATTTTAATAAATACGGCCTTAGAAGTTTGCTAGAATAGAGGCTACAAAAAAGAAAGCTTCTGTTCTGTAGGTACTTCTAAATTAAAAGCCGGGGCGGGTGCTGCTTATATTTTAAATGCGAAAGTGTGTTTGTGTGTCCTTCAATCACGCCGCAACGGAGCAACGGATCGACTTGATTTTTAGCATGGATATAGTTGTGTTGAATATACTTTTTATCCCGGAAAATTAAGGAATTCTCGCGCTAGTTACCTAATAAATTCATTTAGGTCTACAATCCGTATAACGGAAGCAATCGGCAATATGGCGGTACAAATTGCACACTTCGAAGTTTCTTTGAAGACTCTGCAAGAAGCGAAACAAAAAGCTCTAATATCCGTACCCCGGGCGTTACATCCGGTAGTTGGCAAATAGACGTGCCTCGATAAAGGGTTAAGATTTCTGTTTACACTAATCGTACGTCTACACACTCGTCATAGTAAAGCCTATTTTTACAAGCTTTTATTTAACTTGCAATGTTTGTGGGTTTGTTTAGGTCAAATTTTGCAACTGGATTTCGAAAGTTATTCCCAATCAATAATGCTGAAATCTATACGTACTAATATTGGAACGAAGTTCCTTATGGGACGATGCGGAGGGGAACCCTAGCCGGCAAAAAAACGTTCGTAACGAAAAAGTGTGGAGTAAGATTTTTATGTATAGTTTATTCGAATTTAAATTTTATATTTCAAAACAAGACCTTAACAATAAAGCATTAAAGTTTAATTTCGAATGTAGTATATTTATGTATAAGACGTTTTGTCTTCGTAACAACGCGAACCTGTCGGCGACATGCATGTCGATGACGCCGCGAATCCGCATTTTTACCCCCTACCAAAAAGTGCTCTACGCGGCTAACGAAATCACTTTACTTCAAAAATCATAATAAAAAATGTATACCTGAATCATTATTTTCTTTTTACCTCGACTAGAACTTGAATTTATGTAATAAGGAATTTCGTTCCGATCTGGTGTCTCACGACACTACAAGTTTTTTATAAATGCGAAAGTTTGGACGGATGGATGGATGCATGATGATTGATGGATGGATCTTTGTTACTCAATCACGCAAGAACGGCTGAGCGGATCTGTATAAATTTTGGCATAGGGATAGATTATAGTCTGGAATAACACATAGGCTACTTTTAGTCTCGGAGAGTTTCCGCGGGAACCAAAACACCTCAATCCACGCGGATGAATTCGCGGGCATCAACTAGTTTCAATTAAAGTTTCTCTTTCTCTTTGCGTCGTATTGCTCCTCCACACTCGCCTATACAAAAAATACTCTAATTTTATCATCTATCAGTCGTTTATTCAAAAAATACTCTAATATCCGTGTCCCGGGGGGTTATATCCGGTGCTCAGCGAAACAGAGGTGGAACTCAAAGGGTTATGTTTGATGTAAATAAAGGCCTACCCTGAAGGTAATCTCATTCAACATGATATCGAATCGGACCTTTTTATTCAATTCAATTCGTGACCGAATGTTGACTGTTCCATTTTTTGCTTGATTGATTTTTCACTGGGATTGTAATATTTGATTTTGGCGTAATTTTCTTTTGTATGGTAGGTACTAGGTTCTTATTTATTTTCGCAGTATTTGCTTTTCTGTAGATACAAGTTAGCCTTTGACAACAATCTCACCATCGTAAGTGATGATGCAGTCTAAGATGGTAGCGGCCTAACCTGTTGGGGTTATGGTAGTCATATCACAGAATAGGTAATAGTTATATTAAACCCGTGCACCCAAAGGGTTTCGAACACCAAATCACTTGGCGGTACATCTTTGCCGGTAGGGTGGTAACTAGCCACGGTCGAAGCTTCCCACCAGGCCAGATCAGGGAAAATTCAGAAATTATAAATTACCAAATTGACCCTGCCGGGGATTGAACTCGGGAGTCGGGACCTCCGCACGTTAAGACCACAGCGCTCAACACTGCGCGCCAGGGAGGTCGTCATATCCGTCATATCCTTCTGTAGATACTCCCACTTTAGTTTATTTTTATCAGCCCTTGACTGCAAACTAATCTGATCGTAAGTGATGAACCAGTTGGGCAATTATATTGAACCCATATCCCGAAACGGTCTCACACGGCATACATAGGAAATCAGAAATCGTACGTGGACGAAGTCGCGGGCAACCGCTTGTATACATCTACTAGCGACGCTGTCCCCCGGTCAGAAAAGTTTGTGGGACTTATAACCCGTAAGCGGTAACGGTTGACTAACTAATCGTTCCACCTTTGACCACAATAACGACCACAATAATAAAACAAAACTAATTTAAAATAAACGAAAAACTAAATTAATCTTTTAGTGGTATAATGGAGGTTTTAAAGTGATACGTTTAATATTGATGGGCTAAATTGAACTGTGGCGCGGCTTCCGGGAGTGTGACCCATTCGACTGACTTCCGGGGGAACCGGAAGTGAGTGATGGAACATTTTTAGATTAATTTCATTATAATAGCCGTGAAAAAATCGATGAAAATTACCACAAAACAAAACAATAAATGTTTTCAGATAGGTACAATTGATTATTTTCCAATACTTTACTGACCTTTATAAACTACATTTTTCATTTTGGTTTACATGCCATTTCTGTTTTTTTGTGCCGTTTCTTTTATTTGTGCCTTGTTTCTTCCGCGTGGATTTTGTATTCTTTACTAAATCGTGGGATCTCTTGATTTACTGAGTTTTCTGGATTTCCCTATGTCCGTCCCCGTAAGTAGGTAATGCTCTGTATAAAATTTCGTCAAAATTTGCTTACATGAACGGGTCGTGAAAGCGTACCTATAGACAAAATGGGCAGACATATTAAATTTCGTCTTGTGCCACTAATGAAATGTCATGATTCTACCATCGGTTCTGAATGCAGATTCTACTGAGAAAAACCGGCAAGAAACTCAGGTCTCAGACTCAGAAATTGGTTGACATGGGCGGGTCGTGAAAGCGTACAGAGAAATATGGCCAGACATGAGACAACAAATTTTGACAAATGGGCGTATAAAGTTAAATAATTCTCTAAGGTCCATTTGTACAAGGCTATTTGAACTGATTTAGTTAAATTTTGTTATGTCACTTTTACCCCCGTGCCTCGGAGAGCACGTTAAGCCGTCGGTCCCAGTTATTATCGCTAACATCTCATAATACCTACCTACTCGTTACAAAAACCTAAGATGATTTAATACTCTTAGATGAATCGTATGCGGAAGGACGTGGAAACTCACCGCATTATATTATCCCAATAAAACTCGTACCATTATTTAATTAATGAAAAGGGATCACGAGTCACGACCCTCAGTAATAAGAAATACGACGCAAAGAGAAAAAAGAGTCACTTATTAGCAAGAGCATGATGCGGTTGCCAAAAATTGACAGCATTACAAAATTCTGATTTCTGAATACATGAAATTGCGTCTGACGATAAGTTTTGATTGTGGCTCAATGTAATTAGATAGGTAACTACCCATCTACGAACAATAATTGTGGAAATATATTATTGTAGGAAATTTTGGCTAAGTAATTAAATACTGAAATAAATTACCTATGTAATACTGTCTAGGCAAATTTTTCTTGCAGTTTTATTCTTTGCTCTTATTTTGTTGGGAGGTACTTACATAACTATACTAATATTATATATGCGAAAGTTTGGAAGGATGGATGACATTCATCCATACATCCATATGTGTGTCACTCAATCACGCCAGAACGGCTGAAAGGATCTGGATTAAATTTGACACAGAGATAGATTATAGTCTGGAATAACACATAGTGCAACTTTTTATCCCGGATAATTAAGGAGTTCCCGCGGGAACCAAAAAAACCTTAATGCCTACGGACGAAGTCGCGGGCATCGGCTAGTGCTATGATTTGTCTTCCTATTTATGATTATCTTTACGTAGGTCGTTAATTCTTTGGTTCTGCCGATGTATAAATCGGTTATGCTATTTGGTTCTCACATGAACAAAGCTGTTAGCTCATTTTACGTACTTTTACACAGTGAATGCGTATACAAAAACCGATACTTTATCATTACACTGTTTGAGAAAATACTGCTTTTACTCACTTAAAGTACAAACCGACAATTCATTATTTAGACACGGTCTCTTCAAGTTTCATTCATGGATTTTGGAGTGGCGAAAAATTCCTCAATGAAATCGCCATTTTAACTTTTCAAATGTAGAGTAATATGAAATATCAGACAATGATATTTCTTCTACGTTACTATGAGGACTTTTGCTGCATTAAAATGGATTTTATTTTCTTGGTAATAGGGGTGGTTTATGGGTGGAAGTTGCTATGAATGGTTATGGTGTATGGAGGTATTGGAGTGTGAAAATGTCACCGTATTTAGGTAGCGGCGTCTTTGACTCGTGTTTGGTCGGCGGTATTTTGTGGCCATGAAATTAGAATATTTTACCTCCTATTAGGTTACTGAATATTTTTCGTGAAATTTTGTTTTTCTTGCTTAAATTTTGATTCATACATAACAACGTATAAAAGGTTCCAATTTTGAAATAAACATCAGAAACTAAAATTAGAGCATTAAAAATATGGCTAACCCTTTCATACAACTTCCTACGGAAAGGGACAGAACTAGATTTAAAGCTGCCATTTTAGTTTAGTTTAGAGATTGTGTTATACAGAATCAGCCCCACTTGTCACTGAATACAAAAAGATATTCTTTAAAATTCAAATTCAAATAAAGCTAACGGTTAACGGTTGTTTTGGAAATTAGTGTTGTCTGTTCTGGATATTGATTAATATAATTTATTTTATAGACGTGAAACCAAAAACGACGACAGCGCAAAATCTCTAAATTCGTGGACACACGCAATGCATACCTTTTCCTTGTAAGATCAGAACGAGCACCGCCCCCTTTAATTGATTGCATAACCGTCCTTACATCCCATTCATACGCTCTTTCATTCACGAGAGTCATTTGACATGCGGCGACAAATCGCCTGGCAAGACGCTATTCTTATAGCTCCACAAATTTTACCATGCACCCATATAAAAATGCAGTAAGGGACTTACGTCTTTATTTTTTCTACAAATAAATGCTAGCTGCAATTTGATTGACTGATTCTCAATTTGTGTAGTTGCTAATTTATTTGATACGATATTGTAACCTCTATTGTTGGCGTGTTAAGGCCATTTTTGGCTTTTGTGATGCATAGAAAAAGAAAATAAAATGACACGCTGTTATCTTATTATATTTATAATGTATTGTGTGGAGGAATTTCATGCATGCCTCCGATTTTTTTTTAATTTTAAAGCGTAAAGTCAGACACATTGTCGCCTTTTATAGTATTTGAGAGCTACTTGTGCTTGTAAAGATCAATGGAATGGAATTTAGTATGGTGAATGATTATGAATGAGCGATTGATTTTTTATTTTTAATCGTTTAGCGAATTTAGTGTCATCTTGGATTTAAGCAGATGTTTTGATTTTGTAATGACAAAGCTTAAAGGTAGAGCCATGTTTGGGAACAATTATTACATGAAGTCCAAATTGTTTTATTTATTACATTACATTTCAAAATATTGTTAGAAAATTGGTTTATGTTATTTTAACATTAGATCTTCTTTCTAGGCATGATATTATAAAAGCTATAAGAAGCCGATTATCAAAAGGGTTTTCAATTAAATTTCAGGTAAAACTTTCGCAGATAGTATTATTTAAAAATATATAAGTGCAATTAACGGTAGGCAATAGGTAGGTACCTAATTACCAACAAGAAAATAAATAATGAACATAATTCTAATTTATCTACTTACGTACTTTTGATATTTTCATTTACAAAAATAAGTAGTTAATAATAATATTACTAAAATCTCTTTTTTTATTATTATTATTAACTACTTATTTTATTATTATTACATGGGTTCACATTTAAAATTTGGCGTCTCTCTACCAAAAAAGTAAAAACTGTGTTATGGGAGCACCTACCTACCCCAGTTACAGTACCTATTCTTAAAAATAATAATAAAAGTGAGTTATTGTTTTCATTTTATTTCTCATAAATTAAATCAATCAATCTCTAAATGAAATTCTATAACTACCGCCACGACCTTGCTTTTGCCGATAAATCCATAATAACATAATAGCCATAATTTGCTGCTTATCAATGTCTCACATATCAACAATACCACCCTCCGCCGCGCACGCAGCATCCTACACACATCTGTCCATCTCCACACCCGGGCATCCATTACCCGCGTCATTAAACTCCATCGAGACACGCTTTCCACTTATTATCCATTTTTATACCATTTCTATCACAAATAAAATGAATTTTATGCCAAATAAAATTCTTAGCCCCGCCTCTTTGCAATAAAATATAGTTTCTATACAAGATACTGCGTTTTTCGTCGAAAAAAGTTGCGTTTTTGTAAAAGAAACCTCTCCGCGTGAAATTGTTGCGTTCCTTTGTTCGTGTATTGATAAATTTGTGGCGAATACGAGGGTTTTATGCTAGTATTGCGGTGGGGTGAGCGAAATGTCGATGTTTTTTTCGCGCTAAGTACCATAATGTATGACATTGAGTGCCTTGTTATTTTATACGAGCACTCAAAATAATTGATAGTTTAGACTAAGTACATACTTATCTAAGTTTAGTTCAAAAGAGTTAAAAAACACTCAGGGAACTATAGTTTAAAATTTCAAACATTATCCTTTTTTATTTTTATTAACAGTAATTTTCCGGAGGAAGTACCTAACGATAATGCTAATGAGATTTAATTAGGTTGATTTCTGGACCGACTTTCAGGTGCCCGTATTTTCACTCTTGTGTTTTGTCACAAATGATCGGTAATTAATTATTTATTATGGCTAAATAAAGTATTATATCCTATTAAAACCGAAAGTTGTATGTTAATACTTGTACCAGAAATTTACAAAGCCTTCATTAAAAGTCAGTCTACTATCAGAGTCTCATATCGCTAGTATAGCAGTAGTAGTAGGCAGTCTACTAAGGAGATAGTAGATACGTTATTTCCTACTAGACAGAGCAACGCAACGTGACAAGGATGTGACGCAATAATCTGGCAGAATTTTCAATACGAAATTGTCACTCTAATGTTTATACTCTATGCAGTTAGTTTCCTACCTCTCTCAACAAAGGTGAGAGCACAGTTAATATGTATTCTAAATAAGTTTATGGATGAGAGTAGAGTCCTTACCTTAGTCCTACAAACATATCAGACCCGGTGACAGCGTCACTAGTATCTATGAAAATAAAATAAAAACAAAAACTAAGCATAGAAATTGGTTCCAATTTTGGCCACCGGGTCAGTAGTGCATAAGTTTGTGGGACTGGGCTAGATGCTACAAATGTGGTGGTGGCCGGGTCTGTCATTTATATGGGCGTTGACCCACTGTATGAGTACATACTTACGCCATGCTAGCTTTGACCCTTGCTTGCCCCGGGCTTGATGGATCACGCACGTGACCTTACCGAAATATCTCTTAATTAGTGTTTGTTTATACAGTACCTGCCTACTCACACACAAATGTTATTAATATTTTCTTGTCTATGCCTTGCGGAGTCATATTGACTTATGATTATTTATTATGAGGTTGTTATGAAAAATAATATTATTTTCTTATATCACTGGTACCTAGAGCTTAGTAATGAGTAAATATTTTTTCAAAGAACCTGCGTTGAAAATGCTGCCTGTTGAGCCACCCAGAACTAGTCAATTTCAGACGAATACGTCAACGACGTAGCAGCCCTCCTTTCAATCCTGTCAGAGTATCTTTTGTCTGTGAATTTAAGAAATTCTAGAATCATGTTCCCATAAAGTGTTTTTAATTTTACATCAAGCGGTATTAGCATAGCTTGCAAATGCGATTTCACGGAGTGGCGCTACCGCTGAAGTGATCTTAGCGTTTCTTTTCTCCATAAACAAACCACACTTTCGATCAGAGTACCTTCTTCACATATCAAACTGTCAGAGGGCTTCAAAATCGGGTTGTAAAAGTGCTTAACATGTACCCAATTTTATTTGTCAGTGACTATTGTAGGAAAGCTCTAACCCACAATGACAATTAATTATTTGTATTCATATTATTATACCCTCAATGTATTTGTAAAGCATTTTCATTATGCGTTAAGTATACGCATATGCTACTATGAACCACTACATGCTAATTTCTCAACCAATCGTCCAAACTAAAATGAATTCTATTACTAAGGACAATAAAGTTGTATTTCCACATACAAATTGCTTCAACTTATGTCTTATGTTCCGTGTGCAAAAATTGTACCCTTTGCACAAACTGTCAAAGGAAAATCAACTATAAGCTAATTAAAATTAAGGAATAAACTCCCAAAATAAATTCTAACTTGCATTCTTTATAGTTGTGCAATAACTAACCTTAAAAATGAACCAAAATTAATAATGCATTTCCAAAATCATTTGGCGTTGAACTCTCAGCTTAAGGACATAAATGTAATAGGGTTTACAAAGGAGTTACAGAAATGTAAAACCCAGTCATGATTTGATGACATCGTGTGACGAATTAAGCCAGTTGGTGTATTTTGAATGGCACGTTTAATTCTGTTTCCTATTGCACTCGGAATGTATTCTGTGAATCACAAACGTTGAGATTCGATATGCTGACGTCATTGAATTAATTGGTGAATTAATTAATTGAAATGGTGACAGCGTCGCTAGTATTCATTAAAACTAAAACCAGAATAAAATAAAAATAAAAACTAAAACCAAACAGGCATAAAAATTTGTTCCAATTTTGGTCAACGGGCGAGATTAGTTTGTGTGACTAAATAATTTTTGATCTTTCCATCTATCTATATCTTACTTCAACTACTACTACTACTACTTTTTTTTTTTTTGTATGTAACAGTTTGCTATTTGTAAGAGTTAGATATATTCTGCAATGAAAAAATGAAGTAGTTAAAATGGAAACAAACTGTTTGCTTTCCTTTTCTCAAAGTACTTACCAAGTCAAATTGTAATATTACACCATAGGTATGCAATATTGAATTTTATTATAATGTATAATGGTAAATAACAACGGCTTATTACAACCCATAGTTAATCAAGACCTGCAAGACCTAAGTTTAAAATAAATAAATATTTAAAATAATTTTCTATGTCTAGTAAACATAAAAAACTACAAATGCCTGCATAGTTATTCAATAATTCGTAAACATAAAGTATAAATTTCTCAGGCATTACCTATATTATAGAAAAGAAAATAATATTTAGAAAAAAAAAAAAAGAAATAGAAAGAAAGAACTATAGTAGAAATATAAATAAGATGGAATTTATTTTATTACATATCTACAACACTTAGATATACTAAAAATATCATAATCAACTTTGCTAAGAAAATGTCTTAAAACAAACATACCTACTGTAAGAACTTAGTACTAAGCAATATATTGTCGTATTAGAAACCTATGTATTTGTTATTGTAATAGTATCTAAATTGTATTGTACCTATACTTGTTATATTTGTAACACTCATTTGTTGTATACTTAGTTCAGTAAATAAAGGCTTATTTATTTATTTTATATCTTACTTCATAACTTAATACTTATCCTTCTTAAATCCGAAATACTTAGGTACATAATAGAAATAATAAGCACAAACGTGGTTAAGATCAATATTCTGGGGCCATACTGCTAACGCTTAAAGCCATAGTAATTGTTTCATTATTGTTGACTTTCGTGTTTTAGGATTATCCATCGATGGTTTTCTGAATGACAAAATTGCATGGAAGCAACCGGGCTTGCATCCAGTGACCCACAAGTCAGTGTAATGTAATGTATGTGTTGTATTGTTACATATTATAAACTTTTTCTTTTTGTTTTTTTGAGAAAAGAGCAACTGCTGAGTTTCTTGCCGGCTCTTCTCAGTAGAAATGACTTTCCGAACCGGTGGTAAAGTCTTGACGTATCATATGTGTTAGAAGTTGTCCTACATGAAATAAATAAATCATTATTTTCATTTAATTTAATTTCATTTCAATTAGAAAGAGGTAAAGGTTGTGAGTTTGTAACGTTGTAGGGGGTAATCTTTGGATCTACTGAACCGATTTTGAAAATTCTGGTACCAATAGAAAGCCACATTATTTGTGAGTTCCATAGGCTATAATTATAACCCGAAAAATTAGCTAGGTCCCGTGGGAATTTAAAAACTTATTTCACTTGACGATGCAAAAGCACATGTTTTTAATAAAATGTTTGAATACTTTCTGATGCCCGCGACATCGTCCGCGTGGATTGAATTTTTTTGTTCCCGATGAAACTTTTTAATTTTCCGGGATAAAAAGTAGCCAATGTGTTATTCCAGACTTTTATCGACAGATCTAAATCTCATAATTGTATTTTAAAAAAACTATCTCTGCGCCAAATTTCATCCTCATCTGTTCAGCCGTTCTGGCGTGATTGAGTAACAAACATCCATCCAAACTTTTGCATTTATAAAAATAGTACTTATAGATTACTAGCGAACGCCCGCGACTTCGTATGCGTGGGTTGAGGTTTTTTGGTTCCCGCGGGAACTCCTTAATTTTCCGGGATAAAGAGTAGCCTATGTGCTATTCCAGACTATAATCTACTCTGTGCCCAGCCGATGGCGCGCGATTGAGTAACAAACATCCATACATCCATCCATCCATACATCCATACAGCCATCCAAATTTCACATTTACAGTGGAATTCATAAACGCTTGAAACGCTCGCCACCGAGACGTTTCAGGCGCTATGTGTCGAATTCAAGCTTTTTGCATTTCATAGTCGTAAGATACTCTCAAATTGGTCGCCAACTGCGGCCGAATACTGGTTCGCCGATTTCCGCGCGCCAGACACTATCAAACAAGGCTTTTGCTATGACATGAGCTTGACATAGCATTATTTTTGTATTTTGTGGGCTATTTGTGCGTAATAAATCTTGATTTTTGATAAAAAATGGAAGAAAAATGTGATTTTTGTCATACACAACATGTATTTCTAAGTTTGTACTTGTCATAGCGAAAAAATTCTATGTCTATGATTGCAACAAAGGTAGATTCGACATTCAATCGCTTCGCGAATCGTGAACGGCATTTTTGCGGAGACTGGTTACCCAACGATTATGAATTCCACTGTTATAATATTAGCAAGTCTTGGTATAGATTGAAGTTCTAAACTATCCGTACCTAGTAACATTGATGTAGAATTTTAGTATTACTCATTTTATTTCAATACCTAGTAATATTAGTTTTTTTGAGTCCATAATATTAATTATGATGACCCAGTTTGAAAGTGATAACATAAGTTGTTAACTAAGTTAACAAAACAAGGTTTAACACTCATTAACTCGCCGAAACTCCAAAACAAAGTTAGGGAACTGAATTTCATAACTGTGCTATCGTTTGCGGACTTCACTTGAATTAATTTTAAACGAGCAACCTTATCTTATCTAGCTCATAATTTTACCATTAATGAGGCGAAAGTATACCCTTTACCAAATAAATATAATTTTAATAATATTTCTGTAATTTATTTTTAAAAGACCTAAAGGTGCTGGTCGTTTCTGAGTAGAAACTTCGAACCAAAGAAGATCAGGCAGACAAAGACAGTCAGAGGAGTTAAAGCAAGATACACGTATCTTATGAGACATATGTATGTTCTATATTATGCAAACAAGTTAAGGCGAGTCACCTCAGCTCAGGGGTGAAAACTGGTTTGCTAGATCAAATTTTTTCGGTATTTACTATTAAGTAACGGTCTTACAAAAAATATCCGATACACTTAAAGATATTGTCTAAAGAATGTGCTAATTTGTTACACGATAGGATGTACTTTACTCGATCAAAAAAAATCTTGAAACAGGCTAAATTAAAAGTTTAAAACGAATTTTTTATTGATAAAATTTTCGACTTTGCTCATCATTTGTATATGGATAAATTCCTCTTGAAGTATTAATGAGAACCTGCTAAAATTTATTTCATACTGAATTCCTATATCTATTTAATTCAAATTAATCCCAGAACTTGAACGTTGCCAAGCGGTTTCAGAATATACCGCGCTGCCCGCTTCCCCGCCAGTCTCTACGAGAAATGTACCGCGAGACGCGCGGGCGGCACCCCACACCTCACCTCCTAAAATCTTGCAGGTGACTCGCCTTAACTTGGACGAAATATCACACTGGACAGAGCCATAAGACGTTGCCGCTCTGACGTTTGCCATGTAAACACACAGTCATGCTTCTCTTTCTTATACAGGGATCGTAATGTAGAGTCAACGAGACATCTATTGTAAAGTTGGCAACCTCGCGTTCTGTGTCCATTTTTGACCGACTACTAGGCCATAACATTGCTACGCACCTTAGTTAAATTTGAATTAAAACAAAAATGTCGTATTATAAGGTGAATGTTTGGATATATAGTGATATTATGTCGTGTTGTGCTGTGTTTTGTCCATCAAGAACAACGAAAGGAGGAATAAAAGATCCAGAATTATCATTTCACACGTAAGTCTTTTGTTGCTTTCAATACCTGAAATAACCAGTTTCCAAAGCTAAATTTTCATTTCGCTTATAGAATATACATCTTTATCGTCATTAACTATCACATAGTTATAAATAAATATGAATTAAAGCTTTATTTAAGATAAATTACATGTATTGTTTTACGTATGCCTGCTAGTGATGTACAACTGTCCATTTCAAACTTTGTCGATATGGTCGACATTATCTAGGGTGCGGTTGCTTGACTTAACTATAACAGAGCAAAGCTGTTGAGCAAACCTGTTGAGCAAAGTTTTCAGCTTTCTAGAACCAAAGCGATGATGAGTCACCCAATGAGTGAATGACATACGTTTAATACGTACGTTGGAAATAAGGGTTTCAATCGATAGCAGAGCGGTGTACAGGTGACCCCGAAGTTATTTTGAAACGAAATACGTTAACAATGTCAAGATGGAAACAGATTTAAAAACGGGGCTTGATATTTTTATCATACCATTTATAGAAACAGTTTTGTATTTAACTTCATTAATAAAAATTAATTATTTTGTTACAGATTTCCTAAATGTCCAGAGATCAGAAATCAGTGGATAAAGGCTGTAAGGCGTGAAAATTGGGAGCCAACTAAATACATACTCCCGACTTTGTTCAAAACATTTTGAAAAATCCAGTTTTATAACTGGGCTGTTAATTAAAAAACTTAAAACTGATGCAGTACCGGTGATCTTTGAACAATATCCTGAATATTACAAGCCGTCAGTGACCAAAAAAAGAAAAAACTTGGAACTGACTCCAAGGAAGCGGAAAAGAATAGAAGCTGGTGGACTTAAGATCTTCCTACAACTCCTCGGCGAGCAATAAAGTTTCCATCCATTACATTATGAAGAACGCAGTAGTAGAAAATAGTGTCAGAAATTTTTATAACAAATTAGTACTCTTTAAAGGTCATTAGTTTTTTTCCGTTTTAAATAACCCATGTATATTCAATAAAGGACGTATATATGTCATACAATGGTTTTTTATTTTGCAAGTTTTTACATTTGTACGTTTATGTATGCACAAGATAATATCCGTACCTTTATATCGATAGATTATGCACTAGCAGGCACCTCCCTATTCACGCACACGCATGCAATTCTAGACACGCACACCAGCATAAAATGGACACGCTTCCAAAGCATTCACTCCGTCCAGTGTGATATTTCGTCCAAGCAAGTTAATAATTTAAAAAATTAAACAACATGACAGCCCTGCCAAAAACGAACTTAAAAGTTAAAAACGAACTAAAAAGTTTAATTATATTTCACTGGATATTGAATTATAGTGTTGTATATTTTTGGAATCTACTCATCATTATCTAGATGATGATTATTTATTTAATCTTATTTTCAACTTTAGTCTTTAATGCGGGACCATGGTCACCCCATCATTTTTTTTAAATTTTACTAGCCTATGTCACACGGAATAAGCTAGGGATTCTAACAATACCTCATTTATCAAAATCGGTTTAGGCGGTTAGAAGTTATGGTGGAATATACAAACTCACATATATACATGAACCCTGAAAACAATATACTCCTTTTTTTAGGCAACTATTTTTTATTCCACTGCAAGTTGACTGCAATCTCCCCTGCTTTTAAGATATGATGATGCAGTCTAAGATGGTAGCGGGCTTACGGGATTGTTAGGGCAATGGCAGTTGTATAATCTCTGCAATAGTTTCAAACGCGCTCTGGACTGAGAAGAGCCCACAAAAACACATCCGGGTATTTTTTTATTTTGAAATGTATTTCATTGAATGTTGGACAACTTGTGCCACTTATGATATGTGCCAGCAACTCTACCAGCTCGGAAAGTAGTTCTGCTGAGAAGAGCTCGCAAGAAAATCAAAATTTTGAGAAATTTAAAAATAGGTTTTTGGTTAAATTTATAAACTAGTGCTTGGCTGCAATCAGACTGGCAAGTAGTGATATGCAGCCTAAGGTCTTGCGGTAAGGGGTTGCGCAGGTTAGCGCACTTGTCTGGAAGATGCCTATTCATTTTTGTTTTGAAGATACCAATATGTGAGGTAGAGGGAAAAGCGGAAGCTGGAAGGGCGATCCATATCCTAGCAGCTCGAATTAGAAACGATGGAAGCAAATCGCTTCGTACGCGTCCGTGGGATTTCAACTATATACCTACGGATGCAGACCCTGATGGTGCCTTGCGATTCGATGGTAGAAAGGTGAAGGAGGAACAAGATAGTAATATAATAGTCTCTACCAAGCGTTTTCAACAATCCATGCTTCTATACTAATATTATAAACTAGCTGATGCCCGCGACTTCGTCCGCGTGGTTTAAGTTTTCTTGATTCCCGCGGGAACTCCTTAACTTTCCGGGATAAAAAGTAGCCTATGTCACTCTCCAGGTCCTCAACTATACCCATGCCAAAAATCACGTCGATCTGTTGCTCCGTTGCGACGTGATTGGACAAACCAACAAACCAATAAACCAACAAACCAACAAACCAGCAAACAAACACGCTTTCGCATTTATAATATGTGAAAGTTTGGATAGATGATGTTTGTTACTCAATCACGCCAGAACGGCTGAACGAATTTTGGCACAGAGATAGATTATGATCTGGATTAATACATAGGCTACTTCTTATCCCGATTCTTATTCGAAGACCCCGCCGGGGAACCGAAAATCCTCAATCCAGGATTGTCGAAGTCGTGGTAGTTGATGACCACGACTTCGACAATCCTGAATCCTGTTTTACTATACTCAGCAAGACATAGCTAGCTACTAGCTGGCTATAGCTATAGGGTAGCCAGTATCATCAACGTTCACAAAATGGTAGCGTGCCCTTGCCCAATAAAGGTTTGAAGGCGTGACCTCATTCCGTTCATCCACGTGACAATGAGCCACCAATTTCGCAAGACGCAGGTCGCAGGCATTCAATTACGACTGAGCACGCTAAGAGGTAGTTAGTGAAACTTGCCAAGCGCCCGCCGCCCGCCGTGCCAGTGGAAACGATTCAACTTCTAATTGCCATCGGTTGGAAGTTTGAACAAGATGCTCCCACTGGCAGGTAATGTATTGAAATTGCTTTGATTGTCGCTGATTTGGGGAATTTCAGTGTACTATTACAAAATGGTAATAGTATCACACTGAAATTCCCCAAATGTAATTAATTTACTAATTTTAAAATTTACTAACCTAACCTAACCATTTATCTAGACATTGTTTGTGCACTTTTTGGAAGCATTTTCCTGGAAAACTACTGAACCGATTATAAAGCGGTTTTTTGCATGAGGTAGGGGAGGGAAACCACTTTAGTGGGTGAGCTAAGTTCCTCTTTACTATATTACCGGGACCGACGGTGCTCTCCGAGGCACGGGGGTGGAGCACCGCCAACTTCCAACTCCAGGCTGGCACTGAGAATTTCTTAATTAATAAACCCAATACCAAACAAGTTTTATGCCCGACCGGGCATCGAACCCAGGTCCTCGTGATCCGCAGTCGACTATGCTAACCGCTAGACCACCGAGGCAGGAACGAGGCAGAACGTTTACGATTTGCTTAGACAGTAATTAGGCATCTGGTTCGGCGGATTATTAGCAAATTAAGTTTGTTGTTCCTTTCATACCTCAATCCAAATAACTTCAAACCCCTCAACCCCCTAGACCCCATCCGTCCCGCGTCGCACGTCGCAAGGCTGTACTCATTAACTGGCAATGAATAATAAATTTGCAAGTAAATTGTCAACGATTTATCGCGGAGGGCACGGCTCCATACTAATATTATTCTCTTTGAATCAACGCACAACCTCAGACTTTAGACAAGACGTCTTGTTATAAAGCACAGTAAACAGCTATGCAACCAGTATGGAAACTACCTAGAAATGTTCGAAACAGGCTCACTCACACAAACGTGCGCATCGACGAGACCCCAAGCGCTCGTCGCAGTGCCGTCAGTAGTGAGTACCGCGTCATCGCATGTTCGGTGCGCACGTTTGTGTGAGTGAGGCTGTTTCGATCGTTTCCATACTGGTTGTATCTGTTTACTGAGTGTAAAGCCCGTATCACCAAAAACACCACAGTTGCCTACCATGCAATTGAAGACTAGCTGATGCCCGTAACTTCGTCCGCGCGGATTGAGGTTTTTGGTTCCCGCGGAAACTCTTCAACTTTACGGAATTAAAAGTAGTCTGTGTGTTATTCCAGACTATAATCTATCGCTGTGGTGATTTTCATCCAGATCCCGTTCAGCCGTTCAGGCGTGATTGAATAACAAACATCCATCCAAACTTGCATGAAGGCAAACATTGTGAGAAAACTTACATGCCCGATAGTTCTACTTATGATAAATGATTTATTTATTTATTTCACGCGGGACAACTTGTGTCACTTATAATACGTTAAGACTACCACCGGTTCGGAAAGCTGATTCTCAAATGTGTGTGAAGTCTGCCAATCCACACTTGGCCGGCTCAGTACCTAGTGAGCCGGCAATGGGTGGAAACTATGGTCGGTTTCTACTCGGCATCATACTGGAACGCGAAATCGCTTGGCGTGGTAACTAGCCATGACTGAAGCCTAGACTATGACTGAAGTCTTGTCTCATGTCTGCGCTCACTCTAGAGTCGTCTAATTCGTATTCAAAGACACTGCCAGGGCGTTTCTTGTTCCAGCCTCATTCATCTTAATTATAGAGACCTAAATAGATATAGCTCGCCTAGTTTAAAATCCCTTCAATAATAAAACTAGGGAGCAAAAAATTGCTTAGAATCACTGAAAAGGTAAATACCTAAATTTAAAATAATAGAGACTAGCTTATGAATGCGAGTTAGTCGGCATGGATTAAGGTTTTTTAGTTCCCATGGGAACTCTTTGAGTTTCCGGGACAAAAAGTAGCCAATGTGCTATTCCAGACTATAATCTATCTCTGTGCCAAATTTCATCCAGATCCGTTCAGACGTTCTAGCGTGATTGAGTAACAAACATCCATCCATCCATCCATTCATCCAAACTTTCGCATTTATAATGTTAAGTATAGATTAATAGTAATAGAGATTACTAGTTATTCAATGTCTGTAATCTCACCTGGATAGTATGTGATGATGCAGTCTAAGATGGTAGTGTGCTAACTTGCTAGCGATAAGTACGGGAGTTGTATTAAACTGGATATTTGGAATGCTAGTTCGCTTGGCGACAGGTCTTTGCCGGTAAGGTGGTAACTAGGTCGAAACCTTCTACCAGACCAGCAGACTACTTCTACCACTTTGCATGCACACAACGAGATATCTCGCGACGAGAGAGAGAGAGTTTACCCTACATGCACAAAATACGGCTTACTACAAGAAATAAGTAGTCATGTAAAACCCTTACATGACCATATTTTTCTAGAGAAAAATACCACAGATAAGAAATATTTCTTTTATCTCTACTTTTGAAGGAACGAGACAGGTACCTAACCATGTTAGCTTCGGTAGACAAATAGCTATAGATAACGGGTAGACATATTTTTACTCGGGCGCATACTAGCCCTACTGTACAGAGACAATTTAGAAATTAGGAATACCCAAATAACATCTGCCGCGGATCGAACCCGAGACCTCTAACTTAGAAGAAACAGCGCTCACCATTGCGCCAGTGAAGTTTTCATTCACGCATTTAGGTTTTTTGACTTTGATTTTACAGACTAAAAAATTCTAGGCCCTAGCACTGGTACCTAATCTCTGTAATAAAACTTCGCCTATTTTTGTTTTTTAATAACTTGCGGATTTTATTGATTTGTTTTAGGAATGACAATGGAATCTTTAAATATTTAAGACATTAATTCCAAAATATAAATAATATTAAAATATTTTTTTATTATTAAAATCAGTTAAAGTAAAAGTTGGAAATCATACTAATATTATAAATGCGCAAGTGAGTTTGTTCGTGACACACTTTGACCTTTTCAAACGATATAGAGTTTGGTACAGCAACCGACTGGGAACCGAATTTGGTTGGTACATAGGTTGTAGGTATCCCGGAGAAAAACATAGGCTACTTTTTATCTCGGAAAGTTAAAAAGTTACCTCGGAAACTAAAGAAACGTATTCCACACGGACGAAGTCATGGGCATCAGCTAGTAATTATTATATTTGTTTCGCCGCATGTAGGTGGGGTTTTGCTGGCAGACTGGGTATTTGTGGAGTTCCTTTTGTGCCGCCAGGTGCGAGTCACGAGTCGGCGTAAAAACTTATTTTTAATAAAAAAATATAATAGGAAAAAGCTATAGAAGTTTTATTAAAAATATCCTGCTGACGATAACATATCAAACGTTGAGCTTCAATAACGAGTGGGGTGGATGAAAATAGAGTTGTACTTATATGCTAACTGCGTACTTAGTTCATCTAAAACACACTATAAGCAGATAAGTACTATATTTTCTACTGTATACTTAAAGAAAGAAAGAATAGTACATTGTTCACCGAGGGGAGAAAGTGACCGATTACTACCGAGGGTGTAGTTTGAGGCCCGAGGCGTAGCCGAAGGGCCGCAATACACGCGAGGTAGGAATCGTACTTTCTACCGAGTGATACATAGTGCTTTATACTACACCTGCGAGGAAAATAAGCGATAATAATTAGTGATTAAACGAACTTACAAAGTGAAGTTCTATAATAATTATATGAGTCGCTTCATTCGAAGCTTCACTATCAAAACTAGACTAGGTACATTTTGAGGATTATTTCAATATAGATTTCGATATCGACAATCGACATCGACATCGACAATCGATATCGACAATCGACTACCATATCGACAATCGACATCAACACTGATATCGACTATCGATATCGACATCGACATCGATAGCGACAATCAACAAAGATATCGACATCGATGTTGACAATCTACATCGATAACGACATCGATATCAACAAACGACATCGACAATCGACTTTGACAAATGACATCGACAATCGACATCGATACATCGATAGCGACAATCGACATCGATATTGACAACCGACCACGACATCGATATCAACAATCAACATCGATATCGACAATCAACATCGATATCGACAATCGACCATCAAAATCGACATTGATATCGACAATCGACATCCACCATATTTGGCTTTTGTATGTCAAATATGGTGAAGCTGCTTCTAATATTATATCCATATAATATAAGGACATAGGTACCCAAATTCTCAACGTCCATATACCTAATTTACTTAAAATTAAAAAAAAACAGCGCGTTAGAAATGGATTTTCATATAGTTTTTCTCCCCGCTTAGCACGTTAGAAATGAAATTTCATAAATCTTTCCCTCCCGCATATTTGGTTGGTAGCAATGACGTACTTTCTACCTCGTTTTTAAAAAAGAATGAAGGTACTTTCTGAGCGGGTGTAGTATAAAAACATTTATTGATAGCATTGTGTCACACAGAACAATACGTTACCATGGCGCCTCTAGTACCTGAGCATTAGACTCATGATCAAGTCATAGAAGCACCATGATAACGTTTGTCATGTGTGCAGTGTGGCACAACCTGAAGAAAGGCTTACGCAGTGGTTATAGTAGTGGTATGTTCTTCTTCAAAACAAGGCAAGTTTGGAACCAGCGAGACCTAACGGAGTTGGAGTTTTTTAAGTTTGTAACTCTCCAACTCCTTTCAAATCTCGCTCAAATCGTCAGATTATTTGAATGTAGGTACACTTTTCAGCATGTAATTAACTCACTCTATCTGTCACAATCTAGTATTTCTGATGATATATTTTATTTTTTTACTATTCTGATTTGCTGTCCTAGACAGACCCACTAATATACAGGGCTCATAATTCATATATGGTGAAGGTGTGGAACGAGTGAGTGATATGTACTCGTCCGCACCAATAGGAAGAACTTCCTCCGGGCTGGTGTTGTGCCCGGGGACCTTTCTGGTCCGACCGTTGTAAGTTGGAACGGTCTATATATAGCACTATTCTCAGACAACTTCGATATCGTGATTCAGGCTTGTATGTTACTTAAAGTTTTCAGTCGATTATCTTATCTTGCGGTGTAGATACAATTAGCGCCATCTAGTTTGCACTGTGGTAACCACTACCACGGTACTCTACAGGGTCCAAAGAATCCCCCTTTATATTAATCTGCCGCGCTGGAGTTTTTTTTTTTTTTTTTTTTTATTGTGAGATAGGCTTGCGCTTGACGACAATCATGCTTAGTGCAAAGCAATGATGAGGTCTAGGTTGGAACGCGCTTGCCTAGAAGATGCCTATTCACTCTTGCCTTGAAGGTACCTAAGTGGCAGGAAACACGTGCGCTGGGAGGGTGTTCCACACCCTAGCGGTTCGGATCAGAAACGTCGAGCAAAAACGTTTTGTACGGGCAGATTGAACATCAACCACACAAGGATGCCAACGCAGACGGTTTCTCGCTGTTCTGTGGTAGAACGGGGTAGGAGGAACAAGGTTGTGAAGTTCCTGAGCACACTCTCCATGGTATATCCGATAAAAAACCGATAAGCAGGCGACATTGCGTCGGTGCTGTAAACTGAGCAATTTCGCCTGCGTAAGTGATTGAAGTTAATCCAAAAATCCCCTCTTGAGCTCCCCTACTACCCTTGCGGTTCTATCAATATATCAACCTATTGGGAGCATGTGTAAACGCTCTTTAAATTAGGTAATATGATTAGGATTAGTTGTAACTTAAGTATAAGTTCATAACTTATTGTGTATAGTTCGTAAGAAGTATTTGCGGCAAGTCTATTAAGTTATCTGATAAGTTTACGAGCGCTCTGGGTAAACAGCGCTGCCCTAGATAAGTTAGTTCTCGCCGGGGTAAATATGGCTTTATAAGTATAAAGTACTTGTATAAACGGTACCTAATATTATTACAATGAGGCCAATTTTTTTTAATCCACTACAAGTTAACTCTTGACTGCGATCTCACCTGATGGTAAGTGATGATGCATTCTAAGATGGTAGCGGGCTAACCTATTAGGGGCATGGCAGTAATATTAAACAGATACCCCTATTCGGTTTCTACACGGCATTGTACCGGAGCGCTAAATCGCTTGGCGGCACGTCTTTGCCGGTAGGGTGGTAACTAGCCACGGCCGAAGCCTCCCACCAGGCCTAGGTATCCTCAAAATCATGTCGCCGATTTCAAAGTAAAGAATCACCAGTGAATGCATCAATTCAATTTTAAATCTACCATCACCCCACCACTACAGCCCATTAACGTCCCACAGCTGGGAACAGGCCTCCACTCTCATAGGAGAGGGGGAATTAGAACTTAGACTCAGCACGCTGCTCCAATGCGGGTAGGCGGCCTTTGATGACTATTATCATGTTAGTGATAATAACCGGGACCGACGGCTTAACGAGCTCTCCGAGGCACGGGGGTGACACACCACCAACTTCCCTAACTCCGGGCTAGTACTGAGAATTTGTAGTCAGAAAAACCCAATGCTTAATTGTACCTCGACCCGGTACTCGAACCCGGGGGACCTCGTCGGCCGCATCTAGTGACTAAACTAACGAGGCAATTTTATATAGGACACAATTTTACACAGTGGCAATATTAACTGTAATATCGTGTATGATGAAGACTGAGCAATTTAAACAGCTATACTTTTCCATCGCCCATCGCAATCTGACCACTGGGACCGCGAATTCCCTGTTCTATGATCACCAATCAGCTTTGTAGTAGCTTTAGAATTTAGATTGTCTTTTAATTTTAGCTGGCTATTTTCTGCAATTTCAAAATCTTTAGCTGCATTTATACGACAACTCTGGCGCAATGTTGAGCGCTGATGGCTTAATGTTGGAAGTCCCGGGTTTGATTCGCGGCAGGGTCCATTTGGGAATTTATAATTTTTGAATTTTCTCTGGTCTCGTCCGGAGGGAGGCTTCGACCGTGGCTAGATACCACCCTACCGGCAAAAGACGTCCCGCTAAGCGATTTAGCGTTCCGGTACAATGCCATGTAGAAACCGACTTAACTATGGATTTACCTTACTCCTTACTGATTAGCCCGCTACCATCTTAGACTGCATCATCATACCGTCAGGTGAGATTGCAGTCAAGGGCTTACTTGTAGTGGCGTAAAAAAAAAGCTAGCTGGCTTGAACCAGCTTCGCTCGAGTAGTTTTAAGTAGTACTAAGCGTCGGGCTTAGTATAGCTATATAACAGTTAGGTTACAAAGATCAGAGTGAAGTACCTACTTATAAAATCCAATCAATACAGTCTTAGTTAGGTTTCAAAGAAGTTTTAGGTAGCTCTAATAGTTGGGTAGACAACTTAATTTTTTTCAGTCACGTCGAAAATTGAGTCCCGATAAGCTACCCTGCCTGGTATTGACCAAATAACTTCGAAAATGTTTGACAGCAGCTTTCGGAAAATTTATCGAGCGCTTAGAGATGAAATTGCTGTGGATTTTGTGATTCGAAAAATAAAATGTAATTATTATTTCTGGTTATTTATGAGCGGCGACCGTTAAAGAAAGAGATGTTTTTACGTTCGGCAAAAAATATTTATTGAAAAAAAGAAACGGGGCCGTGGAGTCTCAGTGGCATTTTTTTGAGAGATTGACTTATTTTTTTGCGCAATGGATCAGCCTGGCTGTCCAGCGCGGCAATGCATCCAACATTCTCGCCACAATTCCACGCGGCCATTATTTGAATAGTAAATATATTAGACTAGCTGTTAGATTGTTTTACAGGATCATTAATTGGTAATACCATGGAGTGATTCTACTTTGGAGAGAGGTGAAGTGGAAAAGGCATACATATTCAGCAATGGTTTCTTCTCCCCAAAGTTTAAAAACTACAACACACTAAAGCAAGTATCCAACAAATAACAGACCTAAAAATGACAAGCCTGTGGTATCGTTGGACACCCCGTCAGAACAAAGTGACTTGTTATTCTAAAAATACTTATGTACAAACTATAAACGTCAGTGGAATTCGAACCTGCGATTATGTTTACGAAGCGGCTCTTTTCCCGCTGAACAAAGAAGGAAAACTTCGAAATGTTTTACACTATTCAGTTGGCTGTGACGTCAACCGGGACACAGCTGAAGAAGTCAACACCCGGTGTTATTTTTGCATTTGTAGGCAATGTAGGTACGAACAGGGGCCAACGCTTAAAGCAATACCTTTATAATGTGCTATATTACTCAAAATTACAGTTTAATTTCACGTACTTTGACGTTCCTAAAATCTATATCGATACTTCGATAAAATGCGAAAGTTTGGATGGATGGATTTATGTTTGTTACTCAATCACGAAAGAACGGCAAAACGGATCTGGATGAAATTTGGCACAGATATAGATTATAGTCTGGAATAACATATAGGCTACTTTTTATCCCGGAGTTCCCGCGGGTAACCCTACAACTCGGGCATCAGCTAGTAAAGATTATAATTCTAAAACACGAAAGTCAACGAAATTATGAAAACTATTGCTTTAAACGTTGGCAGTATTACTCTAATAAGGCTACTAATAAGGCTGAGCTGTACACGCATCCTGGGTGGTGTCACAGAAAAACATATTATTAAGTACAAATGTATGTTAAATGTTCTTTCATAATAGCTAAAAATATGATTACTTATGGGTACCTAACTACCTACTTGCTCTCTCTCCATAGAGTTAAACGTTTTTTGCCATGTAAGATTTTTCCATCTCTGAGGCCTAACTGTGTAAGGAAATTGTAATCATTCGAGTGCTTCGAATCACTCGAACTGTTTAAGGAGTTCATACATGATTTTTGACGTGCAGGCATCTATGAACTCCTTAAACAGGTCGAATTAAATACGTTACGATTTCCTCACAGCATCGCTTAGGCATCAAATCGTCAAATAAAGAACTGTGCTTAAAGCGAGTTATTAAATAAAATATAACTATGTACCTATATTTATTTAAGCATAATAGAGTAACATAATATCTCGATATTATATTATTAAGTGCACTATTATAAAGTCTTAAATCGAATCAAACCGACGACCCTTCAGAAAGTCGCTACACTTTGTAATTTGTTACTTCCAAAAAGTGGGTATGTAATTACGACGATAAAAATCGCGTATCTGTAATCGCTTAAAGGGCAATAAAGCGCCGATTACAATGAATTATAAAGAATTACAAATGAATGTGTAACTGGAGAGCCATTCAGTCACAAATGTCGGTAGTATTGTGTAATTTTACACTATTGTGAGAGGTGTTAAACGTCATATTGTGAGTTGGCATGCGAGCTTTTTAAACGGGTCTAAACTGATAAATAATAGTAAAATGCAATTCTCCTTCAGTATATGAATTAGGTATTAAATGATGCCCGCAATTTCGTCCGCGTGGATTTATATTTTTGAAAAATGCTGTGAGAGCTCTTTGATTTTCGGACTAAGAGTACTATAAATCAGGGGGGTTACTACGAGCTTAAAAACAGAATTAGTCCCCACAAACTTATCTTACTAGTGTCACTAGTATCTATGAAAAATAAAATAATAAAAACAAAAACTAAACAGGCATACAAATTAGTTCCAATTTTGCCCACCAAGGTAGGTTGTATCCCGGGAGGCATGGGCTACCTTTTATTCCAAAAATTAAGGAGAAGTCGCGGGTATCATTGAGTCACGTGATAATTTAAATTTTGGGATATTATGTTATGCCCATCACAATAATCACGTCTGTTCCTCCGTGACAGCGTAATTGAAGGACATAATAACAAACGAACACACTAATTTAGTAATTGACAAAATATTGGCAGGACTACCGTTTTTTCTATCTAGTAACTAATAAATAAACGTTAAGTTTGATACCTCGTAACTCTCTTAAAATAATAGAGACGTTATCGTCCATAGGATCGCGAGCTTTTAAAAAAGCTACGTTCTGTCGACTCATGCGCATCTGTCCTACCCCTTTGTAGGGCGTGGCGTTGCCATGGAAACCGAGGCCACGCCTTTTTATGCATAAAATATAACAAAGTACTTTGTCTATAGTTTCTATAAGTTTTTTGTAAGATACTACAAATCGCGCAGCGGCGAGTCCAGTGGTATAGACGCCCGGCTTCCTACTCGAGTGGTCGGGTGTTCGATCCCCGGTCACGCATCTCTAAGTATTCGGAGTTATGCGCGATTAAAAAAATTAAATATCACTTGCTTTAACAATTAAGGAAAACATCGTGAGAAAATCGTGTGAAGTCGGCCAATCCGCAAATGACTTTTATGAGTCGAAAACAAACATAAAGTTGTGTGTTAGTTTGTTCATATCAATCATGCTGCAAAAATAACAGAACTAGAGGACCTGGAGAGCAATATAATGATCCCTGGATGGATGACTTTTGATCCCGGAAAATCAAGGATTTGCCCCGGGAATTGTAGAACCACGGGCATAATCAAGTATTAAAAGACAAAATATTCTATACTACTAATGATATAGTACCTAATAATATGTAATGTGGTACTATAGTACCTATATAATATACTTACCTGATGAAGTCAATACAAGCAGATGCTCGCGACTGCGTCCACGTGTACACTACCTATTAAGGTTCTTTGAGTTCCCGCGGGAACTCTTTAATTTTCCAAAATAAAAAGTAGCCTTTGTGTTATTCCAGACTCAAATCTATCTGTGTGCCCATCTAGAGCCGAGCCGTTATGGCGTGATTAAGTAACAAACATCCATCCATCCGTCAAAACTTTCGAATTTATAATATTAGTTTATCTATTTATCAATACAGTAGTGAATGAAAGGCAAGAGTGAATAAGCATCTTCTAGGCAAGCGCGTTCCAACCTAGACCTCATCATTGCTTTGCACTAAGCATGATTGTCGTCAAGCGCAAGCCTATCTCAAAAAAAAAAAACAGTAGTATAATAGTATAGATGCTCTATAAACTAATATTAGAGTCTAGACGTCTTGACATAAAATATATATAGCACAGAGTTTATGAAATAATTACATTTCATGTCAATAAATAACAATTACGATCAAGCATAGAAAGTAATCAATCTTACTAATATAATATTATAAAAGCGAAAGTTTGTGAGTATGGATGGATGTATGGATGTTTGTTACTTTTTTCACGCCAGAACGGCTGAACGGATCTGGATGAAATTTGGCACAGGGATAGATTATAGTCTGGAATAACACATAGGCTACTTTTTATCCCGAAGAGAGTTCCCGCGGGAACCAAAAAACCTCAAAACACGCGGACGAAGTCGCGGGCATCGGCTAGTCAATCAACATTTATTTATTCAATTTAGGTACACTGTACACTTATTGTCGTCCGAAACTTATTACTTAAACTTAAACATGATGGTGATAATCAATTACGGTATCATAAAACTAAAGGGTTCCAAACGCGCCCTGGTCTGAGAAGAGCCCACAACAAACTCAGCCGGTTTTTATTATTATCACCATCTCATAAACATCGTATATTTAATAGAACTATAATTAACAATTATATTAATTAGCCGCTGGAACAATTAATAATTCACATGCTTTAATGAATAATAGCAGAGGTAATAGCAACAATACGCATGCATTTATTACAATTAAATTTATAAAGGCCAATTAGACGTATTAAAATAAACCATTCATGCTTTATAACGAAAGCGAGGGCTTTAGAAACGTTTGCTCCATAATATGCAGATAGGAACGGGTTATTTTTATTTAAGATTTGTTTTATGCCCGTATATTTTAAAATTATGAAAATGATTGCATGGTAAAATAAAAAATAGCTGAGCTATACAAGTTATTTTTATGTTAAAACTGAAAAATAAGTTTAAGCAGGTAAAAATAAAAAAAGTAGGTAGTACCTAAACTCTGACGCAAAATTGTATTAATTTACTCAAATATTATGCCAGCAATTTCGTCCGCGTTTCAGAATAAGAATACATTGAAATAGAATGAGTAATGAAATTCTACATCAATTTAAGAATTTGAATATATATTTGCGTGATACACGTTTTACAGGTGGTTTTACAAAGAATTGAAGTCACAGTGTATTGGCATGCAAGGCATGCAAAATTAGAAGTTTAAATAACATAACAGGTTAGCCCGCTACCATCTTAAACTGCATCATCCCTTACCATCAGGTGTGATCGCAGTCAAGGGCTAGCTTGTAGTGGATAAAAAAATAAATAAATTCAAAAACCTAAATCTACGTGGACGAAGTCTCTGGAATTATTTAGAAATTTGCTAGTAGTATACAAATTCTGGATGACGTAAATTCACGGCATGATATTAAATGCAATTTTCCCTATCCGTTCCTCTCTTGAAATGCATTTCACATTTTCTGCTTTTTATTGTAATTTCATTTTCCAGTTCCACGCGTTTGAATTTTAATTTCGTAGTGCGCGGACTAGAGTCAGGAACGATTCACGTAGATGGAAATCCACGTTATACTATAGTGAGAGTTTGCAGAGTGAGAGAGAGAACATAATAATTTTTTGTCTTGTCTCCCTGAATAAAGATTTCTTTCTTTCTTTCAATAATAATATTATAGAAAATCTTAATTGCCAGCCGTAGACTTTAAAAAAGAGGGACGAGTGGCCTATTTGCAACAACGTAGGTATATCAGCCAATAGGGATGATAACAACTCAATCAAATCAGCAACATTTTATCAAACTTAAAAACGCACTTCTAGTATGGAAGTTGTATGAAATTCATAGTTGTGACGTCATCAAATTTCAACGCACTTTTTTCTTTATTTTATAATGGTTATCAAACTTAAAACTAATCGAGGATGTGATATTGAGGTCTTTTATAAAAGCCCTCTATTTAATAATAAGTTAGAAATAATTTACTTTTGATATAGGTATTCATCCCTATTGCGATTGTTAAGCAACGTTGACCCAAGTCGGTAACTAAATCGGTGACCGAATTCGAAAGTCCGAATTGGGCGTTTTCGTTCCGTGTCTAACAACTGATAGAGTTGAAATAAATCTTAGTCGAGTCGTATGCGGAAGAACCGGAGAACCCACCGCATTATTATCCCAAGAAAGCCCCTGCCATTATATTTATGTGATTAATGTAAAGGGGTCACGACCCTCAGAAATGAGGAATACGACGAAGAACGATCTCTCTCTCTCTGCGTCGTATTCCTATCTTATTGTTGTATCTTATAGCTATTAATTTAATTTCATACGAGCTCAGTTTCTCTATAAATCGATAGTACTGCCAGCAAAAAAATAAACAAAACTCATTGAAATCTTTTAATCCTTGTATCTCGCCGCGACCGCTCGCACATCGCTCATCGATGTTATCTTAATCGATCTCTATCAATTATCTCGTATCGAGTACACAATACCATTCGATTTTAGGATTCCCTATTCATTGCAGATATTTTACAAAAAGAATGCCGACTTTTGGTATGTGATATAAGATGCAAAGGGTTGCCGACGCCTGATTCTTGTTTCGCCGAAAAGGGTTAAGTAGCGAAAACACAGCATTGTCAGGTATTGCAAACATTTTGATAAGATTAGGGATGTGATTATATCGTTCGAGTTTTTTTTTCTGTAAAATTTGTCTACCCAACTTAGCTCTGGTAATAATTTTTATATAAGTTTTTGCGCGTACCTAGGCATGTAATAATTAATATCTTGGTTTCTTTATAACGAAGCAGGATGGAATTTGATACAGAGATAGATTTATAGTCTGGAATAACACACAGGCTACTTTTGAATTCGGAAAATTAAAGAGTTCCTGCGGGAACCAAAACACCTCGATCCACGCGGACAAAGTCGCGGGCTAGTACCAAGTTTTTTTCTTCTTGTTATAATAGATTCGCAGTTGGGATTTTTGAAAACTTTTTAAATTATAGATGCTAACCATTCTAGAACCACTTGGACCAAATCACTGCCCGAAGTTCTAATATTGAATTTTATAAAAGCTTTTCTGTTTTCAGGCTGATAAAAAACAGGCCATCGGTACTTCTAAAAACATAATCCGGCTTAAAATCCCTAAAAACAAGCTTTTTCACTGTTCATGATGCCGGGAGAAAGTTACATTTTTGTTATGAAAATTCCGTACAATTTTAATTAAATTGGAATGTATAGCTTAAATTATGCTTGGCTTTGTCACTGGAATAATAACATCACAGTCTAAGGAGATATGATCTTTCTAAGCCTAGGCTATCAGCACATCCATACTAATATTATAAATGCGAAAATGTGTCTGTCTGTCTGCTACGTTTTCTCTTTTTTTTTCCGATTTTGATGAAATTTGGTATGGGGATAGTTTGTATCCCGGGCAAGGACATAGGCTACTTTTTATCCCGGAATATTATAGAGTTCCCGCGGGAATGAAAAAATGTTAATCCTCGCGGACGAAGAAGGGAGATTCTCGGGAGTTTTGCAAATTGGTGTATTTTATAGATTTCGACGTGCGATTTGAATTGTGGGTGTTTTACAAGTTCTTTATTATCAAATTAGATTGACTTGGCTAAATCTAGTTTAAAAAACTCCCGAGAAACTTTCCAGGTAAAACTACCAAATGACCGTATTACTAGTTATTTATAAAGATTGAGGTTTTTTTAGTATAGACTATAGAATTTATAAGTTCTTGTTTGGTAAAATCATGGAACTAGGAATCTGCTAATTCTTATGTTCTGTGGTTAAAATGGATGAAGTTACAACTATAAAGAACCCAGGGACTTCTTCAGCCGTTTTTATTACAATGAAAGTCAAATTCGACGTTAATAAGTAGGTACCCATCTTATCACATCGGAGAAATTTCAAATAAGGGTTCGCGTTTCATTCTTGAATTATATCGATACGGAATCCTAAAAATCAACCTAAAAAAGGCTTTATAAGCACTCTGTGCGTGTTGACATTCCAGCGATCCCGAGAGAAACATGGGTTCCGCCGGGATTAAAGCTTGGACACACGAAATGCGTGGCGGCAGCGTACCACAGAAACAGTCCTGAAGTCCTCGCCAATCTGGGTGGCCTGCTAGAATTCTGAGCTTGGTTGGTTGTATTAAACTAGTGAGGACCCTAAACAATGATTTTACATATAAGGGGAGGACAACATCTTTGTTTGTCTTGTAGGCCGACGCTTTGGCAGTGGCTATTACCACCCTTGCCGCCAAGTAATTCAACATTCCGTCTCTATGCCGTGTGGAAACCGATTATGGGTTAATTAAAAGCTATACATATATGAATAAAAATCAACATATTAGGATCAACACAGACTAAATACTGTAAGTTCTGAATTGCGCCACACACACAGTTAAGACTGTGTGCACAATAAAAGTTATGCAAGGCCGAAAAATTTTACACTCAAACCAACATTTGTTTCCGTAACATAAGTAAGTAACTTATAATTTTTTTAATTTAAAATAATAGGATAAGCTACTGACAAGATTGTTCACATTTGCAAAACGGTAAGCTATTTGTGTGAATAAAATGTACAAGAAATGCGATTGCTGCCTAATGTATCAAGTTAGAAAACTATGATTATAAAGCCGATAGCTTACAACTGCACTGCCGTTACGCATTCTGTTTGTCTCGGCCCTAAAGGCTCAGTTATCTGGGACGCTTTACACTAGGGGGGAGAGGGAGAGGATTACACTCTAATCCGTTGTTTGTCGGAACTGATTGTCAATCATTCGGTGTTCGTTTGTGTGGAACCTACCGATTGGAAGGTGCCATTGTCTGTTAATTGAATTACTAGAATCTAGTATTTGAATAGTCTATACTCTATAGTTACTACATCATTCTTTTGAATCCTATTGCGTGTCTTTGGTTTATTAAGTATCCCTTGGGAACTATGTGATTTTATGTTATAAAAAGTCCCCGCGGAATTTAAGTGTTTGACAGTTTAATGGCTTAGTTCACTCCATCTATGCCTATAGTTCGCGAGCGAGTTGAATGCAGAGTCTGTAAATATATGGTGGCACATACTACATTTACTCTGCATTCAACTCGCGTGCGAACTGTACCTTCTTCTTCTTCTTCGTCGTTTCGCTCTTGTCAGAGCGGTCGTGGTCGTGGCCGTGGTCGAACTGTACCTTAGTTTGTATAATATTTATTTAGCATTTTATACTTTTACCACTATATCCCATCAACGTCTCACTGCTGGGCACAGGCCTCCACTCTCATAGGAGAGAGGGAATAAGAGCTTAAACCCACCACGCTGCTCCAATGCGGGTTGGAGCAGCGTGCATTAACGACTATATATATTATCATTATAGCCGGAACCGACAGCTAAACATGCTCTCCGAGGCACGGGGGTCAAACACCGCCAACTTCCTAACTCCGGGCTAGTACTGAGAATTGCTAATCAGAAAAACCCAATACTTAATTATGGCCCGACCGGGACTCGAACCCGGGACCTCGCCGGCAGCAGTCAAATGTTCTAACCACAAGACCAACGAGGCAGTTTATATTTAGTACACTGAAATGGCATGACCTGACTTATTACATTTATATTGTGCCATAGCGTGTTTAATAAATATTATATTATTAATGCACCTATAAATTGTTTCTGATTTAAAGTTAATTTTCGACACCATCAATTAAATTTTTAAACTGGTTATATACTCCAGTTTTAACCTTCCTACACATTGATGTAGAATTTTTTTAGTACCTATACTTCTATTTCAATGTTCCTACATGAGAAAATTTCGCCTACTGTTTCATGCAAAATGTCATCTCTCTCAGTTACATAGCACTTTGAATTTTAATAAAACTCTAGCTAGTGAGTGTAGTGAACACAAAAAAAGACACAAAAAACCACTTTCAAATAGCGAAATGAACGCGACGCCAGAATGTCTGCGACGCTTTTCATTCATCTTAAATACATTCATTCATGCTACGTTCATTCATAATTTTTTTGATCTGTTAAGTTATATTGTTGGTCCTGTTAAGCACTGTTTGTGGTCAATCCATTTTGATGGGACTCTGGTAATTTATTATACGTACAGGTAGTTTTGTGCTATTGTGTAGAGAGTGCTCGATCTTTTCGGCATTAGAATGACCTTTAGTGTATTGTGTATTTTTGTGCACTACAAAACTGTTTCCATTCACACTGCGAAAAGGCAATATTTTATAATAAATTTTGAAATAAGTTATATTTGCTAACGCCCTCTATTTCTTTTTGTATAAAGCATTTGGAATTTAAGGGACTAGAGGCCTAGTTGTGACAACGTATATCAGTTATTGCGATTGTTAAGCAACGTTTACCCAAGTCGGTAACTGGGTGGGTGACCGAACTTGGAAGTATAAATTTGGCCTTTTCGTTGGTCCCAGCCCAGTTATTATCTGATAATAATCGTTAGAAACCTAAGGGTTGAAATAATACTCTTAGGTCGAGTTGTATGGGGAAGGGCCTGGGAAGTGGGAACCCACCGCATTATTCCGCATCTGTGTTATTATCCCAAGAAAACCCCTATCATGGTGTGATTAATGGGAAGGGATCACGACCCTCAGCAATGAGGAACACGATGCAAAGAGAATTATCGCTCGACTTGAAAATAGGCAAAAATCTAATTTGTATGGCTTCAAGACGATATTATTCAGTATTTACCCCAATAAGGTAAATCAAATCAAATATTGGGCTTCCACACAGATATTGCCAATAATAATTGCCGTACTGATATAGAAAACATTCTCAAATTTAATTTGCCTAAATGCGAAAGTGTGTTTGTTTGGTTTTTTGCATTTATATAATTGAGAATCTGGAGAATGACATAGTCTACTTTTTATCCCGGAAAATTAAATATATCCCGTGGCAATTAAAAAAAATCTACCCTGACAAAGTCGCGGGCATCAGGTAGTCTATACCCACTAATATTAGTTTGGATGGATAGATATATTTTGTTACTCAATCACGCCAGAACGGCTGAAAGGACCTGGGTGAAATTTGGCACAATTGTTATTCAAATAAACTTATTGTAGGCGCTTTTGAACCGTCGAGAGAATCTACCACTGCTCAGAGATAGATTATAGTCTTGAATGACACATGGCTACTTGTTATCCCGAAAAATTGTAGAGTTCCCTCGGGAACCAAAAAACCTCAATCCACGCGGACGAAGTCGCGGGCATCAGCTAGTCCATACTTCCATACTAATATTATAAATGTGTCTGTCTGTCTGCTACGCTTTCACGGTCCATCTGTTCAACCGATTTTGACGAAATTTGCTACAGGGCTATCCCTGTTGCCTAGGCTACTTTTTATCCCGGAAAATTAAAGATATCCCGTGGGAATTCAAAAACTTATTCTACGCGGCAAAGTCGCGGGCATCAGCTAGTAATTTATATATTCAAAACGTAGCAGCACGCAGCCGAAAATCCTGGAACATGGAGCCACTGACTCAATTAAATATTCAACATTTCACAAACGCCTACGTTCAGTTCCAACCTTTGATAAATAATTGCGTTCCAACGATGGCTCTTCGTTGCCAGAGATTGAAAGTAAACAGTAAACAAAATAATTAAACAACAACTTACTTTCAGGCAGGTTTGTATTTATTAACTGTTAGATAAAATAAATAAATCTTTATTTGAGATTGTTTGGACGCAGAAAAAAAACAAAATTACAAAAACAAAAATTAAAATCTAGGTAGTCTGTGACGCAATGAATTCCAAAATGAACATCGCCTCAGCGTAAAGCTGTCTCTAAGATTGCAAAAACCGTTAGATTGTAATCTAACTAGCGAAATTGTAAACTGTCGACAGATTCCTTACCTTCAAATCAAGAGTGAATACGCATCTTCTAGGCAAGCGCGCTCCACCTTAGGCTGCATCACCTCTTGCATGCAAGTCTGATTGCAGCCAAGCGCTAGCCTATATATTTAAAAAAAATATATATACATATAGTATAAACAGAATTGCTGTTCGTTACTCGTTGTCTCGCTAAAACTGATAAACGGCTTGACCGATTATGATGGAATTTTTTGTGTGTTTGAGTGGGTGGATGGATGTTTATATTCACAATCGGACGCGGTAGGTGGCGCTGCAATTTGGTTCTAGGTTCAGGGCCGGGAAAAGTCTTCTGGGGCCACTAGTGGTGTATAGCATGCACCACACCAGCGCTGTTCTTCCGGCGACCCCTAGAATTCCCAACGTCCGTCCCGGACCGGCCCAGGCTGCCCGTCAACCTGACTTCACAGTTTTCGACCTGTTATACCTACTTAGGCATTTATTTTTTTATTCCACTGCAAGTAAGTTCTTAACTGCGATCTCACCTGATGGTAATAAGTGATGATGCCGTCTAAGATGGTAGCGGGCTAACCTGTTTGAAGTAGGAACGGCAGTTATATTTCAATGATTTCCCACAGACCTTAATCCATTAAAAAAAATACCTATTTCAAAAACACGGATGAATTTATAAAATATCTAACATAGAATAAATCTATGATATCTAAACAATTATTATAATATTATACTATTATCATTGGTTCATTGGTGTTAGAAAATGATTTCGGCCATTTTATGGGCACCACAGCACAATGAATGAATGAAGTACAAACCTTGATCTAGCTCGACAACATTCTTTAAAGTTGCTAAAATTGTACAGCACAATTAAAACCTTTTTTATATAACCCTACAGATATTTCATGGGTACCTCGGAAAAGGTCGCAAAAACCATGGCCAAAGGGCATCCCGGGTTGGTAGTAACACAAAAATTGGCAAGACCGACAAACATCCGCTCCTGTCGATGGGTATTATTAACAATTCATAATTTTGTTTAATGTTCTCACAGGCGGGTTTGCTCTCAATTTATTAAGTTTGCAAAAGATTGATCGGCCATTAGTAAAGCGTTTTATTCAAGAGCGATAGCGAACATAATATACCAGATGATGCCCGCAAATTCGTCCGCGTGGATTAAGGTGTATTGGTTCATGATCTATCTCTGTGCCAAATTTCATCCGATCTGTTCAATCAGCCGTTCTGGCGTGATTGAGTAATAAACTTCCATCCATCCAAACTTTCGAATTTATAATTTTAGTATAAAATATTTTTATTTTGTAATTGCCTTTTATGTATTTAAAAGGGAAGCTACTAATTGAATTTTCTGAAATAAAATTGGATTATAGCAAGTATAGTGGGTCGTTTATTATCTTTTAAGAAGTTGTTTTATTTTAGTTTTTCATCGAGAGCAGAAATAAATGGTGTAAGGTTTCAAAATTTTGTAAAAGTAAACTGTTTAAGAATTTGCTTAATAAAAAATGGTTCCACAGGATTCAAATATTTTATTTTTAATAAATAAAAAAAATATTACTATTGTCATTCGTTGAGGTGACACGAAATTAACTGAGGATTTGATACGTTAAAAGCTATTATTACAAAATCCTTTCTCTTTATTATATTCTTACATAATAAATATGATATTTAATTAGTTTACTAGAACCACAGAATGGGTAAAAGATGCTAGCACTTAGAAAGTTGAAACAGCTTATAATTCGATTCATTTTCGTGGCCCGCGGCTCCTATTATGATAGCAATATTTCGAGCCTAACATTTCAATTGTGCTAGAGTTTGGTTTGGAGATATAATACCCTTTGAATTATTACATTACAAGCGTTTTATAAATTGTTAATGCAGTAAAATATTGCTCTGCAAACATCGGGATTAAATACGTTTTAGCGTACTATATTTTATTAATATAAGCCGTATATCTATTCTTAATATTTGAATGGATGTAATAATTTTATGTGAATTACGAGTAGGGAAGATTTATAATTGATTTTGTGGATTTAAAGTTGTCGTTTTAGTTTCTGTTGGGAGATTGTGGACAACAGAATTAGCCTCGCTGTTTTTTTTAGTTCATCTCTCGTTTCCTAAAGATTTACGCTACAGTAAATACATTATTTGTAAAACTTTTCTTTGAACTTTTTCAGAGTTATTAAGTTACATACTTCATTCATTAAAGTTAATAAATAAAGTTAAATTAAAAAGAAATGTGCCTGAAATGTGAAATTTTGTTTTCAGACTGCGACACGTGCAGCCACGTAGGTACTCAAATACACTGTATTTGATTGTTGGTTTGTCATTCAATCAACGAATCGACGTCATTTTCTTTTGATAACGTATTATAAATAATAGTCATATATTTCACACATTATTGTCATCCATTACAAATTTAAATTACAAGTACATTTTGTGATGGATGTAATAATTAAATACTAATTAAATTACGTGCAAAGTCAGACGTGCATGGCCGGAGATCGAACTTCCTATCATCGGAAGAGGAGACAGTCGTTTAAACATCTATAATATTTATACACAGTAATTAATTATCAAGTTCTAATTTGAACTTGATAATTAATTACTGTGTAAATGCCTAACCTTAAACGACTGTGGAGGGACGAGTGGCCTAATTGTGACAGCGCATATAAGTCGATTGCGAAGGTTAAGCAACGTTGACCCAAGTCGGTAACTGGATGGGTGACCGAATTTGGACGTTCAAATTTCAAAACCGCATTATTATCCCAAGAAAACTCCTATCATTATTTGATTAAGGGAAAGGGGTCACAACCCTCAGAAATGAGGAATACGACGCAGAGAGAGAAACGACGGTACGACTGATTCAAGTTCAGATTAAACACGCGCTTAACTCTGAAAAGTTAGACGTGCATGGCCGAGAATCGAACTTCCTATCATCCGAAGAGGATGCCGTCTAAACTTCTATAATATTTACACTCTAATCATCAAGTTAAAATTAGACTAACCTAAACGACGGTTCGACTGATTCAAATTCAGACCAGCCTCCCATATAATGTACTTCTCGTTACTCGTATTGACTCGTTAAGGCGGGGTCAGATCTTCCGAGCTGAACGTTGCGTTCTGAATAATGGAATCCACCCTTTATTACGTGACTGCTGGAATACGCTATAGAAAGTGGCGTTCAATAAAACTACGGTCTTCGTCTTAGCCTGCATAAGCTTTCAGCGATAGCTCCTTGGCACGATGGTAAGCTCTATGGTCAAAAATAGGAGGTGTCGGGATTGATTCTCGGTGGGATAAATTTAGGTAATTTTACCATTTTCTATGTTGGGCAGATTAAGCGGAGATTATTATGTTAAACCACGGAATAGGTAATAGGAATACCACGTCCAACGCTAGTGATTTTGCGTTCCGGAATACATAAACATAAATTATTTTCCAATAGAGATTTGACGACCTCCGTGGCGCAGTGTGTAGCGCTGTTGTCTTAACGTGCAGAGGTCCCGGGTTCGATCCCCGGCAGGGTCAATTTGGGAATTTATAATTTCTGAATTTTCCCTGATCTAGCCTGGTGGGAGGCTTCGGCCGTGGCTAGTTACCACCCTACCGACAAAGACGTGCCGCCAAGCGATTAAGCGTTCCGTTATGATGCCGTGTAGAAACCGAATAGGGGAATGGGTCTAATATAACTGCCATGCCCCTGACAGCAACTGCACAGCTTTTATTTGAATAAGTTAATTTTTTAAACACTTTTGACACAAACGGACAGATATACATACTGTCTTGAACTGTAAGGTCCTTATTTTACCATAGAACCCTAAAAGCAAGAGTGCGTTCCATACCTACCACATTGTAAAGCAACGTGAACACATTGTTGGAACGTGACCTTACATGAAAAGCGTCTGTTCTCGCCCTAATTGTGAACACGTAAAGGATTGAGTTTTTTCCGTACGTGACGCGAATCAGGAGAGTTTGCGAAGGGTCAGAAAGGGTTTGTTAAAAATGGCGGTAGGGAGCTGGAGCGATTGTTTGGCAGCGTAAGTTTACTCTTGACATCTAAAGGTATCCGCACATAAGCGGGTCCCAGGTAGGCGGAACGGGCCGCATCGCGCAATATGTTTATTTCACAAACCAGACTGGGCTTAACCAAAATGCATTGACGGATGTTTAGCTCAGACTAAAGGTGCACGGAGCGGCGCGGCTCGTAGCGGCAAATATTCGTTGTATGAGTTTTTATGGAGCGGGGCCCACATAAGCGACGCGGCACGGAGATGCACTGCGACGCGCCCTATACAAACTCTTACAAAAAATGTTTGCGGCTACGTGTCGCGCAGCTCTGTGCATCTCAAGTGGGGCTAGACCATAAGGGTGAAACACATTAGAAAAACAAGTCCGCTTCCGAACACTTGTACATGGAGCTGCTCAGACTACCGCAACGGGATGAAAAGTATTTCCCATACGATGCGGGCATTTCGTGCGCTTAGTTTTTCCGTCCGTCCGTCCGTCCGTCTGTCAGAGCATTATAACTTCTGAATTACTGAACGCATTTACTTCAGCTTTAAATAGAATATGTAAACCAATGGCCTCCCGCCGAATATGGCTTAAAAAATAATAAAAATCTTTATTTCAGGGGGGCTCTCATAGAAGCGAATGCGAAGTAAAATATTTTTTATAAAGTTACATAGGGTTGTGGTATATCATTTTAAAGATAATTAGGAATAGAGTCCAAAACTATTTTTTTTTTAATTTTTCCTCTAAAATTGACGAAAAGGGGGGCTTTCAAATTGGAGATTTTCTAACGTCCAAAGATGACCTCAGAACTCTAAATTTTCTGAAAGGATGAGCCTGAAACTTGATCAATTATTTCAATTGTATCCTGTACTTGAACAACAAATACTAAAATTAGATAAATATTGTAAGGAAACGGAATTATTTAATATTTAATGAGCTTCAGTATTTTTAACAGAACTTCACATTTATGTCAATAGATGGCGCCGCGAGGTCTCAGTTCGGGGCGAACCACTAGTATATCCTTACCCTCATTCCTTCTGAATCAGGTCTTAGGACTTTTCTTTTTACTGTATGAGATGAAAAAAAAGTTTTGGGGTTATTAAACTGAAGATTTTATTTTTCAGTTCTGTTCGGTTTTGCACACTATGATTCTGGGAATCCGCCGCGATGCCGCCGCGCGACCTCGGTCCGACCCGACAACTGACGCAGATTTTGCGATGCGGCCCGGCCTGAAGCGGCCCGCGGTCATGTGCGTTCACCTTAACTACGCGATGTACAATGTACATGTTACTCTATTACATGAATTTATGCGTTGGTTAAACTGCTAATTTTTTAGAAGGAACCCTTTTTTTGTATATTTTGATATTGTACGCATCTTTGCCATTTGTTAGCTTGATAGGTTGGTTATGGTGTATATTAAATAGTGTATCTACTTAATAATAACAATTCTTTCAAATGTAAGTTTGGGCAACAGAAAATCAATTGCACTAAATGCTTAGGGAAAGCTTTCTATGAAGGAAGTAGATTTATAACGATTCATAGTAAAAAAAAAGTGTAGCTGTAGTACGCACAGTAATCCTACCCGTGCGAAGCCGGTGTCGTCAGCTAGTCCACTACAGCCCAATAACGTCTCAGTACACCTCCACTCTCGAGAGAGGGAACTAGAGCTTAGATCCACCACGCTGCTCCAATGCGGGTTGGCGAGCTTTTATTAAAGCTTGGAGTATTTTTGGACTCGAACCCGGGACCTCGTCGGCCGCAGTCAAACATGCTAACCACTAGACCAACGAGGCAACGAGGCGTGAGCTAGTGTTTCAATATAATTCTTAATCCAGTTCCTATACAAATAATTGTATAGTCACATCAAGAACTGCTTATTACGCAATGATTGACACTTGCATTATCCCGTATTATCTCATTATGGGATATTAATTATTATTATCCCATTCTAACGGGATAATGGGACGCGTGCCAATGGATTTTGGGACAAATCGGGGGATTTAGGGAAACGAAAATGAGCAAGCCCTTTTTTGTGATTCTATTGAGTTGCGGATTACAGTCACGTTAATAATGGTGTTCGTAACGTAAATCGTAATAGGTAAGAACCGTCATGGCTTCGTGGTTAGAACATGTTCGCGGGTCGGCGGTTTGATCCTGGCTTAACACAATTGTTTGTAACTTGTAGTGGAATAAAATAAAAAAGAACATTACAAGTTCAAAGAGAAAGAGTTCATTGTTGGCCAACATTATTAAATCTATGCTTATTACTTACTGATATTATAAATGCGAAAGTTTGTATGGATGGATGTTTGTTTCTCAATCACGCCAGAAACGGCTGAACGGCTGAACTGAGATAGATTATAGTCTGAAATAACACTTAGGCTACTTTTTATCCCGGAAAAATTAAAGAGTTCCCGCTGGAACCAAATAACCTCAATCCACGCGGATGAAGTCGCGGGCATCGGCTAGTCAAATCATGAAAATCAGGAAGCAGGAAACTCGAGTGGGTAACAAAAGAATTGAGCAATTTGATTACGAAATTTCTTTTCATCCGGGAAAAACCTTCAATAAGGTAATTTAATATTAGCTTTTCTATTATTTCACAGAGCACGAAAATTGAACGAAATTTACATAAAAAATGAAAATAAAATATTTACGAGAAACAGCGTTTAATGGAAGTCAAATATTTTGGTAATTGTAAACTCGTAAATTGTAATCACTAATAATATAGAATTTTCACAGTGTAAGCATACATAATATTCGTACAGTGAGTCGACACCCAAACAAATGACAGAGGCTACCCATGACAGTTGTAGCAACAAGAGCATACTGTACGCACAGGTTCAGGTGTGAGAGAGGTAGGAAACTGCAAAAAATGACGCCAGAATGAGATCATTTTTAACCGACTTCCAAAAAAGGAGGAGGTTCTCAATTCGGCGCGTTTTTTTTTAAATTTATGTCGGTGCATATCTCCGTCGTTTCTAAACCGATTTGAATTTTTTTTTTTCAATGGTTAGAGGAAGCTCGCGAAGTGGTCCCATATAAAATTCTGACTCCAAATCCTCAATCCTGATGCTGTAGGTACTCCATGAAATCCTCAAATCTAGGGAGTTAGGAAATTTTGATGGTGAATTCATATAGTAGGTATCAAGTCACGTGTATACAATACAACTCTGAGTTCCAACTCCTCAACCCTGATGCTGTAGAATACAGAACTCCTTAAAAATAGCGATTTAGGATTTTTTTATGATGAATTCATATTGTAGGTGTCAAGCAACGACTTCATACTTAAACCCAAGTCCCAACTCCTCAACCCTGATGCTGCAGTGTAGGTACAGAACTCCTAAGCCGTGGGGATTTAAAGTACACTAAAAAGTTAAAAATAAAAATTCTTTCCAAAAAACCGACTTCCAAAGCCACTGTAAAGTAAAAAATAATTTTGATTTCTACACACCATGTTAAAGTCGGGCGAGTATAACAAAGATAGGCATAGTTGACGCATCAGGCTCGCCCGACTTCAACTTTGGAACAACTTTGGAACAACGGCTTTGGAAGTCGGTTTTTTGGAAAGAATTTTTGTATTGAAAATTCTGCCAGTTTCCTCCGTCACGTCCCCGTCACCCCGTAGCGTTGCTCTGTCTAGATGCCTCCATCGGACATCTGATAGAGAAGAACGTATATCCTTATGGTAACACTAGCTGATACCCGTGACTTCGCCCGCGTGATTTAAGTATTTTTGCCGCGGCAACTCTGTCACTCTCCAGGTCCTCAACTATACCCATGCCAAAAAAACACGTCGATCCGTTGATCCGTTACGGCGTGATTGGAGGACAAACCTATAAACCAACAAACCATCAAACAAACAAACTTTCGCTTTTATAATACTTATATGTTTTATAATATTAGTATGATTGACGTCCTCCCGAGGAAAATATTACATAATGCCTCGTCCTTATTGTTTTTTTTGTGATTTTTTGACATTTCCCATTGATGTAAAAATTTTTGTAGGTACCTTATTTTCCATCAAAGTTTATTTTCAATTTTCAATTTCAATTTCAATTTTCAATTTATTTATTTAAAACATGTAGGACATACAGGTGTCTCTTATGCTACGTCATGTTTTGACTCTACCACCGATTCGGAAAGAAGATGCTGCCGAGAAGACCCGGCAAGAAACTCAGCAGTTGGTCCTTTTTTTCATTTTAACGATCTAGTGTTGCCCCGAAGGGTAGACACTAGACATAGGATAAAAAGTGCACGTTTAAGTGCAAGTAAACTAGTCTAATCACATAGGACTCCATAATCTCCTTGCTAGTTTAATCGTCAATCAAAGGATGGCCAAACCTGGCTGTTCAGCCCGCGCTGAAAGTCCGCACTTGAAGCTAGCGATCTTGCCACCATTCCAATTTTTACAGAAAGTCGATATACTCGTAAGTTCTAATGTAAACAAACTCAGCGTTTGCAAATTAAAAGCAATAGGTACTATTTAAAAACTATTAATAAGTAGCAAATACATTTCTAATGGATCAGCAAACAAATTACTCAATACTAATTATTATCATAAATAATTAATTATTATAATGAAAGAACCAGTGCATTAAGAACTGTCCTAAAGATAACATGTATTTACATTGTATTATACTATTTATAATATGTACTTTATCGCTTCAATTTGTATTTAGTTTATCTGAAGTGGATCAAAACTGTGTGAACTCTTATAAGAATAATTTAGACAATAGTTTTCTAATTGGAACTTGGTATACGGTTTATAATTTCGCCTTATGGTTAAACTTGCCAGCGTCATCGTATTGTAAGGAAACTATTATAAAAAAAGCAACGAAATCAGATATTCAGAGATATAGAAAGGGTTATACTATATATAATCCATTCAGTTTTGATGACAATCCAGTAATAGAAGAGTCTTTTATATATAAAGGTATGATAATGGGGAATAAGGAGGCGAAATTCTATGTTTTCGATCCTGAAAACTATTTTTATAAAGAAGATAAATATATAGTGAAGGTGTTTAGAAAAGTTAGTAAAGATTATGTATTGGTACATGAATGTCGCTTGCGCGGTTACTCCAAGTCGCTGATGTCAAGGAAGCGTCATGTGACCGAGGGTGAACTGCAAAGAGTTATTGCTACTATGGGTAAAGACGTGAGGGACATGGAGACGCAAAGGTTCTGTAGGGAAGACACATTTTTTTGAAGTTTTCCTGTTTTTGGTTTTATGAATAAAAATCATATAATAGTGCACGGTGTTTCATTTATTTAGCGTAATTTAGTAAAAATATTGGGTAGTAAGCGAGGGTAGTGGCTTACTGAGTCTAATGTTTTCGTTATAAGATTATTTAAAAACTTCAATTAAGCAATCCATCAAATTGTTTTTGTTAGTCTGTCCATCAATTAGGGCACATTCAAAGCAACTGTTCGACGTGTTTTTTTTGTTTGTATATATTTAAAGGAGTGGCAAAGGCTAGGCTCATAGTTTTATCTTAGTTAATTTTTTCACTCATGTTTACTTTTACATATATTGCTATAATTCTAAATTAAAATGATGATATTATCATCATCTGCTATCATAAAGTTAATTTACATATCATTATTTAATTACTATTATTATTGAGAGTACCTAACCAATGGCAACAATGTACCTAAACTAATTAACAGCACGAGTATGATAATGAACTCATTAAACGAGCTTTAATTGCTTACCACAGCAAAAGTAACGTGATTAGATTTAACTAGCTGATGCACACAACTTCGCCCGCGTCGATTAAGGTTTTTAATTCCTAATTTTCCGGGATAAAAAGTCCTTCTCTGGGATATAACCAACCTAGATGTGCCGTTCAAGCGTATGGATGGATGGATTGATGTTTGTTACCCAATAACGTCAGAACGGCTGAACGGATCTGGATGAAATTTGGCGCAGAGATAGATCTACTCTGGGAAAGAGTTCCCACGGGAACCAAAGAACCTCATTCTACGCGGACGAAGTCACGGGCATCAACTAGTGTGAAATAAGGCTCAAAAAGATGGGAAAACATAAGTGCTAGCGTGTTAACTCACTAGAACAAACATTGTATTGTACAGGTATATTATACGTAAGGAAAAGGTGCAAAAACTCCTTTAGTCGCTTTGTTTGTTTTATTTGAGATCCCTGGTGAACATCGTTTGTCTCCGCCCCGGGACAAATGTAGAGCTACTAAAATAGCCTATATAGTTTATTTCATATTGCTTGCTTTTCCTGCATAATGGGGTAAAATCAGCAACTCTTTATCAAACTTAAAAACGCGCTTCTAGTGTCGAAGTTTGTATGTAATACATAGTGGTGACTTGTGACGTTATCTTTAATCTATAGTTTAATACCTAACTTAAAACCTAACTCAAAACTTACCCAGGATGTGAATTTTAGGTCTTTTGGAATACCCTCTATTTAAAAATCAGAAAAAAATAATTTGTTTTTGACTAAGCATTATCCCTGGTAGCGTTGCTGCAAGACGCTCAGACCCTACAGATTTATAGGTTAATTAAGGGATTATAGCGAACTAGATGATGCCCGTGACTTTGTACACGTGGGTTTAGGGATCAAAATCCCTAGGGATCTTTTTGATTTTTCCAGAATTCAAGTAACCCTCAACTACATGAAATCACGTAGATCCTTTGCTCTTTTGCAGCGTGATTGAAGGACAAAACAACAAACAAACACACTTTCGTATTTATTGAGTCCATACCGCACAGCTTAAATGCCGCGTGGTATAGAAACCTAATGAAGATTATATTATCTAAATTCTAATATCAAACATCTTATTTAATGGCCACACCTAGGATCTCTAGATGTAGGTATTTATTTAAGAATTAATACAGCACTAATGAACCGCGTACCTAGAAGCGTTTTGGATTACACTGGATATAGAACATTATAGACCTATACGTCTTTACTAAAATTTGCTAATTAACGGAAAAAGAAAGCTTGACAGTGAAAATCTTTTTTTTCGATTTTCTTCTGTGTAAAATGTGTTTCGTATTAATAAGTATGGTAACGAAGCCGTGGCCTCCTGAAGGAGGGATCCAGCTGAAAATCAGCGTTGAATGTTCTTGTAATTTATTGCAAGGCATTCTGTATTATGCTGAGCTGATGCCTTTTTCAGGTTGTGCCACACACGGCAAGCATCGTCATGGTGCTTCTATGAATAGATCATGAGTCTACTAATGCTCAGGTACTGGAGGCGCCATTTACCATACTGTACTTTTTATTCTGTGTGGCACAATGCTGTGAGTAAATGTTTTTTGTTTCTTTGTTTGTTTGTTTGTTTCTTTCTTTCTTTCTTTCTTTGCGACTTATCATAATGAGTGCGAATAAGTGGCACAAGTTGTCCTACGTGAAATAAATTATTTAATTAAATTTTTCACTCTCTAAATAATTTTCTGTACACTCTGAATGAAGAGGGGAAACTAAATAAAGTACGATAAGAGTGTAAGAGGTTAGGAAATTGATAAAAGTAGGCTTTAAGCGCTTAAAGTGCTGAGTAATGTTGGCTGAAGCGCTCGCTGTATTTTGTAAAGTAAACCAAGTTATAGCTAAGATGATAATAAACCTTATATTTTAAGTGGTAAGATTGAAATAAATTCAGCAGAGCTATAAAATTCTTTAATGAAAAAGCACTTGATTTTATTAGATAACGCCTACGAAAATCCTATGGGAACCCTTTGTTTGTCCGAAATGAAAGACCTAGGATACAACCTATCTCTGTACCAAACTTAATCGAAATTGGTTGAACGGATGGACCGTGAAAGCGTAGCAGACAGACACACACACTTACGAGTATAATATTACTAGCTAATGCCCGCGACTTCGTCCGCGTGAATTGAGGTTTTTCTCTCTTACTCTTTAATTCTTGAACTTTTAATTTTCCGAGATAAAAAGTAGCCATGTGCTATTCCAAACTATAATCTATCTCTGTGCCAAATTTCAGCCAGATCCGTTCCGCGGTTGGTGCGTGATTTAGTAACAAACATCCTTAAGTACATCCATCCATACATCCATCCATCAAACCTTTCGCATTTATAATATTTTTATTTGATTATGTAGAAGTAATTAGTAGTATTTAATATAGATGATGCCCGCTACTTCGTTCGTGTTTGATTCTCGCCGGAACTCTTTAATTTCCCGGAATAAAACATAGTCAAATACAACCTATCTCCATACCAAATTTCGTAAAAATCGGTAGAAAAGATGGGCCGTGAAAGAGTAGCAGACAGACAGACACTTTCGCATTAAAAATATTAAACATAGATTGTAGAAATCGATTAAGCAGGTACCTATGGGTTTAATACAACTGCCATACCCGTATCTAACAGGTTAGCCCGCTACCATCTTAGACTGCATTATCACTTACCACCAGGTGAGATGGTTGTCTAAGGCTAGCTTGTGGTGGATAAAAAAAGTTACAAAGGATGCCTTTCCCAAAAATAAACGATGTCTTCCAAGCGACCTAAAATTCACATCCTCGGCTGGTTAAATGTTTGTTAACCATTTTAAACGACCTATAGATTAAAAAAAGTGCGGTGAAATTTGATGGTGTCACAACTAGGTACGTTCCTATTTCATACAACCTTTCATGCCAGAATCGCGTTTTTAAGTTGCTGATTTGAATGAGTTGTCATCATCCCTATATTTTATTCTACAAAATCCAGTATCCACCCTACTTTTAAAGCAGTGGACTATTGTCGCTGTACAATAAAGGTATGAGAATAGGACGCGAACTAAGTATGAATATTCCGTTATCTGTGAATATTACAATAGTAAACCGTAGCTCTGAGCGTCTGGAGCTCTTCTATCCAATTATCGTGCTCGGCATTATGCAAGAAGTGGTTAGAGAGGTTTAGATAAGCTTTCCCTACAGATAATAGAATAAGAATACTAAACTTATCCCTTTAGTTAAACACTTTCAATGACCAGCTGAGAGATAAATAAAGAAAGTCCTGAGCTGCGTAGGTAGGTACTTACAATGATACAAACTTGAAAAAAATCAAATCTGTCAAGAAACCTCATGAATCCTCCGTTGCGGCGTGATTGAAGGACAAACCAACAATACAATAAACCAACAAACACACTTTCGTATTTATAATATTTATGAAATATTCATAAATAGCAGTCTACTGTCTAGCCACAAGGTGATCATAAAATCTAAATCATGCATGCGCCTGACAAAAAATGTTAGCAAAACTTACAGTATGATAAATTGCTATTTTATATTAATAAATAGATGGTGCCCGCGACTTCTTCAGCGTGGATTAGGTGTTTCTTATTCCCGCGGGAACTCCTTAATTTAGCGGGATATAATCCCGGAGTAAATGGAGTAGCCATGTCCTTCCATGGGATGTATCCCATACCGATTTCGATGAAATTCGGAAAACACGAATTTCTTCGAAATCAGTTGAAACGATGGGCCGAGAAAGTGTAGTAGATAGACAGATGGACAGACAGACAGAAACACTTTCGCATTGATAATATTAGTATGGACTATGGAGTATGGATGTTAATGTTTGAATACCGAGGTGGGGACTCCGAGATACAGTTTTTTTTAAACTTAAGTAACTTCAGGGCTTCCGACAAAATTGTGAAACGACACATATTTTAGTCAATAAAGTTAATTTAATACCTATAATTCAATTTAATTTAATGTAATTTAATTTATGTTCATAACTTACTTAATTGTTATACCTAAAGTTCAAAATAATATAATTCGAAGTGAAGAAAGGATCTTCTATGCAAACTTTGTTCAAAGAGAAAGTTTAAGAAAGCCTTTTGATTATTTTAAAAGTTGTAAAGTGAACTTTGTGACTGCTGCGGCCCTGATTCTTGAAACATAACGAAGACTTTATGGTGATGAAAATAAGTTTGTTTACAATAACTACAATATCCTTTATTTGCATGAATACAGGCATAGTGGGTGACACTTATATTATACTAGCTGATGCCCGCGACTCCGTCGGCGTGGTTTAAGTTTTTTGATTCCCGCGGGAACTCCTTAATTTTCCAGGATAAAAAGTAGCCTATGTCACTCTCCAGGTCCTCAACTATTCCCAATGCCAAAAATCACGTCGATCCGTTGCTCCGTTGCAGCGCGAAGAACAAACAAACACACTTTCGCATTTATAATATTAGTATGATTATAATCCAATGTATAAAACGTTTTGGAAAAGTATCAGGAAAGTTCAATTTTGCGATATCATTCTACATTAAAGTTGTTTAAATATTTAATCTAATATCTGAACTTATTGAAAACGTTGGTTTTAATAAAACTCTGCACGATAAAAGTTTATTAGTATAGAATTCATGATTTTAATCCATTCTGGCAAAATTATATTATTTTTTCTAGTATTTACCTAAGTTTATAGGTCCACCTGTATATTAGAAAATAAGACAACTAGGTTAGGTAGTAGGTACCTACTAGGTACTAAGATATTTTAGTTGAAAGAGATCCGTTCTTAGAAACATATAATATATACAATACGTGGATGTCCTACAAACTTAAGTAGGTATATGTGTGTCATGTATGACAGATGTTTGTCTGTAACACCATAATTTGTGAATAAATGTGTTTTCTTTCTTTATAATACCTAACTAGAACTATAATATCGTTAAGGTTCCACACGTCGTACCTATAATTTCAATTAGGACACAATCAACGCTAAGTTCTAATAGTATTACCGACTAGTGTTCGAAGTTCGCGCGAAGCATTAAGTGAGGTACATAATTATATTATTTGAAGGACTAGATGCCTAGTATGCAAAGATAGGCCCGAGCTCCGAGTATAGTCAGAGCATCAGATAATATTTAAATGTACCTAAGTCTATCTCCATTGATGTAGAATTTTAGTACCTATTTATATTTCGATGTAGGTATGTAGAGTAAATTTAGTATCGGAATCGAAGTGCCAAAACGAATGAACGTGACACCTCAATACCTAGACAGCGCGTATTTCTAATACTAAAGAGTCAAAATATATATACTTTACCCATGGAACTAATAAGTAACGTAGTACTTATTAGTTCCATGACTTTACCTATTTCGTGAGACAGTTTCGTTACACTCAGGTGTTTCACGAAGTTTATTTCATGCTCTATTTATGCTCTTTATTCACATAATATTAACATTAAGTGTCTATTATTACGAACTAATGCGGTTTATACTTCAATGCATTTAATACTCCCATCACCAAACACGGCCTATTGGTTAATTTAACAGATAAGATGACGTGATCAGACGTTAAAGAAGTTGAAAAAATAGCTCATCTCTGTTGGAACAGACTATACGTAAATCTTTGAACATGAAAACCCAATCTATTGACAATATAACCCTCATAGGAGCGTAGGCTTCGAAAAAAATAGACTTCAATAAACCTAAAATCGCATCAACAGATCAATCTTCAAAGTTTTCCCTGAAGTACGCCACAAAAGCAGATAAAAACGGTCTCGTATCCAATTCTGCGTCTGTTACGGCCTCTAGAGATTCAGATGTGTATTATCCCTCAATCGGAGAGACATTGCGTTGCGGCATCGGATTGGGTCGCAAAGCAATGAATATGTGACCTAACCAATCCGTTCATAAATACATCACAGTATAGATAGATTACTAAATACGTATATATGTGTAGGTGATAACGCGACTTCGTTCACGAAGATTGAAGTTTTTTGATTCCCGCGGGAACTCTAAAATTTTCCGGGATTAAAAGCCTATGTCCTTCTCCGGGATACCACATATCCCTGTACCAAATTTCATCAAAATCGGTTTAACATTTGGGTCTGGAAAGCGTACCAGACAGACAGACACTTATGAAGTATTAGATGGTGCCCGCTATTTCGCCCGTGTGTATTACGGATTTTTGATTCCTGCGGGAACTCCTTAATTTTCCGGGATAAAAAGTAGCCTATGTCCTTCCCCGGGATACAAACTATCCCTATACAAATTTCATGGGAATCAGTTGGACAGGTGGGCCGCGAAAGCGAAGCAGACAGACCAACAGACAGACAGACACACTATAGCATTTATAATATTAGTATGGATAGTATTTGTATAGTCATAGTCATAGTCATTTATTCATTAAATATAGGTACACTGTAGGTACACTTATTTTCGTCTAAAAATTACATAAGTATTTAAAAAGCATGATGGTGATAATGGGTAACGGTATCTTAAAACTAAAGCTACGAGGGTTCCAAACGCGCCCTGGTCTGAGAAGAGCCCACAACAAACTCAGCCGGGTTTTTTTTTTTTTTTAAATTATCACCATCTCACAAATATTCTTACTACTAAGGAACTATCAGAGATGTATAGATGAAGCGGTGATCGCCTAGGGCACGCCCGCCTGTGCCTAGTGGGAGATTTTCTTCCCATTCGATAGCGACAACAATAACTACACACTAACGAGTAGACGGAGAGCTGGCGACGAATTTCGGGAAGGTCCTTTTGGGAAGCTGAAATTGTGAAAAATAGTAATTTCGTCAATAATTGGCGAATCCAGTCCTGCCAGTCTGGTAGAGCGTTTGCGTTTATTTCGCTACGGTGCAGCATTAGCAAACATCATTTGCAAAAAAATACCAAAATAAAATTCGAAAAATAAATCCCAGACGTTTTTGTCGCCTATAAAGTATTACCAGACCTCTTCAAAAATATTTTACAAAATTTTAAAAAAATATACTTTTGGCAATCTGAAATTTTGATCACTTATTTATTGAGTAATTTCAATAATACCTGCAAATCCCCAAACAAATTTTATGGTTTTAAACAATTCCCAGACGTGAATAAAGTTTTCAAATGAGTACGACACACGAAATAACCGCAAACGCTCTACCAGACTGGCAGGACTGGATTCGCCAATTGACGAAATTACTATTTTTCACAATTTCAGCTTCCCAAAAGGACCTTCCCGAAATTCGTCGCCAGCTCTCCGTCTACTCGTTAGTGTGTAGTTATTGTTGTCGCTATCGAATGGGAAGAAAATCTCCCACTAGGCACAGGCGGGCGTGCCCTAGGCGATCACCGCTTCATCTATACATCTCTGATAGTTCCTTAGTAGTAAGAATATTTGTGAGATGGTGATAATTTAAAAAAAAAAAAAAACCCGGCTGAGTTTGTTGTGGGCTCTTCTCAGACCAGGGCGCGTTTGGAACCCTCGTAGCTTTAGTTTTAAGATACCGTTACCCATTATCACCATCATGCTTTTTAAATACTTATGTAATTTTTAGACGAAAATAAGTGTACCTACAGTGTACCTATATTTAATGAATAAATGACTATGACTATGACTATACTAATACTATCCATACTAATATTATAAATGCTATAGTGTGTCTGTCTGTCTGTTGGTCTGTCTGCTTCGCTTTCGCGGCCCACCTGTCCAACTGATTCCCATGAAATTTGTATAGGGATAGTTTGTATCCCGGGGAAGGACATAGGCTACTTTTTATCCCGGAAAATTAAGGAGTTCCCGCAGGAATCAAAAATCCGTAATACACACGGGCGAAATAGCGGGCACCATCTAATACTTCATAAGTGTCTGTCTGTCTGGTACGCTTTCCAGACCCAAATGTTAAACCGATTTTGATGAAATTTGGTACAGGGATATGTGGTATCCCGGAGAAGGACATAGGCTTTTAATCCCGGAAAATTTTAGAGTTCCCGCGGGAATCAAAAAACTTCAATCTTCGTGAACGAAGTCGCGTTATCACCTACACATATACATATACGTATTTAGTAATCTATCTATACTGTGATGTATTTATGAACGGATTGGTTAGGTCACATATTCATTGCTTTGCGACCCAATCCGATGCCGCAACGCAATGTCTCTCCGATTGAGGGATAATACACATCTGAATCTCTGTAGTTATTGTTGTCGCTATCGAATGAGACTGGATTCGTCAATTGACGAAATTATATTTTTTCACAATTTCAGCTTGCCAAAAGGACCTTCCCGAAATTCGTCGCCAGCTCATGGACTAGAGCACCTATTTTCATCTGAAGTCTTTTTTCGAGTCCTTCATCACTGTTCATCACCATTTGAAAGTCAATAAACTCGACGGTCTACTTAATTTATACCTAATTTAAAAGTTGAAGCGAGAATTAAGCGTCAATGTACAATGTCTTATAAATAACGAACTTTCTTCATTAAAACTTGCCGCACGCTTTATTCAATGAAAGGACCGTGGTGGTGATATTAACAATGAATACTTTAACTTGATTACAACATCATTATGGTCAGAGAGTTATCGCTTTACTAGAGGCAGTGAAGTCCCGTAAAATGATTTTGAGTGTAGGTGCCACTATTAAACCCATACCCCTATTCGGATTCTACTTTCTACACGGCATCGTGCCGGAACGCTAAATCGCTTGGCGGCACGTCTTTGCCGGTAGGGTGGTAACTAGCCACGGCCGAAGCTTCCCACCAGGCCAGACCAGGATACTTAAGTTACTTATGAACTGTAGACTGGTCGTATTTCTTAACTTTTATTTTTTAAACCAATTTCTTATCGTATAGTTTAGGTACATTGTTCCGAAACTGGTGGTAAAGGTGAAAATATCATAAGTGACCAAAATTGTCCTTAATTTAATTTAATTACAGGGCAGTATGAAGATTACTTATACAGCTCTAATCACAATTGGATCATATCTTACTGTTCTGTATTCTGAACTTCCTAAAGTAATCCACGCTGAAATATCCATATTACGAGTAATATTATAAATGCGAAAGTGTGTCTGTCTGTCTGTCTGCTACCCTTTCACTTTTGTCTTAATGGTTGAAATAATCAGCCACGTATAATATACTAATATAATAAATGCGAAATTTTGGAGGGATGAATGTATGGATGGATGTTTGTTACTCAATCACGCCAGAACGGCTGAACGGATCTGGATGAAATGTGGCACAGAGATAGATTATATTAGTCGTAGATAGTTTGGAATAACACATAATATGCTACTTTTTATCCCGGAAAATTAAAGAGTTCCCGCGGGAATCTAAAAACCTTTATCCACTCAGACGAAGTCGCAGGCATCATCTAGTTACTTAATAATATACATATAGCATACCATATTATACTCAACAACTATGAGGCAGCCTCATGTGGAATTGTTTTGCGGGTGCACTGTTATCTACCGAGACCTTACTATTCATCCCTTACGCGTAGGTATGCAAATGGGGTAGGATCATCTATGGGCGTGTATGGGAAGAAAACAATTTCTCAGCGTCCGTTATTATTATGTTACAGTTGGACTGGAATGGTAACAATCAGGGTGATAACATTTCAATGCTTTTTCAATGTACGATTTCTAAATATATAAAAAGAAAAGGTGTCTGACTGACTGACTGATCTATCAACGTAACGGGCTGAAATTGGCATTGTCTACTATGATGTAGTATGACATTCGCTAAGAAATAATTTTTTAAATTTACCCCTAGGGTAAAAAAAGGGTTTGAAATTTGTGTAGTCCACGCGGATGAAATCGTGGGCGTGAGCTATATTTAGATTTTAGATTCCTAATAATATTATTGTAACAAGGCTTTAAACAATATTTATTTAATTTTTTTATACAATATGTGCTAAATAACATTGAAATCTGTAAGTGTAATGCTATATTGTAATTACCTATTGTGTGTTATGTTACTGTATGTTTTTTCAAAAAAAAAGTAGTCAGGACCTATACCTCTCTCTCTTTGCGTCGTATTTAATCAAATAATGGTAGGAGTTTTCTACCAGTAGAAGGACCTACCTACTTACCGGAAAAGTTGTTAGTTAGAAAATCTTATCGTATCGTATCGTATAAAAGTGGCATTGGAGTCCGTTGTTTTGCATTTCACATCTCACCTTTGCTCTCGCGTCGCTCCATTACGCCGCCCCCATTACGCGTTTCATCCCCATATCACGTAATTTTTCGTATATAAATAGAATATTCAGCAGGCACTCCTCTTGTTAGCGTTTTATTTCCTCTTTTAAAGACGTTCTAAGTAACCACCACCTATATTGTTATATTATTTGCGCAATGAAAATTTCCATTCTGAATTTTTCCTCCTTAAAACAATTTAAAAATATCTGAGTAAATAAATTGAATTAGGTATACGGTCTACAAGATTTTATATGGTTTGTCTGATTTTCTTTGTTATTTGTTTTCAATTGTAAGCGCCATTCTATAGCCGGTTTATGTTATTACTAGCTAATGCCCGCGACTTCGCCCGCGTGGATTGAGGTTTTTCGGTTCCCGCGGGAACTCTATAATTTTCTGGGATAAAAAGTAACCAAAGTATGTGTTATATCAGACTATAATCTATCTCTGTGCCAAATTTCATCCCGATCCATTCATCCATCCATTAAAACTTTCGCATTTATAATATTAGTAAGTATAGATTATTTTTAACGAAACTATAATACGAGTATAATAATATGATACTCGCAATTTCTTCAGCGTTTTAGGAACTTTTGAATTTTTCGGGATAAAATGTAGGATAATATGAGGTGTAAGCTGGTTCCATACCCAGCCAAATCGTTTTTTTTTTTATCAATCATTGTGGAATGAGGGTGTAAAACATACAAACTTTTACCTAATATTATTAGATAAGTTAATTAAGGATATAGTAGGTAAGATGATTGCGTGTTGTTTTATGTTCATAGTTGTGTTTTCTTGGGAATCAAATAGCGATTACTGATTGATTTGTGACGGCAAATTACTCACAATAAACTTTGCTACTTTATTTTTGTAGGCGCTATATAATCACTAAAAAACATAATTGTCCCACTTTTCCCTGTGATTATAATATATAATACTAGATGATTCCCGCGACTTCGTCTGCGTGGATTAAGATTTTTGATTCCCGCGGGAAATCTTTAATTTTCCAGGAAAAAGTAGCCTATGTCCTTCCCCGGGATACCATCTACCCCTGTACCAAATTTCATCAAAATCGGATGAAAAGATGGGCCGGGAAAGCGTAGCATACAGACAGACAGACAGAATCACTTTCGCATTTATAATATTAGTATGGATATTGGGGCTGATTCAGTAGTGCACAGTCTCTAAACAAAATGAAAATGGCAGCATTAAAAATACCTATTGCTAACCCTTTCATAATACTCCCTGCGGAAAGGGACATAACTAAGTAGATTTAAAGCTGTCATTTTAGTTTAAATAGAGATTGTGTAATACACAATTGGGATGATGCTTATATCAAAAATAAATTATTTCTTACTGATTATTAAATAGAGGGTCTTCCAAAAGACGTAAAATTCACATCCTCGGTTAATTTTAAGTTTGTTAAAATACAGATTAAAGAAACAAAAGTGCGTTGAAATTTGATGACGTCACTATTGTGATTTTCATACAACTTACTACTACAACGTACTAGTGTAGGTACGTTTTTAAGTTTGATAAAGAGTTGCTGATTTGATTGAGTTGTCATCATCCCTAATTGGCCAAATTGAGTACTTATTTAGTACATAGGTACATAATCAAGATACTTTTTGTGCAAAATTTAGGTCGACGTATTATTTTTTATGTTATGTTACTTTGTATCACCGCGTAGGTGTCACTACGAAAGTATCCTTACAAAATCTTTCAGCCTTATTTTAGAAGCTATCAATCGATATAGTCTATAACTTTTTATGTGGGAGAAAACCGTCGGCCGCCATTTTGTATGATGGAAAGTCACGATCAGAGATAAAGCACGCCCGTCTATAGATACCTGTTCAATCTCAAGTCCTAAGAAAAATAAATTGAATTAATAAAATTTACCGGATAACTTGTATCCCTTGGGTGACAATTTCTATAAAATTATTCCCACGCCTTCAATCACGTGAATACCTGTTCGATTCCATTTTGCTATGTTTTTCTATTGTTACATTTTTATTATTGACGTTCACCACTGTGCCAGGGGAATCCCAGTGTTGAACGTTGTTGTCTTAACGTGCAATGGTCCCGGGTTAGATCCCCGGCAGGGTCAATTTGGGAATTCAGTTTTGATTGCGTTGGCTTAGCAGTTTGATTTTTTCACAGCTCCAAGGAACAGTAGATTTGAGTATTTGGTATGAATTTCAGCTTGATACCTCCATGCGTTCCTGAGAAGAAGGGTCTTGACAGACAGACAGACTGACAACAAAGTGATCCTATAAGGGTTCCGTTTTTTCCTTTTGAGGTGTACGGAACCCTAAAAATTGTTCAGTGTAAAAATTTAAAGACAAAAACATATCTACCTGTTCGTACCTTTAATAACGTGCCTTTTCTGATTTCTGAATAAACCATGAGCAGTAACGCCAAATCTTGTTATAATGCTAAGGTGCGAACAATTTATTAGTCTCGGGGCACATTCACGGCCGACATACATAATTGAGCAGCATATTGTACATGTCTAAGCGCCTAGAACTTGGATAGACTACAGGGATACACTAAGGCCCGTATTTATAAACAGCGATAACTAAGAATACCTAGGTCCTCAAGAATCGGACAATCTATACTTGATTGTTATTATTATTATAAGCCTACTGATAGGTGCTTTTTTTTAAATATCATAAATGCGAAAGTTTGGATGGATGGATGTATGGATGGATGTACGGATGGATGTACGGATGGATGTATGGATGGATGTATGGATGGATGGATGGATTGATGTTTGTTACTCAATCAAGCCACAACGGCTAAACGGATCTGGATGAAATTTGGCACAGTGATTATAGTCTGGAATAGCACATTTGCAACTTTTTATCCCGGAAAATTAAAGAGTTCCCGCGGGAACCAAAAAACCTCAAGCCACGCGGACGAAGTCGCGGGTATCAGCTAGTACCACATACGAGTATACCTGAAATTTCAGCCATACTCTAGCCGAGCTACAGACGCATGGCCCGGCGCGGCACTTAGCGGCAAATATTCACAAGATTAGATCACAACGTTGGAGTTACGATACCTAGGTCTTTGCTATTTTGTTTTAGCATTTTTCCATACAATTTGCAGAATCCATACTAATATAAAAAATGCTAAACTTTGTCTGTCTGTCCGTCCGTCTGTCTGTCTGTCTGTCTGTCCATCTGCCTGTCTGCTACGCTTCACGGCCCATCTATGTAACCGTTTTTGATGTAATTTGGTATAGCGTTAAGTTACATCCCGGTTAGTTTGGTAGCCAAATTAATTATAATGAATGAAATAAAAATATTCCGGACAGTTAAGGAGTTAAGGTTTGCTTACCACAATCGAAAATGAAGACCAGGCTAACTCGAAATTTTGAGGGTTACAAGAACCTACCCAAAAAGCTTTGTTACTCATATTGTGTGTCTTTTCTTTATCCCAAAACATATTCAATATGATGTTATTACCTCGAGCGTAATAAATTCTTGTTTACACATCTTGATGTTATAACGGGATTTCACTCCTCGTCTATTCGAAGACGTGTTGTCAGCAGCTCCTAGTATTTTGAACGGGGATTGTTATAATTTAAAAACTATGTCAGCAAAGTTACTTCAATCATCAATGTCGAAATGAGTTTAAATAATTCAATGTAAGTAATTATAAAAAAGTTTAATGATTTTCCTGCAAAAGTTTGTGAAAATTAGTAAAACACCGCTTACTTCCCCCAGACTTGTACGTTTCTCGTCACAGAAGGATAAATACGTAATAGTTTGAATTTTGTGCTAACTTTTTCATAGTCTAGTGTCGAGTAAGTGTTTCAGTCTGACCTACATCTGTCTAGCTCTCCAAAGAGCAACGACCGGTTGAGTGAAGACACAGTAACCGGGCTATGTTGACCTTTGTATCTTTAGTTAATTAGGCTAGAGCTAACCTAAATACTAGTAGGTCTAGAGTACACTTGGTTCGACGATTTTTACCCAATTTCGGCAAAAGACGAGGGACGAGTGTGTTAGTTGTGACAATACATATTAGTCTATTGGGAATGTTAAGCAACGTTGATACAAGTCGTAGTCGTAGGGTTACAGTTTTTAATTAATACGTACTACTTATCTGTGTAAAAGCAAAATTCTAAATTTAGGCTAAAATCCAGACTGCCGGCCAATAATGGATTTGCAGACTCCTCAGATCTTTGAACATAGAATACGTTTAAAAATACCATGAATGATATTGTAGTGGTTAAGTAGGTGACGTTCAGCACACACACGGCATCCAACACGGCTGTAGAGAGATCAGGAAACAATAAAATACAGACAAAGACATCTTGTGCCATGTGGATGGAAAAGCCATAGTTAATAGAGTTAAGCCTTAATTTTAAAGTTTCATTTTATGTACGAGGCACAAGATGAATAAATGATTTTTCTTTCTTTCTTTCTTCTTTCAAATATGACTTTACGTGCTCTCCGAGGCACAAGATTGTACTTACTCAAAACTTAACTTCCTTAACTTGGAGAATGAAAATTGACCCAGTTGCAATAGCGTATAGAAGTCAATGTGCTAGTAATAATGAAGCAAGTTTAGCAGCTCGTAGTTACGTTATCCGAAAGTTCCAATTTCAAATTCTGTTTTTTTTGGGTACGTAACTGGATAGTTCCACTTTCAAAACCAGATAATAAATAAAAGTAGAAATAAAGTTACAGTGAAAACTGTAAGTAGTTGGATAGGTAAATAAATATAATATTTCGTAGACCGTGGAGTGTGGACTCGCTCTGGGGCATGTTGATATTATATTCATGCGTACTTATCGCGAAATTTATTAGTTTAAAATTGAACCTTATTTAAATAATAATAAAGTTTATAGTACTGTAGTCGTCTCCGGAGTCAGCTACAAATCGAGCTTTGTTTTAAAATTTAATATTGTCGCATAGCGGACGGATAACTTTAGGGATATTTCATTCAAGTTGGCAATTTTGAAAATCATTTTTCACTAGTTACTCTTGTTCTGAAACAGGTCAACTATATGTTTATTTAATAAATCAATGTACTTACTTCAAGTTTCATAAAATGAGTATTATTTGAGAAATTTGTTGGCGCCTGTATAATTATAATTGCAATGTCGAACAAATACTTAATGCAAATTATTTTTAAAGGCACTTTTTGTACAATGTAATTTTTAACTGTTTTCTTACTAGCTACAGGAAGTCACACATAAGACGATCAGAACCAATTTAGTATTTTAGAAATTTCCAGATTATTTACCATAAAATAACCTTATTCATATAAGACCCTAATCATAATCTTTATTTGCGGCGTTTCTTTATCTTTAACCCTGTACAGTTACGGTAAATTAAAATGTTATCAGTTAAGACTTTAGTTAGATCAGTGATTATTGTAAGTATAATCTGTTTTGGTTGTCAAATAAAATTTATACTAATATTATAAATGCGAAAGTTTGGATGTATCGATGGATGGATGTTTGTTACTCAATCACGCCAGGATCTGGATGAAATTGTGCAAGATATATAATTATAGCCTGGAATGAATGCACCGAGATAGATTATAGCCTGGAATAACACATAGGCTATTTTTATCCTGGAAAATTAAAGTGTTCCCGTGTAAAGTAAAGTGGGAACCAAAAAATCTCAATGCATGCGAAGGAAGCCGCGGGCATCAGTGAGTAAATAATAAATTGCCCTTGATGGGAATCAAACTTCTCATTTGTAAGACCACAATGCTCACCACTAGGCCAGGGAGGTTATCAGAGTAAACTTTCAAAGTATGTTTAGATACAGTGTTCGGTCTTACACAGCATTAAGAACAAAATTTGCATACACCACGTGATGTAGCATGAATTTCTATGAACTTCGGAATTTCCTGTTTCCACAAAGTTCAAAATTAACGTGCCAAACTGGAAGCTTAGTTAATTCACACCTAATATCTGTATTCCGCGCAAGAATTAGCTTTGTATACAATATCTTGTAACGAAGTTTCTCCATTAAAAGTTTGCTAGAGGCTCGGGGTAGGCTATTGTAGTTAATATCTTAGTACCTACTCACTCACCTACCATGTGAACTTATAAGGCGCAAGAACTGGTTTTATGAAGGCCGGAGATAAGCAAGGGCGGGTAACAAATTACATAATTATCAGGAAGGGTTGTGATTTTACTACCTACCTTATTGTTTATATATTTTACTAGCTGATGCCCGCGACTTCGCCCGCGTAGATTGAGGTTTATGGTTCCAGCGGGAACTCAGGAACTCTTTTATTTTCCGGGATAAAAAGTAGCCTATGTGTTAATCTAGACTACAATCTGTCTTTTTGCCAAATTTCATCCAGATCCGTTAAGCCGCGTTCTGGCTTGATTGAGTAACAAACATCCATCCATCTGCAAACTTTCGCTTTTATAATAAACTAACTGATGCCCGCAACTTCGTCCGCGTGGATGAAGATTTTTTTGGTTCCCGCGGGAACTCCTTAGATTTCCGAGATAAAAAGTAACCTATGTGTAATTCCAGACTATAATCTACCTATGTACCAAATTTCATCCAGATCCGTTCAGCCGTTAGGGCGTGATTGAGTAACAAACATCTATCCATACATCCATACATCCATCCATCCAAACTTTCGCATTTATATTTGATTAGCATTAGTATAGATAATAAGAATAAGAATAAGAATAAGAATAAGAATAATATTTATTTTCCATAAACAAGTGTCTTAATTAAATATCGGTCCCTACCCTCTACGCTAGGATAACCTGTATTGTAGAGGGTAGTTCCTCCCAGTGAAACATGTGAAAAAATATATTTAAAAACTAATTACTTATATTACGAAAACTGAGCGTGTCTGCGTGCGTGTGTGTGTGTGTGTGTGTGCGTGTGTGTGTCTGTGTGTCTGTGTGTGTGTGTGTGTGTGTGTGTGCGTTAGTGCATGTGTAAGTGCGCGCAATGCTATTTTTTTATTATTAGAATATTTTCAGTTGCATCGTAGCCCTTAGGTGCTAGCCAACTTCTAAGAGATTTAGCCAGGTTAAATTTATTAATTTTATTCAAATTAATACCACTGTTAGCCCTACTGAATACATTATATGCATATGATGAGCTGAATTGAAATTGCGATTGGGCAAAACTTGTGTTAGCAACTGATAATGGAAATTTTACTACTCTTTTGTTGTTATTTAAAGTGCAGTGATCAAATTTTGAGTGAAAGCGTAAAATTATTGAAACTAAGTAATGTTGACGAACGTTGAGCAGACTGCATTCTTTGTATAATTGGTCAGTAGGGTATCTAAATGGTTTTTTAAAAATAGTTTTGAGTAAGGTTCTGTGCGCTCGTTCTAACTGAAGCAAGAACGTTTTTCCAGCCCCACCCCATGCACAGATACAATAGGTCATGATCGGAAGACACAATGACTTATACACCATCATTGTCGTCTCAATAGGCGCAATATCTCTTAGATTTCTGAATAACGGGATAAGTTTCTTAATTTTATTAGAAGTGTTCTGAATATGACTTGACCATTTAAGATGTTCATCTAGTGTTATGCCAAGATATTTTACAGTTGCCTCTTTGGATAAAATATCGCAGCTACAGTTGTTTTTGTTAATTTTCCGATTACAAGGGTACGTGTGAATAGGAAGTTTAAGGTATTTGTCAGGATTATTTCTAATTGATGTACTAAAACACACATATTTTGTTTTCGCGGTGTTAATTGTAAGTAGGTTATCTTCTAACCACGATGTAATTTGCTGAAGTCCTGCTACAGCGAGCGACTTCGCTTCTTCCCAATCACTACCTTCGAATAAAACGACAGTATCATCTGCAAAACAAACAATGCGTCCAGATTTTGGGGACAAACTACAGAGTGGGTTAATATAAGCGAGAAATAAGGTAGGTCCCAAGACGCTCCCCTGGGGGACACCGTAAGTAATGTTAGAAAATTCACTGGTGACATTTCCTATTTTAATACACTGCTGTCTTCCTTTTAGATAGCTGCTAAACCACTCCATAGTAATACCCCTAACTCCCATGCTGGAAAGTCTATCGAGTAAGATAGGGATTGACACGGTATCGAAAGCTTTTTGTAAGTCAAGGAAAATGCCAATACATTTCCTTCCCTTATCAAGACATTTCGTGATATGATTGGTCACTTCTAGTACCGCATCCAGCGTAGATCTATTGGCTCGGAAACCAAATTGGCTTGTTGCAAGGAGATTTGATTGCTCAAAATACTTCACCAATCTGGAGTTTGCAATTTTTTCCACTATCTTACTCAACACACTTAACAGCGATATAGGTCTGTAATTGGAAACTAATCTCTTATCTCCACTTTTATGAACTGGAATAACGACTGCTTTTTTGAAAATATCAGGAAAAACACCAGAAGACAAACTTAAATTCACTAAGTGAGCTATAGGTTCTAAGAGTAGATTTTTAAATCTTTTAATAAAATAGGTACTTATATTATCGGATCCAGACGCACCACTGTTCTTAAGTTTTACAATCATCTAATGCCCTACTAATAATGATGATGTACTAGGTAATGCCCGCGACTTCCTTCGCGTTGATTGAGGTTTTCAAAGGATAGAATGCTTGATATGATAGTTATGTTAGTTACGTTAAAATATATGCTACGATATTCACTTGGCAGGTATTTTATCAAAAAAGAGATGTCACAGCCAAATGTAGCGAAGGCTGCAGCATATTCCGTACAGTAAAGGCTAATGAAAGAAGTGAAGTGAAGGCTAGAAATGAGTATGCTTGGCGATCCGACTAACCGGCGCCCCGATTTTTCCGGGAATCAGGGTGTGAAATGTGCTACCGGCCAAGGGCATGTAGGCAACCAGGCACCCCTTGGAAAGTATATTACTGGAAAGGAAAAGATCCAACTACGCAATAAAATCCGCGTGGGAACATGGAACGTACGCGGCCTACTCGCGAAGGGTAAAATTGATATCTTGCAACGCGAACTCGAGCGATGCGACATAACAGTAACTGGCATCAGCGAAACACATTGGAAGGACAGTGGTCACTTTGATACCAAGAAACATACCATCTATTTCTCTGGAAATACAAAGAGTAGTTTTGCTGGGGTCGCTATAATCATCCCAAAGTCTTGGAACAGCTCCGTATTAGGCTATAACCCAATAAGTGAGAGATTAATGACAATTAAACTTAGTGCTTCGCCAACCCCTCTCAACATTGTCCAAGTCTATGCACCAACAAGCTCTGCCGATGACGCAGTTATTGAAAGTTTTTACAACCAGCTTGAAACCTGTATAGCTGCAATTCCCAAAAAAGAGTTGCTCATAGTTCTTGGTGATTTCAATGCTAAGGTAGGAAACACCAGTATGGAAACAAACATACGTGATATAGTTGGTGGTCATGGGCTAGGGACACGTAACGAAAGAGGAGACCGTCTCATCCAATTCGCAACTGAGAATAGTTTTACCATAATGAATACGACTTTTAAACACCACCCCAGAAGATTATATACTTGGACATCACCAGACGGCAAACACCTTAATCAAATCGATTACATTTTAATTAGAACACGATGGCGGAGTTCAATATGCAATGCCCACACGCTACCAGGAGCGGACTGTCTTTCTGATCACCAACTTCTGATCTGTAGTTTAAAACTAAAATTGAGTAAAACCATACACAAAAAAACAGTCAAAAGAATGATTTTACATGATAAAACCACCTTTGCTAAAGCCATGGAGCAAAAGCAAAACAATTGGCAAATAAGTTCGCAGAATGACACTCCGAACTCATTGTGGGACTCAGCTAAACAGCAGATAATTCACGCCTACCGCGAAACTCAGCCAGTACAGACAGTAATAAAACGCCAGCACTGGATGTCCAATGATACATGGCAGCTAGTAGAACACCGGCGGAATGCCAAATCACGTGGAGCTGATGTGAAGGAACTCAATACTCTAGGTGCAAAAGTACAAGCTGCGTGTCGGAGGGATCGAAATCAAGACCTACATAACACCTGTATAGAGCTAGAACGTAATGCCCAGAAGTTTGAAACAAAGGACCTTCACATGAAAATTAGATTCCTAACTCGACAATTCAAGCCAAGGAATTGGGCAATTGACAATGCAACTGGTACCACCGTTACAGAAATAAAGTTGATTGTGAAGGTATGGGAAGAATACTGTACATCTTTATTTGCAAGCCAAACTATAAGACCTGATGTAGCTCCACCTCTCATAAATAACCACGATAGAGAACCTTCCATCCTGAAAGACGAGGTACGAGCCGCAATTAAACATCTTAAAAGCGGCAAAGCGTTGGGTATAGACGAGATTCCCATTGAAATTATTAAAGAAATGGGTGAACTGGGAGTGAATATATTACACACTATTTGTACCCGAATATGGGATTCTGGCGACTGGCCGAACGACTGGTTACAAACTGTTTTCATACCACTTCATAAGAAAGGGTCGACCAAAAAGTGTAACAACTACAGGTTAATCTCACTTATATCTCATGCAAGTAAAGTGCTTCTCCACATCATGAATACCAGACTACAAGCATATTTGAATCGCGAAATTGCGCCGGAGCAAGCTGGGTTTGTCAAGGGCAAAGGAACTCGGGAGCAAATACTTGTGTTAAGACAAATTATTGAAAAAGCCAGAGAGTTTAACACACCGCTATTTATTTGTTTCGTAGACTTCCGTAAAGCATTCGACACGGTTGAGTGGTGCAAATTGTGGCCAATACTACTGACAATGGGCGTTCCTGAACACCTCGTTTACCTAATAAGGAAACTTTATGAAGATGGAACGGCAGTAGTTCGGGTAGACGGTGTGGATTCGGCAATCTTGAAGACGCAAGCCGGTGTTCGACAAGGATGTATTCTATCACCACTACTTTTTAACATCTATACTGAATATATAATGCGAATTGTGCTCGATGAATGGACCAAAGGCGTTTCAATAGGGGGGCAAGTAATTACAAACCTACGGTATGCTGATGATACCACCCTACTCGCATCATCTGAGGAGGATATAGGGGAATTTCTCAAACGCCTTGAGGATGTTAGCATTGATTTTGGACTCGCAATTAATCGTGACAAAACCAAATTTATGATAGTTGATAGGAAAAATAATAACAGACCCGAGATAACTCATATTAATAACTGTGAGGTTGTCGCCAATTACATTTACCTTGGTTCCACTATCACTAATAACGGGAGTTGCGAGATCGAAATCAAAAGACGCTGTGCCGTGACCAGATCAGCCGTTGAGAAGTTATCGAAAATCTGGAAGGACAAAAGAATCACAAAAAATACAAAGGTTCGTCTGATGAAATGTCTTGTCTTTCCGATTTTTCTATATGCGGCTGAAACATGGACCCTCAGACAAATTGACCGGCGAAAAATCGATGCCCTAGAAATGTGGTGCTGGAGACGCCTATTAAGAATAAGCTGGACAGCGCATCGAACAAACGTCTCCATACTCAAAGAGCTTAATATAACTCAAAGGCTTTCGTCGCTTGTTCAACTGCGAATCCTTAAGTTCTTTGGGCATATAACAAGGAAGACTGGTACGATGGAACACCTCGTCGTACAAGGTCGAGTTGAAGGCACGCGTCCACGTGGTCGTTCTCCTACTAGGTGGACAGATTCAATCCGTTCCGTCACAAATTTATCCCTCTCCGAGTGTTCCCGAGATGCCGCCAACAGAAGTCGTTGGAAAGAGATCGCAGGAGCTGCTGTGAAGGCCCAACCATAACCACGACCGCTCTGCCAAGAGCGAACGAATGAGAAGAAGAAAGGCTAATGGACCAAAATGTGCCGGCTTTTTGGAGCTTGTGCTACGAGTAAATGCACTCTAACTCCAAGACATGAAAAATTTAATAAAGAGTGTAAATCCTTCTATCCCTGGCGCAGTGGTGAGCTGTTGTCTTTAAAGTGTGAGTTCCTGCGTTCGATACTCGGCGGGGTTAACTTGGGAATACTTTCAGAATTTTTCCTGGACTGATCTGGCAGGAGACAAAGACGTGCCGCAAAGCGATGCGTTCCGGTACGATGCCGTAGATAAACCGACCAGCTTATGCCCGCGGCTTCGCTCACGTTATGTTCGATTTTCATAGAAATTTCAAAGCCCTATTTTATCCCCTTAGGGGTAATTTTCAAAAATACTTTCTTAGCGGATGTTTACGGCATATAGCTATCTGTATGCCAAATTTCAGCCTGATCTGTCCAGCAGATTGAGCTGTGCGTTGATATATTAGTCAGTCACTGTTCGGGACACTGCGTGTAACCGAACACCGCGCAGTCAGCACTTTACGCAACTGTGGAACAGTGCGGTAAAGTCAGTACGGTTCGATCGTCCGCGCGGATAGTACTCCTAATCAATAGCATATAATTTATCATTATCATTTATTATTTATCATCATCAGTGAAATACAGTCCACTTTAACTATCATTATATATCTATCATTTTATCACCACAAAGAACAGCACCCCACAGACACCTTTTCCATTCATTACTTTACCTATTTATATTAGTTATCGTATAGAAACCGATGGGTTTATAACAATGCCGTACCCCTAACAAGTTGCCCCGCTACCATCTTAGACTGCATGATCACTTACCATCCGGCGAGAAAGCAGTCAAGAGCTAACTTGTGGTGGACATAGAGCTATTGTTATAGGTCCATGGTAGTGGGATAAAAAATACTTCTTACCTTTTTGAAGTAGTCCCTTAAGTACCTTCAAGACAAGAGTGAATAGGCATCTTCTAAGCAAGTGCGTTCCAACCTAGACCTCATCATTGCTTTGAACTAAACATGATTGTCGTCAAGTAGTTTAGAGATTTCAATTCACGGAGTTTGCTTGTCCTTACTAATGACATATTTCAAAGTCCAAGTCACGTTACGCATGTTAACTCAAAAAGGTTACTCCAGGGCCTCAGGACTTGAGCAGATTGGACGAACTTGGACCTCTAGGGTCCTAGTGTAACTTTTCAAATAAAGAACGTGATACGTGTAGGTAATTGTAAGCATCTTGAGTTGGCGTATCTTTTTTATGTATTTACTAGCTGATGCCTGCGACTTCGTCCGCGTGAATTACGATTTTTTGGTTCCCGCTGGAACTCTTTATTTTTCCGGGATAAAAATTAGCCTATGTGTTTGCCTGAAGCCTGAAAACATTACTCTCCTTTTTTTGGCAGTCAGTCGCGTAAAACTTTCTTGAAGAGACTGCGCTATATTTTCTGAAAGCTGTTTCTTAAATTATGCACAATAAAAGCTAATGGAAAAGCTAAAGCTAAAAGAAACATACTGGCTTTATGGAACTAGCTTAAATAAGGAGATGCGCTCCGAGTCACGAAAATTTTATTTTATAGTGATAGTGTTAGTGCAAGTTTTCATGTTATAAAGGTGACACTCAAGTTTCATGGACCTACCTAAGACATTGGCTACGTGAGCGAAAAACGCGACATCGCGACTCGATACGACGCTACAATGTGACTCTTGAAAAAAATCTCTCGGGCGTTCAGGTTTTCTCACGATGTTTTCCTTCACCGTTTGAATCAAGTAATCTAATTTAATAGTACATTACATCGCGAGACCGGGAAGTACGCGTTTTCTGGTCGAGTGTTAGTTAGACTATATACGAGACCAGAAATGCTCTCCCGGCCGAGGTGTATATAGTGCTTTTCTAAAAAATGAAACGAGTGACTTTTTTTGAAATATAATGTAAAAATAAATATTATGTAATTACAAGAAAGTAAATAAAAAGCAACCTACTTAAGAAATATTAAAAGTTAAATTAGTTATATTTATACTTTTAATTTTTTTTTGCGCTGTGAGTGCTGAACGCGTAATACGGTAGACTTCCAAATTTAAACTATTTAGGCCAAAGAACATTATAACAAGTTACAAGATATTCAGGAAGAAAGATTCCAAATTCAAACTTATGATATGTAATGAAAATACATACATTCTTTACTGGCCAAGGCCGGGAAGTTTAACTTTCGATCTCATTTACAGATTTCATTTTTTAGAAATATAATCTTATCTATAGCCGTACGGTCCCACAGCTGGGCAAAGGCCTCCCTCCAATTTTTCCACATCTCTCTACTTTGTGCCTATTATGGGCCACTCAACTTTGAATTTGTCTAATTCAAGCCTCGTAGTAAGTAAGCACTAGTAATAAACTCAAACTCAATTTATTTAAAACATGTAGGACATACAGGTGTATCATAATATGTTACGTCATATTTTGACTCTATCATCGGTTCAGAAAGAATATTCTGCTGAGAAGAGCCTGCTGAGAAGAGCCGGCAAGAAACTCAGCAGTTTTTTAAACAAGATATTACAATACGTACCTAGGTAGGTATATAAATTAAATACAGAGGTGTCTCTTATGTTACGTCATGTTTTGAATCTACCACCGGTTCGGAAAGAAGATTCTGCCGAGAAGAGCCGACAAGAAACTCAGCGCAGTCCTTTTTAAACAAGATATTAGGTACAATACGTAGGTATATAAATTAAATTCAGTAGTGTAAGTTAATATACTATCCAGGGGGGCGCGGCACCCAAAGCCGATTGCTTCCATACAACTTAGTCATTAAGAAATTCGTCATTTGTTTAATAGCCTCGACTCAACAAGTGTACTTTTACGGCTTTTTTTAAATTTGTATAATATATATTATTAGTAACTAGACAAATCCCGCGACTTCGTCCGCGTGGATTAAGATTTTTGATTTCCGCGGTAAATCTTTAATTTTCCGGGATAAAAATTGGCCTACGCCCTTCCCCGGGAAACCATCTACCCATGTACCAAATTTCATCAAAATCGGGTGAAGAGACAGTTTTTTTTATTCCCGCGGGAACTCTTTAATTTTCCGGGATAAAAAGTAGCCTATGTCTTTCCCCGGGATACCATCTACCCCTGTACCAAATTTCATCAAAATCGGTTGAACAGATGGGCTGTGAAAGCGTAGCAGACAGACAGACACACTTTCGCATTTATAATATTAGTATGGATATGGATGGATTTAATCTAGGGTGGGATAGTTGAAGCAAGTTATTTAATTCCCGCAAGAGACATGCACGTAATACAATTAGCGGTGCAAGAGCAGATTCTACTTTGATTAAATATTCTGCTTCGCTCCGCAACTTAAGTTTTGTACCCCTTTGTTAATACCTATCTTGTATTTGCAAATCTGGTAGGTACAATAGCCTAGCTGTGAAAACGCATATCAATTATTTTATCAGTCGGTTACGATAATTATTGTTAAGCAACGTTGACTCAAGTCAGTAACTAGTTATGTGACCGAATTTACATGTTGTAACATTTTTCTTTTTATGAAAAGAGCCACTGCTCAGTTTCTTGCCATCTCATCGCAGGCTTTCCAAACCGGTGGTAGAGCCAAAACATGACGAAACATAAAACTCAAAAGACACCTGTTCTATAATATAATATAAACTTAACATAAAACGGATGCTTATAGCCAAGGATAGGCAAAGTTGGCGTAATTTTAAGGAGGCCTATGTCCAACAGTGGATGCATATTGCCTGATGATCAATATAAACAAAATGAGTATTGAGTATTTTACTCATCAACGCCCGGCCCAAGCCAGTGGCTCCCTTATGTGACAAGCATTAAGGTCGGATTTTCAGAACACATTTTTTTACAAAGCACAGCCGCGGGTATAGTCGCTATTTATAAAGTATAGACGTGGAAACTTATCTGACAGCGTCGCTACTCGCTAGTACTTAGATATGAAAAAAAAAAAAAACAAAAACAAAAACTAAACAGGCATAAAATTTAGTTCCAATTTTGGCCACCGGGCCAGATAAGTTTAACGGACTGTACAATGTTTTACAAAACATTGTTTGCTTAAATAATATATTATATTGTGTAAGTACTTACAAACTTACTTCAATAGAAACGGTTATCGTTTTCAAAACAAAAGTATTATGTTATACCACGAATTCTATTATAAGCCGGCGATATAACCCAAATACTCGTAATTATGAAATCCGCTGTTTATGAACAGCGGGAAAATAGAAAACTCCACGCGAAAACAGAAATTCAAACGCTATCAATGTTTAACTCATTCAAAGGCCAGCATAAATAACTCAAGTTTTCAATTACAGTTTTGTCACTTGGCAAGCCACTGAAGTATTCCAAGTTACGAGTATTATTCTGCCTGACGGTAGTCTGCAGACAAAGTGATATCCTCAGGGGGCCTATGTTGTGATAAGTTGGACCTATTTTCGCCCGCGTCAAACATTATGATACATTTTGTATGAGATAACAGTAACTGGGGTTGTTTATTTTATGACTGGGCATATTCCCATGATATTACCAGAAATTGGAACTTCGAAAATTCTTTTCTTACTTATTGAACAGATATGAAGTTCTGAAATTCTTCTACTTAGAAAAGTTCTACGGGAGAATCTTGGTTATCTTGGCTTATTATTCTCCGGGTCATACTGCTATCGCGTAAAGCAATACTTAGGCAATATTGCCAAAATTGACAGTTTGATGTCACGTTGACGTTCCTAAAATAAGGATTATAATTCTAAAACACGAAATATAATTCAGCCCCTTAATTGGACCCATTATAGGTTACGTAAGATTAAAAGTAGATCTGGTACTTGAAATATTTGTTACAGGATGTAGCCGAGAAAGCTCTCAGTCGCGAGGGGATTGTTCTTAGAACTGGAGTGTACTTCAAACGAGTGGCTACAGCGGCTTAGTCAGAGGAAGCTGGCTCAAAGAAATATGTAAGACTTTACGCCAACGCATTTTCGGGTAAAGCAAAAAACGCCCCCGAAAGGAAAATAAGTATATTATGTATTTAAGTATATTATGTACTTACCTACTTTTAATAATAACGTGTATTGAGCCATACTACCCTACACACCTTGTTCAATCCTCTCACCAAAGGTTGCCTGGTGAAGATTGCTCTGTAGCCGCCTTTTTACATATCTGTACTCTTTGTTTCATGTTCTTTGTTTTCATGTTTGCCATAAAGTATTCATCTATCTATTTATGTAGGTACCTACCTTCAAGACAATACTGAATAGGCATCTTCTTGACGCAGTGGTGAGTGCTGTGGTCTTACAAGTATGAGATCCCGGGTTCGATTCCCGGTAGGGTCAATTTGGCAATTTATAATTTCAGTATTTTCTGTCTGTCTACGGCCTAGTACGGCCTAGTGTATATTAGTCTGGCTACGGCCAGCTTTGGTCGTGGCTAGCTAGTTACCAACCTATTAACAAAGAGGTGCCACCAAGCATTTAGCGTTCCGGTACGATGGCTTGTAGAAACTAATTGTATGGGTTAAATGTGACTGCCATACCCCTAACAGATTCGCCTGCTACAATCTTAAACTGCATTATCACTTAGGTACCACCAGGTGAGACTACAGTCAAGGGCTAACATAAAAAAGGAATCCTTGGGAAATGCTGTATTTGATTTTATTTAGCTTAAAATTAAGGCCATTAGGCGGTCTATTATTTACTCGATGAAAAAAAACTCAAGCGTAATTTTCCACAATTTCTTTTTCAGAAGCGACTATTAAACGTCCAAAGACTATTACGAAAATTGTGCTCCTTACGCTAATGATTTCGGGGGGCATATACCGTCGCTAAAAGCAGTGTTATTTTAAAATGTCGGTTTTATATGAAGTCTCTAAAATAAGGTTTATAATTCTGAAGCACGAGCGTCAACAATGTTATAATAATATTACTTTAAGCGATGGTGGTATACCCGCAGCGCTATGAAAAAATACGCTGTTCTAGTAAGCGACCTTGAGGGGAAGACGATATGCGCAGCGCTCTCATCTGCCAAAATACTGGCCCATTTGAGTATAGAAAGACGACATTCCTTTTTTTTGGAAGTAAGTTGAGTGTACTTTCACATTGACTAATTTTAATTTGCTCCAATTCAACCCCACATGTGTTTCATTAATAATTATTTATTAAACACTAGACGATGCCCGCGTCTTTGTCCGCGTGAATTAAGGTTTTTGATTCTCGTGAAAACTATCTTTACCCTCGTAGATACCGTAACTGATTATCACCATCACCATTATGTTCTATAAGTAGGTAATTGGACGTCAATAAGTGTACAGTGTACCTAATTTGAATAAATAAATATTGATAAATTTACTGATTGATTTAATCTTCCGGGATACAATGTAGCCAGTTAATTCAAGGTATAAATTACTATCTTCATTCCAAATTTCAGGCAAATCGGTTTAACCATTGTGTCGTATTGGAAGAAGCATACAAACAAATATAACTGACGCGTTGAAAATTGCTGGCGTGCTATTTTGTCAATGACATTGGATAACTAATATAAGTCTATTTATTCAATTGCTAACCCGTATTCCTAGGTGAATAGCAATTTTCTATGGAGTCGTATAGCGTTACATCGCTTTCGTCGCTCACATATTATGACAACGGGTAACTTATACGCCGATTGGCGATTTTGTTTTTTTAAATAATGATTTAATTTCCGAGCTAGTGAGAGAACATATTCTCAGTCGCGTTGCTCTATGGTTCCAGTATAAATGGCCGGCTCTGAGCCGAGCTGCTCGAGTGCTGTTCATTAAATTGTCATCAAATTTGACGAGCCTAGCTTTGTGGGCCCTGAATATCACTTCATTTCCATATTTCCATCACTTTGGAGTTTTTCCAAATCAAAATGTCTACCACAAGTTAGCCCTTGAATGCGATAACTTCACCGAGATATATGACGATCTCGCTGGCGCAGTGATGAGCGCTGTCTTTTAAGTAGGAGGTCCCAGGTTTGATCCTCGGCAGGATCAATTTGGGAATTTATAATTTTTGATTTTTTTTCTGGTCTGACCTGGTGAGGAGGCTTTGACCGCGGCCGGTTACTGCCCTATCGGCAAAGACTTGCTGCCAAGCGATTTAGCGTACCGATAACAGGATACCGTGTAGAAGCCGATTAAGGGTATGTTAATATAACTGCCATACCTTTAACAGGTTAGCCCGCTACCATCTTAGACATCAGATAGCAGTCAAAAGCCAACTTGTAGTGGATAAAATAGGCAAAATGTGAGTTTTTTATCCACCACAAGTTAGCCTTTGACTGCGATAACTTCACCGAGGGGTAAGTGATGATACAGTCACGTCTTTTCCCGGTAAGGTGGTAACTAGCCACGGCCGAAAGACCAGGCCCAATTGTCTAAGAAATCGTAATCACAGCTCAAAACGTATTACTCGAACTGTTTAAGGAGGTTCATACATACTTTATGACACGCAAGCATCTATGAACTCCTTAAACAGTTCGAATTATACATTTGATAAACGTTTGCGATTTGGGGGGAAGGCATACTGCCAACGCTTAAAGTCATATCGTTTCATTATTGTTGACTTTCGTGTTTTGGAATTATAATCCTTATTTTATTAACGTCAAGGTACGTGACATCACACTGTCATTTTGTGTAATATTGCATAAGTATTGCTTTAAGGGTAAGCAGCAGTATGGCCCCAGACCAGCGCTCCCCGCTGCGCCAGGAAGTTCGTTAGAACTGCGATCATTTGAAGTGTCTCAAGTTTCGCTCAAGTTTCGCGTCGATCGGTATATTTGAGGAGGCGATATTCCCGAGTTATGTTCAAGCGATTACTCTTTATGTTGGTCGGTTTATTGCGAGCGCCTAACGGGCGGGTTACTATCATCACTTAAAGCAGTATTATTTTAATGTTGTTGATGCATTTGTTTTAGAATTATAGTCCTTATTTTAGGGACGTTAAGGTACGTCGTATAAAACGTATTTTTTTAAATAATACTGCTTGAAGAGATTGTCGTATGTCCCGTGCTCGTTATATCCTACTGCCGGAAGGCTCTCATCAGCATTATAGTGTACTAATGTCTTACTAATGACTTGTATCGGCGTTTTCATGGTTTTCATTAAAACTTTAAACTGAAAAAATTAAAACTGAAGCGTTCATTTTTATTCCATTTGAACAGAGGAAAATAATAACGGAACGCTTCTACGAAATTGTCGTTTATGGGTATAGTGCCTAAGAAACTGGCGCTTTTGCCTCTTTGAATTGCCAGGCTAAGTCTCAAACGCAAGCGGATCGCAAAATTGTAGTCCTTACTACGCCTGAGTATTTACTGCGTGGAGCGTCAGTAGATAATAGGTATGAATTGAAAAGTGGCTTAAGGTGGCTTAAATCGCATGGCTTTTGGTTTTAATGATTCTGGATGAATTCTTTGATTTTTGTAAAAAGTAGACTAAGTCACTCTCCAGTAGGGCTAGCATGGGCACAACGAGTAAGCACAACGAGTAAAATTATGTCTATACCCGTTATCTCTATTTGTCTTCCGAAGCTAACATGGTTACTTGTCTCGTTATTTCAAAAGTAGAGATAAAAGTAATATTTCTTGTCTGTGGTATTTTTCTCTACGAACCCTTACATGCTGAATACTTTTTGTTCTAATATACCGGATTTTGTGCATGTTAAGGTAAACGAGAAATTAGCCGGCATCTCTCTCTCTCGTCGCGAGATATCTCGTCGTGCGTATGCTAAGTATGCAGGTCAGCGACTGCTATGCTTTGAAAAAAAAAACACGTCAATCCGTTGTTCTATGCGGACAAATTATTATAACAAACAAGCGCTTAAATATTTTGTGATATCAGTACGAAATCTGATACGGTAGGTAGTGCATTCTCAACTATTTAGCATACTTACGCCAGTTCCACATGCGAACACAATAGTTGCATTTCATAATCTAAGTCGGAGGTATGTTGAACAATCAACAATGTGAACCATAGACTAAGTTTATAATAGGTATACTGGCGGTGAACAAGATGAGCTAAACCACTTGACGACTAATCTAGCGTAGACTATAGACCGAACTGTCTTAGTAATATTATCGCAGAATACTATCAGTTTGCTTTTCAGAAACGTAAATAAGAAAGAAAGAAGAAACTCAATCCATGTCGGGCAGACAGTAATAAAATAATATACTTATATAATATAAAATCTTACTAATATTATAAATGTGAAAGTTTGGATGGATGGATGGATGGATGGATGGCTGGATGTATGGATGTATGGATGTATGGATGTATGGATGTTTGTTACTCAATCACGTGCCAACGGCTGAACGGTTCTGGCTGAAATTTGGCACAAAATTAAAGAGTTCCCACGGGAACAAAATAAACCTCATACCACGCAGACGAAGTCGCGGGCATTCGCTAGTAATGTAATAAAGTAGAATGAATATCTTGTCTTGCCGCAACTTCGTGTTGACCTTTAACCAAGCACAGCTGTAGTTTAATACTTATGTGCTAGATTTCTAACTTTCGTCGTGAAAAACATTTTCATCAAGAAATTCTTAATTTTTTATAAAATTTTGTAAGTGTCACGTTAATCACGTTTGCTTTTTGCCTGCGTTGCCGCTACTGTTTTATGTGGTAACGCCTTAAAAAATGCGATTTACGTGAGACTGTGGATTTAGGCATCTTTTTTAAAGAGCTTGAAACTTTTAATGTCTTCTTTAAATGGCAGATGGCAGTTTTTGTTAAGAATATAAAGTTTCTTCATCTCAAGTTCGTGGCATTTATTTAAACAAAAAGGGCAAGAGCCTAACGTGAACACACCCTAGTACAACCACGCTGAGAACAATGCTGTACGCAAAATGAGATTACTTGTGTATATCTATGTGTGTATTATTTATAATGTATGTTCTGTGTACAAGCTCATTAGCCCGCTGAGCCGCAATCAGTTTAGAGCGCGCATTCTACGAGTATTACAATTCGGCTTCATTTATATCCCGCACTTACGGAACTCGCTCATTTATAATTAAATTCTCTCTCCAAATCTGATTATGGTTTATAACGTGTATAAATGTGAACGCTAATATTTTTTGAGACAAGAAGCCCTCCAAAATTCGAATAAAACATCGTCAGATTCAGATGATCGGTTGTAATTTGAATAGCTATTAGATGAAATCGGGTAGGCATAAGATGACTATATTGTATGTTATATATTGTACCTATGTATGTATGTATATATATAATTTATTTATATGTTTATGTATTATATATATTTTATATGTACAAATTTGTGTATTATATATCTTAATAGTCTTTAGATTTACTAACTACTGACTACTTTGTTTTAAGTGTTTTATCCCTCAATTGTATTACCTACTTTGTGTGCACCCTCATTCAAATTTTCTGTTATTATTTCCTTTTCTAGGTTGTTTGGGAAAGATCGCTCGTTAGTGATAAGGTCGCCTATTGTACAGTATTTCTTAATTATTGTGTTTGTTTATGTTTTATTTTGTAGGTATATGCTGTACAATCTATACTAATCCATACCTAATATTATAAATGCTAAAGTGTGTCTGTCTGTCTGTATGCTACGCTTTCATAGCCTGCCTATTCCATCTGTTCAATCGATTTTGATGAAATTTGGTACAGGGATAGATTGTATCCTGAGGAAGGACAGCTACTTTTTATCCCGGAAAATTAAGTTCCCGCGGGAATCTGAAAACCTTATCTTAATTTTTTTCAATCTGTTAACCTAAAATACTCATATTTAATCAATTTCAATTTTCAATTCAATTAAATCAATGTATTTTAATTTTTATATTTGTTTGTTTTATACACGAGTTGAAAAATTGATTCCCTTGCCCTTATTCGTTTTTGCAAGACTACGCACACACGTCCTATGGCGCTACGAGGACGCTACGGTAGTGATACGATGTAGGCGTAGCAGGTAAATTGAACCTCCACAGCGCCCAAATGGGTTTACCCTGGAATGAATCCAGTGTGCTTACTCTGAGTTTTTACATTGCAAATTCGATTGATCGTATTGAACGTTCGATCACATTGGCGTCAAAGTAAAATGAACCTTAACAGCATTGAATTAAACTGCGGGGTGTTGCACTCCTTAACCATAGGGATTAAAGTCACAAATTCAGTACAACTGATTTTAATTCGGAATCGTATCGTATTCATAAACGTATATATGAACGCATAAACGAAATTGAGCTCTATCTCGATGCTTCTAAGGTTTATTTTACTGTGACGCTAATGTCATCGAATTCTTATACGATCAATCGAACAAAAACTCAGAGTAAGCATGCAGACCAAATGTTGGTTTCGATGCTTTGATGTCACAATCGACAATCACTACAATATTATAAAGGCGAAAGTTTGTATGTGTGTGTATATGTTTGTTACTCTTTCACCCAAAAACTACTAGACGGAACGCGGGAACCAAAAATCTCAATCCACGTGGACAAAGTCACGGGCATCGTCTAGTATTATTTACGATTTAGAAGTTCACTTAATATTTCGTATCCAATTAAGTGAACACCCATAACCAGCCATAAATTTCGATACGTTATTTTATTATATCATTGGAACTAGGCCGTGTAGTTATTGGTAGATCATGTAATTAATTATTTAGGTCACGTTTACAATACTTTGCCCTATACTCTGCTACAAAATGTTTTACAGCTGATGGGTACTGTGAGAATAATTTTTAAATTTTTGAGACGTCGCGAGCATTTATCTATTAATATTTCAATCCACTCCATTAAAATTTGGTACACTGTTCATTTTTTAAATTTCAATAAAAGATGGATATAACGTGACACAGGTACGCACTATTGTTATTAACTTCGCGTATTTGGGTATGTAGGCACGATAGTGCCCCCGCCAAAACGAGCTAAAGGAATTGGGCACTATGGCACCTTTTGTGGAAGCGTTTCGCCGTATTTCCGACTTTTCGAATAAAATTTCCTTAAAATATTTCACAGTGCCCATCAGTTGTGAAACAGGTTATAATACTCGTAGGTACGCCGCGTGTCGTAATACAGAACGACGCGGACCAAATTGCAGGTTAAACGCTAACCACGTTACACGCAGCATTGAGTTTATAATATTAGGTTAGTTTGCGTTAGACCCTTATCCTCTTAAGTTGCCTTTCAGCCTTTCAAGCTTATACCATTATGTGGTCGCAGACTTTAGGCAAGACCCGCAATTGCATTTTCCTGTAGGTTAAGGTAAGGCTAAATCAGAAATGAGGAGATCCGTAGAAGAACCACCACTTACCTATAAGACCACAGCGCTTCACCCTAAGACCACGGAGGTCGTTTAATGTCACTCTAATGTCAAAGTATGCAGTCTCTTACCTCTCTCAACTATATAGGTAAGAGAATCATGCCTCTTGCAACTATAGCTGTTGTCTTGACGTGCGGAGGTCCCGGGTTCGATCCCAGGCAGGGTCAATTTGGCAATTTATAATTTCTGAATTTTCCCTGGTCTAGCCCGGTGGGAGGCTTCGGCCGTGGTTAGTTACATCCCTACCGGCATAAAGTGCCGCCAAGCGATTTAGCTTTCCGGTACGATGCCGTGTGGAAACCGAATAGGGGTATGGGTTTAATATAACTGCCATGCCCCTGACATGTTAGCCTGCTACCGTCTTAGACTGTATCATCACTTACCATCAAATCAAATCTTTTTTAATCAAGTACACTTTTTCAAGTGCTTTTAAATAGTCTAAAAATCTACAGGTGAGATCGCAGTCAAGGGCTACTTGTAATGGATTTTTCTTAAAAACTTTGCAAATGTCTTGGTAATCGAGTCGGTCATATGTATAGGCGTTGACCCACTGTATGAATAGGTATATACTTACGCTGTGGGTATAGCTAGGGACTAAACTGGCGGTCATAACCTGGACGGGGTTGATTGCTGCGAGAATTGGGTCAGAGCACTCGGCCGTTTTAAAACGTTATAAAAACACGCTTTTAACAACTGTACTATTACCTATTCTGTGCTATAACTTCCAGTTTTACAGCTCTCACTGTAGGTATAGTGTGCTAGAAAATATCTTGTTAATTTTTTATTTATGAAATCATTGAAATAGAATTTAGAAAGCCAAACTTGAAAAACATGTGACGCGACGCGACGCGTTACAGAAATATAAAAGTGTTAGCTGTACCTACCTATACTTATCCTCCGATATCGCGTAGATCAGTTCTGAAGTTATTAAATATACTAGCGACTTCCTGGGCATTCGCGACATCCATACATCCATCCATCCCAACTTTCGCATTTATAATATTTATTATTTGATAAGTATAAGTAAGAAAATTCGCATCGCGTTGCGTTGAACCGCGTCGCTTTCCATCGCACACCTTTTTTTTTTTAGGATCAGGTAATGTGGGATTTTTACCCACTAAAACCCCCTCGGTGACCGTCCTCAGCTCATAATGATCGCACACCTAGTATAACAGGCAATCTTTACTATTAGTATAAACACGAAAGTTTGGATGGATCGATGGATGGATGTTTGTTACTCAATCACGCTAGGACGGCTGAACGGATCTGGATGAAATTTAGCACAGCGATAGATTATAGTCTGGAACAACACACAGGCTACTTTTTATTCCGGAAAATTAAAGAGTTCCCGCGGGAACCAAAAAACTCAATCATCATTGTTACTCTCCAGGTCCTCAGCTATACCCATGAAAAAAAAACACGCAAATCCGTTGCTCTGTTGCGACTTGATTGACGGACAAACCGACAAACAAACACTAACTAACTTTCGCATTTATAAAATTTGTATGATGTGATTTACTAAAAATAAGTCTTCTTTGTTTCTTTCTTCATTTACTTACGAAATCAAATTAACGTCTACAAAGTCAAAATTATTTCCACTTGATTCATGACTAAGCAGACTAGTAAATTACTCAACCACGCCACAGCGAAGAACTTCATAAAACTAAATTGCATACTCCTAATTCTAGTTCCAAGTTGTAAGGCAGTGCTTTACTTTGTAATGGAGTATGGAAAGTTCTCGAACTTTAATGAAATTCAAATTATAGCCGCCCATTGCTTCGGAGTTGTCAAACTTTTAACTAATTGCTGTGTATCAACCGCGATACATTTGCCCGTAAAGAGGTCTTTAATTCACAGCGAATAAAACTGTAATTTGGCCTTTACTACTTATGGTTGCTTAAAATATTACCGCATTGTGAGCTTACAAAGTAGTTTTAATATTCATTTTCGCTTTTCCATCCTACTTCCTATTAATATTACAAATGTGAATGTTTGGATGTTTGTAAAGGATGCTTTTTACTCCTTCACGCCACAACTACTGCACTAGTAAATAACTCAACCACGCCACGGCGAAGACATCTGTAAAACTAAATTGCATACTCCTCATTCTAAACATTTCGGCGATGAATTTATGAACATCATCATCACAGAGATGGACTACTCCTATTCATTATAATATTAATGTAAAAGTTTCGGCGATTCACTTTTATTTGTATAGATACCGCTACCGTCTTAGACTGCATCATCACTTACCATCAGGTGTGATCGCAGTCAAGGGCTAGCTTGTAGTGGATAAAAAAAAAGTGTAACTTTCATCATGTTACCTAGCATAAATAACAGTTACTTTTGTAGTTCATCTTATGCCAGCTGCTATCCAACTAATATCATAAACGCGAAAGTTTTTTTATCCACTACAAGTTAGCCTTCGACTGCAATCTCATCTGGTGTGTTCGTTGGATGGTTTGTCCTTTAATAAAGTCACAATGGAGCCACGTATCGAACTTATTTTTACGTTGGTAGGTTGGTATGGTTGGATGCGTAAGAAGCGATTTGCTTCCTCGTTTCTATTTAATTCGAACTGCTAGGATATGGAACGCCCTTCCGGCTTCAGTTTTTCCATCCGCGTACAATATTGGTATCTTCAAATCAAGAGTGAATAGGCATCTTCTAGGCAAGCGCGCTCCACCTTAGGCTGCATCACTACTTCCAGCAAGTCTGACTGCAGCCAAGTACTAGTCTTTCAAAAAAAGAAAAAAGGCTTCTTTTCGTCACACTTTAGTACGACAGTCTGTCCGTATTAAGAAAATAGTGACTCATCACTGTTGGCAGACTGCTACAGTAAGCCAGACCAATCTAATTGCACGAAAATAAAAAGCTTTCTGCTTTCAATACTCAAACTCAATTTATTTATTACATTGTAGATCATACAGGTGTCTCTTATGTTACGTCATGTTTTGACTCTACTAGTAGCAAGTACTATAAAGGTTATACAGTTTAAGTTAAATTTAGGTAACTATTTTCCCTTGTAAGTATAATATTGTAGCTTTAAACCAAAATTCCATTATTTTTCATGTAACAAGCTTTATGAAAGAGCAAAATCCTTTGTGTCACGCCAGTCAGTCGTCAAAGGTATGCCTTTATGGCTTTATTCGGAAAAAAACAGAAATTCAATAGCAAATGGATATTTTTTCCGATCTTCAAAAACATCAAATTCATATGGAAATTGGTTATGGAAAAATTCATCTAACCAAAAATAGCTGGTAAATGAAGAATTTTCCTTCTAAAAACATGGAATTTGCATTGAGAAAAATTTCAGCCTCGTCATTTGTATGCGCGAGGCCGGTCACTTTGCATAATGTCCGGAATCTGGGCAGATTGACGGCGACGGCTCGCATTTGATGCTGATTTGTTTTGAAGTCTTTATGACCCTTGAAGTTAACATTTTTGTCAATATTATCCACTAACCCGCGACTTCATTTGTATGGATTGAGGAATTTGGGTTTCCCCGGGAACTCTTAAATTTTCCGGGATAAAAATAGCCTATGGGTAGAGCCAGACCAGATGAAATTTAGCATAGAGATAGCTCTATGCTAAATTTCATCCCGATCCGTTAAGACGTTCTGGTGTGATTTAGTAACAAACATCCACCCATCCATACATCCATCCAAACTTTCGCATTCATAATATTCCTAACGGGATCCATAAAACCTCAATCCACACGGACGAAGTCGCGGACGTCAACCAGTCTAGTATTATGTAGAGGGCATACCAGGATCGCATACCGCTGAAGGCGTTAGGCCTGCGCGTGTAATGCTCGGCCGCTATAAAGAGTAATCGCCTGAACATAACTCGAGGGATATCGTGTCGTCACACGCATGCAGACACTTAGTGGGGAACTTTTATAGACGCAGAGAATTATGAACTGATAAATATATAAACTGCTAGTACTATAGATATACGCGAGATAGTATCGATTTTAACTAAGGGTTATACTGTATACAGTCAGGTTATAAAATCATGGAGGATGGAACGTCTCAACAACAGAGGCGCGGCACGTAGCGGTGAGTATTTTTTGTATGAGTTTTTATAGAGCTGGGCTCACTTAAGCGACGCGGTACGGAGATGAACTGCGCGACGCGGCCCCGTACAAACTCATACAAATAATATTCGCCTCTACGTGTCGCGCCGCTACGTGCATCTCAAATGGGACTAAAAATTAAATCAAGCCAGGGTCAACTAGCTCTGAAATGAAATGAAATGATTTTTATTTATTTCATGTAGGACAACTTGAGTCACTTATGACACGTTAAGACTCTACCACTGGTTCGGTATGTCGAAAAATAAATACTAATGTTTTTTCTTTGTAAGGAGTAGGTAATGCTGACTGCGAGGTTTATGTGTCCACTTGATTGAGGGGCCCTCAAATTTTGTGAGGAACGCAGATCCTCTCGAGGGACACTCGATCTTAAGAGCTTTCTTATAGGTCACATCCTCTGTTCTGCTAATCAAATAAAAATCTTATCGTCTTATGAATAAGACTGTATTTTATATTATAATTAAGTAACAATAGTCAATATCATAGGTGGAACATAACGATTTGTATAGGAAGTCATAAGGAGTTTTCCGTGAAAATTTTGCTTTACCTACAATAGGAATTATTGTATTATGAGAGCTATTAAAACTTAGGAATTAGGAATGAGGATGGATTTAAGGGCGGTTCGAAAGTTCTTAGTAATCACGGGTCTCCTTTTAGAATGAGAAAGGCTAGGCTATAATCCATCACGCTGGCCCAGTGCAGATTGGCAGCCTCCATACACCTTTGCATGCAGTTTTCTTACGATGTGGAGGACGAACTATCAACCCATAAAACCTATATATTACTATCTGATGCCCGCGACTTCGTCCGCGTGGATTAAGGTTTTTGGTTCCCGCGGGAACTCTTCCCTTTCTAATTTTACGGGGTAAAATAAAATTTTAAGACTACAGTGTATCTAAGCTCTGGGAAAAATTACATCCAGATCCGTTCAGCCGTTCTGGCATGATTGAGTAAAAAACATCCATCCATCCATCCAAACTTTCGCATTTAAATTGGCACAGTGTTGGATTATGGTCTGGAATAATACATAGGCACCCGGAAAATTAAAGAGTTCCCGCGGGAACCAAAAAACCTCAATCCACGCGGGCGAAGTCGCAGGCATCAGCTAGTAAAAAATAAAAATCACCTCGGTCACATCATATTAAAGCTACAAAACATTCTCCATCCGTCCCCCTACAGTAAAACCTTTATCATTCGACCCTTTAACATTCTTCCCATCTTTACTGCGTTGGACCCGCAGTCTTTACGGCGTTTAGGGACAGGGCGCGATGATAAGGTGATGAATCCTCGCTGATCCCTATATTCTTATTTTCTTTTACGAACTTCGTAAAGGTTTTCATACAGTTTATGCAATAGTGAAGGCTTCAAGGGAAAATTAGTATGTGACAACACATTATAGAGATTTACAATCTATACTTCTATACCTACTAGTACCTACTACCTACTAATATTATAAACTAGCTGATGCCCGCGACTTCGTCCGCGTGGAATAAGTTTTTTTAGATTCCCGCGGGAACTCCTCAACTTTGCGGGATAAAAAGTAGCCTATGTCACTCTCCAGGTCCTCAACTATACCCATGCCAAAAATCACGTCGATCCGTTGCTCCGTTGCAGCGTGATTGAAGGACAAACCAACAAACAAACTGACTTTCGCATTTATAATAATATTAGTATGATGCGAAAGCTTGGATGGATGGATGGCATGTTTGATATTCAATCACGCCAGAACGGCTGAACAGATCTGCACAGAGATTGATTATAGTCTGGAGTAACACTCAGGTAACTTTTTATACCGGAAAATTTACCGCGGGAAACAAAAAACTAAAAAAAAATTATCCACGCGGACGAAGTTCGAGAACAGCAAAATGTTACACTTTGTAAATAATATGCAATGCATACGTTAGGTAACAAGTATTACACTGACTTGTGGGTTGCTGGATGCGGAGCCGGTTGCTTCCATGGAACTTTGTCATTGAGAAAATCATCAATAGTATATAATATATATTTTGTCGCTTGCGTGCGCACTGCTTGTCGCGTAGGTGTGGGCTACACCCCCGCTCTTCATATCAACGTGACAGATTAATTCCAGTAATGCTCGCATCGATTACTGTTGCGATGGAATTCAAGTTCGGATTACAGTTAATATCACATTTAATATCATAAACCTACGTTATTAGCCAAGTTAACATTTAGAATTAGGGGAAAAACATACAGTACAGACAATAAAATTATCCTTGTACCGTGTTATCAGAAATCTACAATACCTACCAACGAAAATACTTATATTGGATAGAAGCAGGCGCTACTTTGCGGAAGTCCATGATAACCGAGGAGCAATTAGATTAATTCGCTATCAAGTTGATAGTTGTCTGTTTTGGCGGTTGATAGTACGAGTAAGTATCACCCACTAAAACAGACAATTTGTTCCTTGACTATATCTATTTCAGCTTACCATCAGATATAATTAATTAACTTGTAGTGAAATTCTAAAGTAACTCTATCAACGTTTCCTCGTAGATTGTCTGGTAAACAGCATTAATCTCAGGTGTGGTGGCGGCGCGACGCTATCCATCATCATCGGGAACTAGTTCCTGACGCATGATCCATTTCCCGCTGATAGCTACAGTGTGACGCGACTCAGGGACGAGGAGGTGTCATGCACTACATCAGTATAATTTTAGTCATGCTTGAACGAACGAATCCGCCTCACTAAACTTTCGCGTCATTTACATGCATTTGTTAGCCAGCAGATCTAGGCGTAGAATTCGTAGAAGGTGACTGAACGACTAATGATGACGTCACAATAACAAAGATGGCGGTTGCATATCAGCGGTTCTTTTAGGAGCTTGACGGTTGCTCAAGGACGATGAGATGCCATATAGTGTATAAGTATTATTTTAGGCCTATACTATTAAACAGACATGGGTTAAGAACAGGTTCTTAAGTATCGTTCAATCTAATTGATTAAGACCGATAATTGATAACCTGTTCTCAGCTGATGCTGGCTTATTAATATGGGCCTAAAATAATACTAATACACTGTATGGCTCATAAAGTCCTTGAGTCGCGTCCTTGAGTCGGGCGGTTCCAGATAAGTATATTTCGGCACGCGTAAAATTAATTGCTGTTCTATTCTTACGCCTTCATATTATTTATTAGCAATCAACGTGACGATACGTCATATATTACGATGTAATAATTGCTAATAATTATTTATAGTTTGTAAGTTTATCACGTCTTTGAGAGGTGGATATCTAGTGAACGGCCCGATGAATAGCGTCAATTTTTATACTGTTTACATAGGTACTGCGCATACTTTAATACTGTACAAGACTCATCCTTCCTAGTTATGGTTCATTTTTGGTAACCATAAACCATCTTTGAGCGGCCATATCTAGTGAAAGGCCCATCATCATTCGCAGACCTACCTTATCGTCATCAGTGGAGAGCCCTACACTCACCTAATACTGAACCATGCGCAAATGTGGCGCGCATGTAGGCGAATGCCAATAAGAGCTTATACCAATTATTACAGATTCTATGCTTATAAAAAGAATAGTAGACAGGTACTTAACCTACGTAACATTTCTTTCAAAAAACATCACCCTTTGACGCTGTGTAGTCGGGTAAAAACTGGTTTGAATATATGAATTGTGAGATGAAAATAGATAAAAATAAGTAAACAAATTGCCGGCCGCGGGATGTATGCTCAGGATGCTCTAGTGTGCTCAAGTGAGCTCGGAGAGTGCTCGAGTCGTCCCGGATCCCGATAGTCTTCCCTGGCTATTCTTACTCGCGTGTGGGCTTATCGTGTGTTGTGTTTAGAAAATGTAGACAAAGAAAATCTTTATTGATAACAACTATAAACACAAAAAAATACGCGCCGAATTGAGAAACTCCTCCTTTTTTGGAAGTCGGTTAAAAATACCAAAATAAATCAAAATTAAAACTATACTAAGTTAGTTACAATGTATCCATACTTGTATACTAATATTGTGAATACGAAAGTGTGTCTGTCTGTCTGCTACGCTTTCACGGCGGAACTGTTCTAGTTTAGATGGTTTACGGGGAACGACATAGGCTACTTTTTATCCTGGAAAATTAAGGAGTTTCCGTAGGAATTAAAAAATCTATCCACGCGGACGAAGTCGAAGTCTTGAGCATCGTCTAGTATATCATAAATGTATATCCTGCACCCCCTAAACCATAAATTTAGCTATATTTATAGTTTATTTGGTATAAAACACGCTACTACGTACGTCTGCTACGCTTTTACGGGCAATCTGTTCCAAGAATTTTAATGAAATTTGGTACAGAGGTAGGTTTTACCACGGGTAAGGACATAGGCTTCTTTTATTCTGCACAATTTATGAATTGCCGTGAGAATAAAAAAAAATCTACCACAGAACAGCAAGAAACCGTCTGCGTTTTCATCCTTATGTGGTTGACGCTCTATGTTTCTGATTCGAACCGCCAGTATGTAGAATGCCCTTCCAACGCATGTATTCCCTGCCACGTATAACAGGCAAGAATGAATAGGCATCTTCAAGGCGGGCGCACTTCAACCTAGACTTCATCAGTGCTTTGCGTGATTGTCGTCAAGCGCCAGATAGGATCTTGCAATAAAAAAAAAGACTTAATCCACGCGGCTGAAGTCGCGGGCATCAGCTATTGAATAATAATCAGTCCTCACTCCACATGACGTATGAACGCATTATGCAACGAAATCAACCTGACCTCACCTGACCTCTTGTGACCCCGACCGGATGTTAGCGTGCGCGCCGCCGGATTTGAACCCACTGCCTGCCCGATTACATTCTTGCATTTTCATTTTGTTATCTAAACCGTTAGCTGCACATAAACTTGCTATGTGATAAGGGTAATTAGATTAAAACAGAAATAGTACCAAAAGAATATTTTTTTATGTTTAGATAACTCTGATAATGAATAACTAACGTGAGATCTCTACACGTTGTAACAACTAACAAATTACTCGTGCAAGTTTAAATCAGGGTATAAAAATGTTCAGTATTCTATTGCCTACATGGAACACTTCCATTAGACTTAGGTGAGTCTGATAATGATTAACTAAGGCCTCTAGGTACATGTTATAACAAATTACTCGTGCAAGTTTAAATGAGAGTAAAAAAAATAAACCTACTTGGAACGTCGCTTATATGTATAATGTATATATACGTTAAGGTACATACTCGTAGTTCCTTTTTATCCTTCAATTATTGTTAACAACTCAATACTAAATTATAGGTAGGTACATTATATTCGTAATGAATTTGCTTTTTACTTTGGTTCGTTTGCTTATAAATATTTTCCTTTGAACAAAATAATTCCCATTAGGTACATTTGCTCGTACCTACTTTTTTATCAAATTAAATTGTATACAGGTTATTAAGCAATAAACATATTTTATATAAGGATAATTTTTTCCCTAAATTTTGAGCTAATTTAGGATCCAAAATAATCTAATTAATTTAAGGTAAGATTTTAGTTGGTTTAATAATCCGTGGTCAATTCAATATTAACACTTGTAGACTATTTAAAATAATATGAAAACAGCCTGAAGGAGAAGGCTTCTTACTTTAAAAGATAATTTTAAAAAAAGGTGCCGAAGAATTTTGATTTTGTCGGCTTTTTGACTATAATTGTAGGTACTAATTCTTTTTTAACCGACTTCCAAAAAAGGAGGAGGTTCTCAAATCGGCGCAAATGTTTTTATAATAACACGATCGAGTAGGTACATAAAATACTTAGCTCTCTTCAATGATGATAGATATTCGTTACTTCCGACTGAAGTTAGGTATATAATGTTCTCCGGACCGAAATTCAGCCACGGCGGTCAATCCAGAGAGATTAGCCATCTGCGCAGGAGATATTATAATGCGCAAGTGTGTGCGCCAACACAGGTGCACTCTCTGTTCCTTTACTCTCATAGCCCGATGGGATGTAAATCAGACACGACCGGAGAGAGATCAGACGTAGGACCGATGGCTTTCCATGCTCTCCGAGACAAGGGGGTGAGACACCGCCTACTTCCTAACTCCGGGCCAGAACTGAGATTTTTTTGTCAGCTAAACCCATTATGGCCCGACCCGGGATTTGAACCCGGGACCTCGTCAGCTGCATGGTCGAACATGCTAACGAGGCAGTCAACGATGTTATATAAAAGTTTTGGCGACCTCCGTGGCGCAGCTTGTAGCGCTGTTGTCTTAACGTGCGGAGGTCTCGGGTTCGATCCCCAGCAGGGTCAATTTAGGAATTTATGATTTCTGAATTTTCCCTGGTCTGGCCTGGTGGGAGGCTTCGGCCGTGGCTAGTTACCACCCTACCGGTAAAGACGTGCCGCCAAGCGATTTAGCGTTCCGGTACGATGCCGTGTAGAAACCGAATAGGGGTATGGATTTAATATAACTGCCATGCCCCTAACAGGTTAGCCCGCTACCATCTTAGACTGCATCATCACTAACCATCAGGTGAGATCGCAGTCAAGGGCTAACTTGTAGTGGATAAAAATAAAAAAATAAAATTTATTGTCTGATGTGTACTCTCGCAACTAGGCCACGCGTCCCGAAACTAAACAAGAGTAAAACCGCTCGCACTAAACTAAACTAAAAGCTCACCGCAAAGTTGTTTCAGAAGTAACTGACTGATAAATAAACAGCTACATTACAAAGGGAGGGCGTAATCAGACATCGGACCCAATACATTATTTCTGCGCGATCAAAACATACGGGTTCATATTTTATTGCACTAGCCTTATCAATGGAACCACTAATAGAAATATACCTTAAATTTTCTGTGATGAAACAATATGAGTCACGCATCGTCATCGTCTTCGTCGTCCCAACCTGTAGACGTCCACTGCTGGACGAAGGTCTCCTGCATGGATCGCCACAGAGCACGGTCTTGTGCCACTTGTTTACCCACAATGTTTAAGCACTTACGTGTTTTTTTTCATCTTTATGATGGTTTAGCGGTAACTCGAAAGTGCATATTTTTGGTTACGAAACGATATGAAATGAAATGACACAGTTTCACAGGTTTCCTGTAATGACAACCGAATCAAACATAAGACGTTCACTGAATTCACGGCAAAATTGCGTTTCGCAACATAAGAACAACCCGTGTGTTTTCAAAGCAATCGTAATTTAGTCTCGGTGCCGCGGCGAAGGAAAACAAAGTTCGCATTATTTAGCTGGATAAAGAAAATTTGCATGTTTTCCGAACCGGACCGGACACACGGCGTAAATGGACAGGTCGTGAATATTTTAATATACATGGAATCCTTTTAATTGGGTCAACAGAGCTTAAAGACAGTAGGTTTTTACGACATATGTACCAAAGGGGGTTACTTTCATCGCTTAAGGCAAGTCACCTCAGCTCAGCGGTGAAAACTGGTTTGCTAGATCAAATTTTTTCGGTATTTACTATTAAATAACGGTCTTACAAAAAATATCCGATACACTTAAAGATATTGTCTAAAGAATGTGCTAATTTGTTACACGACAGGATGTACTTTACTCGATCAAAAAAAATCTTGAAACAGGCTAAATTAAAAGTTTAAAACGAATTTTTTATTAATAAAATTTTCGACTTTGCTCATCATTTTTATATGGATAAATTCCTCTTGAAGTATTAATGAGAACCTGCTAAAATTTATTTCAAACTGAAGTCCTATATCTATTTAATTCAAATTAATCCCAGAACTTGAATGTTGCCAAGCGGTTTCAGAATATACCGCGCTGCCCGCTTCCCCGCCAGTCTCTACGAGAAATGTACCGCGAGACGCGCGGGCGGCACCCCACACCTCACCTCCTAAAATCTTGGAGGTGACTCGCCTTAAAGCAGTATTATTTCAAGATTACAGTAACTTTTATGTCACGTACCTTAACAAATAAGGAACGTCAAAAATATTAAAATAATAATAGTTTAAAAAAACTAAAAAACACGCTTTTGACGCAGACACTCCGGGTCTCAGGAAAACAAAAAATCGCTTATCCTGATTATCCTATAGGATAACGGGTCAAACTGTTTAAAATATTGAATTGTCATCGGTCCTTATTAAGTATGCCAAATTACGAGTTAATCCGACGTTTTAAAGGGGGTCAAAATCATGTTCAAAGATTCCGTTACATACTAACATACTAACATACATACCTACGTCTGAAGCTAATAAAAAGCGTGTAATAATACGGATTTGAGCGATGGTAGTTAATCGGTACCTAATTAGTTTTCAAATCAGAGGCTTAAGGTAAGTAATGATGCAAGGAACAAGAGGCTTATTCGCTGCCCGAAAAAGTGTGTAATGATTTTAGGGTTCATTTATGTACCTATATGAGTTTCTTTATTCAACTATTACTTCTAAATGAATGAACAGATTTGGATGTATCGTTAAAATCCTAACGTCATCCCAAGGGACATTAGCTATAACTTTTTTTTAATTCAATATGGCAGGGCAGTCGTTTTTTAATTTTTGTTATTAAATCATGTTCACTTGTTACACTTTTCACATAAATATTATAGCAATAATAGAGGATAGTTTAGTAGTTTTACACAAGTTTAAGAAATAAGTACATTAAAAGTATGCTCCAGAGAAAAGTTTACCGTTGTAGTGGATTTGACTCGCTCCAGCAGTGTGATTCTCTAATAAACATAATATAAACGTTGCTAGCATCGATGTGGTCGTCGATGTAACATCCTACAGATCGACTTAGCGTACAACGGTTGTAGTATAATTGTCGAGACGGGCTCTACGATGCTATCAAAGGCGAGTGATGTCATCCTATTTTCATATTTATAGCGATAAAAATTTACGCTTACGAAATATGGTATATTTAAGAGATTTTAAAAGGATTTCTTTGGATGCTAAGGACAGCGGTTACTTGCTGGTTCTTCTCGGTAGGAATTCCGGTTCAGTCCAATGGTAGAGTCACTTGACTCTTCAAAGTCTGCTTGAATAAAAAAGTTTTGTATTAGTTGTTTATCATTAGATGATGTCGTGGTCAAGCACCATCAATAATAAATAACGATGTCTGTCGGTGTTCCGGCGCGGCCGAAAGTCAAACAAACAGCGATGGCGCATTACTCTCACAAATAAAGCTCGTATCGCAGGGATGTAACTTGATAGTAGGGTTAAGTTGGGGACACTGCTCTTGATATCAAGAAATCGGGACAAAAGTTAAGACTGTCTGTGATTTTTAAATAAATGAATCTAAAGAGAGAAAGAAAGAAAAAACATTTAATTTCAAATTGTGACACACTTAAACAAGCATACCTAAAGAGGTGATCACCCCTGCACCTCAACGATCTAAACAAGATCTAGAATCTAAACAACAACGAAGTCAACACAACTACTTAAATTATTAATGCGATCAGGGGTATGTTTAGAGCTGTATACCATTATACCCCTAGCAGGTTGGCCCACACATCCAAGACTACCTACATTATCTTTTACCACCACCAAGTGAGATCAAAAATTCAAGCAAACTTTTAGTCGGATAGCGTGGATTTGATTCGCTCCAGCTATGCTTGGGACAGGCTGTCACTAATTATGTCATCGTCGTTGTCGTGGTACCGATAGACGTCCACTGATGGACATATATCTCTTGTAGAGTCTTCCACAAGCCACGGTCTTGCGCCGCCTGAATCCAGCGTCTCCTTGCGACTCGCTTGATGTTGTCCGTCCACCTAGTGGGGGGGTCTGCCAACACTATGCTTTCCAGTGCGGGATCGCCAATCCAGCATCTTGGGATCCCAACTTCCATCGATTATTTAAACTGTGTACCCAGTCCATTGCTACTTCAGCTTCATAACTCTTATAGCTATATCGGTGACTTTGGTTCTCCTGCGGATATTTTCATTTCTAATTTGTATCACTAGGGTTACTAGGGTTAGTAGGGTTACTAGGGTTGATTGACAATGACAAGATGTGTTAAGATTTTCTCTTACAAACAGAATGGATGGTGACCCTACATTACACATACCCGGCAGTGGGTGGCAACCTTGACCTTTGATGGATCGAAAACCGATAAGGACAAGCACTCACCGAGGGACGGTTTGTGGCCGAAAATATGAACCGGCCTGTCATTCGTGCAACACTTTTATGAGCTTTATTTGACCTACTATTTTTGTTCGTTGTTAATAATTATTTTTTCGTATGAAGTTCTTTTACAACTATTGCGATTTTGACATTACTACAAGCAATAAAGCTAGAAGAATAACTTTACTAGAATAAACTTTTGTTGCAAAAGTTTATTTGGTTTATTTACGTATTGAATAAACACACAGTTCTTAATGTTTTTGTACTATTATTTAAACTTGCACGAGTAAATTGTTAGAACGTGTAGAGGCCACTCTAGAGAATTAATCATTTAGTACACACGCGTCTAACGGCAATATTCATTAAGTTTAGGGCGCAATTGTTATCGCGACCTCTAAATCAAATCGTCGTCGTCGTCGTCTCACCCTATAGACGTCCACTGCTGGACGAAGGTCTCCTGCATGGATCACCACAGAGCACGGTCTTGTGCCGCTTGTTTCCAGCGGCTCCCAGCTCCAGTCCAGTGGCGGACGCTTGAGATCGTCCGTCCACCTAGTGGGGGGTCGTCCAACGCTGTGTTTCCCGACGCACTTTGGGACCCCAACGCCTATCGGTTCTACGAACTATTGTGCCCCACCCATTGCCACTTAAGCTTGGCGTCTCTTCGACCAATGTCCGTTACACCTGGAACTCGAAGTATTCAATAGTCGCTTAAAAAAAGAGAGTCTCGACCTAGGAGACTAAAATTTCAAGCATCAAAACACTCGCTCTATGCCAGCATGACATTATCAAAACAAAATATAGAATTGAGTAAGATACCTACATGGGATGAGTCGAATTAATATCTGCTAACCAGAAATTTATTATTTCTAAAAAATGATATGAAATGTGCACATTTCATACCCTGTAAATGAGTTTGAAAATTAAACTTTCTGGCCTAGGCCAGTAAAGAATGTACCCATGTATTTTCATTACATATCATAAGTTTGAATTTGGTATCTTTCTTCCTGAATATCTTGTAACTTGTTATAATGTTCTTTGGCCTAAATAGTTTAAATTTGGAACTCTACCGTATTACGCGTTCAGCACTCACAGCGCAAAAAAAAAATTAAAAGTATAAATATAACTAATTTAACCTTTAATATTTCTTAAGTAAGTTGCTTTTTTATTTACTTTATTTTAATTATATAATAAAATATATAAAAAAACTCACTTGTTTAATTTTTTAGAAAAACACTATACACTCCTCGACCGGGAGAGCATTTCTGGTCTCGTAAATGACCAAACACTCGACCAGAAAACGCGTACTTCCGGGTCTCGCGATGTAATGTACTATTAGGGTGGATGCCCCGAATATCAGCCTTTTAGTACTTTTATTATCTATAATCAATCATAAGATTTTAACGATCTTTTATAATCAATTGCTAATATTTTTAAACAACAGGTTATTTCAGTATGATTGTGATTTATAGTAGACGATAAGGATATGTACTCAAGAATAAAAGATGGTACCGGGCTAACCTGTTAGGGGCATGGCAGTTATAATTAACCCATACGCCTAATCGGTTTCTACACGGCATCGTGCCGGAACGCTAAACCGTCTTTGCCGGTAACTAGCAATTAGGGTGGTAATTAGCCACGACCGAAGCATCCCACCAGGCCAGACCAAGGAAAATTCAAATTCAGGGAAATTAAAAATTCCCAAATTGACCCTGCAGGGGATCGAACCCCAGTCCTCCACACCTTAAGACAACAACGCTTAATACTGTGCCAGGGAAGTCGTCAAAAAAGAATTCGTTGGTTTCTGATAATAATAAAATTGTAGTGTATACCCTGCACCCTTGCTGCACCCCCTAAACCATAATCATGCTATATTTTATCGTTTCTTTGGTAAAAAAACCATATTTATGAGTAATCATGTTGTCACATTGGCTGTCAAATGTGTCCCATTAAGGTTTAATGATGCCTACTGGTAGATAAGTGACATAAGTCTTCTTTTTAAATGCCAATAGCATACGGGTTGTTGTCAGCTTAATGTGGCGTAACCTTTACTTTTGTGTGCTTCACAAACAAAATGGATGGACAAAATCACTGACAAAATAAACTCATTTGTCAACTTGCCTGTTATTTTAGACCGAAATGGATTGGTGTGATTTATGTAATGGTTTCCTACGGGTTTATTATGTACTTTATTCAAGCTGATGGGTTAGAAACATAATCTGGGGGCTTTTTATAATCGCATATATAGCAGTATTATTTTAATACTGACCTTTTATATGACGTACCTACCCTGATGTCCCTAATAAATAATATAAAATATGGATCATTAATTCTGAAACAAGAGCGTCGACAAGATTAAAATTACAATGTAATGTAATAGAAACAGTTATTATCCATACGAATCCATACAAAACTATATAATATTATAAAATTCAAAGTCCTGACTGACATGACTGACTGACTGACATATTTATCAACGTACATCCTAAACCGCTGGTCCTAGATTCATGACATTTGGAGGATGTGTTCTTTGTGTAAAGTAGGTAAGAAAGGGTTTTTCGAAATTCCATCCTCGAAAGGGTAAAATAGGGGTTGAAAGTTTGTATGAAAGTCTGTTATTTTTCAAGTTATGTCCATGAAACTTGGTATTTGAGCTACCGATTTAAAATGAAGAATTACGTGTTTCGCCATTTTTGAAAATTCTACTCCCAAAGGGCTGAAATTATAGGTGATGAAAGTTTGTATGAAAGTCCTTTATTTAACAACATAATTTTCAAGTTATACCTACTGGAAACTGGGTATTTTGGCTTTCGGTAAAAATAAAGAAGCATGTGTGTCACAATTTTTAAAAATTCCACCCCCAAAGGCGTGAAATAGTAATTGAAAGTTTGTGTATGATCATCCACCGAGCGGGTGTTGTGCTCGGGGACCACTGGTCCGACCGTTCATCGTTGGAGGTCGTATCTAAGCGTAATTCAGAGAACGCTTCGTTAGCGTGAGTTAGGCTCTTCGTGTTCATCGTGCGCTACTAGTAATGCCATCTATTGGATTATGTGCGGACTTCGAAGACCGCTATGTTTAAACTAATTTAATCACGAGACTTCATACAATTATTGGGATTATTTTAGTTTAATCTCTACTTAAATTATTGGATTTGTTTCGTGCAACTCAGCGTTATATACTAGGGGTTTACTACAATCGTTTAAAGCAGTATTATTTCAAAGTGTCAGTTATTGTCACGTACCTTGACGTCCCTAAAGTAAGGATTAGAATTCTAAAACAAGAACGTCAACCATATTGAATCACAATGGCAGTATGCCAGGTCCACTCAGGTAAGCGAGTAAGCTGTAGGTATACCTCTTATTATAGAAAACCCTACCTAGAGACAAAAGTTAATAATATTAGGTACTACTAGCGATGTCATACCCTTATCTTTAGTATGGCATATTTTGAACCCTTGGGGTTATTGCGTATGCATTGCGACCTCTCCGAATCTTTTGTTCCTATCTTACAAATAGGTACGCCCTTGACCTTATTTTTTCCTTGGTAGGCTTTTCCTTTAATTTCAGGAAGTTTCCACCTTTCAAAGTTGTTGAGCCTTTAAACCTTGTTACGACGTGCTTGTATTGAAAAAATGGGACCATGACGTCAACTTTAATGCCCTGTTTGTCTCAGTTTGCACAGAGCTAATTTACTGAATCTATTTTAAAATATCTGCCTCGTCGGTCTAGAAATCTCTCTGGAGATAGACCGCCGTGGCCGAAATTCGGTCGGAAGGACATTATTTATTATAATTTCTAGCATAGAGAGAGGGACGAGTGGCATAGTTGTGACAACGCATATCGGCTGTCTGCGATTGTTAAGCAACGTTGACCCAAGTCGGTAACTGGATGGGTGACTGAAACGGGTGATTGTAAGTATAATATGTAGGTGTAGGTATAGGTAGGTAGTAGGTGAGCATGTGGTGTTCAATTTGTATGGGCGTCGATCCTCTGTATCAATAATAAACACTTACGTTGTGATAAAGGTCAATATGAGATTTTCCACGAGTCGAATGAAATAAAAGGAAAAAACGTAAGTATCCGACCTTTTCGCATCGAGTTCCAAAATACAAAGCAGTAATACTTGAATAGGCAATGATGTACACAACTTCGTTTGTATTATTGTTTGAGAACTCGATCCCTTGGGGGTTACTACAATCGCATAAAACAGTTTTATTTCAAAATGACAGTTTTATGTCACGTTCCTTGACGTCCCTAAAATAAGGATTATAATTCTTTAACTCGAACGTCTACAATATTAAAACAATACGGATTTATGCGATGATAGTATGCCTCCCAGGTCGTTATCGTCGGGACTTTTATTTCACACACTTTGCGCTCACCTGCTAAGGGCTATACCCTCTTTCCTACAGCTGTAGTTAAATATAAATGCGAAAGTTTGGATGGATGGATGTTTGTTACTCAATCACACCTGAGCGGTAGTACGGATCTGGATTAAATTTGGCACAGAGATATATTATAGTCTGGAATAACACATACGCAACTTTTATCCCGAAAAATAAAAAAATAACCCGCGGGAACCAAAGGTCTCGTTATATTAGTACTATCCACACGGATGAAGTCTCGGGCATCAGCTAGTAAACTCATATTATGCAATTTTACTAAAATATTATCTGTTTTGTCACGTGGATTTTAAAATTCTCTGAATACACGAGGTCGCGGGCATCATCTCGTTGCCTATAACAGTTACAAAGTTTGGAAACTTGTTTCCAAATAGCAAGTTAAAAAGGTTTTCCTCACCCAAGTAAGTATCCGTCTGGGATGTTCAAAAGCACACGAAACTTTGGAAACTTCCTCTCGCCAGAAAACCCTGAGTCCAGTACGAATCCTTGACCTAAAGGCCACTACACACTAGCCAAATATGTTCAGCTACTGACAATTAACGCTGGCCACACGCGACAAATATAGCGCCTTCTAGTTATTGCAGACTTAAAATATTATTTTGTGAGTTTTATCTTTTTCTTTACAATATTATATAAAAGGAAAAAGTGACTAAGTAACTTATCTATCAACGCACAGCTCAAACTACTAGTATGTTATTATCATTATTTCAAAATTCTAAAATATGAACGTCAATAATGTTGTTTCCCCAACTTTTCTCTTTATATTATACGCACTGTTTTTTCAACCCTGTCTCCGCTACTAAAAGGTTAACTGGAAGAGAATACCTCTAGGTATTAAGTTCGCCTTTGTGCATTGTATTGTATCTGCAATAAAGAATTTAAAACAAACAAACAATATTAAAACAATACAGCTTTATGTGACAGTATAGTATGCAACCTGGACAACTCAAACTCAAATCTTCTTTATTCAAGTAGACTTCGAAAAGTGATTTTGAATCGTCGAGTGAATCTACCACTCGGGCTGAAAGGCATATAAATAGCTATTATAACACAGGCATCTATTACAAAAGGACTATCTGAAAATTCCACCCCTTTAAGGGGCAAAATAGGGGTTTGAAGTTTTTAATCGAAATTAGCGTGAGCGAAGCATTGATGAAGAATTTTAGTACCGCGAAGACTTTATTACGTGGTTATTACGAAGTCTTACACGGGAAAAGCAGTGTTAGGTGTTTTCACGCTTCAAATTGGTTTACTTAATTTGCTATTTGTAAATTACATCTTTACGAGTTTATAATTTAGTCATTGAGAATTGAGATGTAAAAAGACTATAAGAAAAATGCTGTGACGTCAGAGTGCGTTAGCGATTTTGACAAAAAATGGTCAAAAAAAGCGCACTTTGGAATTAAAGTTAACTAAAATTGGAACTAACTTTTATGCCTGTTTAGTTTTGTTTTCATATCTACTAGCGAAGCTGTCACCGGGTTAGATAAGTTCGTGGGACTACACCAATGTGTACTGCAGCCTTTACATTCAAACATAAAACAAAGTGTGGAGAAAATAAACTGACAAACAGTCCTTAGAAGTTCCTACATTATGTGGAATATCCGGGGCGAAAGAAACACGTGAAAAAACGTCATAAATATTTAAAGCTCCTTTGCAAAGAATTGCAATAGTCATTGTTTCCGTAATTTAACCTATTCATATATGGAAATATAAAATATTTTGATGTATTCCCTTTGTATTAGTACTATAGATATATTCGATGGAATAGAATATTTACTCCCTTGGGTGGGACTTCTAAAAAGCCTTTCTTAGTGGGATCTCCTGAGAAAACCTTCTGTTAACGCCAAAATTTGCGTAGGCGGCCAATATGCAAAACTATATCGCGGCCTACTCTGTTTTATAGTTTAAATACATAGTGCGTAACGACTATTGCCTTATTTAGAAGATCTGCCTATCAGGCCTTCACGTGTCTATTTTAATAATTTAGACACCTTCATGTGTATACCATATTATTGGCGCTCTTGTTTCAGAAATAAAATCATTATTTTAGGGGCTTGAAGTCCGTCATATAAAACTGATATTTATAACAATACTGCCTTGAGTGATGAAAGTATACCGCCTGTTTTTCCTTTAAATAAGATGAAATTCAAATCAAATGCAGCAATTGTCCCATTTTTTTTTGCGAAGTTACTTAAAGGCTCGTTCATATTACAGTATACAGGCACGCTGCAAATTGCAATACAATGCATTGTAAAAATCCTCCATTAGCTCTATTTCGTAAAAGTTCAATCAATCATTATTCCATCTCAATTGTTGTGATTGGCTGAATTTATTGTATTCTTGCTGCTACAATGGATTTTGGCCAATAGCGTAAGAGCAATTTAGAGCTAGGCTACACCGCATCGCAATAAATGTAATGTGAACAGAAATGTGAACAGAAATGCGAACCTTAACAGGCCCTAGTGTAAATTTTCAGATAAACGAACGTAATTTTTACGTATGCGTAGCATGTCGGTGGTCGCGAGGTGTCGGTGACGTGAGTCAACAAGTTTACCCCCTACCAAAAAGTGCTCAACGCGGGTTCAAAAGTCTGTAACTTTCAGAAACCCTACAAAGCGAATGTAACGACACGTTTTAACATGAAAACACTATTTACTACTAACAAACTACGTTGAAGTTAAGCTTACTATAAAAAGACACGCAATAAAAAACCAGGTTCGCGGAAAATTTTCGTAGGACATAGAATAGATTGGGATGACTTCCCCCGCACCGACACGCAAATCTTGATTTACGCGCGTACGTGGCCCACCTAGTCTGTCTAGCTCTTACACTCAAGTCACGTAGAAATGTCCAATTCCGGAAACAAATGTTTTAAGTTTACAGCGGCAGTTGAAAAGCGTTGTCGTCGTTTCAGTCGTAAGACCTATACCATAGGTATCTTGCTAAGGCTTTCACACAACAGTTTTGTACGCTACAACACGCGCAATGATTCTAAAAGAGTTTGCCATTGTATAAAAAAAACTGACATTTGTTTTCGAGGTTATTATACTATTCATGTTTTCTTAATGACAAAGTTACATGGAAGCAACCGGCTTCGCATCCAGCAACCACAAGTCAGTGTTATACCTACGTGTTACGTAACGTATGCAGTGTATATTATTTACAAAATGCAACATGTAATTCTTTTTTTGAAAAGAGCAAGTTGCCGCTGAGTTTCTTGCCGGCTCTTGTCCGTAGAATCACTTTCCGAACCGTTAAATAAATAAATAAATAAATAAATAAATAATCATTTATTTGCAAGAATGTTTGTACATAATGATGGTAAAATAATAATCAGTTCATAAACATTCAACTAAATTAATAGTGTGCAAATATTAGGAGTCATTAGTAGGTAATTTAATAAATTATTAGGATTTCAGCTAACACACAATTCAATTAAATTCAATATAAAATAAACTAATGTCAGAGAAATTACATAAAATCAAAATCATATAAATTATACAACGCGATCAAAAATAACAATGTCAAAACTTAAAAATTATTGCTTATTGCGATAAATATTCCTTCACATCATAATAACATTTTTCTAATAGTAATTTGTTAACTTCGTTCTTTAACTTATTTAAAGTCAATTTTTCAAAGTCAGGTGGTAGCCTATTATAAATCTGGACCGCCATAGCGTACGTACTTTTCATAAATGTACTATTACAACATTTTGAAAAACATAATTTGTTAGGATATCGAATAGACCTATCCGTTTTAATTTCGCATTTCCTTTTGAAGTATTTTGGATATCGCTTAACAAATACACACATATCCCTTATGTACATACATGGTAGTGGAAGGATACCTAGTTTTTTAAAAAGTGGTTTACAGCTCTCTAACGGTCCTACGTTGCAGATGGCCCTTATGCATTTCTTTTGCAGTCTGAATGCTCTTAAAATATCAACGGAGTTACCCCATAGTATCAAACCATATGACAACACGGACGATACATATCCGTGGTATGCACTTAGAGCTGCATTTACTGATACTGTCTGAACAAGACGTCTTAAGGCGTAAACAAATTTGTCTAATTTTGTACATATATACTCAATGTGCGCTTTCCAATTACAGTTTTTGTCATAAATTATTCCTAAAAATTTTAATGAGTCTGCTTCTTCTATTTTTGTATCGTCAAATTGAATGTTTTTTGGCTGAGTTTTAGTATTGTAATAACTGAATTGCATCATTTTAGTTTTGTTTAAATTTACTTTTAAATCATTGTCACTAAGCCAACTAACAATGTCTTGTAAAGCTTTATTTATGTCTTGTTCATATGTCCGTATATTTTTACTTTTTATTAATATAGTTGTATCATCTGCAAATAATACACAAGGGTGAGTGACCGCCGTTGTAATGTCATTTATGTACGTTAGAAAAAGGAATGGTCCTAGTATACTTCCTTGTGGAACTCCCCTTTTATTACATTTTAGTGAAGACTTATACACTTCTTTGGTATTATTTTTTATTTTAGCAATTTCAGTGCATATTGACCTGTCATTTAAGTATGACTTGAACCACTCATATGCTTTTCCTCTGACACCATATCTTTCTAGTTTGTCCAATAATATTTTATGATTCACAAGGTCAAAAGCTTTAGTCATATCTAAGAAAATTGCAGTAATAGGTACTTTGTCATTAAGGCTATCATTTATCATTTTACTTAAATAAAAACAAGCCTCGGTAGTGGAGCTGTTGTTGCGAAATCCAAACTGTTCATCAACAAGAAGATTACTGGCATCGAAAAAATTTTTGAGACGCTTTAGCATTATTTTTTCAAATATTTTTGCTAGTGTAGGTATAAGTGTTATCGGACGGTAATTATTTATGTCACATCGATCACCTTTTTTGAACAATGGCTTCACAATGGAAATTTTTAAATTACTAGGGAATATTCCTTGCTCAAATGACCGATTCACTAAGTCTGTAAGTGGGCCGCATATATGAATAGCGCACTTTTTTAAGATGTCAGTTCGTATTTCGTCGTAACCTACAGCTTTAGTATCATTTAATGACTTTATTATACCAAAAATTTCGTAAGGGTCAGTAGGGTTTATAAATATTGAATTAACGTTATTTGAGAAGGATACCGATTTAGAATTTATTTTATTTGTGTCATTACCTAAATTTATAAAATAATTATTAAATATTTCACATATGTCCTTTGGATTATTATATATCTCAGTTTCGATCTTAATTGATTCAATGTCGTTATTTTCTGTAGATTTGCCTAAATTGTCATGAATAAGTTCCCAACTTGCTTTACACTTATTTTTTTGTTTTGCTATATATTTAGTATTTTGCAATTGTTTTGAGTTGTTAATACATTTTTTTAATAAGTAATTGTATTTTATGAAGCGTTTCTTATTAGTATTTTTGTTTATTCCACATAATCTATAAGTTAAATGTAGTCTTCTTTTTTGTAAGCTAGATGTCCTAATACCTTTAGTTAACCACACTGTCCTACCTTTATTAATATTCATTTTAACTTTCTTTAGGGGGAAACATAATTCATAGAAGAGTCGTAAAATTTCATGAAAATACTGAAACGCTTCGTTAACATTTTCAGTATTCCGAACCTCAGAAAATGTAAGAGCTGAAATGCATTCTATGAATTTCCTGGTATTATCCTTATTATAGTCCCTCCTATATTCAAACCAAGACAATTGTTGTTTTACTTTTTTTACTTTTACCGTTAAAGTTTGAGCTGTATCATGATCTGATAGCGCTAGATGGTGAACTTCAGCAGTTGCTGACTTGATATTGCTAACAATCAAATCAATGCATGACGATAAACGTGTTGGGCATGTGATATGGGAATGAAGGTTATAACTACTTAGCAAACTTATTAATTCACGAGTATTCTTATCATTTTTCAGTGTGTCCAAATTCCAGTCTCCACATAATATCATCTTTTTTTCCTTTTTCTTTCTATTTAATGCATGTAAAAGTAAATCAAGTTTATGAAGGAACCAGTACTGGTCACTTTTTGGTGTTCTATAAATACAAATGACAATTAAATTATGATATGGAATTTCAATTCCACAGCATTCAAACACGTTAACTTCGCCCATATCTCTTATTGAACTGAGTTCTTTGCAATTTATAATATGATTTTTTGTCAAAATACAAGTTCCACCTCGTTTTGTATTTCTACAGAATGATGCCGATAATTTGTAACCGGGTATGTGTAACATGTTTTCTGCACCTTTTTTTATGAACGTTTCTGTAAGGCAGATAACATCCAATTCGTACGTAATTTGTTTACTAAGATCAAGTAGGGAAATATATAATATGTCAGATTTACTAAGAGCACCAGCAATATTTTGGTGAAAAATTGTTAAGTTATTCACGAAAAAACTCTCTTTGATTTATTTTATTAATAGGTATTTGAGTATCATTTTTTCTACCTGCGCAGACATTTTTCTGAGATGCCTTTATGTTGATATTTTGTGTTTGGTGGATTTGTAGTTCTGGCATTGGTTTAAAATAATACGTTATTTTATTTTTATCATGTTTTATCCTATTATTTATTGATGGTTTTGGAATTACTTTGAAATAGTACGTTATTTTGTTTTTACTTTGTTTGATCCTATTATTATTTAATTTATCCTGTTCGTGTTCACTAATAGTTGTTGTCATTTTAGTGTTATTTTTTTTAATTTTATTAAATGTCAAGTATGTATTATAATAATCGTCACAATCAATATTATAGTTAATTTTATATGTCATATCATTTAAGTAATCCTTCTCATCAAAGTGATTTTTATCAGATTTTATAAATCTACAGTTTTCATACAACTTTACCAGGCATTCTATATGGCTATTTATGGTCTTTGTATTTAAATAATAATTTGAGTGCACTTGGAGTACATAAACTCTGAAATTTCGAAGTTTATAGAGAGCAATTCCTAACTCATTGAGTAGAGCACAGGTATTTTTATCATTTGCTCCTACTGCTAATACTACAATGTCTTTGTCATAAAGCTTATGCTTTAGAGTTTTACAGTACTTAAGTGACTCGCAAGATAATGCATGGGGCTTTACAAAAGAAGTGACTTTATAATTATTATTCCATTTCGCGTTCCTACTTTCAATTAAGGAATGTGATAGTCCGACGACATGTTGCTCACCTAATATATGTATGGTTGGTAGAGAATTGACGATTTACCATAAGTGGTACCAGTTGTCCAACTTGAAAAATAAATCATTTCATTTCATAAGTAACTCGCAGAGAAATTAACCAATTTCTTTGAGATTAAAATTGAAAATACTTATAATTTAATCTGTAGTTTGACCTCTCTGACGCTGTGGTCTTATAATGTGAACGGAGTAGTATAACGTCTGATAGGAATTTTAAAAATTTATTGTCATGTCGGTAGAGTTGGTATTAAAAGCTACGCTAATGCTAGGTAAGGTGCTTCTCAGGCCTTTTATTAGTAAGGTGCTGATACGGAAGCTGTTAAGAATTTGTGAAAAATACACTTTTCATGTCATGAACTAAAATAAGTACAACTTTACCAAATATGAAATAGTTATTTTGAAGGGTATGGGTTCAATATAACTGCCATGCCCCTAACAAGTTAGCCCGCTACCATCTTAGACTGCATCATCACTTACCATTAGGTAAGATCGTAGTCAAGGGCTAGCTTGTAGTGGATAAATAAAAAATGGATTTGAATGTTGTGGAAATCCGAAGTCCGACGTTTTTCTGTCACATGTTGACGGAAAACCTCAGTGAAGATTTCCGGATCCACTTTATAGTAGTTTATACACCAAGGGGATAAAGCACTGTTTTATGTCACGGGCGCTACATTGAATCCTGAACGGGGTGTTATAAGTTAATTCCCGACCAAAGGGAGGGAATTAAGATTGAGTCCTGAGTGCAGTGAGGGATTCAAGCGCCCAAGAAAAAAACTGCTTTATCCCGGTGGTGTATACTCTACTTTATACTTCTACCATAACAGTAAAACAAACTGTAACGGTTAGATATTTATTGCAAATCATAGTAAGTAGGATACATAGGTCTAGGAAATAATGAAAAGAAAAGACAAATTAAAAGTGAATGTTCACATTCGATAGAGTCACATTTGTCCATTTGTCATTTTGCTTTTCATGCTGCCAGTGTTTATGCAGGTACACATACTCCTTGGTTTAAAAACTTTTATGTCAAATGGTACGATCGTTGTGCATATTTACAGTATGGGGTTGGTCAACTAGTTGGGCGATCGATCGACTAGATTACGGCCCTAGGGCATGAAGACTGACTTTAGACCCGCAAAAGTATGATTAAAACAGTAGTAAAGGTATGGTAGAAGTATAAAAGTTTTTTATAAAACACTAGCGAATGTTCGTATTGTTTTAATATTGTTGACATTCGTCTTTTACAATTTTAAGTTCTTTTATGGACTTGTAAATAATACTGCTTTAAGCGTTGGTATATTTTTTTGTCATTAGTCAACTAGAAATTACTAATCCCGCATGCATTATAATACGGGATTTGCGCGTAAACTTTTGCCACCTGAAATTATGGTAGAGCTAAAATATATACTGCCAACAACAAAACCTCTCCTTAACGTGAACGTGCTCTGATATACGATTGATTTCATTTACTTGCATTTTTGTTTTAATTTTCTTTCTTCCTCATGATATGTTGGTACTTTAGTGTTGCTGGAGGTAAACAAAGGGATATTTGCTTGTCTTTTGCTATAAATTTTTAAATTTTTCGTGGAAAGGTTTCGGTAATTGCACGTCCCTTAAACCTTTCCGCATTCGTCGTTCCTCTTCGACGCTATACGTTTTATCCTGTCAGATCCGTGTCTTTCGCTCTAACTTACAAACACAGCCGATCTACCTGGCCTTCGATCTAACGTAGGAGGTCCCGGGTTTGATGATGATGATCCCGGGACCCCCAGGAGGGTCAATTTGGGAATTTATAATTTCTGAATTTTCTCTGGTCTGATCGGAGGCTTGGCCGTAGCTAGTTACCCGGCAAAGCCGTGCCGCCCAGCTATTTAGCATTCCGCTACGACACCGTGTAGAAACCGATTAGGGGTATGGATTTAACTGTCATGCCCCTGACAGGCTAGCCCGCTACCATCTTAGAATGCATCATCACTTACTATCAGGTGAGATCGCAGTCAAGGGATAAATGGATTAAAAATAAGACAGACAGACACACTTTCGCATTAATAATATTAGTATGGATATCGCTAGCGACAGTTCATGAATGTTTAATAACTACGCGAAAAGTGACATGGGTCGAACGTATGAACCTAACACCAACTTATATAACCCTGTCCCGAGAACTCTCTTCATATAGTATTATCTAGATGTAAACTTAGATCCAACGTGATTAATTACATCTGTTAGTAATGAACCTAGCTATACAAGCTTTAGCTATTGCTTGGTAGATTAGTTTACTATTGCTTAATAGATTATCCCCGTGACTTCGCCTTAAGTTTTTTTATGCTCCTGAAAAAAAAGCTTTTTATACTGTTGAAGATGATGTAAATGTTAAAAGAGCATGGATTTGACTCACTCCAGCAATGCTTAGGACTGCGGTCCTACTTATGTACGAGTATATTTACCAGTGATGTTATTGCAATTTTTTATTTTATTTAGCAGCCAATGGTTTTTTGCTGTGTTTTCTCGATTAGAATGACATTCCGAACCTGTGGTAGATTCACTAGACGATTCAAAAGTATTTTTCAAAATCTGCTTCAAAAAAAATAAGATTTGATTTTAATTTTCCGAGATACCTATAAAGAATTCTGTATCTTTCCCCGAATTGCAACCTATCTCTAAGCCAAATTTCATCAAAATCGGTTGAAAAGATGGGTCGTTATAGCGTAGTACACTGACAGATAGACATTCGCATATTTTATAATATTGGCATGGATACTCATTTGACTAGCGTGATTCCCGCAACTTCGTCGCATGGTTGCTGGATTCCGTTGGAAATTCTCAAATCCTTTTTTTATGGCGAAAACATATAACGGAAAAGACATGACCAAACTTCGTATAAGAAACCCAACACATGTGTCGTCTTGTCGCGCAGGTCCGTGCAAAACGTAATGTATTCCAAAAGTCAAATAAATCTAAATATTACTCAAATATTTTATGTATGGAAAACGCTACAAGTTTTTTTTATTGCGAGATAGGCTAGCGCTTGACGACAATCATGCATGGTGCAAAGCAATGATGAGGTCTAGTTTGGAGCGCGCTTGTCTAGAAGGTGCCTATTCACTCTTGCCTTGAAGGTACATAAGTAATGTTATGTGTCAGGAAAAACGTGCGCTGGAAGCATTGATGTAGAATTTTTTTTGGAAGGGTGTTCCACACCCCATATATTTTGTCCAACCATTTATTTTACTTTTGGCAGGTCGATTTTCGGATTCGATTTTGGATAACAATCGACTTTCTTTATGACACATTGATATTTATTTTTGCTCAACATTTTTTTATTGTTTTATAAACATACCCAAGCGTTTAAATGACTAAGTATATGTAATGTATGTATTAAAATAAATCATTTTTATACATCAGTACAGTAAATGTACCTATACATGAACCCAGTCAGTCAGGACATACAAACCATCCAACGCCAAATATTCAAGGACTATCAAGAAAGCTAGTGTTGAAGCTCCGTGACTATTTTGAAAAGAAAAGTCGTACTCATGTCGTAGTCGTACTTATAATTACTAGATGAGTATAGAGTTACAAAATATCGGACAAAAGGGCTCGTCGCTTCACTGTTGTAAAAAGCGATGTATGCGTCTATGAAGTATTTAATGTTTTTGTCGATGTTTGCATGCCAATAATTATGACACTTCATAGACGTGCTTATGTCAAAAGTAAAATAAATGGTTGGATAAATACCTATAGCGGTTCTTATCAGAAACGTAGAGCAAAAACGCTTCATGCGAGCAGATTGGACGTCAACCACATAAAACATTCTAATTAACAACTAACTTCAAACTAGTTACGCAATAATAATTATTGTACACGAGTTATACGACCCTTCTCAAGGTTATCAGGGCGAAAGCACACTATTGACAGTACATGATACAAGTAATAAAATTAAAAATTTTAAAAAACCCACGACGAACTTCAGAGCTAAATTGAAACAACAATTAGAACTTAGCAAAAGTATATATAAAATAATATCTAAAACACAAAACTGCATATATGTGCTGGCTCAGTAGTTCTTTTGACCAGCGTGGTGGACTGGTCAAAAGAACTACTGAGACCGATGGGAAAACCATTCTCATTCCGAGATAAAACTTGGGCTTAGTAATGAGCAGAGGTGACAAATAGTGTTAAATTTTAATATTCTGATAAAAATTGTTTAAAAAAATGTGATCACTTAAGGAGTTCCCATGACTACCTCTTGGCTCCATCATAAGACCCTGAGCAGCATCTAGGTACAAAGTGCTAGTCAAGACAAATCAAAAGAGTCCAAACACGACGGGTTTACGATAAGAACTTAAGGAGTTCCTATGACCACCTCCTGGCTCCATCATGAGACCCTGGGCAGCATCTAGGTACAAAATGCTAGTGAAGACAAACCAAAAGAGTCTAAGCACGACGGGCTTACGATGAGAACTTAAGGAGTTCCCATGAACACTTACCAAATCACTAGCTCAGCTTGATTGTCTATGGTCCTAAAATATATCCAAGAACCTTCTCACAAGCTATACATATCTGATGCAAAAAAGCGCATCTCAATCGGCTCAGTACTTTTTGAGAAAAATGGTAACATATTGAAAAATTAAAATCATAGACTACAGCTCAGCTTGGTTGTCTATGGTCCTAAAATATATCTAAGAACCTTCTCACAATCTATCCATATCTAATGCAAAAAACCGCATCTCAATCGGCCCAGTACTTTTTGAGATAAATGGTAACATATTGAAAAATTAAAATCATAGACTATAGCTCAGCTTGGTTGTCTATGGTCCTAAAATATATCTAAGAACCTTCTCACAAGCTATCCATATCTAATGCAAAAAACCGCATCTCAATCGGCCTAGTACTTTTTGAGAAAAATGGTAACATATTGAAAAAATTAAAATCATAGACTACAGCTCAGCTTGGTTGTCTATGGTCCTAAAATATATCTAAGAACCTTCTCACTAGCTATCCATATCTAATGCAAAAAACCGCATCTCAATCGGCCTAGTACTTTTTGAGAAAAATGGTAACATATTGAAAAATTAAAATCATAGACTACAGCTCAGCTTGGTTGTCTATGGTCCTAAAATATATCTAAGAACCTTCTCATAAGCTATACATATCTAATGCAAAAAACTGCATATAAATCGGTCCAGTAGTTTTCCAGGAAAACGGTAACAAAAAAGTGCACAAACAAACAAACAAACAAACAAACAAACAAACACACAACCTCTTAGGGCAAACACATATACCGTCTCCGTTTCGTCGAGGGTAAAAAGGTCCGCCTTACTAAGACGGTCGCGTCATATTATTTAAAAAAGAAAATAGTTTGAGTAAAGGTGTGTCAAAACATAAAGCGTAAATCTTGCGCGGCTGAATACTGCGCTGTTATTAGACGTCTGCCACGCACATTATATTCGTGGCTACCATATTGACCTCAAGTCTTTACTATCCGAAGTCCTTAGTCCGATAGAAGAATTAGTGACCGCGTACAGGTATTTCCTCCTATCCTATATTTTTTAACTATATAGGCTAGCGCTTGGCTGCAATCAGTTCAGTTTGCAGTGCAGTGTAGTATTGAGCATTTGAAATAAAACATAAGACTAAGCGTACTGCAAAGTGCAAATATTTACAAACGCCACGTGTTGCTGCCGCGCACTTGCCGCTCTCTGTTTGGACACACCTTAAGTTTATTGGTGGAATTTGTCAGCATCGATTATGCTTGTTTCGTAGCAAGTTGCGTACACATGAATTCTCTTTTCAAATACATTCATAAAAAAATATTATTTATACGCATCTTAATACAAATTAGGAATTTTTAATGGTCAAAATGCGCACATACTCGTATTTGCCCATATACCTATTTTTTAAATATATAATATAGCGAGCAAACGAGCAGGTCGGTCACCTGCTGGTAAGTGATTACCCACTACAGCCCATTAACGTCCCACCGCTGGGCACAGGCCTCCACTCTCATAGGAGAGAGGGAATTAGAGCTAAGACCCACCACGCTGCTCCAATGTGGGTTGGCGCCTGGCGGGCTTTAACGACTATTATCATGTTAGTGATAATAACAGGGACCGACGGCTTAACTTGCTCTCCGAGGCACGGGGTGTAACTTCCTAACTCCGGGCTAGTTTTTTTTTTTTTTATCCACTACAAGCTAGCCCTTGACTGCGATCACACCTGATGATAAGTGATGATGCAGTCTAAGATGGTAGCGGGCTAACCTTTAGGGGCATGGCAGTTATATTAAACCCACACCCCTTCGGTTTCTACACGGCATCGTACCGGAACGCTAAATCGCTTGGCGGCACGTCTTTGCCGGTAGGGTGGTAACTAGCCACGGCCGAAGCCTCCCACCAGGCATGTCTAGTCAGAAAAACCCAATAGACCAACGAGGCAGTGATTACCGCCGCCCATAAACATTTGCAGCACCAGAGGAACCGCCAATGCGTTGCTGGCTTTTGAGATATTTGTTTATTCGCCCACTGAAGAGCCCCATATTATAATCTTAAGGGAACACAGAAGATGGAAGCTGGATCCTAGTAGCAGAAAATATGATTCAACTCTATTTATTATTTACTATATAGACCTATAGGAGATTATTGAAAGCTAATTCATTATATAAACACATTTATTGATTTCTTTCTTTACAACAAAATCGTGCGTTACATCATTTATATTGTAAATATTTTTATATAATTTTAAACACAAGTAATCATTTAATGGAAATATTCGCATTCTAAGAAATAATAATCGATACATTATTTAGTTTATATTTTTGATATATTTTATTCGTACTAATATTGTAATATAATATCTATATCAATAGTCTTTTATATAATTGTTCCATATTGTAATTTACTACTAATATATTCAACTATATTCCTATGATATTTGAGTAAATTGTCAACGTATTAGCTGATTCAATAAATAAAATATATTTGCAATACCTTATCCATCATAGAATAAGAGCCTACGCACACGACGTATTTATACGCGCAGACGACGCAATACTAAACGCGGTAGTCCTAATCCGTTGTCCTTGGTGAGCGATGCGATACGACGCCATAGAACTTGTCTACGCGACAACGTAGGCCACGTGAAGGGTCAGCTATTGTTTGATACTGTCACGTCGTATTGAGTCGCGGTGTCGTATTTGTCAAAACGGTAGGGCGATTGTGTAAAGCCTGCTTCAATCATTGTTACATCATCAATTGTTGTGATTGGCTGAATTTATTATTTATTTTTGCTGCGTCAATGGATTTTGTCCAATAGTGGAAGAATGTTAACCAATAAGAGGTGATTGCGATCGTTACAATATAGCTGTCATTTTTAGCCGGTCACACATAAGACGAAGCCTTTGACCACGTCTTTGAACTGAAAACGCGTTTATAATACGTCGTGTGCATAGGATCTAACTTTGGCCATATCCAAATGGGCAATGTTGCCAGCATCTTGGACACTATGCCTCGCTGCAGTGAAAACGATTAAGTTTGAACAATTTAACAAGTTGGTTTTAAAAAGTTTATTTTTCTGGATTTATATAAAAGCACATTCTGCTTTCGTTTTCATAAATCCAGTATCAGCGTAAAATTAGTATTAAAAAATTAACTTGTCTGTAAAATAATTAATTAACTAAAATATACTAATTTTAAAACCATAGTTTAATTCATAACGAGTAAAACAAAATTAAAATACCTCATATTTTCAACCTTGCTGTTACACAGGTACACAGGTACACAGGTATACAATATCAAACAATAATTTTGGCTAATTATTTTAAATGATCTCTGAACTAAATTAAATTGACAGGTCTAAATCTATTGTTATCCTTTCCTCAGGGCATATCATGAAAAAATTGCAGTATAACCCGATCCAGATGCTATCAGGAGAACTCGAGAGATAAGGATAAAATGCTAACTGTCATCCTAATAGCACCTGGATATGACTTAAACCTGTCACATAGTTGTGAGATTGTATCAGAATTAGCCAAAATGCCATTTACATAAATTTTATTATGATTATTTCTGTGCCTTTCAGACTAGAATTAAGTTCTAACTTCATATACACTAATATAATACTATAGTATTTCTTTTCTACTTTATATAATAATTACAAATATTAAAATTGTTTAAATACATTCTCAATACAAAAAAGATATGAAAATGATAGGTCTATGTTTTTGTTAGGTATATATGCTATTCTAAATGATTTTTCCCATAAGACTTTTACGGCAATATTATAAATAATGTCTAACACTATAATACATTGAAACAATAACGTCATAACTCCAAAACTACAATTTATAAAAAAACTCTCTTACTTGGAATTTTGAATTCTTTACTTTATTTTGGTATTATAAAATACGCCAGGCTTGATAATCTTTGTGTCAGTTTATACAAGCATTTTGAAAGTTTTTTTATTATTTAATATCCACATTAATAGTATACCTTAGTTGTGTTTATTAAAACATAATTAGACAAAATCTCGCGAACAAAATGTTAAAAAACATTCATAAAAATATTTTTTATATAGAGTACACGAGTCCTAAGTTTCTTTGCAATATTATATTTTCATTTACCATTTCGCTGCATGATTTAGTATGCCTTAGGGGCTATAATTAAGTAATCTAAATTTACATACGTAAACATAAGTCCATTAAGGCGTAATGACCGTTTAACTACCTCGTAAGGCACACGAGGACATAAGCACGTGAGGTTATACACGCTGAAAACAAATTAAACAGCTTTTAAAACAACTGTCTAACGTCTGCTTTAACTTTATTAACACAATATAGCTGAAAGTCGTATAGCAAAACTGTTTTGAAATGTAGTATTATTATCATGTTACATGTGTAAACATGTTTTGAATTTAACGCTTAAGTTAATTGTTAATTGTAATTGGTAAGGTTAATTAGGAATATATTTATTTATTTTATTAATAATACAAATAACAATGGTTAATGGCATTGATGTAGAATTTTAGATGGTTAATGGTCTATAACTCGCGCTCTCGGGTGGTTTTATATTTTGGTCTCGATTTGTCTTAGGAGTTGAAATACTCTTATTAGATCTTATTCGAACCTATATTCGAACTTATAGTACCTGGGAGCCCACTGACATTTCCTACATTTTCCTATAAAAACTTTTTTTTATTATTTCACTACAAGTTGAGTTGTTGAGTTCGTTGATGCCGTTTACGATGGTTGCCGGCTAACCTGTATGGCAGCCAGCCATAACACCAATTGGTTTATGCACGGCATTGTACCGGAACGCTAAATCGATTGAAGGTACGTCTTTGTCGGTAGGCTGGTAACCACCACCAGGCCAAACCAGAGAAAATTCATATAATAATTATTAATTTATTATTCAAAAAATGCTGTTGCAGGCTGTGTATTACAAGTTATTAAAGTTTAGTGCAAACATAGCTTATTCTTTCTACTTTCATCGAATCGATCCTGTCGGGTATCGAACCCGGGTATCATAGCGCTCTCAACTGCGTCAGGGAGGTCTTCAAAACTGTATGTAAATACCCTTTCCATTCCAATTAAGCGTCTAGGAGCTCCGGCAATTATTAGTCAAACGGGGGGATGGGGGTTCAAGCCCACGACTTTCACGATATCAAAGATAGCAAATTACTTCCGCAGCCTTGAACTTTAAAAGCTAGGCTGGGTGTATAATTATTATCATATATAACGGTGGTAGTATCAAAACAAGACGTACTCGTATAGTCCCACGAACTTATCTGACCCGGTGTCCAAAATTAGAACTAATTTTCATGCCTGTTTAGTTTTTGTTTTTATTTTATTTTTCATAGATACTAGCGACGTTGTCACCGGCTCAGTACGCTTACTCTGAGTTTTTACATTGCAAATACGGTTGATCGACGTGAGAACTCACCTCACCAATTAGTGTAAGCGAACGGTCAAAGTAAAATGGACCCCATTGCTCTTGCTTTAAAGTCACAAATTCAGCGTTTGGAGCGCTGTCTGTGAATAAATACACGAAATGATGAAAATATGAGCTCTAAACCAATGCATTTAAGGTTCATTTTACTTTAACGTTCGCTTGCACTTGGTGAGGTGAGCTCTCACGTCGTATTTGCAATGTAAAAACTCAGAGTAAGCGTACAGGTACCTATAAGTTTGTCGGACTATAGCATAGGAGATACAATATACTGTGTCCTATACGAAATAAAGAAAATTGAGAACTAAAAAATCAATACGGTTCTTTTTTTAAACTAAAAAAAATGAATCTTTATTGACCCACACAGTAAATGTAAAAATTTTAACAAATTAACTTACACATGGTTCATAATTTTACCGTATCTTGCTTTTACGACAAATTAATATTTTTTTTAGTATTTAAAAGAAAATACGATTGTAAAAACTTTTCGAGGAAAGAAGCTGTTTGAAAACGATTAATCAAAAACTTTATTTTAAACATGATGATGTTCGCAACTACGTCTGCGTTAATTAAGTTTATTTTATTACCACAGGGAACTCTTTTATTTTCCGGGGTAAAAAGTATAGCCTAATGTTTTTAAATACATGTAAACACCTTTACTTTTTAAATATCTTGCATAATTATAGATATAAAAGTTTTTTTTGGACGATGTATGTAGCAGCTATGACGTTATTGCTCTTTACGAGCGAATGTGAAGACTAATAGATCTCTACAAATAAACCTACTATAGTAAGTATCATATTTGTAATAAGTACATTAAAATTATGGTAGCTTAACCTAGCTTATTTTTATTAATGTTGGCCCATTTCGACTTTATGCGCGTTCGTTGGTTCGAGGTTACCTACTGTCATAAAGAACAATGTGACATTTGGATTCTGCCATAAAATGGCGAAATATTGCAGGTTATGAGACTTGCGAAATATACAAGGTAGTAAAATGAATGTTATATTAATGTGAAATGGTTGATTGAGGAAATAGGAACCGTTTTACTTGTGTTATAGAGATGTTAGAGTTTTATAAATATAGTTTTTTTGCTAAATTGCGTCAGTTTAATGAAATCATTACTTTTACCTAACCCAAGGATGTTATAGTCTACGATCCGGATACATCACGACCTTCACCGATCTGTTTACCAGATGAAACCTAATTTTTATTTTTGTTTGATAATAGATAAATACGCCTAAATTAGGTTACCTATCAAAATCCGGTCCAGGATATTTTTAAATTAATTAATTTTAATGGACCTATGGACTATGGTAACTGTACCATAGTCCATAGGTAACTTCACGGATATAGTAGGTTTCATCTGGTAAACAAATCGGTGAAGGTCATTGTATATCCGGCTCTAATACCATCTAATACCATATTTTTGTAAACTTAACCATAATAGCTTATTATGCTACTAGTGGAGCAAACTCTTGGAGCTATTTACTACCCTCCTTGCGCACGTATATCATACAACATTTTACAATACATTTTGTAAATTAAAACAGTAAAAAAAAATTGATTTTCCATAGTAACAAACTGCAAAGGCGCGCAAGATCACAATCTTGAAAATGTGTCAGCTAGAGATTTTAGTCGAGTCATGTACCTAGGTATTATTATGAAAAAAGTTTTTTTTTTCCATCGTACTAACTACTCGGTACTATAAAATACCGTCGTAGTACCGTGGTACTATAAAACGGTTGGTTCCTGTTTATGGTTTTGTATTGCGGTCATTATATTACTGCAGCGAAAATTTATTCTACCGCATTTCTTTGTAGGCTAATAACTGTGCGGTTATATTTTTATCGACCTAGGTGGGTAAAAGTCTACTTTATAGTTTTTAAAAGCGGTGAAGTAATAGCAAAATTATCATCAAATGTATTGTAAAATATACTCATTTATGCCAGCTGAACTCATTGGCAGCCTTCATTCACTTGAAGCATTTACTATTTTACGTTATACGTGATTCACATATAATATTTTATTATGATAAATTATATAATAATCATATTAACTAAGTATATTATGCCTCCAAATATTAATTTACAAAAATACTACTGAGATCTCGATGTTCCCAAATCCAGTACCTATCAGTTTTTTAGCATAAGATTTTTCATAAGTTTAAAAAGTTCAGGCCGGTGTTCCTATAAATTCAAAGAAAGAAATTTGAGTACGGAGTGAATTTCGTACATTAGATCTACAATTTAGGTCATCAGTACATTGATAAAAATAAGAATAACCGGACTTTTGTCACAAGTAATTTTAGTTATTAAAATGGTTCATTGTTTCAAATTAAACTATTTTATCGCTTATAAAAAGTTAGATGCAATAGTTACTAAGATTTTAACTTTATGTTGTTGGAACATGCTAAAATTGTGGTTTTCATGTTATGTGGTTAAATCACTTTGACTATCTGTTAAGTTAAAGGAACACCAGACGATCGAACAAAACTTTTTTGTTATTCTACGATATGAAAGTTTTTTTTTTAAGATATTACAATTTTCTTTATGATATACATGCTATTTCATTTAGATATAATATTTAATAATTTACCTGAAATAACATTAAATAAACATTACATTATTATTTAGTTACATTAAATTTATATTTACTACAGTAGTTATATACCTAATACGATATACATTATATTTATTAGGTAAATATACCATAATATTTGAATCAATTCTAACGCATCGCTACGAGTATTAAGCTTCGACTACTTTCTTGACAATATGCCCAAATAATATGTTCATTTCGTAATACTTTATCTCATTTAAAATTACTGCGCTTTGATTTTTTCTCTAACTTAGAAAAGATCCATTTTTCGCACTAGTTATGTAATCGAAGAATACTGTGATTGTGATCCAGAGTACAAATATTTACGTTTTTTGTTATATTTTCTCGTTCACTCACCATTGATGTGCAGCGTAGATTAGATCCACTTTTGACACAAGTTAAGTAATGGACCAGTATTATGATTGTAAGTTAGAAAAACCACAGAATACTAAAAATTAAATCCCAAAATGATATGCCTAGGACCGATGCATAGCTGCATCGGTCCTAGGCATATCACCAACCAAGTTGAAGACATAAATGGTTATACCTACGTAATATAATACATTTATTAGATCCTCCAATAAGCACCTAAAAACCATAATCTCCCTGATTTATTATTTTGGTTCACGTTACGTAAAAGAGTAGATGTGTATAAAGAGATATCAAAAGCTTTGGTAAATTGGTCTATTGTGGAAGTGGAGGTGGATTGGGGCCATACTGCCAACCCTTAAAGCTATATTGTTTCTTTATTGTTGACTTTCGTGTTTTAGGATTATAATCCTTATTTTAGAAACGTCAAGATGCGTGACATCAAACTGCCATTTTGAGTAATATTGCTTAAGTATTACTTTCAGCGTTGGCAGTAAGGCCCCTGGTCACGTGCTCCGAGACACCTAAGGAAAACGGAGTAACCTTGTGATACAATGGTACCCAAGAGATGGGAAGAGAAATAAGGGCCGGCAGCAAAGACTTGCTGAATCAAAGAAAGAAATGAGCTGAAGCTGACAGCTGGTCCATTCTGGAGAAGAGTGGCATAGAACAGCAAGCAGTGGAGAGAGCTGGCAGAGGTCTTCGCCGCGAGGCACACAGTACTAAGAGACTTTAAGAAGGAAACATAATGAACTAATTGGCTATTTTTATTTTATTTATTTTAATCATTAAATTGTTCTATTATTGGGATGATCTGTGTATTTCGAAATGTTACGGGCTCGTTACAGTTGTTATAATCAGTTAATGAAAATTTATGTTAAATATGGTAGAAATAATGAATATTATTAGAAAATCATTATCTCAGAAAAAGCTGAGAAAACTCTCATATAGTCTGAAAATAAAATTCGCCTCCATTAAATTTAAGCTCACATGCAATCTATATAGGTAAGTATATTATAGCAATAAACAGGCATTGGATTTCGTCATAGATCATCGGCTATTTATTTAGACATGTATTCTACCTGACCTGTGGGCCTATTTTGATTATTATCTTGTTTTTAAAATTATATTGTATCAATATAGTTCTGCGAATAAACTTTGTAATAAAGATAATAATATCATGTTGTCAGTACAATAGGAAAATTTAGAATTGGACGGATGTATGAAAGGTAAAAATATATTGAAGATTTTTGAAATTAATTGTGGAAGAAAAATTTTTCGGGGACTTTTTAAAGTTTTGCATAATATATTACTTTAGATAGTAACACGAATGTTTATGATTTAAAAATACCAAAATATTATGTCTCTGAAAATTAGGTAATATAAAGTTGTTTTTTTTCTATAAAAATATCAAATTACTCCTCAATCCCTATTAAAGCCTGTTCCACGCAGTTACTGTGACTTTGAAGTTTTGGTCTTGAGATAATAATATTACTTAATTGTTTTGCTGTTTTTTTTTTAATTTGTTTCGCTACGCATTCCGCGGTATTCCGCAAATAATAATAATTAGTCATAATAATATTATAAATAATTAATGGTTCCTTTTCTCATGATAGATCAGCATTTAAATACATCTGCACAGCTATATTATCTCAAGACTCAAACTCCAAATCACTAGTATGATAATTTAGACAACACATTTATCTTTTTCGTTTACATTTTGAATAATACTGAAATAATTTTGTGCACACCGATTTTTTACAAATTATTTCTAATAATTAATACGTTGATTATATATTTCGATATATTTATAGCTAAAACTGATAATAATATTTTTGATTGGCCAAATTACATTTTCTCTTTTTTTACACAAATATAATGTAAATTCTAATAAATATTCGTTGTATTTAAACGCCTAAATATATCGACAGCAAATAATACCTATATTACAGAAATACATTTCGATATGAAACCTTTTACTAATTTTATCAGAATTTATCACAAATACAAGACTACAAATCGCATAGAGTTTTGCTAGATAAGACGTTTTGATGAACGATACAACATCGATACGATTCAGCACACTCGGATTCAGGTCAATTTATTCGTTTAAATTTAATTTTAAAATAATTTAAAAATATCATTTTGTTCATGTAGGCCTACTTAATATCGAAGTGACAACCGGTTAGAAAGCAGCAAGATCAAATTTTTTTTTATAATAATTAAAAATTATTTTCTGATCGTGGTTTATCGCATAGTCTAGTCAATAAGGGCTTTGGGGATTTTTTTGGGAAATTTCCTCCTCTTTTTAAATCTTTTTTCAAATTTGAAAAATTCAAATAGTTTTTAAGATATTTGCAAGAAACCAAACCCCATTTTTTTCCAGTTAATGGTTAATAACTTTTGCAATTTTTGCAAGCGGGTCTTAAACTTTGTTAGAAAATCATCTACACGCTATTCCGAATCGAATGACACTTCGTTCATATTTTTTGGAGGCGGAGAAAAAAGTTTCACCCAAAAAGCACTTGTTGACTAGACTAGTAGTCATCGTATTGATGTCGCAAAGTCATCTATCAGCTGTACAAAACGTCCAATTACGAAGATATACATTGAGCACGTCTCAAAAAGCACTGACAGGTAAGCATCAAACACTCAAGTTACACAACACTGAACCTTATCACCTCAGAAATAATAAACTTGGTCTGTTGCTTCAAAGTGTACGTGCTTTTTGCCGTGCGGTGGCAGCACGACTAACAACCATCAGGCCGCGTTACCATTTCTTCCATCACCATTAATATAATCGCTTTGATGTTTCACTTCACGCTTGGGAATTTTGGGTTTCACTTTATATTCACTTTTATTTTTTGGTTTCATTTCATATTCACTTTCACTTTTTGGTTTCACTTCGTATTCACTTTTGTGAGTTTTGAATTCATCGTCACAATTGTCGGGCTCGTTTATTTCTGGGATTTTAAGTTTGGTATCGGTACCGTCTCTGTCGGCTTGCGTTAGTACTTCTTGGACATGTATGGTCAGTTCGGGGCGGACTACTTGTGTGAAGGGGAGGAGGGCGCCGGCGACGTCCATGGTGTTGTTGATGTTCCTGTGCCACAGCTCGAGCACGACACTGCGCCGTTGCTACTTGTACCGAGGCGGACCCAGCCATCCGCAACCGAATACCTGGACAAACCACGATTACAATTAGTTTGTTTTAAGCCGTTTTCAAAAAATGGAGGTTATCAATTCGACACGTATGTATGTTACGTTATTGGAACTGCAATATATTCACATATGATAATCGTTACGCGCTTCCGACCAAATAGGTATACAAGATTTTATAGTATGTTTGTATGTATTTATAATTGTATGTTTGTCCGCGGATTTCACCAAAGTCGGTTCAGTAGTTTCAAGATATGGACTGTTAAGTGTGTGGTGATGTCGAAGGACATTGGCTACATTTTATCACGGAAGAAGATCTAAAAATTTTAATAAATGCGGACGAAGTCGCCGACATGATCTAGTAGCTTATATTCTGTCAGAAGGGACTTACTTGACAAATAACAAGGGCCAACAGTAGCATCAGTATAAGTGCCACCACGCCCCACACCACACCAAGCTGAGTCAGTGCGAACACGTACAGTGTTCTGTGGCACCACTGGTTGGGCTCGAACAGCGTTGGAGCATAGTCCGGCCACATGATTTCCAGCGTCCAATAGTTGCCGCACGCGAACCTGTGTAGAAAAAAAACCGGTCAAGTGCCAGTCAGACTTACGCACAAAGGGTTCCGTACCAACACGTAACAACACGTAATAAACTGGTAGCGCTTAACAAACAATTCGGCACCCTATGAGTATATAACCCTAATAAACGATTTTCGGAGGCCTTGCTACATGCCAAATTTCATAGTTTTAAGTCAACGAGAGTCAAAATATGCAAAATAATTGGCCATATCTTTTGATGTCATTGATTTCTTTACAGCTCCAAGGGACCGAAGATCTTGACCTAAGTATTTATTATTAACTAGATGATTCCCGCGACTTCGTCCGCGTGGATTTAGATTTTTGATTCCCGCGGGAACTCTTTAATTTTCCGGGATAAAAAGTAGCCTATGTCCTTCCCCGGGATACCATCTACCCCTGTACCAAATTTCATCAAAATCGGGTGAAGAGACAGTTTTTTGTATTCCCGCGGGAACTCTATAATTTTCCGGGATAAAAAGTAGCCTATGTCCTTCCCCGGGATACCATCTACCCCTGTACCAAATTTCAGCAAAATCGGTTGAAAAGATGGGCCGGGAAAGCGTAGCAGACAGACAGACAGACAGACAGACAGACAGACAGAAACACTTTCGCATTTATAATATTAGTATGGATAGTATGGATTTCAACTTGATACCTCCACGCATTCCCGAGAAAAAGGTGGTTGACAGGCGGACAGATAGACATACGGTCAACGAAGTGATAATGTGTTGCAGCTGTTAGACTGAAGTGATCCTATAAGGGTTCCTTTTTCCCCTTGAGGTACGGAAGTCTAAAAACTACAATAATTAAGCATTACAATAATTTCTCTTAATGTTGCTCTTACTTCACCACTATCAAAACCATGAAGAAGACCCACCATAGGTTGATAATAATACTAGTAAATAAATGTAATTTTTCAAGTTGAATCTACCAGAGACTGAAGTTTTAGGATACACTGAAGATGGAAGTCAGTTAAAAACCTTCGAGTTTTCAACAAACTCAAAATATGGACTGCACGGGTAGACCAGCAAATTAAAACTTTTGAAACTTTTTGTCGTTGAACTAAACATTTTATCTTTTAATCTTATCTACGTTAATTAGATTATTGTGATAGATCTAAATTAATTCTAATTAATTAAACATTCGTTCTGCTTCGTCACATTATAGTTATATTATTAGATACGAGTATCAGATTTGATTATCTTAAGCCTAATCGTAATCAAGTAGCTAATGTAATAGGGTTGTTGTTACGCTCATTACCCCCAGCAATCAGGTGTGATACTCGTATCTGTTAATTATCCTATCAAATCAAATCAAATAAGATATTTTTTTATTCAACTAGACTTTTAACAAGTGCTTTTGAATAGTCGAGTGAATCTACTAGGTACTGGTTCGGAATGTGTTCCCACCGAGAAGAACCAGAAAGAAACTCTGTGATTGCTCTTTTGAAAAATACCACTTAGACGAAGATTTAGGCTAACATACAAAAATACAAAACCTTCTCCATTTGAAAAGTAATATTTGCTTACGTACTCAGAGTCGTTTGATCATTACTCTTTAGTATAGAATTTACATTGGAATGTATTCTAAGAAGTTAATTAAGCGACTCTGTGTACACCAGTATGTCTCGAGCATTTTATGTTGTAGGTAAGTATAGAATGTGAATTTTTGCAGGATGTATAAAATCCGAAAAGCCAAATATAAACAAACAAAAAGTTCGAGTTTCACTAATTAATAATAATATTATCACAAAACATCCGCAAAATGTTATATTATTATACAAAATAATTACAAAGGCGTCCAGATGAGAGCCTGCGAGGATTTTCCCAATTAGTGATACAGGGCATTTATATCAGCAATATTCGATCGATGGAAAAATTATATCAAGAAAATGAAAATGATACATGTCTAGGCGACGTGAATGGTTAGCTACTGTTTGATATTTTCACGTTGCCGCGTCTGTCGCTTCACCTAGGACGACGGGTAACTAAAAAAAGAAGAAATTCAACTGATTACAATGTAGTATGCACATATTCTGCAAGTGTTACCTCCATCTATTAAAAGAATAGTCATAATAATAATAATAGACTTATTTTGTGGCAATATGTGTAGTGTACGTCGAAATCTTACAAAGGTATTGATACAGTCAAGTGCAATACAGCTGGTATAGTTTTTTAACAACTTCCATGTGTATCAACAGAACAGGTACGTCTGTTTTTTAATTAGTGTCTATTTGTGAAAACCTATTATTAGCTATAAGTTACCTAATTTTAAGACTATTTAGAATAATAAGCTGTTGGTTTTCCTTGAGAAATAAAATAAAATAAAATAAATATTTTCGTATTTTGGATATTTTTAATTATTTAAAAACAACAACAGAACAACCGAAAACTGTTTTATTTTGTGAAAAGCTTTATTTCTTTTCGCACTTAAAAAAATACTTGCATATTTTTACAAGTCCATATTTACCCATTCCTTGTATATTTTTATTACAATTTTATAAATAATTAATCATTATAATTAATAAATAAAAATTGTAAAGACACATGTTTCGAAAACATTATTTTACCTATAAAAAATCCTTAAATTTTAATGTTAGCCAAGCCACGGTGGCTATTATGTACCATAACCATAGACATAGAATTTTTTCGCTACGCTCAAACCATAACGGAAAACCTCAGTTATTTTTCTAATTTTTAAAATAAAAAGTTAAAATCAAAATTCATTAAGTGACCTCTCGGGTTGCTGTAATATTATATTATTTTTTTACCTGCAAAGTTAATAACAAATTCAATTAGGTACACCGTCCACTTCAGCGTAACCCCAATGCGAAAACTTTGTTCCCAAGTTGTTTATGAATCATTATTTTTTAAACTTTTTTGAAACAACCTTGGAACGAACTTTGAAATTCACAGAGACAATAATTGAGCCTAGATTAAATGCGTAATATATGCAGACTTCTGTCTGATTCTGGGTGAAAATAGGTTTAGTGTGTTTGGTCCTTTTGGGTTAATATTAACCTAGTTTAAAAAAAATATTTTGTGCGATTTGAATCGATTAAATTAAAATGTGGTTACAGTTTTGGTGGTTATTTACTAACTTGAACTTGGTGATCATTTACCATTTCTGGTGACCAGTTAAACATTTTTCCTCAGTAGTTCCTAATATTTAGTGGCCATAATTATATTACGCTGAAGTGTTGGAGCTCCTACTGGCCAGCTGAGCCCACAGCGACCGACAGATGCTAACGCCGCCAGATGCTCCGCCCATCACCTTGTAACTTAGTCACGAGTCACTTACCAGCCCATGAGGAATAAGGTGAGGGTATAAGCGAGGGCCTGCTCAAGGACGCTGGCTGAAGAATTGGAGCTCCTGCTCGCCAGCTGAGCCCACAGCAGCCAACAGATGCCGACGCCGCCAGACGCTCCGCCCACCACCATGTACACTGGTATACGAGGCTCGGCTGGACAGTCGCGAATGTATTGGACACCTGTATGAATAAAAATATTTTGTCAGCTTTATACTGCAAGGTGAGGGACGAGGGTCTAGTTGCGACAACGAATTGGAGTCGTTTGCGATTGATAAGCAACGTTGACCCAAGTCGGTAACTGGATGGATGACCGAATTCAGAAGTACGAATTATATATCATTTTCGTTTCCTCCGTGCCTCGGACAGCACGTTAAGTCGTCGTCGGTACTGGTTAATATCACTAACATCTGATAATTATCGTTAGTAACATATGAGTTGAAACAGTTGAGTACTATGCAGAAGGATCTAGGAACCCACCGCATTATTATCTTAAGAAAACCCCTGCTATTATGTGTTTAATGGAAAGGGATGACCCTCAGCAATGAGAATCGCGCGCTCACCGCCGCACATCTCTGGTGGAAAGGCAGCTTAAGGCAGTTTTCGTATAATGAAGGCATGAGATATTAGCAATGAAATTAGGGTCTCGAGTGCAAAGAGGGTCAATAAAGCTACAAACTTGGGCCCAAGTGGGGCCGAGCAAATCGCTTAACAACCCAAATTATAGCTTTATAACACCTGGTCCTCACACAATTTCACTTAATTTGTTTCTTTATAATGAAACTTGGAATAGGTAATAGAATTAATAATAAGCCGTTATAACGGTAAAGGACGATAGCCTGCTATCTGCTTCAAACTAAGTATAGTCACAGAATAAGTAATCCATATCTGTACTAATTTTATAAATGCAAAAGTGTGTTTGTCTGGCTTGTCTGCTTTTGATTCTTAGTAACTTAATTAACGCGGACGAAGTCGCGGCCATCGTCTAGTAGTCAGACCAGAGAAAGTTCAGAAATTACAAATTACTGAATTGACCCTGCTGGGGATCGAACCCGAGACTTCCCACTTATAAGGCCACAGGCCGCAGCACTCAACACTGCGCCAGGGAGGTCGTTAAATAAATAAGGGCGTTTATTATAAACCCAAAAGCTCTTGCTCTAAAGTCACAAATTCAGTAGACCGTATGTGAATAAATACACGAAATGATGAAATGAGCTCTAAACGATGCAGATAGGGTTCATTTTATCGCTTTAACGCTAATGTGATCGAACGCTCAACACGTCAATCGAATTTGCAATGTAAAAACTCAGAGTAAGCATACAGATAACACCACCACCCACTGATGGGCACAGGGCTCCACTCTCATAGGGGAGTGGGAATTAGAGCTTAGACCCACCACGCTGCGTCAATGCGACTGCCTCGTTGGTCTAGTGGTTGGTATGTACGACTGCGGCCGACGAGGACCCGGGTTTGAATCCCGGGTCGGGCCATAATTGAGTATTGAATTATCTGACTAGAAATTCTCAGTACTAGCCCGGAGTTAGGGAGTTGGCGGTGTTTCAACGGTCAGATAAGGTCAAAGTTATTAAATACGTGATTAAGAGTAAACAATCTGATAACTTGTTATTGGTATACGCAGAATACTCAGAGAAAACTGCCCACACAATATCTGTGGGCAGCTTTGATGTTCTCTAAATAGAATTATAAATCGATCATGGTAATATTATTAGGAGATCAATGTTTTTCATTCCTTCCGTTTGAGTTTTATTATCTGTTTATTAAGGAAGGAATAAGTTTTTTGATTCCCGCGGGAACTCCTTAATTTTGTGCGATAGAAATATCCTTCCTATCCTATGTCCTTTCCCGGAATACAACCTATCTCTATACCAAATTTGATCAAAATCGGTTGAAAAGCGACGCTTTGTAGCCTTGTATATTGATTTACCGGGATAGTTAAGCAATAGTATATCCTTCATTGTAATGCAACCTATATATATCTCTACATAATTATGTGAAAGCGTAGCATATACACACACAGACACGACTTCGCATTTAAAATTATAAATTAGTATAGATTTGTTTTGATTTACTTAGAGTCTAAAGATAAACTTGACCAGTCAAAAAAAGTGTGTGCAATTCTCACACGGCAGAAGTGAAACTTCAGAAGAGTAGCCTACGAGAAAATGAGACAAATATAACTTGTATTCTATCTCATTCTCTTGCAGGCATTCTACCTCTATATTTATGGATATATTTGTCACTTTTTGGTGCGATTTTTCGTTCCATTTTTTTCGTTTCGTTGAATTTCCAAATCACAACGATTCTAAAGAAGTTTCACTTCAATAATTTTATGAGCATTTTCAAGTTCTTCAAAGGTAAGTAGGTACTGGCCGCGGAGAATGTGAAGCGTTTTTTTCATTAGGAACAAACTGAAACAATTCCACTCTCCGCGATAATTCCGGATTGAATCTCATTATCTCCAGCGAAGGAACGTAATAATTCTAAATGTTTGACTGAGATTGCTAGCGATCTTACTTAGGACGAGTTCAAATTTACGGCCAGACATTTTTTTAAGTGGTAGAATATGTCTTAGTATAATCGGCAATCTCTTTTTAGGGTTCCGTACCTCATGAGGAAAAAAGGAACCCTTATAATCATTTCGTTGTCCGTCTGTCTGTCTGTCTGTCTGTCTTTCTGTCAACAACCTTTTTCCCGGAATCGCGTATCAAGTTGAAATTAATATCAAAATATACAGTCTATGTTCTCTTGGAGCTGTAAAAAAATCAAGCGCAATCAAAAGATACCCACTGCTGTTCATGCCGCAAATCCATATTTTAACACTCGCCAATAAATCAAAACCTCGGTACTTCCGGTTGACCTACAATCATGAAATTCAATTACTATTATTTATTTTTCATATATTATAAAATATGAAACTAAAGCTACGAGGGTTCCAAACACGCTCTGGTCTGAGAAGAGCCACCAACAAACTCAGCCGGGGATTTTTTTTAAACTATCACCATCTCACAAATAATATTGAACAAAGCAACTATCAGAGCCATTAGAGCAAATCAAGCTTCCTTGTCATTTAAGTAACCTTTTACATGGTAATGAGATTTTTCAATGAGTTTACGTTTAATCAAGAGTGAATAGGCTTAACATTAGGCTGCATCAAAACTTGTCAACAAATTTGATAGCGTTTGCCTATAAATTAATCAAAAAAAAAAACCAGGAGAATTGTCTAGGAAGCCAGGCTGGGAACTAATTTAAGAATCTGAGCATTCGAACAATGTAACTTTATAACACGGAAAAATCAAAGAGCTCCAAAGGGATTTTGATGAAATCGCGAGCAATAACTAAACATCTCCTCAACAAAAAGGTTTAAACTAATTCACTTCTCAACGCCAGGCCTCTTGCTCCTGGAAAGCTAAAATTTTACAAAGTGGTTCCCTTCATAATGTAGCCAAGGGATAATGCCCGCTCTTTTTTGAAATCCCCAATCTCGAAATTGCGTGTGGTCGTTAGTCTATACTTCTATACTAATATTATAAATGCGAAAGTGTGTATGTCTGTCTGCTACGCTATCCTGGCCCATCTTTTCAACCGATTTTGTTGAGTTTGTATAGAGGTTGGTTATATCCCGGGTAGGACATATGCTACTTTTTATCCCGGAATATTAAGGAGTTCCCGCGGGATTCAAAAAACCTTTATCCACGCGGACGAAGTCGCGGGCATCTAGGAAAGAATAACTGATCTATAAATGCACAGCTCAAACCACTGCACGGATCGGGCTGAAATTTGGCATACAGTTTCCACCTCTTTTTGAAATTTGTACGAAAATCGAGCCTAACATAAGCGAAGCTGCGGGCAAAAGCTAGTGCGATATAAAGGATAGCAATGAATGTGTCGCTCGATTTACATAACGCTGTCGGAATGTCACACACTCGGCGACAAAGTATTCGATATTCAATTTCATTATCTCTAACATGTCTCAAGCGCGGGCGTTACACTGGAATTGACATTGATCTCTTTTTTTTTTTCATTGATCGCATTTGGCATTGAAGCATTGAATACCATCGGTAAAAATAATCGCGGTACTTATATAACAGAGTGAAATATACGTTTTTAAGAGACACAAGTACCTACCGAGTTTCTTCTTCTTTTCCGGGGAAACTTTTTCATTTTCCGGGATAAAAAGAAGCCGACTCCGGGCTACAAACTACAACCTGTATCTGTATCAAGTTTCACAAAATCAGTTGAACCAATAGGACGTGTTACTTGTTAGCAGTCAGAGACACTTTTGCATTCATATTATTTGTACCTACTGATATGGTATTATCACAAACACAGTAATTGGGATGTTGCCTATGTCAAAAATAAATTATTTCTTACTGCTTACTAAATAGAGCGTCTAACAAAAGACCTAAAATTCACATCCTCGCTTAGTTTTAACTTAGGGTGGAGTGCGCCGACTTTTACTTAACCGATGTTTAGGTAATCGGCTTATTCATCCCTCAAAATCCAAAATGCTCCACGCAAAGTTCCCACGGGAACCAAAAATACAACCACGCGGACGAAGTCGTGTGCATCAGCTAGTAAGTTTATAACTACGTGGCACATTGTTAAATTACCTTCAGTAAAACGTTGCGGACCTCATCAATCATTATGTCCGTTAAAACTTTAAACATCGCTTGTGTTCACATCGAAATTGCGAGCTTTAGGTACTCATTTAAGTAGCTCTTTACTCAAGACTGACTGACAGGCAATTTGTAACACTTTGAAAATAGGATTCGCCCGAAGAAAACTGCTCTATTTTGTTTGATCTTGGATCTTGAAATGATTTAAAAAGGGTTATCCACTTGTTTTCACCGGCTTCTAAATATGAGGAGGTTAATTCGGCGTATATATTTTGTTTTAAAATATACCTATTATTTCAAGACTTGTTTGATTTATTTTACTTTATTTTATTTAGTACGGAAAACTTACAGCTACAACAGAGATGGATAGATAAATAAAGAATAAGTATAACGCCAATTACAAGTTTTCACAGATAGAGATTTCACTTCATCATAATTCAAATTGCATGAACAAAAGCCAGCAACGCATTGGCGGTTCCTCTGGTGCTGCAAAATGTTCATGGGCGGCGGTAATCACTTACCATCAGGTGACGTTGAGGCCTGCTCGTTTCCTCACTGTATATAATTATTTTAAAAAAATTGTGTATCTCAATTGAAATAGTTAACTTTAATATTGTACACCGGCGACGGTGGAGCATGCTAACCTGACTTACATCTATAATACCTATGTAAACATTTCAGGTAGACATTTTACAAGTGCGAATAGTCGAATGGATCTATGATTCAGAATGTCAAATTCCTACCGAGAAGAACCAGCAAGAAACTCAGTGGTTAACCTTTTGAAAAAATATACATATTTACAATTAAGTTAATGTGAAGATACTTAAGTAACTGCATTCCAAAACGTATAGAAAAAAAAAGTAAGTTCTAAACGAAATTATAATACTTCTGTCGACGTTATTGGTTCCCATTCATTTGTATGGAAAATTGCCCCATGCACTTACAAGATACAACATCTGAAAGATGTGTTCCTCAGTGTGGGTGTTTTAACCTTAAAGCATAGTGTACCGTCCCCTACATGGAAGCCAGGGAAATATCACTACGTATTTGGTTAGTGTTAGTATTTTAAGATTTTTTTATATTATTTAATCTGTTAAGTATTATTTAATACATATTTTATGGCCCTGAAATAAAATACCATGAAATATAGCCAGCAGCCAAAAAAATTAACATCATAATAATTTTCAAGAAGCCGAAGTCATCCCGTCGAATTATAATTGTGACGAACGATCCCATCTATATAAAAATAATAATGTAATGGAGGGTAGGGCGAATAAAAGATTTATCATCCCCCGTAAACGAAGTACGCGACTCCCGTAAAGTGGGCCTGTTTCAATTTGCACACTTCCCTGAAATATTGGGGGAAGGCAAGATTTATCGTCAGGCTATTACTGAAAGGAACTGTTACTGCTCAAGAAATTGTGGGTCTTATTTTGTATCTCGCCGCGAATGATTGCCATTATTACTTTAATTGTGTACATTTTTGTGAGTTAAGTATTGTTCCATGCATTTAAAAAGGGCCGACCATCCATATTTATGTAAGTACTGGATGGGTCCTTTCATAGAAAAAAGTTGGGCGTCCGATTTGTAAGGCATGCCCCTCACCTGTGTAAGTGTCTTTATCCCCGCCACAGCGCTGTCCCGCTTTTCAGACTAGATGGCCTTAGTAAAATAGGTTCACATTCTTTGTTCGACAGAGCCCTATGTAAATTGAGGTCGTTGGGGACGATTGCATCATCAATGGTTGTCATTAAATTTGCCAATTGCCACTTCGGGTTGCAAAAGTCAGGATTTTTCTAATTTTTACTGGACTTAAGATGCCGATAAAATAGGTATATTAAAAGAACTGTGACTTTCCCAACCCCAAGTGGGTTTGATTAGATGGTCGAATTTAATGATAACACAAACTCGAAGTTAATTAATTCCGTGCTAGCAGATGCCCGCGATTTCATCCGCGGTGGATTGAGGTATTTTGGTGGAACCTCAGCTTATTGAACACTCATTAACGGTTGAAATTCTGCCCGAAATCTCGCATCCATTTGGGAAGGATGCGTAACCTTTTCACGGATGTAGGGTTTCGTGGTGTTTAAGATCCTTATGCCCGTGGAAATTAATTTACAGCGGAGTGCGCCCGTTCGGATTAATTGAGGACCATTCCTGTACATCGCACACGTTCATTATGGAATGTCTTTCATGCTTGCTGTTTTTAATTAAATTATTTGACCTATACAGTACAGAAAAAGCAATCTAATTGGCCAAGTAGGATTAAAATTGACGTTTCATATTTTGCTATATTAAATGAAAACAGGAAAACAGCCTTTGTTCCAAGAATACCATACTAAAATTCTACATCAATGATGAATACAAATGATCCATATCTTTACACTATATTTGCCTATTTTCATATTCCTATATATCTATTTATATACTAGCTAGTGAAGGAAGACACAGCCGGAGGTCCCAAAAAAAACTAAAATTTATTTGTCTTTATTTAAAATAAAAATTAAAACTAATTTACAAATAATTATTGACTAATGCTGCGCGATGTAGCTATTAGAATAAATTTAATTTAATTACAATTTTTAAAGAAAACTAGAATTTACTAGAACTAGAATTTAGAATTGTGGAAATAAATGTTTTTTCTTTCTTTCTTTCTTTTCTTTCAATTTGGGTCATGATGACGAAATAGCTGACTCCGCTACTCGTGCCGTGGCTGCATCGTAGAGTCAGCGCTACACCTATAGCTATGCGATATAATTCCTCCACCCTGAGATCAGCAACTATTTGAGAACTGTGTGATAAAATGTTGCTGGAAACTGCTCCTGAGGTCTGCTGGGATTTCCATCTTCGTGGTGATCTTTTTCCTCGTTGGTTTCCTTTTTCACCTCGGATGCAGACTTATATCGGCGACTTATGACGATACCAATGACGAATGCGAGTGTACTTGATAGCATGACGTAAAATGGTATCGTCGTGTGATAGATTGTTGCGGATTCCTTCTCCACGTGAAGTGTTGGCTGCAGCATTACTTTATTTTGTATGGAGTGCAGGTTTCTCAAATCAATTGATTTCAGAGTTATGTGGTCCAGGCTCGCTCGTCGCTGCGCTTTTCCATAGTTAATATCCAGAATTTTAAGGGGTTGACCCGCAATTTTGTCTTCGGTGTTGCTTAATGAAAATTTTCTTGTGTGAAGAACGCAGTCCAGAGGGATTGTAGCCAGATAACTTCCGTTGAGGGTAATGAAATCTTCCCTTTTGCATACGGTGTGAACTTGCGTGGGTTGTGGAAATGACAGGATGTAGTGACGTCCATCTAATTCTTCCATAGCTTCTTGAGATAGGGTTATTGTAGTTGTACCGCAGGTGTAGTCCAAAGTTTGATTTTGAATGAGATTCTGGATGCAGTCCGATGATGTTCGTAGCTGATAGCTCTTCTTTTCGCAGAGGTACCATTGGTTGTTGTACTTCGGGCATTCAGCCTCTATGTACAAGAACATATGCCTGTCTGATAGGATGTAAGGAGAGGGAGGAATGAGAGCCTGCATGTCCCTATTTGGAAATACAGCTAACTTATATAAATCAAAAGACTCTAAAGAAACTATAGGTACCTTAAAAACTATTATAATTTGGTTGCTATTGTAATAATAGCCTGGCTTTATAATATCGTAGTACTGTCTAAGCTCTAATTCTATAACGTGTTCCCTGTTATAAATTTTCTTAAGCTTCTCTACCATTTTATCCACTACGTCTATGCTTAAAGTTGAATGATGCGTACTAGAAGCTCTAATAAAAGCTAAAGAATTTTCAATATTTGATAGTTGTCCTAGCACGTCGTCTAGGACAACTATCAAATCGTCGATGGCCGCCGCAAATTTTAAGTTAAGTTTTTTTTATTTTTCACGGGAAATCCTTGATTTTTCCGGGATAAAAAGTAGCCTATGTGAAAAATCTGTCTGTGTATCTGTATGTCTGAAGATTTAGATGAATCTTGGTACATCTAGAGATGAGTTGTATCCTGGGAACGACATAATATTATGCTACTTTTTATCCCGGAAAATTAAGGAGTTCCCGCGGGAATATAAAAAAACGAAATCTACGCCAACGAAGTCACGGGCATCACCTAGTAATATTAAAAATACGAAAGAGTTTCTGTCTGTCTATCCGTTTGTCTGTTTTCTTTTCAACCGATTTTGATGAAAGGTACAGAGATAGGTAGTATCACTGTTTTTATCATAAGGAACATAAAAAAAATTAATCCGACGCGGACGAAGTCGCGGGCATCATCTAGTTTATTAATAATATTATACTGTATCCGTTATCATTCCGAGAATAAACCAATTAGTGAAAAGTGGGCGTTCTCTGTGTGGACTCCCGATATTCACTAAAATATTGGTTTTACTAATTGTATTGAATATTGCCTCCATTGGAGCAGCTATAATGGAAATCCATTATGAACTCATTGTAGGTTGCCTCGATGTGGTTTTACCGATATTCAACATGACAAAAAACACAGTTTATAGCAATTTCTTTTGATATTCGACTATTGAATCATTTTAATGATCATGAATCATTATCTCCAAAGATAAAGGAATCTGTTTATTACTCTTAAACTCAAACTGAAAGTATAACGAAACGGTTTTGCTCTACATTTCTAATACGAACCGCTAAGGTGTGGAATGCCACTTGTAGCGCACGTGTTACCTGCCACGTATAACTTAAGTACCTTCAAGGCACCAGAGAATAGGCTTATTCTAGGCAAGCGTTTTCTATCCTAGACCTTAAAATCGCTTTGCACTGAGCATAAAGTGCATTTCAAGCAAAAAAGTGTATTTTCATTTCATTTCATGATTGTCGTCAAGCGAAAGCCTGAGGAAGGGTGGATGAGGAAGGTGGAGGACCGCGTTTGGTGGCACGCTCTCGAAAAAGCATGTCCAGTAGTGGATGCAGGCTGATGGATGGATGGAAAGCCTATTTCGCAATTTAAAAAACACGCAAGCCAAATGCGGATTATGGAGAACATTCAGTTTATTTTTGGCTCAGATATTATCTATCAACGTTGAAGCAAGTGATGGATTCAGAGCAACTGATGATCTGTGCTATATTATTAATGTAAATGTTTGTTACTCAATCACGCCAGAACAGCTGAACGGATTTGGATGAAAGCCACATAGATAGATGTCTGGAATAATACATAGGCTACTTTTTATGCCAGAAAAATTAAAGAGATCTTGCGGGAATAAAAAACCTCAACCCACGCGGACGGAGTCACAGGCATCAGTTAGTAAGTTTAGATTATTCATTTATTGCATGATTGTAAGTTACATAAAAAGATGTTAAATAAAGATGGTACATATTACAATCTGCCAAATAATGGCGTGCAACATTTCAATGAAACATTCATAATATTATAATAATAGAAAAATTATTTTCTACTGGAAAAAAATAATGAAGTCAACATTTTAAAAATAACAAAAAATCTAAAATCTTAATGACAGAAATCAATTATTCTAAGTCTATGTAAAATAAATACAAATGTCAAATACTTAAATATCCCCGGCAGGGTCAATTTGGGAATTTATAATTTCTGAATTTTCCCTGGTCTGGCCTGGTGGGAGGCTTCGGCCGTGGCTAGTTACCACCCTACCGGCAAAGACGTGCCGCCAAGCTTTTTAGCGTTCCGGTACGATGCCGTGTAGAAACCGAAGGGGTATGCATGACCCTAACAGGTTAGCCCGCTACCATCTTAGACTGCATCATCACTTACCATCAGGTGAGATCGTAGTCAAGGGCTAGCTTGTAGTGGATAAAAAAAAAAAAACAAATGTTACAGATCTCGAAATAGTACCATTAATTGATATTATATTTATCTACTCCAGCATCGAAAAGTTCCAATTTCGAATTTGACAACTATATCGAATTGAACCCTCTTTCGTGTTTGCTTCTCATAACGATACAGTTCGTTGTATGGGAGCTGTATCGTTATGAGTCGTAGCTGTATCGATATGGTTATCTTCATAAATAGGATACCTATAGCTTAGCGGCTCTGGGTTCTGGCACTTTCCCAACCAGTCAGTTGATTTGACTTTTTTATTAATTTACAAAGTAAAAAATTATAAAGACGTCCTTGTCGTAGATAAAATCTTGTATGCAACTGTACGTAATTAGTCATTTAAATTCTCGTACTATCCTATTTTGATACTCGGCAAGCCTCGTATCAAAAAACAGCACTCGAGTTAAAATGACCCTCATTACGATACAGTTGCATAAGTAGCTATTATCATATATTTAAACATATAGAACAGAAAAAGTCAGAATATTATGTCAAGTTGGGCCAATGATTTATTGCCAAGTGTTCTGACTTCTGCCGTTTCGCCGACCGAGTATCCGTGTTATTGAATATCGCTTTTACAAATAATATAGAATATCGCCTGCGTTTAAACGAATAGCTTCATGAATATTCATATTTTGTGTACCTACAGGCAACTTGGGTTTCACAAAATTTGTGCACAAATTAATTTGCTTTTCATTTCAATATTTATTCAAGAGACTTCATGTACGCGAGGTTAAAACGTGTACAAATAAAAATATGGAGATGCGTTTTATGTAGATAAAAAATACTCACTTCAACCCACTGCCGGCTCAGTACAAGTCTTTTGTTTTTATCCACTACAAGTTAGCCCTTGAATGCGATCTCACCTGATGGTAAGTGATAATGCGGTTGAAAATGGTAATGGTAACGGGCTAACCTGTTAGGGGCATTGCAGTTATATTAAACCCATACCCCAATCGGTATCTACTTACACGGCATCGTACCGGAACGCTAAATCGTTTTGCGGTAGAGTGATAACTAACCACGGCCGAAGCCTCCCACCAAGCCAGACCAGGGAAAATTCAGAAATTATGACCCTGCCAGAGATCGAAACCGGGACCTCCGCACGTTAGACAACAGCGCTCAACACTGCGCTAGGAAGGTCATCAAGTCTTCTCTCAGAATAAGAAGGGTTTGGCCATAGTCCACCACGCTGGCGTAGTGCGAATTTGCAGCTTCGCACACCTTTGAGGACATTATGAACGGCTCTTTGGCATTCGGGCTACCTTACCATATTTTCCTTCACCGTTAAGGCAAGTGATATTCAATTGTTTAAAACTAACTTAACTACGTAGAGTTAGGGTGTGTCCAAAAAATTTTGCATCTCTCTTTCGGCGCTATGCCCTTGCCCTTGCCCTTGCCTGCCCTTGCCTGCAGACACTCAGATATTAACGTTTGCGCCTCGAGTTATATTTTTGTCATGCTGCGTACTTGTGGGTTAAACATCTGCTTTAAATCTGCTTCTTTCTGGACCCCTCAATCATCAACGCCAGCGTGGTAGGCGATGGCATCATGAATTAGACAAAGGAGGGCCACTCAACTTTAAACAAAACAGGGAGATGTGGAGAAATCGGAGGGAAGCCTGTGCCCAGTCTTGGGACAGTACATCAGGCTACAGTTCGCACACGAGTTGAATGCAGAGTAAATGTATGCGAACTATAGATTAGATTAGATTAGACGTTAAAAAACTATTGTATAACCTTAAAGGAAAAAAGCTTACCCATAATCAGCATGATGACTGGTAACGTGGATAAGCACGCCAGGAACACCGTCATCACAACTGCAACAAAATGATTCCATTAATCATCATCGAAATCGACATCATCATCTCCTCTTTACAGAGTTTTTAACCGACTTCAAAAAAGGAGGAGGTTCTCAATTCGAATGTATGTTTTTTTTTTTTTGTATGTTTGTTACGCGATTTCTCCGCCAACTATGAACTCTTTTCTTATAATTATTTTTTTGTTTGGTAGGTCATACTTCAGAGGTGGTCCCATTTTAATTTGGTGAAGATCTGATGAATATCTCCGGAGATGGAGAACGGAACTCCTCAATGGATAAGAGTAAATTGCTCGCGATCAGTGTGATAGTTTTGTAAACAGTATGTTTTAACCATGCATAGCATAATATATCTTTTTTTTTAGGGTTCCGTACCAAAATGGTAAAAATGGAACCCTTATGGTGCGACTTTCTCCGTCCGTCTGTCACAGTCGATTATTTCAGTAACTATTAAATCTATTGACATGAAATTTGGAATAGTTGTATATAATAGTGGCCCAATATCATGGAAATCAAAAAAATTTAAAATTATTTTTAGTTTAATTAAAAAAGTGGGGAAAATCAGGGGTTTGAAATTTCAAAGTAGGATAACTATACCAAGTGGGGTATCATATGAAAGGACTTTGTACTTGAAGTTATTCTTAATAACGCTAAGTTTTTACTAGCGTTCTGGTTACACCCTGTATTTTAAAACAGTGGGGCCACTAAAAATTGTGAAATAAAAAATTTTCAAAAAAAAAATAAAAACCAACTTCGAAAACCACAAACACTAAAAAGTAAAAAATAATTTAATTTATTATGTATACAAGAGTTATTGTAGTTCTATAATAACATTTTTTGGAGTCGGTGCCAATGTGGAGTCACGTCAACAATAATGAATAGTAGGTAGACGGTTCATGCGGCTAATTGGTATCGACTCCAAAAAATGTTATTATAGAACTACATTAACTCTTGTATACATAATGGACGTGTTTTACCTTACAATAAAACACATATTAAACTACTTACCTGATTCAAAGCCTATATAAATATATTGAGATAGCATCTGCTTTTCCCTCTCTTTCTTTCACGTACTTGTGTGTCTATTGCCGTCTCCGTCGCGCAATCGTCCCGCTAGGCAGGGTGGGGGCCGGCGTTAGCTGTAGAAGCCCGCCACGATTTTGTCTCGTTGGCTCTTTTGACCAAGTGAAGCCAGGCAGAAATCGTCTTGTAGGCTTTGAATCAGGTAAGTAGTTTAATATGTGTTTTATTGTAAGGTAAAACACGTCCATTAAACTCCTGTACCGTGATTCAAAGCCTATATAAATATATTGAGATTTGTTTATTATCGCCTGGCGGGACGAGACGCCAATGTGATTGGAATTGTAAGGGCGAATTATAATGGAGTATGATTCGTCCGAAATAGTGAATAAAAACCCGATAGTAAAATACTATCTATAGGTCGTAAGTTAGTGCGAGTTTGAGACGGCTTCTGAAGAGGACTTTTATGAGTCAGTGACTAAAGAAAACGTTCTAGAATATATTTTATTAAATTAACCATCTGACCTGACCTCGGAATAACAGGACAAACACTATGCGATGGAAATGTAGTGTAAGTGTAATAACTAATAATGGTACATATCAATCGAATAATTACAACAATCAAGCAACGATGTGATTAGAATATTCTATTACAATATAAAGGAACTGATAGGCCTTGTTTTATCGTACCCACATTTATCAGGGGATCGCTTTTTTAGTTTAATTGACCACCTTTGCAACGCCAAACTTCAAATATCATTTCGTGTGCTTTCGGCGGTGGTGTACCGGTCACTGCATCAATTAGACTTTTTTCAATATCCCAGATTGTATGAGGTGCTTCTAGAGCTCTGCGTTTGATATCTGGACGCCAGTAAACTCTCTTCCATCGTGGAACCACTATTAAGAACATACCTGATGACCTGTTCAGGTGATCAAGCACTCGGGGGATTAGACATGGTGGAGGAAACACCCACGCTAGGCGGTATACCCAGGTATGAGCGAAGGCATCGTGCGCTACTGCGTCTCTATCAGTCAGATCCCGCGAGCAATATCTCTCTACGACATGTGCTATCTTGGAAGCGAACAAGTCTATCATCGGAGTTCCCCACTTGGCAAAAATAACACTTGTTGCAGTTGGAAGAAGATGCCATTCCGGGGTCCTTGATAAACGTGACAAATGGTCAGCTTCGCTATTGTAAAGTCCAGGAATATGGTAAGGTATAATGTTAATTTTATATTGGTCCAGTAATGTGAAAATTTCATAAGTCAATTCCATGAGGCGATCAGACTTTGTACCGCCCTCGTGTCGCAAATAGGCAATAGCAGTCGTATTGTCAGATTGTAAAAGCATGGTTGAACCTGCTAATCGATCTTTGGCGATTACTCCTGCGATGATCCTACTAAAGTCACAACTTCGCAACTCTCTGACGACTTCAAGGACCAAACCACTATGGACATGCTAGCTATACTCAAGGCAATCAAATCTATAAAAACTGAATTCGTGGCGTGTACAAATATGATGGATAAAGTTATATTAATCCTAACTCACCTAGGTCAATATGTATGATACTGTAAATTTACGTTTATTATTTTGGAACGCCGATGGCATTCGTAGAAAGATTACTGAGCTTCAGGATTTGGTAAACGCTCTTGAAGTGGATATTATTGCTTTATGTGAGACCAGAATGTCTCCTAATGTCAATCTTAATACTCCCGGATTTCATTGTTACCGACAGGACAAGTTAGCTGAGGGTCGCGGGCAAGGTGTGGCTATCATGATAAAGTCCGATATTTCTCATGTCCCCATAGTAATGCCTCGAACCCATAACCTAGAGTGCACCGGAATACAGTTATGCCTTTCTGGTAGGAATGTAACTTTCATATCTGCTTACCAATCTCCTAACCTTCCATTGTTATGCAGTGATCTCGACATAATTATCAACACGTTTCCCTCGGTGGTACTCATGGGCGATCTAAATTCAAAACATCCTTACTGGAATTGTTCTACCGCCAATCTTCACGGAAATATTTTATTTAATCACATGATCAACTTCGAATATGACGTATTTGGCCCAAGCACACCCACATTAATTCATTACGATACCACACGAACCCCATCAACACCCGATGTGGTCATAGTAAATGGAGTTCTAGGTATCTCAGATATGGAAGCCATTACTTCTTTGTCTTCAAACCATCTCCCAGTATTTTTCACTGTCAGTGGTTCTTATGCTCGTAAATTTTACAAAACATATAATTATGGGAAAGCTGATTGGATTAAATATAGGGATTATCTAAATCAAAATATAAGTTTAAATATACCGCCTTTTCAATCGCTTGATGAAATAGATTCTAATATTGAACATCTGACAAATATTCTCGCTCATGCCCGTGACTACAGTGTGCCCGTGATATCCGTTGATAGTAAAACTAAGTTACCACGCCGTATTAAGAAATTAATTAAAATTAAAAACGCCTGCCGCAGAGCTTCCCTTAAGGAACAAGATAAAGCCATTAAAAGATCTCTCCTTACCAAATTTAATAGTTTACAATACAAAATAGATCAAGAAATACAAATATTTAATGATAGCCTTTGGGACTGTAAATTAGCTAAAGTAGACAATCCTAATTCTGACTTGTGGCGCTTCGTTAAATCGTTAAATCCTAAATCTAACACATTTCCCCCTCTTAAAGTTAATGATAACACTTTCACTTCATCGGCACAAGAACAATGTGAAGTACTAGCAGAGGCATTCCTTGATAACATGAACCTCACGAAACATTGGAAGAGTGATTCCGAAACTGAACGTATAGTAGCTGAATCAATTACCAAACTCGATTCTTTCAACGTAGAACAGCTTGAAACACCTGTTAGACCGAATCAGGTTCGCAAACTATTGAATAAACTTAAACCTCGAAAGGCACCTGGTATGGATGGTTTAACTAACTTACTTCTTAAGAACATGTCACAAAAATGTTTAGTCCTTGTAACCAAGATATTTAACGGATGTTTAAGATTAGGGTACTATCCATCCTCCTGGAAAATTGCTAAAATGATAGCAATCAAAAAACCAGGGAAGGATGAATCTTCCCCTTCTAGTTATCGACCCATCAGCCTGTTGCCCAGCCTAGGTAAGTTATTCGAATCTATTATCTTGACGCGTCTCCAGAAAGCTACAGATCATTTACTTATACCCGAACAATTTGGATTTCGTCGTAATCATTCGACAACGCATCAGTTAGCCAGAGTAGCTGAGCATGTAGTGCACGGTATGAATCAGGGTAAATGCACTGGTATGGTCCTGTTGGATATTGAAAAGGCCTTTGACTCCGTTTGGATTGAGGGCCTTTTGCATAAATTAATAATTAATAATGTTCCCTTATCCCTTGTTAAGTTAGCTCAATCATATCTTGTCAATCGTTCTTTCTTGGTATACATAGGCGACTACAGATCATCACCCAAACGCACACCAGCTGGCGTGCCACAAGGCTCTATTTTGGGCCCATATCTTTTCACTCTCTTTATTAATGATATTCCTAAGCAGCCACACACTCATCTCGCGATATATGCTGACGACACAGCCTCGTATACCACCTCGGAGGATTGCGATTTAGTAATCGGCCGTTTGCAACTTTCAATGGAGTTATTGAGTAACTTTTTTACTAAGTGGAAGCTAAAACTTAATTCTAATAAAACAGAAAGTATAATGTTTACCAGAAAACGTTCTGTTCCCGCCAGAACCGTTAAAATTGATAACTTTTGTATACCTTGGAGCCGTCAAGTTAAATATCTGGGTACAATACTTGACGATAAAGTAAACTGGTGTAAAAATATTGACAACCTGATTCTTAAAGGCGCTAAAGCTACTAATGCATTACGACCGATACTAAACCGCAAGTCAAAACTAAGTTCTGCCACTAAATTGAAAATTTATTCCGTTTTAGTGAGGCCCTGTTTAACATATGCAGCCCCTGTCTGGTGCAGTATCACAGACAGTAAATACACTAAACTACAGGTAATACAGAACAAGGCTATTAAAACGGCATATAATACTCCATTTCGAACTAATCTCAAAAAACTGCATAAACAGATAAAATACCCATTTTTAAAAGACTATGTTCTAAAGTTATCCCATAATTTCTATATACGTAAAAACCCTATTCATCCTAATATGTTAGTGTCGACAATTGGCAGAAGTAGACTCCGCACATTATCATACGCCGATACATATAATAGATATAGACTGCCCCATCACTATTTCCTTCATGACTCTTAACAGAGTTGACAATACAAGCGACCGGTTTACGTTGCTCGCTACCGATTCCGTGGCTCAGTATTTTTCTACATACCTGCGTTACTCGTCAAATGTTGTACTGTTTTCGTAATAGTTTATTACTTAAGACGTAATAATATTTTATTGTAAGATTTAATATATTAATTCAGACTAATTAATTAACCTTAAAGTGCTTTATAATATACATAATAAGGCACATTATCATTGAATTAGGTTTCTGTGATTGCTCATTACATAAAATACCTAATATGTTCTAATTGTTAGTGCTCATATTATGTTATATGTTTATAGAGGTGAATTAACCTGAACAACATACCACCTAATGACGTTAGCAATAAGTTACTTAACTATTGTTCAACTTTTTGTAATTTTTTATGCCATAATAAAGACATTTAAAAATCAAAATCAATCAAAATCAATGGATTTTTCGAAATTGACCTGCCATCCCAGTTCGGTAAGTAAGTTGATAGCAACTTGAACTTGATGTTCTAATATTGCATAGTCTTGGTGAGCTAGTAAAAAGTCATCCAAATAGACTAAAGTTCTGATACCTTCCTGTCTTAAAAGATGTGCAATCCATGCGGTAACCGAGGCAAAAGCTGCTGGCGCAGAACTAAGTCCAAACGGTAGGCAAGTAATTTGTAAGAGTTTGCCTTGATATTTAATACGCAAGAACCGGCGATGAGATCTCTTTATAGGAAGGTGGAAGTAGGCCTGTGAAATGTCAATTTTGGCCATCCAATCAGACCTTTGAAGGAAATCAGGCACATGATACATTGTTATCAGGCGAAATTTTGGTTGGCATACAAACATGTTGAGAGCCTTTAAATTAAATATTGGTCTCCAAGAACCATCGTTTTTCAGTCGGAGGAACATCTTTGATATATAACTGGGAGACAATGGCGCTTTCTCCAAGACTCGGTCTTTCAAGAGTTGAGCAATGACCTTAGACATTTCGTCTGATTCTGGGGTAGAAAAAATTTCGTTGGTTAGGCAAGGCTGAACCAGAGGAGGCTTTTCAAGGAAAGGTATTCTATAACCTTTAATTATTTTTAATAACCTCTTAGGAGCCCCTTTTCTTCTCCATTTCCTTACAAAATATTTTAAGCGACCTGCCTCAAAATATTTGGATTTATTCCTACGATCATACAATAACTGGCATGCCTGTTTGATATGATGGTTTGCCGTGTCCGTATGCACAAACCTAATTTCTTTGTGTTCATGGCTAGGATGGACAGATACGTTATCTAAGCAGCGACTGGCGCTACACGAGTCCACACCACGCGGGTGTTTGCTGTCAAGATCATGACTCACTTGTTTATGGCTGGGTTGGTACTTGAAAGCCGCTTGTACCTGCTGCAAGTCTAGGCAGTTATAAAGTGAGGGTATGCCCTGCGCAGGGTATTCGTACTCGCATCGGCAAGTATCTCGCTTAGCTTGAACGGCTTTCGGGCTTTGCATTGGCTTGTAAATAGCGTTACTGCACGAGGGTACCCCTTGCGCAGGGTACTCGCACTTACAGTCGACTCTGCAAGTAGCTCGCTTAGTTTGCACAACTGCTGGCTTATGCAATGTTTTGCGGTTAGTGTTGTTGTATAATGAGGGTACTCCCTGCGGAGGGTACTCATACTCGCAAGAATCAGGGTTAGCTTGCGCAGCTGCCGATCTATGTAACGACTTGCACCAAAAAGCATTTCTCGTACCACCCGCCTTTTCAAGCGCACCAGTTAAGGCTGTGGATTCGAATAGGTTAGTGCAAGTGGGAGCTATCTTGCGCAGATTACTCCTTATTTGCGGGTCTTTTACGAAGGAAATAATTTCGTTCCTTCTTTGTTTGATCAAATCGGATCGATGTCCACATATTAACTGAGTAATGTCATTAGAAATCTTCTGATAATCACCATTCGAAAACGTATTAGTAATAGTTTCACTTAATTGTTCAAACGTGAGATCGTTTGGGCTGCGGGCCCTTTCTAATAAAGTGCGTATTGCATTTTGAAAGGCTTCTTGTTGTTTTATCAAGGCCATAGTTAAAACAGCATAAGATTTCTCCGCGATCGCCAGATTAGCAGCAAAGTCGAATTCTCTCACCTCTTCATTCGTTTCAAGTTGGACGAAACCGGGTTTACTAAGGTAATCATTTTGTATTTTGGTAAATCTAATATCACACCAATCAGCGCTATTAAATCTTTGAAGTTTTTCAAGTGTTTTTAGCTGATCAATGGAGGTTTTCAATATAGTTGGGGTATTCACAAAAGTAGTCAAGTTCATACAAAATGTGTTATAATTATTACCACTTACTTTATATTCCGACCCACATTGTTTATTAAATAAATTACCAGGGACGTCATAATTGACTTTGGGATCACAACAGTTATTACGGGAAATGTCCCCATTATAAACCCGGTTTCGTATTTCACTTACCTCTTCGGTGAACCTCTCATGTCCGCTGTGTTTATTGTACCCATTTGAATTGGACACTGGCGATATTACATTATGTGTAGTCGAACTGCTCGATACTGCGGGTAATTTACAGCGAACTCGTGTTGCGCACACGTGTTTGCGTTTTTTACCCATATTGCACAAGCTTAATACACCTTAGTTAATTATCGCTAGAACGGAACACAACACAAAGAGCGACGAGTCACTCCCAAAAAGAAATATTAAAAATGAAGGCCATTTTCATGCACTGAGAGGTTACAATGAAATTTTCATAAGACACACTCATTCTACTAATTAATTTTCGAACGGCAAACACCGTTTAAAACACAAATTAACTAAATTAGGAATAATAGAAATCAACACGGAAGTAACGGTTACGCCGTTAAACCTATTGTAATAAATAATACATAAATCCACAGTAAGTTTCGAACGGTAAACACCGTTTAAAACACAAATTAAATAAATAAAAATGAAAGACTCACGTGGCAATTAGCGGTCGGATCACTCGGCTTGTAGTGGAGACGACCGCTTGCGCCGGGGAAAAAGACGCCAATGAGACAAAATCGTGGCGGGCTTCTACAGCTAACGCCGGCCCCCACCCTGCCTAGCGGGACGATTGCGCGACGGAGACGGCAATAGACACACAAGTACGTGAAAGAAAGAGAGGGAAAAGCAGATGCTATCTCAATATATTTATATAGGCTTTGAATCACGGTACAGAAGTTTAATAAATTAAATTATTTTTTACTTTTTAGTGTTTGTGGTTTTTGAAGTCGGTTTTTATTTTTTTTTTGAAATTTTTTTTTAAAAATTGTATACCATATATTATTTATATATAGTATAAAGATGTTAAAAGAAAAATGGTTGTCGAAGAGATTGCTTTAGCAATAAGACAGACTGCCTCGTTGGTCTATATCGGTTAGCATAGTCGACTGCGGATCACGAGGTCCTGGGTTCGACTCCCGGTCGGGCATACAAATTGTTAGGTATTGGGTTTTCCAATTATGAATTTCTCAATGCCTGCCCGGAGTTGGAAATTGGCGGTGTTTCACCCCCGTGCCTCGGAGAGCACATTAAGCCGTCGGTCCCGGTTATTATCACTAACACGATAATAGTCGTTAAAGCCCACCAACCCGCATTGGAGCAGCGTGGTGGGTCTAAGCTCTAATTCCCTCTCTCCTATGAGAGTGGAGGCCAGTGCCCAGCAGTGGGACGTTAATAGGCTGTAGTGGTGGTATAATCTTTTTACCTTTTGTTTATGTTTTAATTATGTGATTGTAACAGTGAGTTATTTCAAAATCACTGACGAACCACATTTAAGTCATCGGACCCGGTTTTATATATAAATATCTGTCTAAAATCAACAAACCGCTAAAATATGAGAAAATATCTGTCTCTTTAGTAAAAATTTTAAAATAATAACTTTTGTTTTTTTATCCACTACACGTTAGCCCTTGACTGCAAACTCACCTGATGGTAAGTCTGATGGTAGTAGTGACTCTAACATGGTAGCGGGCTAAACTGTTAGGGGTACGGCAGTTATACTAAACTCCATTCCCCTAATCGGTTTCTACACTGCGTCGTAGGTAGGTACCGGAACGCTAAATCACTTGGCGGCACGTCTATATGATAAAAAGAAAGGGCCACGACCCACAGCAATGAAAAAAATTACGCACACAAGGATAGGATACCATTAAATTAACTAAACAAACAGTTCTACTTAGGATTTCTGTATTAACCAACTTAGTATTCGCATAAATCTTATGTTAATTATTCGTGCATAAATTATTATCATTAGAATATTTGAGCGCTCCCGAGAATATTCTAGCTGCTGCATTCAAGATTTTACGTGTTAGAACTTTCTAAGCTAGGCGAGCTCTTGGTAGGTATGAAAATAGAATTAAGCACTTATAAGCTAATTATTTTTAACACACTTAAGCAGAGCAAAATTTGATTTGTAATAATACTATTATAAAAACGAAAACAGACCGGAAAAACACAAACTCTTCTCAGACAAGGGCGCGTTTGGAACCCTCGTAGCTGTTTTTAATTATCACATTTCACAGTTCATAATGTGTACTGTTTCGGTACCAATTTTGAAAAAACATATTTTGACTTTAACACTACGGACAAAACTTTTTTTTTCATATAGGGGAGGGTGGGCTCTACTAGACACTAGACTACAGGACAAAACGGCATTCTGCTCTTTAACTTAGATACGTATCCATTTTTAAAGTTAGTCCAGTCTGGCTAGTCTTTGTTTTTTAGTCATCGATCAACCCATAAAAGAATTTTAAAGCTGATTTTATAAGGCGTAATTTTTTTCAATTCATCAATCATTCCTTAAAAAAAATTAAAGCTGTTTAATTTAGTTGTCTCTAAAATAATTTTGATTTTGATTGATGAATTCGAAAACAAACATGGACTTTATTAAACAAAGTTAAGCCCGCGCGGCCAAAATCACGTACAAAAGCCGGAAGGAGCAATCAGGCCATCCCTTTAACCAATATCGTACCCGCGTCAACGCGTCTCGGCACATCACTAGTTGATAGACTGCTTTAATTTCCGCCCGTCGTGAAAATTCCTTTGATTCACTCGCCCGGAGTTAGGAATAGTACCCCGACCTTTATTGCCCCACTTTATCTTAAACTTCCACCGTACGGCGGACGGTTTCTTATCTTAGTACAGAAATATAGCTAAGTAGGTATAAGTTACTTATCTGTATATTCACGAAGGTGGTAGGTTCCAAGTAGTATAATATTTATCAAGAACCCAAAACAATACCAAGTGCGTGAGAAGGATAGATTTATTCACTTTAGAGTACCAGGAAAGAGATGGATTGCCATATTGAAAGCAATATTGGCCACAACGAGAGGAAAAATTAGGAGTATAGATGGCCTTTTTAAATTAACTAAAACAATGTCTGAAAAACTCTTTACTCTTTCCGAATAAAACAATTGTGGAAAATTTTAGAGAAATATTTAGAAAGTACATACAGAAAATTAAAAGAGAGAGAAACCCAATTGTGTTTATACGTAAATTTAGACAAAAGACCCAAAAACTTACGAGTAGTATATTGAATTTCGAATAAAAACTTTCGAAAACGGCATTATAATTCATAGGTACGGCCCGCTTAGGAAAAATTAAGCCACTCGTTTCCCGTGGAGTTTAGAAAGAGCATAGACCCGAAACGTATGCGACTTGGCTAGGTGGGCAGAGGTGCCTATGAGCTCAAGTGGCAGGGTGGATTAGCGATTAGTGAGAAGCTGAGATGACTTACTGGTCCTGTTCATAATCTTGGCGGCTCTGCACACAAAGTCCACGGTTCCCGAGGCTTCCATATTGGCGTCCTTCAGCTGGTACGCCACTGAGCCGTACGTGGTGAGCCCCACGCCGAGCCCCAGCCCTGTCCGGTCGCTGTATTTCGCATGCTCGCCGCACAGCCTCCGTTGCTCGTCGCCTGACACCTGCAAATGAGCTTTATCAGTAAAACCAAAAACCGGTCAAGTGCGAGTAAGACTCGCGCGCAAAGGGTTCTGTACCATACAATATTTCAAACTAGCTGATGCCCGCGACTTCGTCCTCGCGGATTATTTTTTTCGTTTTCCCGCGTTTTGTACGTGGACACTTCAATACTTACTTGCTGTTAAAAAATCATATTTTTCATTATTATTAATAATAGAGTTGCGCTTGGCAGACGGGGACAAAGAAATGACTGCTATGTGCCTGATTTTTTTTTATCAACTACAATAATATTTAGCCCTTGACTACGATCACACCTATTGGTACCTATGTGATGATGGCTAACCTGTTAGGGGTATGACGGAACCCTAAATCACTTGGCGGCACGTCTTTGCCGGTACGGCGGTTACTAGCCACGGCCGAAGCCTGCCCCCCCCGGCCAGACCAGAGAAAATCAGAAATTATTAATTCCCAAATTGACCCTGCCCGGGATCGAACCCGGGACCTCCAAGGCGCAGTGAAGAGTAAACAACAGCGCTCACTGCTCCAGGGAGGTCGTTGGAAACTTGGAACGCGCTTGCTTAAAAGATGGCAATCCATTCTTGGCTTGAAGATACTTTTATGCGTGGCATGAAACGCGGACTTCGGGATATACATATAAGTACTTACTTGGCTGACAGAGCTCGAAGCTCTTCTGGAGCCAGTGTCAGACATGGCTGTTCCACTCTGCCGACCACCCAGCGATGCTCTGTATGGAGACACTCGACCCCATAAGTAGATACTTACTTGGCTGACAGAGCTCGAAGCTCTTCTGGAGCCAGTGTCAGACATGGCTGCTCCACTCTGCCGACCACCCAGCGATGCTCTGTATGGAGACACTCGACCCCATAAGTAGATACTTACTTGGCTGACAGAGCTCGAAGCTCTTCTGGAGCCAGTGTCAGACATGGCTGCTCCACTCTGCCGACCACCCAGCGATGCTCTGTATGGAGACACTCGACCCCATAAGTAGATACTTACTTGGCTGACAGAGCTCGAAGCTCTTCTGGAGCCAGTGTCAGACATGGCTGCTCCACTCTGCCGACCACCCAGCGATGCTCTGTATGGAGACACTCGACCCCATAAGTAGATACTTACTTGGCTGACAGAGCTCGAAGCTCTTCTGGAGCCAGTGTCAGACATGGCTGCTCCACTCTGCCGACCACCCAGCGATGCTCTGTATGGAGACACTCGACCCCATAAGTAGATACTTACTTGGCTGACAGAGCTCGAAGCTCTTCTGGAGCCAGTGTCAGACATGGCTGCTCCACTCTGCCGACCACCCAGCGATGCTCTGTATGGAGACACTCGACCCCATAAGTAGATACTTACTTGGCTGACAGAGCTCGAAGCTCTTCTGGAGCCAGTGTCAGACATGGCTGCTCCACTCTGCCGACCACCCAGCGATGCTCTGTATGGAGACACTCGACCCCATAAGTAGATACTTACTTGGCTGACAGAGCTCGAAGCTCTTCTGGAGCCGGTGTCAGACATGGCTGTTCCACTCTGCCGACCACCCAGCGATGCTCTGTATGGAGACACTCGACCCCATAAGTAGATACTTACTTGGCTGACAGAGCTCGAAGCTCTTCTGGAGCCAGTGTCAGACATGGCTGCTCCACTCTGCCGACCACCCAGCGATGCTCTGTATGGAGACACTCGACCCCATAAGTAGATACTTACTTGGCTGACAGAGCTCGAAGCTCTTCTGGAGCCAGTGTCAGACATGGCTGCTCCACTCTGCCGACCACCCAGCGATGCTCTGTATGGAGACACTCGACCCCATAAGTAGATACTTACTTGGCTGACAGAGCTCGAAGCTCTTCTGGAGCCAGTGTCAGACATGGCTGCTCCACTCTGCCGACCACCCAGCGATGCTCTGTATGGAGACACTCGACCCCATAAGTAGATACTTACTTGGCTGACAGAGCTCGAAGCTCTTCTGGAGCCAGTGTCAGACATGGCTGCTCCACTCTGCCGACCACCCAGCGATGCTCTGTATGGAGACACTCGACCCCATAAGTAGATACTTACTTGGCTGACAGAGCTCGAAGCTCTTCTGGAGCCGGTGTCAGACATGGCTGCTCCACTCTGCCGACCACCCAGCGATGCTCTGTATGGAGACACTCGACCCCATAAGTAGATACTTACTTGGCTGACAGAGCTCGAAGCTCTTCTGGAGCCAGTGTCAGACATGGCTGCTCCACTCTGCCGACCACCCAGCGATGCTCTGTATGGAGACACTCGACCCCATAAGTAGATACTTACTTGGCTGACAGAGCTCGAAGCTCTTCTGGAGCCAGTGTCAGACATGGCTGCTCCACTCTGCCGACCACCCAGCGATGCTCTGTATGGAGACACTCGACCCCATAAGTAGATACTTACTTGGCTGACAGAGCTCGAAGCTCTTCTGGAGCCAGTGTCAGACATGGCTGCTCCACTCTGCCGACCACCCAGCGATGCTCTGTATGGAGACACTCGACCCCATAAGTAGATACTTACTTGGCTGACAGAGCTCGAAGCTCTTCTGGAGCCAGTGTCAGACATGGCTGCTCCACTCTGCCGACCACCCAGCGATGCTCTGTATGGAGACACTCGACCCCATAAGTAGATACTTACTTGGCTGACAGAGCTCGAAGCTCTTCTGGAGCCAGTGTCAGACATGGCTGCTCCACTCTGCCGACCACCCAGCGATGCTCTGTATGGAGACACTCGACCCCATAAGTAGATACTTACTTGGCTGACAGAGCTCGAAGCTCTTCTGGAGCCAGTGTCAGACATGGCTGCTCCACTCTGCCGACCACCCAGCGATGCTCTGTATGGAGACACTCGACCCCATAAGTAGATATTTACTTGGCTGACAGAGCTCGAAGCTCTTCTGGAGCCAGTGTCAGACATGGCTGTTCCACTCTGCCGACCACCCAGCGATGCTCTGTATGGAGACACTCGACCCCATAAGTAGATACTTACTTGGCTGACAGAGCTCGAAGCTCTTCTGGAGCCGGTGTCAGACATGGCTGCTCCACTCTGCCGACCACCCAGCGATGCTCTGTATGGAGACACTCGACCCCATAAGTAGATACTTACTTGGCTGACAGAGCTCGAAGCTCTTCTGGAGCCAGTGTCAGACATGGCTGTTCCACTCTGCCGACCACCCAGCGATGCTCTGTATGGAGACACTCGACCCCATAAGTAGATACTTACTTGGCTGACAGAGCTCGAAGCTCTTCTGGAGCCAGTGTCAGACATGGCTGTTCCACTCTGCCGACCACCCAGCGATGCTCTGTATGGAGACACTCGACCCCATAAGTAGATACTTACTTGGCTGACAGAGCTCGAAGCTCTTCTGGAGCCGGTGTCAGACATGGCTGCTCCACTCTGCCGACCACCCAGCGATGCTCTGTATGGAGACACTCGACCCCATAAGTAGATACTTACTTGGCTGACAGAGCTCGAAGCTCTTCTGGAGCCAGTGTCAGACATGGCTGCTCCACTCTGCCGACCACCCAGCGATGCTCTGTATGGAGACACTCGACCCCATAAGTAGATACTTACTTGGCTGACAGAGCTCGAAGCTCTTCTGGAGCCAGTGTCAGACATGGCTGCTCCACTCTGCCGACCACCCAGCGATGCTCTGTATGGAGACACTCGACCCCATAAGTAGATACTTACTTGGCTGACAGAGCTCGAAGCTCTTCTGGAGCCGGTGTCAGACATGGCTGCTCCACTCTGCCGACCACCCAGCGATGCTCTGTATGGAGACACTCGACCCCATAAGTAGATACTTACTTGGCTGACAGAGCTCGAAGCTCTTCTGGAGCCAGTGTCAGACATGGCTGCTCCACTCTGCCGACCACCCAGCGATGCTCTGTATGGAGACACTCGACCCCATAAGTAGATACTTACTTGGCTGACAGAGCTCGAAGCTCTTCTGGAGCCAGTGTCAGACATGGCTGCTCCACTCTGCCGACCACCCAGCGATGCTCTGTATGGAGACACTCGACCCCATAAGTAGATACTTACTTGGCTGACAGAGCTCGAAGCTCTTCTGGAGCCGGTGTCAGACATGGCTGCTCCACTCTGCCGACCACCCAGCGATGCTCTGTATGGAGACACTCGACCCCATAAGTAGATACTTACTTGGCTGACAGAGCTCGAAGCTCTTCTGGAGCCAGTGTCAGACATGGCTGCTCCACTCTGCCGACCACCCAGCGATGCTCTGTATGGAGACACTCGACCCCATAAGTAGATACTTACTTGGCTGACAGAGCTCGAAGCTCTTCTGGAGCCAGTGTCAGACATGGCTGCTCCACTCTGCCGACCACCCAGCGATGCTCTGTATGGAGACACTCGACCCCATAAGTAGATACTTACTTGGCTGACAGAGCTCGAAGCTCTTCTGGAGCCGGTGTCAGACATGGCTGCTCCACTCTGCCGACCACCCAGCGATGCTCTGTATGGAGACACTCGACCCCATAAGTAGATACTTACTTGGCTGACAGAGCTCGAAGCTCTTCTGGAGCCAGTGTCAGACATGGCTGTTCCACTCTGCCGACCACCCAGCGATGCTCTGTATGGAGACACTCGACCCCGATTACCTGATCAAAGAAAACTAAATATAGCCACCATCGTCTTGAAGATGTCTGACAAACTATAATAGTTATTTACATATGATACGGTTGCATAATAGGGGGTTATTAAAACATGAGTGTGTGCTTAAAAACTGGGCGTACGAAGCGAAGTTATTAATAGTAGGTAGGTATCATACAAATGTTTTAATACCTAGTCAAGTAGGTATTCATACATTATTTTATCTAAACTCATATTATGATAAAATTAAACCATAAAAATATGTTAGTAACATACCCACATAATATATTATCCGTAACTTTTCTTGATATTATTCTGTACGTTTCATTGCTATTTGAATGCCAGATAACATAGAACATTTCACAGTAGGTATTAAGTTCACTTTAATTCACATTTCCCTTGACTAGGTATATAACTTTTGACAAATAAAAACAACCATAAAATTATTAGTAAATAATATAGAATTATTATATGACTATATTATATCTCTATGGTAAATAATATGAAAACGCGCATGCGCGAATCATGTCGTGAAATGTAATTGACCAATAGCGACGCGTGAATGCGCCACCATTTTCACGTGAAAAAGTCAAGTACGAACAAATTCTCAGAAGCTAGAACCTGGAGCCGGAGCTGTGAATAAGGAGTGATGGGTACAATGACCTTCTAATATTAAAATCTATGCTATATACAAAAATATCTTAAAAGCATTAATTTCTGAGATTAATTTGGTATAAAATCAGTGTTCTAATACATTATTTTTTTTACTAATGTTCGTTGTCGGATGCCATGTTCACGAATTTATTCATCATTCTTAATTTCATTTTAAGAATTAAGATATGAGTGTAGATTAATTGCGTAGGTATTTTGACTTAAATTTATGGTAGCCTTGAACTGGTTTCATTCATAATAATAATTAATATGATATTTATTAAGCGTTAAATGTAAACTATAAACAGCTGTTAATATATTCAACGAAAGTATAATAAAATACAAAGGTGCATATACAATTTTCAACATGGCGTGTTTCATTCGTAGGTAAAAGCTTTGATGTGAAACGTTTCATGGCAAATAATGCTCATTGCAAATTGTAATATGAACTCAACCAAATAAAACTTTGCCGTGGAAAATTCACGGTTCACGCGTTCATACTTCATTGAACTTGTCAAGGTCTAAAACCCACTACAGAGGCGCGGTGCGGCGGGGCACGTAGCGGCAAGTATTCTTTGTACAATTATTTCGCAGTGCTTTCCGTGCCTTGTTGCTTGAGTGGTCCCAGCTCCATTCAAACTCATACAAAGAATATTTACCGCTACGTGCCGCGCCGCGCCGTGTATCTGCAGTGGGGCTTGACCTTAAAATTGAGTGGTTATTATTCTCGATAAATTTTTATACTAAAATTATTAATTACTTATATTTGAACTAGCGAAAGTCCGCGACTTCGTCTGCGTGGTTCGAGGTTTTTTGGCTCCCGCGGGAACTCTTTAATTTTCCTCTATCTCTGTGCCCAATTTCAGCCAGATCCATTCAGCCGTTGGCGCGTGATTGAGTACTTATATTAGAAAGCGTTTCGAGCACGGAGAACCCGTACAAATAATTACTGTTCTGAAATTCAAGATTTCTTTATTGTCCTGTTATTTATTTTTATTTTTGTGTAAAAACAAAAGCAATAAAATGTAACCTATTTTTTTTGTGATGGTATATACCTACGGTTTGTACGAAACTGTAACGTGACCTAACCTATAAATCCATGAGACCTCGACTATCTTTTCAATTGAAATACACATATAAAGCTTACCAGCACTCTGACTGTCTTCACTCGCTCGCCTCTCTCTTGACACTAAAGGCTCTTGAAAAGTAAGTGTTAAGCTTCCTCTCGGGCTGATTCTGGCTGCATCCACCTCGACAGCAGCAAGACTCCCTCTTGCACTCCTCTCGGAAGGGGCAATACTGCCTCTTGGACTTCTTTGGGAATCCGGAATAAGCGAACCTCTTGGACTCCTATTTAAATCAGGAAATTCCTTCTTTATTAGCGCATCAGGTGCTATACTCCCTCTAGGACTCGTTCTTGGACTTGGGCCCAGCTCTTTCTGACTCCTAGCAGGATCGATCTGTATACTCGCAACTGAATGTCGAGGACTTCTCCCGACATCGGGCACTAGAGAATTTCTAGGCAGATTCCACGAAGTTCCTTCTGGCACCAAACTTCTTCGTGGACTCCTAGCTGTTGAATCTGGTGTTATACTATTTCTCGGACTTCGGTTAAAGTCTTGAGGGTTCAGACTTAAGCGTGATCCATACGCTTGTTCAACACCTAAGTTATTTCTGGATGGTGCTAGTGTGTTTCTTCCTAAAGCAGTTTCAGGGGTTATAGAGTTTCTGGCTGATCTTGTTTCAGGGACTAAGGAATGTCTGGGACTTCGGTGGTAACTTTCTACGGCTGCGTCTGGGGCGAGGCTGGCTCTAGGGCTCCTTGGCGGTGGAGGTTCTATTTCGTCATCAGTTTCTGTTGTTGCCAGGGATGCTCGGCGGGAAGACTGAGCTGAAGGTCTCGGTGATCTGGTCTGGGGAGACGTTGCTGTGCTTTTTGAAGCCCGACGACGTCGAGACGAAGATGTCCTGTGCAACATTTTGGTGTATTTGGTTTATTCACTAGAATAGCTTATGCTATTGATTCAATGATACTTGATCTTTTCGTTTCTCTTGCCTGCAACAAAAGAAAATCTATATTAACATTTTGCAAATATTAAAACTGTATCTATCTGTAATTTATTTATCTGTAGTGTAGTGTATGTGTGCTAGAAAAAGAAAATAACGAGACAATGAGGGATTTGGGTACGTTCTTAGTCAAAGAAAACCCCTTCTGTTATGTTATTATAGTGGAAAGGGGTCACACGAAAACAATGGGGTCCTGAGGAATTCAGAGACAAAGACGAGTATTTCGGAGGAAGATAATAATATAACCTCCTCAGTTTGCTCGAATAAGGTGGATATGATGACAATTTAAAAGTAAGATCCCAGTAAAGTAAAAGTAAAAAAAAAAAAAAGTAAAATATACTTTATTGTACACAAAGAAATGAAATGATACAAAAAAAAACTATCATATTAATAGATAGGGCACAACAGGCGGCCTTATCGCTTAAACAGCGATCTCTTCCAGGCAACCTTAGGGTAGAGGAAACTTTTAAGAAAGCGGGAGGGGTGTACTGAGACATAATACTAATAAATAAATATTATTATCAGTGTTATCCATTATAAGACAAAATTGAGGAAAAAAGTAGTACTTCGTCCGCGTGGATTAAGTTTCTTTTACGATTCTCGCAGAAACTCCTTAATTTTCAGGAATAAAAAGTAGCCTATGTTACTCTGCAGGTCCTCAACTAAACCCATGCCAAAAATCAAGTCGATTCGTTGCTCCGTTGCGGCGTGATTGAAGGACAAACCAAAAAACTAAAAAACAAACACACTTTCGCATTTATAAAATTAGTATAATTGCTGGGATTAACAGAAACCAATACAAGTTTCAAAAGAAGCCAGTTTAAATCAGATCCAACCAAGTTTGAAAGAATCGGTGTTCAGTTTCGATCTTAGATTTTATGTAAGAAGTTTTAAGCCGTTCCTAGGGCCTCAGTCGAAGTTGTTGGTTCACAAGCGGTTCCAATAAATCTAAATTATACTTGAGCAACTTCGACGTTCAGGTAAATCACCCTTAATTCACCTTTGAGTCTACGGGAATGCCGTGAAATGTTACAAGGATCCTTCCTCGAAAAGAAGGAATTGTTTCATTAGCGGTAAACGTGACTGGAATTTTAATTTTATACTTAGGTAGGTACTTTAAAAGAAAAACTCAATCTCCTGTGAAAGTGATAAAAGATAGTTTGAAGTTAAAATTGTGTTACGAACAGTGGCTATAGAAAAAATACTATTAGGCCTTTTGCGCATTATAAGAAAATTTATTGTCTTATGGGTAACTAACTGATGCTGAGACGTGTTATTCAATCACGCCAGAACGGCTGAACGGATCTGGATGAAATTTGCACAGAGATAGATTTGTGGCGTGCATACTCATTAGACGCTGGCTGGTCATAGCTTCGAAGTCTATTTTCAAATATTCAAAACTAGATGATTCCCGCGACTTCGTCCGCGTGGATTAAGATTTTTGATTCCTGCGGGAACTCTTTAATTTTCCGGGATAAAAAGTAGCCTATATCCTTCCCCGGGAAACCATCTACTCCTGTACCAAATTTCATCAAAATCGGTTGAACGGACAGTTTTTTTTTTAATTCCCGCGGGAACTCTTTAATTTTCTGGGATAAAAAGTAGCCCATGTCCTTCCCCGGGATACAACCTATCCCTGTACCTAATAAAATACGCCAAGCCATAATACGAAAAGCATCTAGTATTGCTTTTAGCAAGTACTCTGCTTTGTAAGTAGTTAAGTAAATAAATAAATATTTAGCGTAAGATTCTTAATTTTAATTATATTATAACTAGGTATACTGATGTTGTGTGTTAATGATAAGTGCACGGCATAATATAAGTTGAGCGCGAACTCGCCAACAAACTGCGTGTGTAGTTTGGCGAGATACATAATTTTTGTATTTTTTTGTGCAATATAAAATAAATATTATTATTATTATTCAACTCTTTATTTGCACCACACAATAAAATAAAATAAAAAATAAGACATGAAATAAATTAAAGAAGAAGGATAGGTACAAAAGGCGGCCTTATCGCTAAACAGCGATTTCTTCCAGGCAACCTTAAGATTAGGAGAACGCTGGGAAACCAGAATGCGGGTGGCTCAAAATGTATGCTAAATTAAATAACACAATACACACATACATAATATAACATATAAATAGGTATATTATACTTAAACTAAAATATATACATCTAAATATATAGATACTAAATTATACATATTATATAATATAAATAATATATACATACACATTACACATACATACACTTACATACCATAGGATAATATAGAATAAACTAAAGTCGTCTTCAATTTGAAAGGAAATATGTCTTTAGAGCGTTCTTGAATACGCCCAGTGATTTCGATTGTCTAATTGTCAGTGGCAGTGCATTCCACAGTTCAATTGCCTGTACAGTAAAAGAATTTTGATAAAATTTTGTTTTGTGTGCAGGCATTTTCAAGATAAGTGTACGACAAGATCTTATGTCTGATTGCACCCCAAGAAATTGAAACTTCTCCTTAAGATAAGAAGGAGTTTTAATGTGAAATAAAACACAGTACAGAAGAGAAAGGACATGCATATCCCGGCGACGGCGAATAGGGAGCCACTTGAGCTTTTGACGAAATTCGGAAACGTGGTCATATTTGCGTAGGCCAAATATGAACCGAATACCAATATTTTGAAGTCGCTCAAGCTTATTAAGTTGGTCCTGAGTCAAATTAAGAAAGCTTGCATCCGCATAATCGAGAATAGAGAGAAGGAGAGATTGTGCCAACATAATTTTGGTAGGAATTGGCAAAAGGTTACGCAATCGACGCAACGAGCTCATAACAGCAAACGTTTTCCTGCTCATTTCCTTTATCTGCACAGACCAGGACAGTTCCGAATCCAAATGAATACCAAGATCTTTAGCAGAGGCACAGTATGGTATAGCAACGCCATCAAACATAATCGGAGAAATGCTCTGCCAGTCAACTCTAGAAATAAACCCTGGACTGCCAATAACAATTGCCTGAGATTTTGCAGGATTTACGCGAAGTCCATATTGTCTGCTCCACTCAGAAATTGCAGCTAGGTCGTTATTAATGGCGGTAATGGCTGAACCAAGGTCATCCAGAGTTGCAGACCGATAAATTTGGATATCATCTGCATACATGTGGTAGAGAGAAGAGATATACGGAGTAATAGAGTTAATAAAAATCGCAAATAGTAAAGGAGACAACACGCCACCCTGAGGTAAATAAATTAAAAAAAAAAAAAAAATGTATTTTTATATGAATATTGTAATGCAATTATGAACAATATATTATCTATTTTACCAGTGTTACACGCGTTTATCAGTTACGGAGTGTTTAGCTCTAGACGAGCTTACGAGGTGAACATCTCATCACCTCAGATTATAGTCTTGAATAACACATAGGCTACTTTTTATTCCGGAAAATTAAAGAGTTCCCGCGGGAACCATAAAACCTTAATCCACGCGGACGAAGTCGTGGGAATTTAATCAGCTATAGTTTTAAAATAACACTGCTTTAAGCGAAAGGTTGGTTGTGTGTTATGGTGGCGCGAGAAACATCCGGTACAGGCGGTCACGGCGGGCGGCGCCGGAAATTGCGGCACTGGGGAAACTACCGCGAACGCTTAAACGAGACCCTCTCTGAGATTGCCGACTCACGTAATGAGATACTTGCGCGCAGCTGGGTTCTTAACTTTTGTTTGAAATTACAGTAATATCACAACGTAAGTAAGTAATACTAGCTGATGCCCACGAGTTCGTCCGCTTGGATGGATTTAGTTTTTTTGGTTTCCGCGGAAACTCTTTAATTTTCCGGGATAAAAGGTATCCTATGTGTTATTCTCTCCTCTGTTACAAATTTCATCCAAATCCGTTTAGCCATTCTGGCGTGATTGAGTAACAAACACATCCATCCAACAAAACTTTCTTATTTATTTATACTACACCTGCTCAGAAAGTACCTTCATTCTTTTTTAAAAACGAGGTAGAAAGTACGTCATTGCTACAAACCAAATATGCGGGAGGGAAAGATGTATGAAATTTCATTTCTAACGTGCTAAGCGGGGAGAAAAACTATATGAAAATCCATTTCTAACGCGCTGTTTTTTTTTAATTTTAAGTAAATTAGGTATATGGACGTTGAGAATTTGGGTATGTCCTTATATGGATATAATATTAGAAGCAGCTTCACCATATTTGACATACAAAAGTCAAATATGGTGGATGTCGATTGTCGATATCAATGTCGATTTTGATGGTCGATTGTCGATATCGATGTTGATTGTCGATATCGATGTCGTGGTCGGTTGTCAATATCGATGTCGATTGTCGCTATCGATGTATCGATGTCGATTGTCGATGTCGATTGTCAAAGTCGATTGTCGATGTTGATTGTCGATATCGATGTCGTTTGTTGATATCGATGTCGTTATCGATGTAGATTGTCAACATCGATGTCGATATCTTTGTTGATTGTCGCTATCGATGTCGATTGTCGATATCGAAATCTATATTGAAATAATCCTCAAAATGTACCTAAAATAGTCTAGTTTTGATAGTGAAGCTTCGAATGAAGTGACTCACTTCACTTTGTAAGTTCGTTTAATCACTAATTATTATCGCTTATTTTCCTCGCAGGTGTAGTATAAAGCACTATGTATCACTCGGTAGAAAGTACGATTCCTACCTCGCGTGTATTGCGGCCCTTCGGCTACGCCTCGGGCCTCAAACTACACCCTCGGTAGTAATCGGTCACTTTCTCCCCTCGGTGAACAATGTACTATTATTAGTATAGTTAAAATACTGGATGATGACGGTTATCAAAACCGGGAATTAAAGAGTTCCCACGGGAACTCTTTAATTTTCCGGCGTTGTCTAGGATATGGAATGCCCTTGCGAGTTGCGACTTTTTTCCTCAAAATTCAAGCATATTATAGAATAGGTCCATCTATATTGCAGTAGGTAAGTACGTAGTATGGAACTTGGATCCGCTTCCCAACGCAATTCCCCTCACCTTGTGCGGAGTTACGCATCCACCGCGGATAAATTTATCACCCCTCAACTTAACGTAACTGTTCCGACTCGACATTAATTAGGCACCCCTGCGTTTTAGTTGTTATTTGAGTTCAGAACAAGAAATAAGGCTAAATTTTGGAAAATCCCGCGAAAACCGCGCGCGGTCAATAGTCTTTTTTTGAAATCGAAATAATATATATAAAACGAAAAGGTGACTGACTGACTGATCTATCAACGCACAGCTCAAACTATTGGACGGACGGGACTGAAATTTAGCATAGGTACAGATAGCTTGAATTACGTACGCTAAGAAAGGATTTTTGAAAATTCAACCACTAAGAGGGTAAATAGGGGTTTGAAATTGATGTAGGCCACGCGGACGAAGTCGACGGCAAAAGCTTGTATAATATAAGTAGCTAGCAATCGAACAACACCAGTCCCAAAGAAACCGCCAATGTGTGGACGACTAAGCAGCAGTCTAAGATGGTAGCGGGCTAGCATGTTAGGGGTATAGCAGCTACCTATATTAAATCCAAAAGACCAGAGAAAATTAAGAAATTATAAATTCCCAAATTGCCGGGAGTCAACTCGGTACCTCCCACGTTAAGACAATAGCGCTCAACACTACGCAAGGAAGGTTGTCGGAGTGGTGGAAGAGTAACAAAAACTGAGCCAAAATTTCAACTATATACAGCTCTTATACTTTACTTTTAAAATGGTTAAATAAATAAATAATTATTGATTGGTTCCATAATTTACAAAAGTAAGTCTATTGTATGGTCGGTCTCTGCAGTCAAGTTATTTTCAATTTATGTTTTGCAGAACAAAATTAATTGAATTTATTTTATTTTCTTATTTCAACTAATGTTATTTAAATATTAACTTATTTTTTACTTATTATCTACATTAAATAATGTTTGTATAATAAACAGTAAGTAGGTTTTAAGTTTATTAAGGTTGTGATAAACAGACTGAAGTACGGATTATTGTGATACCGTAAAAGTAGAAAAAAGCAGAAGCCAGCTGGATTAGTAACTAGAAAACCTTTTTACTTTATGTCCTTTGCTGCGACGCGTTAAAAAATGAAAGATGAAGACAGATAACGGTTTTCTCAACCTCACAAGTAGGGTTGCTATTCTTTTAACAGTCCTGGATTTCTCGGGATATATTCTTATGAAAAACTTAGAGGGCTGTATGCGGACTTTTGTCTAAAGTTGTTAAAAAAAAACATTTAATGCCCAAAAAAAAGAGTGTAATGTTTTCAGGGTTCATCTAAATTTATTTAAGTATGTACGTTTCTTTACTCCAAAAAACTTCTAAATGCCTAATCTTTGCATGTATGGGGTATTATTAAAATCCATACATCCTCCCGAGTGATACTGGCTTTAATTTTTTTTAATTCACTATGACAGGGCAGTCGTGTTTCTTTAATTTTTAATTATGTTCACCTAATTGTTCAAATTTGATTCAACTCTATGCTTTTTGAACGTCAATATAATAAAACGGACAGAAAAACGGATTTTCGCTTTATTGTTTATTACAAAACAGGCTTGCGCTTGACGACAATCATGCTTATGAAAAGCAATGATTGTTATGCAATGGTAAGGTTGAAGCGCGCTTGCCTATCAAATGCCCATCCAATCTTGCCTTGGAGGTACTTACACAATACGTGGCAGAAAACACGGATACCGGAAGAGCGTATCAAACCTTAGCGGTTTGTATGAGCAGTATCCTTACTCTAAGCTTTATTACACACATTGACATATTGCTACACATATTGACGTGCAGTTATTTATAAAATATAATGGTGACAATAGCGTCAAAGTAAAATGAACCTTAATAGAGAAAATTAAGAAATTGTAAATTCCTATTTTGACTCTGTCGAAAATCGAACCCTGCACCTCTCACTATTAGACCACAGCGCTCACAACAGTGCCAAGGTGCCAAAACTTTACGCTGACCACAAGAGAATGAAGGAACTAGAAGTTTAATTCGCTATTATCCGCGACAATAGGCAAATCTATGTGGTACAGTGTGTATCACGCATTTATTGCCCGCGATATTCATCACACCACAGAAATCTTCCAAACTACTCTCAACGTACGTTCACTCCGACACCGGAGCATCTTCAGGAGATGTTGACTCGACAATGCACGATTGTAATTAATGTTGATTGCTTTACAATCGTGCATTGTCGAGTCAAGATCTTCTGAAGATAGTTCCTTCATCATCATGGACTTCCGCAAAGTAACGCCTACTTCTATCTAATATTTGACTTTTAATATAAAAATTGTGACTACATTTTTTAATTTATGACATTAAAATTATGTACTTGAGTACCTTTTTTTTTAATTCTAATATAATAATTATGACAGTTTTATTATGAAGCTGCGACATTGTAATTTGTAAATAACATAACATATTATATTTTAATTTTTGTATTATTACGTGCTTGGGTAACTTATTAATTTTTATGACATATCAATGTTAATTTTTATCAATGTTGTATTGTATTATACCGATCTGACTTTTGTAAGCGCTTTTTATAAGTCCAAGCGAAGAATAAATATCAATATACAAATATGATATCATACTAATATTATAAATGTGAAAGTGTGTTTGTTTGTTGGTTTATTGGTTTGTCCTTCAATCATGCCGCAACGGAGCAACTGATCGACGTGATTTTTGGCATGGGTATAGTTGAGGACCTGGAGAGTAACATAGGCTACTTTTTATCTCAGAAAATTAAGGAGTTCTCGCGGGAATCAAAAAAGATTAAACCAAGCGAACGAAGTCGCGGGCATCAGTTAGTACAAATATACAAGAGAGTCCCAAATGTAGTTGTGCTGAAGTTGGCCACCCTACTGACAAGTAAATCGCATTAAACAGAGCCGAGGCAGAGATGGATAGCTTGTCACTTCAGCTCTGCGGAAACTATCCGTTAATTCAGACACTGAAACCCTTTCCAGGGTCGGTACTACCATCGCTTCAAGCAGTATTGTTTTAATATTGTTGTTTCAATCACATTCCTTATTTTAGGGATGTCATGATTTCAAAACTGAGATTAAGGCCATTTGCACAAAGACTCTTAAACTGATTTAGTTAAATATTTTAATGCTGGCCCTTTGTGGCAACTACAATATGCATTTGTCAAAAAGGGACAGCATTACACAATGTAACTAAATCAGTTTAAATGTCCTTGTGCAAGTGGCCCTAAAGATTCAATGTTTATTTATTCAAATTAGGTGCATTGTATACCTTTTTTGAAAGACAAATATACGTGATAATTGATTTATTCATATCGGTATCTTTAAACTAAAGCTACGAAGGTTCCAAACGCGCCCGTCTGAGAAGAGCCCACAAGTCACAACAATCTAAGCCGGTTTTTAAAAAGTAATACTGCTTTATGAGTTAATACTAAACCCTCTGGGAAGTTTACGATCCTGCAACTATAATACTATGTAATGCGATACAAGAGACTTGAAAATCTTGTATTTTTTTCATGAAAAAAGTAAATCGTCTCAACCCGTACCATTATCAGATGGTCATGAACATCTCAATCACATGTCTCCAGGCATGGGTCTCTTCTCAGAATGAGAAGGATTTAGGCCGTAATTCACCACGCAGGCCAAGTGCAGAGTAGCAGATTTCACAAACGTTTAAGAAAATTAAGGGGAGGTAGTACCATTAAGGATGGCCTGACAAAATTTAATTAAAATTAATTAATTATTTTTGATTAATTAATTTAAAAATAGCCTAGACCGGATTATGATAGTCAAACTATTATAGGCGTATTAATCTAGTATTAAATAAAAATTAAAAAAAGGTTTCATCTGGTAAACAGATGGGTGAAGGTCATTGTATATTCGGAGCTATGAGTAAGTAGGCTACCCACGACCTGAATTTACATAGCCGTCTATCCCTATCAAACAAAGAATGACAGGTAATATTATTACCTATGTCTAGTTATGTATTAATGCCTTTTGTACGTTCCATCTATGCTGTAATTAATCTTGGTTTTTTTTGTTATCGTACTGGGCTGGACTATTCTAGGGCTGGAACCCAAAACCAGGTAAACTTTTTTTTTTATCTACTACAAGCTAGCCCTTGACTGCGATCTCACTCACTCTGGTGGTAAGTGATGATGCAGTCTAAGATGGTAGCGGGCTAACCTGTTACCTGCTAACCTAAAAAAACTTAAGACAGCTGAGGAGCATGCACCACAAGACGGACGACCAAATTTTTCCTATGAAAGGGCCTATCTAGTACCTACATTCTACATATATATCGATGGTAGGTAGGTACCAGGCTACCTTTAAATACTTATTATACTTTACCTACTATATTACTTTATTTAAGATTATGTATTGATTATGTAAATGATAGAGGAGCATGGAGCATGGATTTGATCGCTCCAGCAATGCTGGGGACAGCGGTTACTTGTGTACACATTGATATAGTAATTGTAAATGAATTATTTAAAAAGAGCAACCACCGAGTTTCTTGCTGGTTCTTCTCGGTAGGAATGGCATTCCGAACCAGTGGTAGATTCACTTGACGATTCAAAAGTACTTGTAAAAGTTTATTTGAATAAAAAATATTTGATTTTGATTTTGATTTTGATTTTACCGGAAATGTAGAAAGAAATGCTACATCAATATTATCATTTTGTAAGAATTTTTTCATGTATTACGTTTTCATATTTGGTAAAGTTTAATCCTTAATAGAATCGAGTCTACCTTGATAAACAACGTATGGTACAAGTCATGAAACGTAACGTGGTCTACCTACCTGCTTCTCGTTGGTCTTTTTTATAGGAACTTGTGGGAAAACGCTTAAATATTTCAAAATTGTACTTACCATACTGAACAGTCTATAAAAGAGATTCATTCAGATTATCCCTAAATGATCAAAGTATTAATGATGACTGATGAGATCCTTATAGGATCCAAAGTAACCCACATAACTCAACGAATCACCAAGCTAAAGTTTTAATGGATGGAAACCATAATTCAAAGAACCGCACTACAGGGTTCTAAAGGGCTTGATCATTATCATTCAATCATTCAAAATACTTAGTCAACAACGTGTGCGATGATTTTTGCAAGAGTGGCATATTTTCAGTAGTGGATATCTATTGGTTTAAATAAAAAACTAGTCACGCTGAAAATAGCTGCGATTAAATTGAGACCGAACAATCTTTTTATTGAAAACTTCTTTAGGCGTTTGTTGAGCACTTTTTGGTAGGGGGTAAAAATGTTGAATACGCGAACCGACCGCGAGACCGACACCGTTCTTCTCAAGACAAAAGGTGTTAAGTTTAAATAGTACATTCGTAATTAAACTTTAATGTCTCAGTTTTAAGGTTTATATTAATAAGTGCTGTGGAACTGAGACCGTAATCTCGCGTTGTTACGAAGAAACAAGGTCTTATATATAAATATAGTACATTCGTAATTAAACTTTGATGCGTTTTAAGGTTTATATTTGAAATTTTTTTATTGTAATTTTTTTTTCTTTTTTTTAATTAGAAAAAAATTAAAAATAAATATTCGTTTTCACTTCTGTCGGCAGTCCCTATGACTGCCAATTTATTAAAAATTTATACACCAACACATGGCTCCTATCAAACTTGCTAGCAAGTGATGATGTAACCTATGATAGAACGGGTTTCTCTGGAAGATGCCTATCCAGTAATCAATGAATTTTGTCACAACACAGCTATGATTTAATACTAAACCGCTATCTCTTATAACTTACGCCTACGCTCGAGATGAAACACGATAACACAAATAGTTACATACGTTATAAATGTTATAACGTACCCAAATTAAACGTAAATATTGGGGAAATGCTTGCGACATTTACATTTGTTCCTAATCTTTCTATAAGTGAACATTTGTCATAATTTATGAAATGGAAAAAACGGTACTGAATAATATATAAATCCAATGCTAACAAATGAATCGGCAGTATACAAAGCATAATTATTATGAACTAGATCAGGGATGGCGAACACGCGTACCATGAATGGCACGCGACACAATATTTTGGCCACGTCACCGATCACAAAATTAATTATGCACTAAGAAAAAAAAGTGTGAAGTAGGTATTATATGTCGAACGGACGCGAGTAATATAAGTTTTTTGTCATCTAATGTGCAATACAACAGAAGTCACACAAATTTTCACATTATTAAATATTAATCACAAACTCAAAATTATTTGATGGCACGTCTATGAGTTCATTAAAAATTTCTTTAGAAAAAATGGCACGTTGATACATAAAGGCCTACGCTGTACTAGATGATGCCCGCGACTTCGTCCGCATGGATTTAGGTTATTTGATTAACGGATCTTTACTTTTTCGGGATAAAATTTAATAAGCATCCTTCCCCGGGATACAAATTATCCCTCTACCAAATTTTATCAAAATCGTTTAAACAGATGTCCATCTTTTCAACCGATTTTGATGAAATTTTGTATAGAGGTAGATTATATCCCGGGGAAGGACATAGGCATATTTATCCCGGAAAATTAAGGAATTCCCGCGGGAATGAAACAAAACTCAATCCATGCGAACAAAGTCGTGGGCATCATCTAGTTTATAATATTACCACAGAATATAATATTACGATGGATGTTTGTTTGTCTGTTTTCACTTCTCATTCGTAAAACCGACTTTGACAAAAGGTACCTACAGCGATAGCTTGTATCCTAGAGACTGAAGTAGGCTTTGTATCCACGTGGACGAAGTCGCGGGCATCAGGTAGTGAATAAAATAAAGCACCATCTACTTACCTATTTACTAACAACCGCAAATACTTTTATAACATGGTTCCCAAAGAGTTTCCAGATTTGCCATTACACAAATTTAAAGACTGTGTTAAACAGCATTTGTTAAGTCGAGGTTATTACACTATCGATGATTTTCTGAATGACAGTTGCATGGAACCAACCGGCCTCGCATCCAGTGACCCACACAAGTCAGTGTAATACTTTATGTATGTGTTGTATTGTTTACATATTGTAACCTTTTTCTTTTTTTAAGAAAAGAGCAACTACTGAGTTTCCTGCCGGCTCTTCTCAGTAGAATATTTTCCGAACCGGTGGTACAGTCTTAACGTATCTTAGGTGACACAAGTTGTCCTACATGAAATAAATAACTCTTTTATCATTTTATCAAATCCGATCAAAAAACACTGTAAAACGCTATTTTACACCCCAGGCTGCAAACTGCGCAGCTCTCATACAATATTTGTTCAATAGAAATATCCCAGGAATATTTTTATTCATTTTCCTTCGCGTGTTATCTTACACTGCAGGTTTTCTGGTAAACCACACGTAGACTTTTTCTTGGATTTGTTTTAAAATTGTATTACATTTTCAAAGTGTGAAAATAATTCTTGTGAAAACTATAAAAATAAATTCACCTTCATATATTTCAAAATTTGTCTTTTACTAAAATATGATAAATACCTTTAATTTCAGCTACTTGGAGATTTTAAGTGGCCTAGTGGTCAAAGGCGCTCAGGGCGTGATTCCCGGAGAGATACAGGTTCGAATCCTGCCAGTTACGAAATTTTTAATAAATGAAATGTAATTTTTATTTGGAGCAACTAGGGCTCAATTTGTTAGTAGACAACAATTTAAATTCTTATAAATTAATGTTATTAACTACACAATACTAAGTTAGAATCATGAGAAAAATAAAAACTTTGCTTTCGTGTGATACTTACTCGTACATACAACTTTTCAATGATGATGACAAAAAATTAAAATCCAAAAATTAATCCTTTTTTAAGGATCTATCTTCTCGTCTCACAGAGTCACCCGCAGGTGACCGGAGGGCTGGCAGTTACCTCGGCCAACATATAAGTTTGGCTATTCAGTGGGCAGCATTCAGTAACGCAGCCAGCGTTCTGGGCACATTGCCTCATTGCAGCGGTTTGGATGATATCTAATATGTAAGGTTTTAAATTCAGTTTAAATTTAGATGTTAAGTTTTGATAAAATGTTTAAAGATATTGTCCATAGTGTGAATTCACCCTTGTCGTCTCCTCGCGGGGAGTGTCGGATATCATTACATCCGAGCTAATTGGACTTCCGATTGAATTTCAAATATACGCGCCAATTATTTGCACACCGCTCTGGACAGGCGACGGACAGTGTTCCGGACATCATTACAATTCCAAATCGACATGGTTTTAAGTTCTCTCAACGCAATTCTAAATTTCATTTCACATTTTAGGTACTTATTTATTTACTAGATGATTCCCGCGTCTTCGTACGCGTGGACAACGGTTTTTGATTCCCGCGGGAACTCCTTAATTTTCCGGGATAAAAGCCTGAGTCAAATAAAAGATAAAGTAACCTATGTCCTTCCCCGGGATACAAACTATCCTTATACCAAGTTTCATCAAAATCGGTGGAACAGATATAAGCCGTGAAAACGTAGCAGATAGACACACTTTTACATTTATAATATAAGTATGGATTCAATCCTCTTTTAGATTAACACCCAGACAATTTCGGCAAAAGCAACGTAAATTGTGCAATAGAAACGTTCTCCGAAGTGTAAGTAAGAGCTAGCGAAACCAATATAGTGGTAATTGGAGTAATGAAGGCAATTTTACGACGCCATCCCGTCTGCTGTAAAGGATTGGATGGTTTCCAATCGGGACTCCGGTTTATTGGGCCATCGGGATGCCACCAAATGTTTAGACGCTCTTTTATGGTGAAATAAATTGAAAACCATTAAATCCCTTGCCTATTGCTGAGAGAATTGGATTTAGGTGTCGTCTGTGGAATTTTGCTGATATCAGCAAAATTCTTTCAGAAAAATTTCAAATAAATGAAGAATATTTCTTTGCCGGTAGGGTAGTAACAAGCCACGACAAGCCTCACACGAGACCAGACTAGAAAATTCAGAAATGACAAATTCTCAAATTGACCCTGCCGCTAATCGAACCCGGGACTCCCTATATAAGAACGTAGTGCTCGTAACTGCGCCAGGTAGGTCGTCAGTACAGTAAATTATTACCTTCCACCAGAAAAGAAAATTTACTTTCTGGTAGGTAAAGTTAACTCTAACAGAAAGATGATTCGAGGTAAGTACCCAATCCATATAGTCTATTATCCATCCATACTATTATAAATGTGAAAGTGTCTATCTATCTGCTTTCACGGTCCAACTTTTTAACCGATTTTGACGAAAGGTACGGAGATAGGGTGCATCCCTGATCCCGGGGTAGAAGATAGGCCATTTATCCCGGAAAATTAAACAGTTTCCGCGGGATTCAAAAACCTTAATCAACGCGGGCGAAATCTCGGGTATCATCCAGTGTTGAATATTTAATTTATTAAAGGCAACAATACAAAACCAAAACACTTAATATAATAACTGTCACAATTATAACAATAACATTGTGGTAATGCCAACAAAGATATTAATATAGAGGATCTCTGGACTTGACCCTGTAGGAATTACGCTAATCCGGCTTTGTCATTGTCCTTTGTTGGAACTTATCGCGAAATTGCAGATGTGCCTCAGAGCCCGGAGTGGATATAGACTTATAATAGCCTCGTTGGTCTTGTGGTTAGAATGTTCGACTGCGGCCGACTAGGTCCCGGGTCGGGCCATAATTACGTATTGGGTTTTTCTGACTAGAAATTCTCAGTACTAGTCCGGAGTTAGGATCGAAGTAGGCGGTGTTTCACCCCCATGCCTCGGAGAGCATGGTAAGCCGTCGAGTCGGTCCCGGTTATTATCATAAACATGATAATAGTCGTCAAAGCCTGCCAACCCGCATTGTATGAGAGTGGAGGCCTGTGTGTATACGTTAATAGGCTGTAGTGGAATGTTTTTTATTCCACTACAAGTTAGCCCGTGACTGCAGTCTCACCTGATGTTAAATAAATAAATAGTCATTTATTTGGGGGGTTTAGAGCGGGGTTGCCATTCCAGCACCATGGGACTCCCGCGAAATTATGTTTGTCTTTTAAACAAAATTCATCCTCAAAATTTAACAACAATATGCTATATAATATCTATAATAAAGTGTACATCTCGTACGTGACCAATGTTTCATTCAGGCGTGCTTACACTTTTTAGACACAGTTCATGATTTATTTCAGATCTAACAATTTCTACTTTCGACATCTGCCCCCCGATTTATAAGGAACTCGTAATCGTTTTATTTGTCAAACGTATAATTCGACCTCTTCAAGGAGTCCATAGATACCTGCATGACGTGCAGGTATCTATGGACTACTTAAATAAATAAATAAATAAAAGCTTTATTGTTTACATTAGCTATTGTTAGTAGTTGAATACAATTTATCTTAAGACTAAATAAAAAATAAAACTAACAACAAAACAATTGGAGACAACCTCAGCATTGCCGAGCATTGGCAACAATACTCAGCGCTGGTTTTCAGTTTGCTCCATTCCAGAAAAAAAAACTTGAACAGGTCAAAACTGTACAAAGTCAAACTTCTATTGAAGTTCTATTAAATATACGATGTATTTGAAATGGTGCATTAAAAAAACTTTATTGTAAGTTCTTCTCAGACCCTGGGCGCATTTTTAACCCTCGTAGTTTTAGGATACCGTAACCTCAGTCCTCAACCCTGATGCTGCAGGGTACAGAACTCTTTAAAAATAGCGATTTAGGATATTTTATGGTGAATTCATATTGTAGGTGTTAATCAACGACTTCATAACCCAAGTCCCAACTCCTAAACTTTGATGATGCAGGGTACTGGACTCCTAAGCCGTGGGGATTAAGAGCACACTAAAAACTTAAAAATAAAAATTATTTCCAAAAAACCGTCTTCCACTGTAAAGTAAAAAATAATTTTGATTTCTACACACTATGTTGAAGTTGGGCGAATATTGCAAAGATAGGCAAAGTTGACGCGTCAGGTTCGCCCGACTTCAACATACGAGTAGTGCGTAGAAATCAAAATAATTTTTTACTTTACAGTGGCTTTGGAAGTCGGATTTTTGGAAAGAACTTTTATAAGATGTCAAATGATTACGATTTGCTTAGACAATTGGGTCTCTGTTATCTGTAGTAACTCAAAGGTTGATTGTATTAACTATTATCGCAGACGCGCCCCAATTGTTCAAGGTGCTAACGTAATTGGAAAAAAAAAATATCCAGACCTATCTGTTCATTTTCTTATTCTATTAGAAGTCTGGCAATTTTGTGAAGCTTTTCCTAATTCAATGGAAAAAATATCTAATTATCTTAAAAGACACGAATACTGGATTAACTACATAGTATGAACTTACAAAGGTTCTTGCCCTGGCATTTGTCAAGTAGAATTTCGGAGAAATACGTGAGGGATGGAATATCCATAAAAACCAAATTATTTATTGTATTAAATTTATAATACTAATTATAGTATTAATTTTTTAACAACAGTCCTGATACCAATTTTTACAGAAATAAATCGCGAAAGATAATTAATATTATATATATTTCTAAATTTTAACTGAACACCTTTTAATATCTATTTCTCTAAATCCATACTAATATTATAAATGCGAAAGTGTGTCTGTCTGTCTGTCTGTCTGTCTGTCTGCTACGCTTTCACGGCCCACCTGTTGAACCGATTTTGATGAAATTTGGTGCAGGGGTAGATGGTATCCCGGGGAAGGACATAGGCTACTTTTTATCCCGGAAAAATAAAGAGTTCCCGCGGGAATAAAAAAAAACTGTCTCTTCACCCGATTTTGATAAAATTTGGTACAGGGGTAGATGGTTTCCCGGGGAAGGACATAGGCTACTTTTTATCCCGGAAAATTAAAGAGTTCCCGCGGGAATCAAAAATCTTAATCCACGCGGACGAAGTCGCGGGAATCATCTAGTTGTCTAATATTTATAAGTATAAACAGTTTTTAAACTTAAAGCATAGCCTATAGATTCTTTATTGCAGACTATTTTTACTACATTTTTATATAGATTTATTCGATTTTATATACCTACCAGATTATTATTCTTAGAAAACTTTCCCGACTAATATTGAAGGCTTTGAAACATCAAAACAACAACAAACCCAACAAGCTTATAATGAGGTACATTTTAAGCTTCTATAACAAACCCAAATTAAATAATTATATCCATACTAATATTATAAATGCGAAAGTGTTTCTGTCTGTCTGTCTGTCTGTCTGTCTGCTACGCTTTCCCGGCCCATCTTTTCAACCGATTTTGCTGAAAATTGGTACAGGGGTAGATGGTATCCCGGGGAAGGACATAGGCTACTTTTTATCCCGGAAAATTAAAGAGTTCCCGCGGGAATAAAAAAATCTGTCTCTTCACCCGATTTTGATGAAATTTGGTACAGGGGTAGATGGTATCCCGGGGAAGGACATAGGCTACTTTTTATCCCGGAAATCTAAAGAGTTCCCGCGGGAATCAAAAATCTTAATCCACGCGGACGAAGTCGCGGGAATCATCTAGTTAATAATATATTCATACTTCCATACTAATATTATAAATGCGAAAGTGTGTCTGTCTGTCTGCTACGCTTTCTCGGCCCATCTGTTGAACCGATTTTGATGATATTTGGTACAGGGATAGGTTTTATCCCGTGGAAGGACATAGGTTACTTTTAATCCGGAAAATTAAAGAGTTCCCGCGGGAATCAAAAACCTTAATCCATGCGGACGAAGTCGCGGGCATTATCTAAATAATAATAAGGCGAAGCTTTATTATTATTCACAAAATAACACTAATGAGGATTTAAAGTGGAAAATTATTTTGCGGAAATTTATCACAATTAATAAATATTTTAAGCCTCTTATTTTGCTATCATCTGACAATCGATTCGCTTAAAATAATGTTTGCACAATATAAGCAGACCACCAATGTACTAAATAAAAATTATTGTGTCTATTAATAGTAGGTACTTACCCCGTACCTCTTCCACCAGAAAAGGATTATTCGAAACTAGACGAAACCCGCACCTTCGTACGTGTTCAATTTTTTTTTTATTCTCGTGGGAATTTAATTTATATCCATAAGTACTTACTAATATTATAAATCCGAAAGTGTGTCTGTCTGTCTGTCTGCTACGCTTTCACAGCATGTTTGTTTAACCGATTTTGATGAAATTTGGTGCAGGCATAGGTTGTATCCCGGGGAAGGACATAGGCTACTTTTTATCACGAAACGAAAAAAATCTTAACGCGGACGATGTCGCGGGCATTAACTAGTTTTAGATAAAGTAGCCCTAGCCCTAAGTAGCACATTTATAATATTAGCAGGATATTGTTAAAAAAATCAAAGAGCAGCCAACCGGTTTGTTGCTGGATTGTCTCGGTAGTTAGGAAGTTAGTAGGAAAAGTTTATTTGGACGCCTTTTGATTTGAGTTCTGTATATTTCCATGAGGAATATTGTGACAGATGAATAATAATTGTGTATTTATTTTATATGGATCATTACCTAATAATATAAATGTTTTTTTTTTTTTTTTATTCCACTACAAGCTAGCCCTTGACTGCGATCTTACCTGTTGGTAAGTGATGATACAGTCTAAGATGATAGCGGGCTAACCTGTTAGGGGCATGGCAGTTATATTAAACCCATACGCCTTCGGTTTCTACACGGCATCGTACCGGAACGCTAAATCGCTTGGCGGCACGTCTTTGCCGGTAGGGTGGTGTCCTCCTATACAGCGACCAATCTCCACAGAGATTAGCCATCTGCGCGGGAGATATTATAGTGCACAAGTTTATGCTCACAACAGGTGTACCTACTCTCTATTCACTCACTCTCATAGCCCCATACGGTGGAAAATCCGAAACGAAAAATAATAATTTTACATATTTTACACTTGACATATTTTTGTACTTTCCCATTAATGGAGCTAGGGTGCCTAAAATTTCCTTAACAAACACAATTTTCCATTTATTCATATTCCATTATCATTTCGCGACAACATTATGATCCATTCCATATAACGGCACAATTTTCATCGCTTCAAAAACGCGACGAAGTGGCAAAATTTAATAAGCGTCGCGTTGGACAGCTAAGAAGTGTAAGGACTTGGTCAAACTCAACGCGTGGTCGTCTGGAGCATGTCAAACTAATACCTGAGTACAATTTGTAATACTAATATTATAAGTTTACAGTTTACACGTCATTAAGTGTGGTTGTTTGTTACTCCGTCACGGTACAATGACTGAACCGAATTTGGGATGGAGGTAGCTTAAACTCAAAATTGACATAGTAACTATAGGGTAAATATTTATTCCAAAAATTTAAAGAATTTCCACGAGAATTAAAAAATTTAATTCACATGCCAATCTTTCAGTACTTTTTATTTGTAAGCGAACCGATGGTTCAAGTGGTCCAGCCATGACATGTGGTGTATATTACACTCAAAGGAGACGTAGGCTACGATCTATTATAAAGCGTAATTTTTACTTTTACTTGACGTGGATAAAATCAAAGTCAAAATTAATTAATCAAACTGTGTATCACTGTAGATTTTTGAACGTAAATAGTTAATTTAATATTAACAACGTGATGAAAGAAGAAAAGTTCAACATAAATCGGTCTTCTTGCAACTTGCAACTCTGAAGATCTAAATACATTACATAGATTTCAGCCTCAGTGTCCACATAATCTGAGTCCGTATCGACCAATTTCAGCCTCACTTACCCTCAATTGACGCCTACTTGGTCTGAGGTCCAGCTCCCCACAGTATAGTATAATAACTTAAACTATTGTATTTAATTTATATACTTACCTAAGTCAATACATACGTAAGTATATATATTTTTTCTACAATATATTACAATTAATATATTGTAAAAAAAAGAGCAACTACCGAGTTTCTTGCCGGCTCTTCTCGGCAGAACTTTCTTTCCGAACCGGTGGTAGAGTCAAACCATGACGTAGCATAAGAGACACCTGTTTGTCCTACATGTTTAAATAAATAAATTGAAACTGATGCTTATATTATTATATTAAAAAGCTACATTCACTGTAAAACCGGACCATACGTTCAGTGCGTCTTGTCATGTTGGTCTGCCGCTGTCTTGACGCGACTCGTTTGCCCGAGACGTAAAGGCGAAATTGATGACGACAGAATGGTAAAAACAGAGAGGTAGGCAAAGTAGATCCACAGATAAGGGGGCGGGGAAATGGAATCTGTCTTTTATATTTTGGAAAATCCTAATAAGTTCGAGACAGCCGGAGGTCGTACATTTTCATAATTAATGTTTTATCCTTGTTGCTTTTTTCGGTACAAATGGGGATTGCTTACTTTTCTTGTAAATAAATAAGGCATTGTGAGAGCTGTCTGAGTAAAAATTGTAGATAAATTAGTCTATATTATGTCGGAGTTGTCTGCTAAAAATAAAAAGAAACTGACTGGAATGTCAGGGTTTAGCACGTAGCTTGTCCATAAAGAGTCCCATTAAAATTATAAGTATACTTAGATATTTTTTAAATATGAATAGCATGGAAATGAGTAGGCAGAACAATCCAATGTTAAATGAACCTTATTTCATCCTTGGAGCAACAACCTTGGATTCATTGTTATTAAGGAATTATCTAAATAAAAAAACAATAAATTTCAACAATTTTATCGGCCAAGGGATTTTAGATAAATGAGGCATCTTCTGGCTATTGTTTTCTAATTGGTCTTCTATCATGTAGGTCTACTTAGTTGCAGTCAATGACCTTCTATACACAATCACACGAGTATAACACAATGCAATGTATAGATGGAGCAGTCAAAGCAAAATAGGGTGAATTAGAAGCGTGTGCCATGTTTGGGCTCTGTTTTTGTATGCCACGATTTGTCCATTTGTATAGAAGGTCATTGGTTGCAGTAAACATATTTTTGGTTGTTCAAAGACAAAGTCAAATACGGTTCAGCCGGTCAAGCAACTATATTATGTATACCGTGTCTTTCTGTATTTTTAACCGACTTTCAAAAAAGGAGGAGGTTCTCAATTCAGCGCGTATTTTTTTTAATGTATGTTATATCTCCGTGGTTTCTAAGCCGATTTGAAAAATGTTTTTTTTCAGTGGTTAGAGGAAGCTCTCGAGGAGGTCCCATAAAAAATTCTGACTCCAAATCCTCAACCCTGACACTAAGAAGTTAAAAGACTTCAACATAGTGAGTAGAAATCAAAATTATTTTTTACTTTACAGTGGCGTTGGAAGTCGGTTTTTTGGAAAGAATTTTTATTAACTATAGCCTCTTCCCGTTTCACATTATTTATAGCGTTGTCAGGAGAGCAGTTCGCGGCAGTTAGTTACTTAGTGATAAACTTTCGAGACGATTTCGTTCAATTCAATATTTATAAAAGGAGGGCTAACAAAGACAGCTCGCGTGCTGGTAACAGGCGGGCGTGGGCCACCGGGAAGTCGTCGATAAATCGATAAGACGATGTTAACCTACAATACCGGCATTATGTTAACATCTGACGAATGGCCGACTTGCGTAATGCCTTCGACCCTTTTTTGACCTGGGGACGGAGGCACACTACCAAATTATTACCATCGCTTAAATCCGTATTGTTTTAATATTGTTTACTTTTTAGAATATTATAATCCTTACTATAGGGACGTAAAAAGTGTCATTTAGAAATAATACTCCTTTAAGCGATGGTAGTAGGTAACCCAGTGACTTTCAAAAATAGAATAAGTTGTAGATGAAAAGAAATGTAATTTGCAAAAGTTTTTTGAACAAAATACAAAGTCAAATACAAAGATGATAGTGGCGTGCTGTTCATCTTATCTTACTAATATTATAAATGCGAAAGTTTGGATGGATGGATGTATGGATGGATGTATGAATGTTTGTTACTCAATCTGCATGCCCCAACAGTTGAACGGATCTGGCTAAAATTTGACACAGAGGTAGAAATTAGTCTGGAATAACACAAAGGCTACTTTTTATCCCGGAAAACTAAGAAGTTCCCGCGGGAACTAAGGAACCTCAATCCACGCGGACGTAGTCGCGGGCATCAGCTAGTACAGGCATAAAAGCACTGCTTACCCAAACGGAAATACGTCCATGCTCATTTGTCATTAAACAGCTAGTAAATAGGTGTCCTGACTGACAAATGCCTACCCTGCGTGATGATATTTGTGACTGCGTCCGTGGTGTTACGATTCCCGCGGGAACTCCTTAATTTTCCGGGATAAGCTGTTTTTATTACGAATTCCAGCCAAATCAGTTCAGTTATTGTGGCATCAAGGAGTGACGAATATACAAACTAACAAAAATCCAAATTACAACATCCATAATGTTAGTGTGACAAGCTATAATTATTTTTTAAAAAAACAGGACCACTCTTCCAAAAAGTTTTTTTTTTTTTCAAAAATGTATAGCCAGTATCACTCAGGATAATGTAAGGATTCCAACGATACTTCATACACCCAAATATGGAAGTTTTGGCGGACTAAAGAAACTCACTTTATGCTTGAACACTGAAAACATTACACTCCTTTTTTGGGCAGTCGTGCAATACGACATCAATCAATCAGTATTTATTTATGCAATTCTGGTTCACTGTACACTTATTGACGTCCGAAACTTATAAAACATGATGTAAAGCTAAAGCTACGAGGGTTCAAAATGCGCCCTGGTCTTAGAAGAGCCCACAACAAACTCAGCCGGGTTTTTTTTTAATTATCACCATCTCACAATAACTGTACAAACTTAACTAACAATTTTATTAATCAGCCGCTGGAAAAATTCATTCCTATGATTTTTTATCATTTAAATAATCCTTTACATTGTATTTTTCATTTAGTGTACGTTTTACAAAAACTTTGAACCTGTTGAGAGACACCTACGTGTTATAAAAACGTGATAAAATTACCTACCCATTCCAATAAGCTCATCAGGTTAATTGTTTTCACAACAACGTTTTTGCAGATATACACTTCAGCAGAGATAAACTTCATTTAAATACCTCACAAATCCCATTTGGCTGTAATGGTAAAGTATCGCGGGACGCAGAATGGATGCGACGCGCCGCTATTACCCTAATTGCACTCTGCCTTTCTGCTCTATGGACCAAACTCAATTCAATTACTTACTTGATGGTATTTACAACTAGCTTATGCCTGACTTTGCCCGCGTGGATTGAGGATTTTTGTTTCGCGCTGGAACTCTTTAATTTTTTGTGATTAAAAGTAACCTGTGTGTTATTCCAGACTATATAATCCATCTCTGTGCCAAATTTCATCCAAAGCCGTTCAGCTGTTCGGACGTGAAACATCCATCCATCCTTAAAAATTTTCGCATTTATAATACATAATAAATTAGTAAAGAAGAATAACCATTAACCTCTTCGATGCTACCAATTTTTTCGAAGTGAATGCGAGGTGAAAGTGAAATTATTCACATTAAGTTTGTAAATTGGGAATTCATAATTTCTAAATTTTCTCTGGTCTGGTCTGGTGGGACGCTTCGGCCGTGCCTAATTACCACCCACCCGTCAAAGTCGTGTCGCTGAGCGATAAATGTTCTAGATATATTCTAGATAGTTAATGACAATAATTCAATTAAAACGACTCATAGGAGCTCAATGATGTGAGGCCTGTGAGCCGAAAGTGCAATTTACGGTACCTAACGCTCGGGCTGGATCCAATTGGTACTTTGTGAAAAGTTATTCGGATCTTTATACAATCCTGGCTGATTCACGACTTCATCCACGTAGATTTAAATTTTTAAGAATCCTAACTTTTTTTTTATTCCACTAGGTACAAGTTAGCCCTTGACAGCAATCTCATTTGATGGTAAGTAGGTACCTGGTGGTACGAATGGACAATCAGACACACATCCGCATCATATTAGCGTACTAGCTGATGCCCGAGACTTCATCAACAAGGATTGAGGTTTTTTGGTTCCCGCGGGAACTCTTTAATTTTCGGATTTGAAAAACTAGCCTATATGTTATTCCAGACTATATTCTATCTCTGTGCCAAATTTCATCTAGATCCGTTCAGCTGTTGTGGCGTGATTAAGTAACAAACATCCATCCATCCATACAAACTTTCGAGTGTATACTATTAGTATAGATATTTTATAACATTAATTATTTAAAATATGGATTGTGACATTGCATGGATAGATAGGTTTATGGTTTAGTTCAATGAATACCATATTATTAGTTTGCGTCGATTCCCTCACTCTCAGTCCTAACGACAGACCTCAAGGCGTAAGTCTACACAAACAAGACGCTCAAACTAGATAAAGCAATCACGGGTCGACGCAAATAACAACCAAGACAAACACATAAATTAACTCTCCGTCGCCATATTAGTTCAGACATTTATTTACTAGAGTAGCGATCCGCCCCGGCTTTGCACGGGTAGCACTAATAATTATAATAGTCTATACCCAATATAGCCAGTGGGTAGTGGGCAGGTTTTACATTTTAATGTTACATTGCAAGAGTACGCCCCGCCCTCACTACACCTGCCGCTGCCACCAGCCCTCAGACTGATATACTCGTAGGTACCTATTTATTATGAGCGCCGACCGCAGCCGCTCTTTCTTCCCTTGCACGTTACATTATTTCTATGATATCACATAAGATATTCATCTAAATTGAATGGTGTACAGGTAACAGGACAATACTTGAGATGACAAACAGATTTATTTTGATAAGAATTAATACTATATCGGTAAAAAAACTTTCGCAAGTAATGCATTGGTTTAGACCAAATTTGAAAATCATAAAAATGGTTATTGTGAGTCAACCTTAAAAGATAGTTAGGTATGCTATCGAGGACTTTTTACTAGAAATTTTTGAGAGGAACAATTCCACAATACATTGTTTTCCTGTAACTTTAACTATTTACGTAGCGCACGCCACGTAAGCCCTCAGAAGAGATGATTTTTTTCCGACTTACGAGTAGTTCACATAATTGCAATTTTCGTAAGGATCTCTAATTATTTTGAAAATAAAATATAGCTAATAAAATATGTTACTCGCTGATAATGTAGCTTTCTATAGGTGAAAGATTTATTAAAATCTGTTGAGTAGTTTTTGAGTTTATGCATTACAAAAAAACAAACAAACAAACAAACAAGTCTTTCCTCTTTATAATATTAATTTAGATGATGCCCGCGACTTTGTCCGCGTGGATCAAGGTTTTTTGCTTCCCGCGGGAACTATTTAATATTTCGGGATAAAAAGTATCCTATGCGATATAACATACTATAATCTATCTCTGTGCCAAATTTCATCCAGGTCCGTTCAGCCGTTCTGGCGTGATTGAGTCAACATGAATGATGAACAAACATCCATCCAGTCATCCATCCAAACTTTCGCATTTATGATATTAGTATAGATTTCATATAATATCAAACGTTTGGTCATTCAAATAATATTATTTAGAGACTAAAGTTGACCCGTCCCGACTTTGCACTGTTGAGTTTAGCTTGTGTAGGGACTAAGTAAATATTAATCTTGAATTATTATGTATAAGTATCTAAATAATTATATATAGTAATATTATGAAAATCTACTTATAATAATAAAATTAAACTGATCAATTGATTTGGTATTGAACGTCGAGGGATTCTGCCTACATTAAGAAAAAACCAGCCTAAAATCTTCCACACCACAACATTGATTTGTCAACAAACCTCGTCAAAAGTTTCAAACTTTACAAACCAATTTAAATAAAGCCCATGCTCAAATTGTAAACAGCACAATCTCTACAAATACCACCATATCATTCACATATAAATCTTTGATCCTACATGATACCTACTTTTTCTTTGATTTGTTTTTTTTTTATTTTATAGCTAGTTTAATATTTAGATTTTAGCATTTTAATGTATTGCACAGTTTTATTTTGATATTTTTGTGATTAGGATAAACAAATTAAATTAGATTAACTAGTTAGCCCTTCACTGTGATCTCACCTGATGGTACGAGAATACGAAGAACCGGCAGATATATTAAACCCATAACCCTAATCAGTTTCTACACGGCATCGTACCGGAACGCTAAATCACTTGGCGGCACGTCTTTTCCAGTAGGGTGGTAACTAGCCACGGCCGAGGCCTCCCACCAACCCAGATCAGGGAAAATTCAGTAATTATAAATTCCCGAATCGACCCTGCCGGAGATCGTACCCGGGACCTCCCACGTTAAGACAACAGCGCTCAACACTGTGCCAGGGAAGACGTCGAAATACTACAAGGCTCACGTCCCACACTACTAGGTATGCTATTATTGGAATTTCTACACACCTATCACGATGTGCCCAAGTAGGCCAGAACACATTAATTATGTGTACTACAGCCCATTAACGTCCCACTGCTGGGCACAGGCCTTCACTCTCATAGGAAAGAGGGAATTATAGCGGGCGGGTGCGGGTTGGCGGGCTTTGACGACTTTTATCATGTTAGTGATAATAACATATTATTATTTGTATTACTTATTAAATATCATCAACAAAATTGAATTATTATGGCTTTACGTATATTGGTTACGTAAAGCCATAAAAGTTCGATTAAGGGAAATTTTCAGTTTGAAGCAACTCAATCCTATCATTCTCAAAGAGTAAATTGCTGACAATTTCTCGTTTTCTCGTTGAATCTCCGCCCCTACCAATGGGTATCATTTCGCATTAATATCACTATAGGATAAGAAGAGAAAGAGACAAGATAAGTAAGTAAGGTAGGTATGTCTTAGATATTGCGATGTTTTGAAATAAAACATCCGGGGTGACATGTCAATTAAATTAGCTGATGCCAGCGACTATTGAGGTTGACATTTATCGGTCCCGGTTCGCACTCTTTAATTTTCCGGGATAAAAATCAACAATTGTCCTTTCTCGCGATGCAACCTAATATAAATTATAAATGACTAGCGAATGCCCGCGACTTCGTCTGCGTGGTTTGAGGTTTTTTGGTTCCCTCGGGAACTCTTTAATTTTCCGGGATAAAAAGTAGCCTATGTGCTATTCCAGACTATAATCTATCTCTGTGCCAAATTTTAGCCAGATCCGTTTTGCCGTTGGGGCGTGATTGAGTAATAAACATCCATACATCCAATCAAACTGTCGCATTTATAATATTAAGTAAGATAAATGATTTATTTATTTCACGTAGGACCACTTGTGTCACTTATGATACGTTAAGACTCTACCACTGGGTTGGAAAGCTGTTCTACTGAGAAGAGCCGGCAAGAAACTGTTATCAAAATGTGAAATAGATGCTCATTTCTTAAAAAAGAATATTTAACGGAATTTAGTCAAGCATAATATGTATACCCATACTACTTTCCCAAAACCCTTTCACAGAAAGCTGTTACTTGTTTAGTGTTATACGATGAAAACGATATTTCTCTTTTACTGTGTCGTAAAAATAAGGTTTTACGTTTGGTGTCTTTGATTTTATGTGACGTCATATCCGTCTTTCATCGCACTTCTGATGTTATTGTCGCCAGATAAATCAGGTTTTATATTAATCCGTTGTCGTCTTTGATAGCCGATACTCATACAAACTTGATGATTTCTGTAAACTTCATACATCATTCAAACTTGATGATTTTCTCAATGACAAAGTTGCATGGAAGCAACTGCATCTGCCAACCCAAAAGTCAGTTTAATTATACTTGTTACGTAACGTATGCATTGTGCATTAATTACAAAGTGTAACTTATTTTAATATGAGAGTGGCTCTTCTCAGTAGATTTCGTGGCACATTTCATTTCATCGACTTATTAGTGGCACAAGTCATCCTACGTGAAATAAATAAATTCAATTCAATTTATTACATAGTATATCTAGATGATGCCCACGACTTGGTCCGTGTGGATTTATAATATATGTAAAATTGCAAAAACCGTTACATTGTAATATAACTAGCGGACTTGACAGTTTACAAATTATAACTAATATTACAATTTGTAAACTGTCGACAGATTACAATACCTACCTGACTATTTTTGTCGAACCCTAACCTAACCTACAAGAAAGAGACAAGAAAACGTAGATACAATGAATATTTCAAAAATTGACACTCAGAACATTGAACAGTTCACCATCAGTCGACAGTTTACAATCTCGCTAGTTAGATTACAATCTAACGGTTTTTGCAATTTTACGGTGACATGTATAGGCTTTCATAAATCTATAAATCTATGATCATTAACAGTGGTGTGCAAATGGGGTTTGAAGCCAGGGTAGGCATTGGTTAGGTACAGGGAATGATGAAAAATAAGCATTGAGCTTTTTTTGACTAGGGTAAGCAGTGCTTTTATGTCTTTATGTCGTGCACACCAATGATCATTAAATTGTTTGTTCAAACCTCCATACAACTTCGTATTCGCTCAGAATTTCGGAAATCTCCCAGGAGATGTGTGCTCCCATTATAAAACAAAACATTCTGAATTCCTTAGGCTCTGTCTACATTGATAGTATTTTGTTTTGCGTTTCTGGTGTCTGCCATACCCGTCTTAGACTATATCATCTCTTACCAACCTCTTGCGAACCAGTTGAGATCGCATTCAAGGGCAGTGGTGCGCTGAATCAAATCAAATCATATTTTATTCAATATAGGTACACTTTGATACACATAATGACGTTAAAAATTGCTTACATATAAAAAATTATGATGATAATCAGTTATGGTATCTTAAAACTTAAGCTACGAGGGTTCCAAACGCGCCCTGGTCTGAGAAGAGCCCACAACAAACTCAGCCGGGTTTTTTTTATTATTATCACCATCTCACAAATCATCTTAACTAAGGAACTATCAGAGCCATTAGAGCAAATTACTGCTAAGCTTCCTTGACGTTTAAGCAATCCTGAGTTTACGTTTTACACTAACTCAGAGACATCTTCAACATGTTTTCTGGGAGCTTATTGTAGAAGCGGACACTGTTTCCAACAAATGAATTACTAATTTTACTAAGGCTACAGCAGGCATTACAAGTTTATTTTTATTTCTAGTATTGACATTACAATCACTTTTCATCTTGAATTTATCAAGGTGTTTATGCACGCATACTACTGATGCATCCATATTATTGGCATGTTGGAAACAGTGTCCGCTTCTACAATAAGCTCCCAGAAGACATGTTGAAGATGTCTCTGAATAAGTTCAAAGTTAATGTTAAACGTAAACTCATTGAAAAATCTTATTACCATGTAAAGGACTACTTAAACGACAAGGAAGCCTGGCAATAATTTGCTCTAATGTCTCTGATAGTTCCTTATTAAGAATATTTGTGAGATGGTGATAATAAAAAAAAAAACCCGGCTGAGTTTGTTGTGGGCTCTTCTCAGACCAGAACCCTCGTAGCTTTAGTTTTAAGATACCGTTACCCATTATCACCATCATGCTTTTTAAGTGAGTAATTTTTAGACGAAAATAAGTGTACCTACAGTGTACCTATATTTAATAGATGAATTGAATCTTGACACAGAATTTTAACTAATATTTTAAATGCGAATGTGATTTTGTTTGTTTGAAACGCTTTCACTGCCCATCTTATCAACCGATTTTGATGAAATTCGGTACAGACATAGGTAATTGTGTCTCGGGGAAACACAAGTTCCCGCGGTAATTAAGTATTAAAAAACTTAAGTCGCGAGTATCAGCTAGTATTTAATAATATCTGTCAGGTGTAATGCCATGGCCAGGCCATATGACCCGTGGTAAGTACATATCGACGTGAACGCAGCTTAATAATATAACTTTGAAGCTTCGTCCTTATAACACGTCGTCAACGGAGACTGAAAGCTATCTGAAATGAAATAAAGTTTATTTGTACCATAAAACCCTGCCGAATAGCCTGTTTTCCTTTATATACCTAAATGGTATTTCATGTAAGCTAAGTATACTGTACTAGATCATGCCCGCGACTTCGTCCGCGTGGATTGTTTTTTTATTCTAGCGGGAACTTCTTAATTTTCCGGGATAAGAAGTAGCCTTGTCCTTCCCCGTGATGCAACCTATCTCTATACACCTTTCATCAAAATTGGTTGAAAAGATGGGCTGTTAAAGCTTAGCAGACAGACAGACACACTCAAGACACTTTCCAGTACAGACGATATAAAATGAAACTCAGGGAGCGAGGGTACACAAGCGACATAGCGCTTAGATGTGGAAATCCCTACAAGAGACGCATATCTCTCAAAATGCGGGATATTGTAGAAAACTTCGAGACGGTTGACAGCCCTAATCTCAATGGCACTCCGAGTCACGAGACTGGCGTCCGGACATGTAATCTCGTGTCTGGAATTTCACACGAAAGGATTACCGACGGGTAACGTTGCTCAGAAATAATAAGTTTCCATCTTTTTTTTTTTTAATCCACTACAAGTTATCCCTTGACTGCGATCTCACCTGATGGTAAGTGATGATGCAGTCTAAGATGGTAGCGGGCTAACCTGTTAGGGGCATGGCAGTTATATTAAACCCATACCCCTTCGGTTTCTACACGGCATCGTACCGGAACGCTAAATCGCTTGGCGGCACGTCTTTGCTGGTAGGATGGTAACTAGCCACGGCCGAAGCCTACCACCAGGCCAGACCAGGGACAATTCGGAAATTATAAATTCCCAAATTGACCCTGCCGGGGATCGAACCCAGGACCTCCGCACGTTAAGGCAACAGCGCTACACACTGCGCCACGGAACATGCATCGTCAAAGCAACATGCAAGTTTCATTTGTTTTCCTTCAAAACACCGTACAAAATGGTATTTCCCATTTTCAATACAAAAGATTTCGGAGTAAATCTGAAGTATCCACCTATATTATTGTTCTCTACAGTTCAACGAGGAGTTATTTTTCCCTAACTTTTGAACAAGTTTTCGGTGAAACATGGCTTTCTTCGAACTAGAAACTTGGTTATTTTCTTCCCTTGTCTGTAAAATTGTTGTTGAAATTTGGACTCTTTCGGTAAGACTAAATAAACTATTTTCCTTTGTGGGCAATAATTTGTTGTTAAAATAATAAGAAAAATATATTTTGGGAAGCTCAAAACTAGAGGTGACCTTTTTCTTTTCATTCGAGAATTTTTCACAATTCGGACCGGAAAAGTTTGATCTTCTTGTATTTATTATCATAATATATTTTAACCAATTTCGTTTTGTTATAGCTTACCTGTACCTATTAGGTACACGATATCCTAGCTGGATGATATTATAGAGAACCAATTTAGTCTTTACTAATCTACGTATACAAATAAAAATAATTCGTTGGTAAGCGCATAACTTGAGAACGGTAGGACCAATTTGACTAATATTTTTCAAAATATCTTCATCACTAGCTGATGCCCGCGACATTGTCTGCATGGATTAAGGTTTTTTTGGTTCCCGCGGGAACTCTTTACTTTTCCGGGATAAAAAGTACCCTATGTGTTATTCTAGCCTTAATCTATCGCTGTGCCAAATTTCATCCAGATCCGTTCAGCCGTTCTGGTGTGATTGAGTAGGTAACAAACATCCATCCATCCGTCCATCCAAATTACGTACATTTTAGTACAAAAGTAAAGGCCTGATTAAATTTGTAATTGTCGTAATACTTTAACTAAGTTTTATAATTAACTAATTAGAGTAAATCTCTCGTGTAACCTTTACACGTGCAAGTTTAAATGAGAGTACACGAATATTAAAAATGTTTAATTAATACCTATTGTGCAAAATTTCAGCTCAGTCGGTTAGGGATAACTTTCATTAAATTCAGTTCAAGACTTGATTTGAACAAGCACACAAACAGTTAAATAAAATCTTATATAAAATACTTATTGGAGAAATACGGGTACTAAATTAGTGCTCGAGCCCCACCGGGACCTATTCGTTGGTTAAGTTTTCTCTTCAAGTTTTATTTTCGACCAGTTTCCAACGACCAAGTTTGAATGCAACGAGCAGTTTCGCTGAGCTTTGCGATTCTTTTTAGGGTTCCGTACTTATAAATGAAAAAGGAACCCTTAAAGGATCACTTGATGGACAGACGGACACGTTGTCCGTCTGTCTGTCTGTCAACACCCTTCTTCTCGGGAACGCGGGAGGTAGGTATCGAGTTGAAATTAATATTAAATACTAAAGTCTACGGTCCTTTGGAGCTGTAAAAAATTCAAGTCAACGGAATAAAAAGATATGGCCCTTTATGCCGCATAATTTGCATATTTCAACGCTTGCCAATAAATCAACACGTATAGTGTAGGTACTTTCTATTGGCCTTGAATAATGAAATTTGGCAAGAAGCATTAACTTACTGCACACAAAAAAATCCGAAAACCGTAATTCGTATAAATACGAAAAGAATTTTATTTCTATGATTTCAATTTATATCATAGAAATAAAATTCTTTAAATTTAATGCGCGTCGTCATCATTTACCAAGATACGGAACCCTCGGTGCACGAGTTCGACTAGCACTTGGCCTTTTTTAATTTATACTTTTTACCTCGTCTAGTATTGGTTGAGTTAGAGCATTGTGGGAATTGAATGGTGTCTAGCCGTACAAATTCAGTTTATATTTTGTTTTGATTTGAAGAGTCGGGTGAGTTAGGCGGCTCCAGGCACTTTTAGAAGGATTATAAAGCAAGCATCAATTTTTTATTATTGTAATGTTTATTTCATTGTGCCGCTTATGATATTATGTCAGGACACTACCATCGGTTCAGAAAGAGGATTCGACTGAGAAGAACCGGCAAGAAACTCAGCAATTGTTTAAGCCTTTCCAAGATTAATTGCTTACATAGATATTATAACAAAGTTACTTATAGGTTACAAGCTAATAAAAGCAAGGCTAATAAAGGCTAGATCTCGATTGCACTCACACTGTTATATAATTTCCCTTGTAAAATGTTCTGAATAAATATGTACGGGAGCAGGTGATATGGCTCGACCGTAACAAAGGATGATCATCCACCGAGCGGGTGTGTGCTCGGCGACCACTGGTCTGACCGTTCATCTTTGGAGGTAAGACCTCCAAAGATGAAGGAAAATATAGGCGTAATTCAGAGAACGCTTCGTTAGCGTGAGTTAGGCGCTTCGTGTTCATCGTGCGCTACTAGTAATGCCGTCTATTGGATTATGTGCGGACTGTGAAGACCGCTACAAATATGACCGAAGAGGTTTAGCTATGTGGTACCAACATTTTTAAACCTAAATCGATCCTATGATATTGAATAGAAGCAGGCGTCACTTTGCGGAAGTCCATGACAATGAAGGCCTTCACAATCGTGCATTGTCGAGTCAACGTCTCCTGAAGATGCTCCGGTGTCGGAGTGAAACGTACGTTGAGACTAGTTTGGAAGATTTCTGTGGTGTGGTGAATATCGCGGGCAATAAGTGCGGGATGCACACTGTACTTAAGTTTTGTCGTTTGAAGAAAAAAACAAAACTAGAACCTTATAGTACTTTTTATTGTTTTTCAAAGTATTCACCACGTAGCTTAATACACTTTTCCATTCGCTCAAACCAGTTATTATAACATTTATTCCACTCTAAAGTGGGGGTGTTCAAAATGGCTGACTTGAAAGCGTCGACTGCTTCTTCACCGGACTGGAACCTTTGACCACGAAGACTTTTCTTAATTTTAGGAAATGTAAAGAAATCTTTAGGGCTTAGGTCAGGACTGTATGGAGGATGGTTAAAAATTTCTACTTTTTCCTGCTTCAAATACTCAATCGTTTGACGAGCGCTGTGTGAGCTTGCGTTGTCGTGGTGCAGGATGATGCGTCGCTTTGAGTTAGATTTTCGAAGTTTCAACTGTTTTGAGATTTAAAATTTAAACACATTCCAATATAGAAAAGTTCCAAATTCAAAATTGCCGGGAAATATGGAAACGACAGAAGTTAAAAGGCATGCCTAGTACCACATAGATTTACCTATTGTCGCGGATTATATTGAGTTCCTTCGAACCTATTATTAGTTATAGAGATATATCGGTGCTGCCTAGTGCCTAGTGGTTAGTTAAGACAACGGCCTCCTATTCGAATATTCGGGTGCTTGATTCTCTTCGCCTCTCTTCGCACTTCTGACTTTTCGGAGTTAAGTGCGATTTAAGCAATAAAATACCTATTGCATAAGTACTTGCTTTAACGGCGAAGAAACCATCGTGAGGAATCGGTCAACTTTTTTAAACATTTAGGCTTGAAACTGTACAATTACATCATATTAAAAAGAAATTTCAAGCACAGAATTGCTGTGCTTGAAAGAATATTCAATTCTTTTTCCGTCTTTAAAACGATTTTTTGCTCGCTTCTTCGCGAAATATAAAATGAAAGATGGAACAAATCCGGGCTGAAATTCCGTCGGTCCTTGATTCTTGTTCGCGCTGCTTGAACTCGTTTTATTTCCTAGTTAATTAACTTTTGCAGAACAATGAATTACAAACTTATGATTACAAATCTAAACTCAAACTTACGTATATTTAAGTAGGTATATTTAATTAAAATTGGTACCTACGATACTTCGTAGGTACCAATTTTAAACATTGGTACTACAAAAAATAAGACGTAATTAGCCACGGTATCTAACTAACGAGGGTTCCAAACGCGCCTTGGTCTGAGAAGAGCCCACAACAAACTCAGCCGGGTTTTTTATTTTTGTAGTAGGTAATAATATGTGAATTAATTAAAAATTTATAATTATAATAATTCCATAGCCGCTGGAACAATTCACACCCATTCTATTGTATCGTTTAAATAATCCTTTAATACTGTACTTATTAGGATTTTTCAAGAAAATCTCTAAAAAAAATTGGCTTCGGCCATGGCTATAGTTGCTACCCTTCCAGTAAAGACGTGCCGCCAAGTGCCGTGCCGTGTACAGTTTAGGAACCGATTAGGGGTATAGGTTTAAAATAACTGCCATAACCCTAACAATTTAGCCTGCTGACATCTTAGACTACATAAGGTAGTAAAAAAATTAAAAAATAAAAAGATAATTCTATAATTGTATCGCCCCATCTATCCTTACTTATATCATAAATGCAAAAGTTTGGATGACTGGATGGATGATGGACCGACTCAATCAGGGCAGAACGGCTGAACGGATCTGGATGAAATTTGCACAGGGATAGATTATAGTCTGGAATAGCACATAGGCTACTTTTTATCCCGGAAAATCAAAGAGTTCCCGCGGGAACCAAAAACCTCAATTCACGCGGACGGAGTCGCGGGCATCAGCTACTCGTATATATAATGTACTATTATATATTATAAATATTTTTAAAACTTTATTTAATTTTCAAAAATCCTACCCGCTTAGCGGATGCCTACGTCATAAAAGCTATCTTTTTGCCAAATTTCAGCCCGATGCGTTGATAGATCAGTCAGTCAGTCCCCTTTTTTTTATAAATTTGGATTTAGATTATAAATTTCATTGTTTTTTTTAATTAATATACAAACCAACCAATCATACAATCATACAAACAAAACAATAATTAAGTATACAATAATATATTATTCACCTGTTTATTAGATATTTGAGAAACAAAAACGAAAATGTTTTCATTTCCAGCTTAAAATAATAAATTACGGATCCAAACAGTTAATTAGGCCATGAATATTAGATTCAAGAATAATTCACTTCGTAAGCGAAGTTAACTAAGTATAATATTATCAAAATGGAGAATTAATTTATGCTAAAAGCTGCGATTAACGAGGGAAAGAGTCCTTAGGGAGCATTTTAATTAATTGTGTCAATAGCATTCTGTTTCTTATACATTTTGTTCTTAAAAGAAAAGGCTGGGGGCTAACAGTTATTTTATACCTTTAAATAGAATAGAATAGAAAAGTTAAACGCTAAAGATTAGCAGCTATTAACAATATTATAAATTAAACAACTGTTACTATTGGTAGCGTTGCAACATAAATATTATAAAATAGCAGATGCCCGCGACTCCGTCCGCGTGGATTAAGGTTTTTTGGTTCCCGCGGGAACTCCTTAATTTTCCGGGATAAAAAGAAGCATAAGTGCTATTCCAGACTATAATCTATCTCTGTGCCAAATTTCATTCAGATCCGTTCAGCCGTTGGGGCGTGATTGAGTAACAAACATCCATCCATACATCCAAACTTTCGCATTTATAATATTAGTATATAGAAGTATAGATGACACTCACAAATATTGTCTGTGGCTGGTACCAATGTACCAGGATTTTCAGAATCGGTTCAGTAGATCCAGAGATTACCCGCTACAAGTACAACGTCACAAACTCACAAATTTTAACTACCTCTTTCTAATATAAAGTATAGATGAGAGAGTTCGGATGGATGAATGGATATTGGATCTTTGTTACCTACTCAATCGCACCAGAACGGCTGAACAGATCTGGATGCTTGGCACAGAGATGGATTATAGTCTCGAATAATACATAGGCTTTTTATCCCGGCAAACGCATGGGAATACAAGAAAACTCTATCCATGCGGACGAAGTTGCGGGCATCAAGTAAAAAGTAGCCTATGTCCTTCCCCGGGATACAACCTATCGCTATACCAAATTTCATCAAAATTGGTTGACAATATTGGCCGTGAAAGACAGACATACACACTTTTACATTTCTAATATTAGTATGGATACAAAAAGACGTATAAAGCAAAGACACGTCTTAAGTTTTCGAGACTGTTTGTTTCTCATTACTCGCGAGTTTCTGACTTGATAACCCCATGTCCGCTGAAGCTGTGACATATTATACGCCTTTGTGTAAGCTGCTCAAGATGGTTTTGAGACAAGTGGAGGGAGAATTCGTTTGTTCATCGGGCGAGATATTTGTTATGTTACTTTTACACAGGTGACGTGTCTCTTTGTGTATGTAACTTTTGGACATTTTTAAAATGATGATGTTTTCGACAAATTTTACCGTATGTTGTGAGAAAAGCGTTCTTTTTGTTAGGCACTCAGTTGTCCTCTGACAAGACGTCAGAGACCTTTTTAATGCAAGTTTTGCTCTGAATAGGGACCAACAGTAGTGAAATGGTAAAAATATTATTTGTATTTTTTTTTGTTTTTTTTTTCTATGGATGTGTATTCGTGGTCCTGAATGCTGTTAAAATGTTAAATGAATTAAAAATACAATTGTATCTTTTTATATATTTTTTGATAGAAGCGGTAAAAGCCTAGTGATTAAACGCCCAGCTTCCTACCCGAGCATCCCCGGACATGCACCTCTAACTTGTCGGAGCTATGTGAGTTTTAAGAAATTAAATATCACCTGCGGAATATTAACGGTGAAGGAAAACCCTCGTGAGCAAAATCTGCATGCCTGAGAGTTCTTCATTCAAAATATTTTTTGAAAGGTATGTGAAGTCTGCCTCTCTGTGAACTACGGCCAAACCCTTATCAAGCCGAGTGTTGATGGTGATGAAGTATGTAGGTATGTATGTTTTTCACGGGCAAATAAAAATAACTCTAGCGAACCTTTTCTGGGAAAAACTAATCCGTCGCTTACAAAGTTTTAGGGTTGCCTTCCAACCTTCATTAGAACGGCAAGTAATTGGTGTTTCATTTGGAACCCTTCTTTTTTTTCAATCGCACACGCCTTTGCGGGAACGTAATTTTCTCTACCTTCATTCATTAAGCTTTGGTGGGTTTTAGTAAACAAAGTTTGCGGTTAGTTTGATAACGTGAGGAATTTAGTAGTCTCGCGTTTCTCCGTATAAAAAAATAGTAGCTGACGCCCGCGACTTTGTCCGCGTTGATTGAGATTATTTGGTTCCCGCGGGAACTCTTAAATTTTCCGGGATAAAAAGTATTCTATGTGTTATTCCAGACTATAATCTATCTCTGTATCAAATTTCATCCAGATCCGTTCAGCTGTTCTGGCGTGATTGAGTAACAAATATCCATCCATCCCACCAAACTTTTGTATTTAAATTATAAGTATATAGATAAGTGACACGTGATTTATATATATTTAGATAATATTAGGTATATATGTTTATTTTGAACTTGTACTGCATCTAGAAATATCTTTCGAATTCGTACTGCATCTAGAAATATCTTCATTAGTATCTTTATCCTAATGGAATTAATTAATTTTAAGTGTCGAATTTACATTGAACAAAGTAGTCTACCAGCTCTCAGAGTCTTAGCATAGAATGCAAATACTTTGCCGTATTCCCGACTTAACGATTACAATATAATCAGATTATTTTTTAACGCCAATCGAGACTTAATCGAGAACTCGCCTGCTATCGACATCTTGACATTTTAATCGAGTACAAAATTCCATTTTTCAATTCGGTCATTAATTATTCAGCGTTAAACGATTCCTTTTGCTCTTTATTGGCTGAACAATAGCTTGTATTAGGTTGTGTTTGCTTCATTTCCTTACTTATGAAATATGTTTTTTGGAACGTAAGTTCTTTATGGCAAGATATGCGGAGGTTTTCCTTCCGATTGTGTTAGGAAATCGTACCTAATCGTCTGTCGACCAAATAATTCGACTTGTAAGAGTTCATAGATGCTTGCACGTCAAAAATTGTATGAACTATTTAACGGCTGTCAAATGATTACGATTTGGAAAATCGTACATGAAGAGAAAGCGTTAGACCTGTCCTAATCTAAGGACCTGCCGCTGTCTGTGTAAAGGCAGACTGACTGATCTGTCAGTGACAGAAAGTGACTGACTGACACTGACGTATGGGACTCAATTATGGCTTAATATGGAAAGCTTAATATATCACGTAGACATCCGCTTAGAAAGGATTTTTGAAAATTCAACAGTGGGAGTTGAATTTTCATCTTCTGTCTGTCTGTTCTTCATCTTCTTTAATTAAATTTTGAATTTTTATGGAAATCGAATTGAGGGCGAAACCACGTTCAAGCGAAGTCTGAAATGAAATGATTTATTCAACGTAGTGCCACTTACTTTTCTTTCGTCTGGAAATAAAGCACTTCCATATGATACAGCACTTTATCTAGTAATTGAAGAAACTCCTAACATCGGCATCACGAGGAAAATAATTAACCGCCAGATTAAGTTTGTTTCATGAATTTAGTTGAACGATAAACAGTATACGAAGTTTGAGTTTGAATCTTGAAAAGTAACAATTTTATAACTCAAAATGAATCTTCGCAGCGAGTGAATTAAGGCTATACTAGATTACACCGGCTATCGGATATAATAAGTTTACTGCAAGGCTGTAAAACGGGTACAATTTTACTCCAGTACTTAATAATACTAATTACGAACATTTCGTTTGAGAGAAATTTCCAAATTGGCTTCGAAATTCGTAAGATCATAATTGACTTATCCTAATTAGTGGATTTGGAATTCACGGTTTTCTTACACCTCTTTCTCTTTCTTAGTTATTTAAAACTAGATAACGCCCGCAACGTGAGGGACGAGTGGTATAGTTGTGACATCGCATATAACAGACGATTGCGAATGCTAAGCAACGTTGATCCAAGTTGGTAACTGGATGGGTGACCGAATTTGGAGGTTCTAATTTGGCCCTTTTCGTTTCCGCCGTGCCTCGGAGAGGTTATTATCACTAACATCTGATAATAATCGTTAAAAAACCTAAGAGTTTAAAATACTCTAGTCGAACCGCATACGGAAGGACGTGGGCACCCACCGCATTATTAAAAAACTCCTACCATTATTTGGTTTATGGAAAGGGGTCATGACCCTCAGTAATGAGAAATACGACACAGAGAGAGAAAACGCCCGCTATTACATATAGGTTTATTTAGCTTTTCACGGATAACTACAGAGAAAAAGAAAAGAAACATAAAAATCAATAAGAAGTGATTTTCAGAAATTCCAGGAAGAGAAGCGAAGCCGGATGGGTTAACTAGTATAAACAATTCTTAATTGAAATGACAAAGATAGACATAGGTACTCTGGTAGAATTCCAACGCACTCAGTTTCCACCGATCAATATTCTATAGAAACTCGTATGTAGGTATAGCTGGTATATCACAGCGTAAGTATATATTCGTACAGTAGGTCGACGCCCATACACGCAACAGACCTGGTTACTATGACACTTGTAGCAGCTATGTATCTTGGGTGAGAGAGATGTAGAGGTAAGAAACTGCATATACTTTTACATTACATTGCCAGAATTTTGTATTGAAAATTCTCCCAGCTTTCTTCATTACGTCCCTGTCACGCCGCAGTATTGCTCTCTCTAGACACCTCCGTCGAACGACTGTTAAGAAAGAACGTATTTAGATTTTGGTATAGGATATCTATAGTGTGTTGCTACAATCTGAAAAGATACTGCATAATGTTGGTCGACGGTTACGTATTGACAGGGGGTCATCTAAGGGATTTTACAGCAGGACAATTAAGTAGCATCAAACATTGTTACGGTATCAATTGTTTTGATTGGCTGAATTTATGGTACTTTTGCTGCGTCAATGGATTCTGGCCAATAGTGGAAGAATGTTAACCAATCAGAGGTCATTGCGATCGTTACACTGCAGCTGTCATTGTTAGACATTCGCCCTAATGAACACTTCATTCGAATTCATTTTTTAAAATTTAAATAAACTCTTACAGGTCTATTTTTGGTTCGGAATTGCCTACTGAGAAGAGCCAGAAACTTGACGGTTGCTCTTCATTAAAAAAATATTATAGTGAACATACATGACTAACCAAGCATAGCTGGAGCGAGTCAAATCCACACTCTTTTTTGGATGTAGTCGATGGAAGTTTGTAGAACAGACTTGACATTTTGCTTCGATGTAGATGCTACGACCATGAAGCCGACTCGGGCACCGTCTCACTGTATGTTGTTACGCTGTGGTATTGCCAAGCCCTGACAGCGAGGTAGTACATAGAATCCGACGCTGTCGGTTCATATGGAGGATATTTCAGGCTTCGCTAAACAAAACAGGAGCGAGATCAAAATTGAAATGAATGGCTGGCTGGAAGTCTATATCGATCAGTATTCAAGACCTAGCTATATTAGCTAGCTAAGTTAGCTTTACTAACATAAGGATTAAAACATAAGGTTATTGTGTGTCTTTACTAACAAAATAAATAAATAATATTTTATTTGCAGGAATATGGGTACAGATTATTTCCCTTGCATATTCTGCCATACAATGGTGTGCAAATTGTTAGGTATTTTTAAGTTATTTCATTAGATCCTACGATTCATTCATAAGACCATAGAAATATGATCTTCATGGTCGAATATTTTTTTTAAAATATTAGCTGGGGGCGATGAAAAAACGAAGATAAAATTTTTCGGCGTATGTCTCTAATCAAATCCTGCAAGTAAAATTCGACCCACTTGACAATGCATGGTTATTAGTCATTCTAAATCCAATATGGCTGGATTTAGAATGACGTTTGACTAGAAAGATGTTGGACTAAGTTTTTTTGTCCACCTCATGATATGGGTATCAATTAAAAGGGTTCGCTGAGAAGAGTTCGAAAATTGAAATGACGTCCCACTATGCAATAATATACAATATGGCGGAAGATAAAAGCCTGTTTTTAAAAATGTTTTTAATAGTGTATTGTTTTTATTTTCTTGCCACCACAAGTTAGCCCTTGACTGCCATCTCACCTAGTGGTTAGTGATAATGCAGCCTAAGATGGTAGCGGGCTAAGTGCTAACCTGTAGGGTGATAAGATGAAACTAAACTTCCTATCTTCTATACTAATATTATAAATGTGAAATTTTGTATAGATGGAGGTTTGTTACTCCATCACTCCAGAACGCCTGAACGGATCTGGTTGAAATTTGGCACAATGAAAATTATAGTCGGGAATAACACATCATTCTTACATCATCACTGCAAATTCTTTGACACAAATCAAAGAATTTCTACGGGAACCGAAAAACCTCAATCTACACGGACGAAGTCGCGGGCATCAGCTAGTGTCTCATACATAGATGTTGTCCCAATAGCTTCCTCCCCCCCCCCCCCCCCCCCGCGCCCGCCCCGCCCGCTACACTTTATAACATCTTCATTGTGCCTGCGTATAATGGCGTCGGGCACGAAACAAGCGACGGCCGAGCGACGGCGACAGCGGGGCGATATGGTCCGAAAGCTGGCGACGAAGTTCGGGAAGGTCCTTTAGGCAAGCTGAAATTGTGAAAAAATATTATAATCTCGTCAATTAGCGAATCCAGTCCTGCCAGTCTGGTAGAGCGTTTCAGATTATTTCGCTAGTGCGCAGCATATAACATTGGCAACTTGATTTTTTTTACCTTTAAATTTAGTACTTAAAGAATCCGAAAAAAAATCAAGACGTTTTTATCGGTTATAAAGTATTACCAGACCTCTTCAAAATTCTTCCCGAAATTCGTCGCCGTCTCCGACAAATCGCATCGCCCCGCTGTCGCCGTCGCTAATTTCATGCCCGTGAGTTGCAAAAATCCAATGCTATTAGTGTACAAGTGACGATGAAAATTGACAGCGCAGAGACTTGGAAGAAAATAAAAATAGCTAAAATAAAACGGCACGAGATAACAAAATTACGCGGGAACCTAACGACGCGTAGCCCGCGAGCTGACCCTAATAACATTTGCGCTACGAGGTCAAAGCTACCTGATAGCTACTGTCATAATGCCATAAAATTCCATGCCCAGCCTTGGGTGGTTAAATTGCTTAGTTATCACCAAATTAGTTTGACGACCTCCCTGGCTCAGTGTTGAGAATTTAAATTCCTTAATTTTCCCTAGGATGTCCTGGTGGGAGGCTTCAGCCGTGGCTAGTGACCACCCTATCGGCAATGCCGTGTAGAAACCGAATATGGGCTATGGGTTTAATCATTTTAATATAGGTAACTGCCATGCCCCTAACAAGTTAGCCCGCTAATATCTTAGTCTGCATCAACACTTACGAATTACGATCAGATGAGATCGCAGTCAGTCAACAAAAATATTGATCCTAAGTAGAAAAGACTAGCGTTTGTCCGCGACTTCGTCCGCGTGGTTCTTTTAAAACAGGAAAATTTAAAAAACTATGATAAACATAAAATTATTATTTTTTCACCGAAAGCACAAATACCACGTTTCATGGATATATAAGCTTGAACAGCCTATTTAGCCTGCTTGGTGGTGGCATTTCAGAAAATTCCTTCCAAAGTACTCCTCTACATTCATGACCCCCAGCAATGAGGAATACGACGCAGACAGATGCGTAATTGACACATACAAGAGCTTACCACCTATACCACTACAGCCCATTAACATCCCACTGCTGACCAGAGGCCTCCACTCTCGCAGGAGAGAGGGAATTAGAGCTTAGACCCACCACGCTGCTCCAATGCGGGTTGGCGGGCTGACAACACAAGAGCTTATGAATCTACCTGATTCAAAACCTAATCTAATTGGTAAGGTTACAGCCTACAGGTAGGTTATAGTAAAAAAAAAAAACCGCCTTCAAAAACTAAAAAGCAAAAAATAATTGGATATATTTACATATTATTATTTCTACCCACTATGTAGAAGTCGGGCGAGCCTTGCGTCAACTTTGCTTATCCTTGTTATACCCACCCGACTTCAACATAGTGGGTAGAAATAATAATATGTAAATATCCAATTATTTTTTGCTTTTTAGTTTTTGAAGGCGGTTTTTTTTTAATTTAAAAATAATTTTATTGTTTGCTTTTTAGTGCTGTAAATATAAAAAAAAAAAAAAGAAAAATAGGTTCTCGAAAGGTAGACAGGACCTGTGCCTAATAACTATCTGGGTTCGTGTCCTTATAAAATTTAAGTTCCTTTGATTTCCTCAGGATTCCATCATCAGACGTAATGACCATGGGACCACCTGGAAAGTATACCCCTTCAAAAAAAAATGAATTTTCCAAATCGGTCCAGGCGTCTTCGAGTAATCGGGGAACATCTGTCTTCGAAGATCTTCATCAGATCTTCACCAAATTTATATGGGACCACCTTAGAAGTATACCCTTTCAAACAAAAAAAGAATTTTCCAAATCGGTCCAGGCGTCTTCGAGTAATCGGGAAACATCTGTCTTCGAAGATCTTCATCAGATCTTCACCAAATTTATATGGGACCATCTTGGAAGTATACCCTTTCAATCAAAAAAAGAATTTTCAAAATCGGTCCAGGCGTCTTCGAGTAATCGGGGCACATACATAAAAAAAAAAGATTCCGACGAATTGAGAACCTCCTCCTTTTTTTGAAGTCGGTTAAAAAGCATGTTCAGCAAGTCGCAACAAAGCGCGACTCTAGCTAACAACTCGTTGCATTAGCAGCTTGTTGAAAAGACAGCTTGTGACAGCTCTTCAAAATGCCGCCGGCTAATGAGCAGGTGTTGGGAACTAAAGCGCAAAACATACAGGACGCGGGCGCGGGTCGGGTCGGGTTCCTCGCGTGAGACGCGCTGCTCGTTGTCTAAACACACAACGCGGGCGCGGTTCGATGGCGGGTCGGGCACGGGCGTACCTTCAACCTTGCTTGATTGAAATTTGTAATCAATCCGCTGACTGACAAACCGAATTCAAAACAGTATTTTCATAGTTTACAACAAATAAATATATTAAGGAACACATTCTATAATTTTTCCATTCAAATCCATTTTCAAAACGAACTATGTTTTGTAAATAAATACAAAAAACAAACTCCCGGCAATGTCATTGTGAATGCCTATCGGAGGATACGTGTACCTATTACGACAAATTCGACCGACCCGACCCGCGCCCGCGTTCTGTGTGCTGTCATCCATATAAATACAAGGAATTCAACCCGCCGCGCACCCGACTCGGCCCGCCCCCGACCCGCGCCCGTTCCCTGTGTGTTTTGCTCTTTTCCTTCAAGGCAAAAACGAATAGGAGTTTTCTAGGTGTAGGCAAATGCGCTCTAACCTAGACTTCATTTTTCATTTGACGATTCAAAACCACTTTTAAAAGTTTATTTGAATAAAAAAGATTTGATTTGATTTGTACAAATCAATGATTTTCAAAGCATAAGCCCTTGGGTATTTGACAATTATTCAAATAAATTATTAAATTAACTGTCTTCACCGTTAATAAAAACGCTAAAAAAAGTTTGAATAGAGACAACACCAAAAACTTGTGTGTGCTCAAGCTAAAAATGCATATTGTAAAATTCATAGAGTACCTAGCACCCTAACCTAGTGGTGTTTTATGCCTATATGGGAACAATGGTGTTTCCGTGGTCGCCGCAACCCCATCGATTTTCTATTTCGATAGCCTCGTCTATCTTTGTCATACGATAGACGAAGATTACCATGAAACAAAATCATTATTTAAGTTACTAGATGAGGCCCGCGACTTCGTCCGCTTTAAGTTTTTTTTACTCCCGCGAGAACTCCTTAATTTTCCGGGGTAAAAAGTAGCCTTGGATGAAACAAAGTATAAGTAGCCTATGTCCTCCCCGGGATGCTACGTATCTCTGTACCAAATTTCATCGAAAAAGACTCAACGGAGTTTGCCATAATAATCTGAGGCCCAGCCTAGCTGTATCTATCAATTCATTCAAAACATCGAATCCAAATGATAAATCCGATTAATTTTACCAATCTTCCAAATTCCATCGGACAGGGCCGACAAAATAATCCTTATCTCTCAGAATTCTTTTTCCGAGAAAGACAATCCGATATTATTTTGACGAGACCTGTCAGGGGATCTCTTCCAGATTCCCGTGAAAACCTTATATAAGAAATACAAGGCTTTTACAAAAAAAAACAAAAATTAACCAGGGAACAAGAAGCTTCTAATTCGTCATTATAATCCGCTAAAACAGACAAATCTATGCTATCAGTGCAACAAGCGATATTCACCGCCCGCTCGCTTCACTTGAACTATTCAACATTTAAAAACACAGTATGTTTTTTTTAATGGTTCGCACTCGTTTTATTCTCTGACAAGGTATCAGAGTCTTTTTTGTACTATTGTAGGTATCTACTATCTGCTACTTCTATACTAGTCTATACTATAATATTATAAATCTGAAGGTTTAAATGGATGGATGTATGGATGGATGTTTGTTACTCAACACGCTAGAACAACTGAACGGATCTGCATGAAATTTGGCACAGAGATAGATTATAGTCTGGAATAGCACATAGGCTACTTTTTATCCCGGAAAATTATGTAGTTCCCGCGAGAATCAAAAAACCTTAATCCACGCGGACGAAGCCGCGGGCATCAGCTAGTTAGTCATAAATACGTCTCAATATTTTCATCAAGATCTAATAATAAATCTAAAAGTAAAGACAAAAGCACTTTTTACAGCCATTAATTCTCATTTTCTTTTCAACGCCTTTTTAAAAGTCTGTCTACTTTGATTACTGCCCATTGTTACGATATTTTTAGGGTTCCGTACACAAATGGTGCCAATAGGACTATTACTAAGCCGTCCGTCTTTCTGTCAGCGGTCTATCTCAAAACCGTAATAGAAAGACAGTTGAAATTTTCACAGAGCGTGTATTTCTTTTGCCCCTACAATAACAAATAATTAAAATAAAAAATAAAGGGGGATCTCCTACAAGAAACGTCATTTTTGAGGTGTCAGTAAACTTAGCAGAGCAAAAGACAGCAGACCAAAAATTAAAGAGAGTTCTGTTCGCATGCAGATGAGTTCTACAAGTTCCTGATAAATTTTAGAGATAGTTCTGGCGAGTTAATTAAATCTTGTACGATGATACGGACTGACTCGCACTTGACCGGTTTTTTTCATAAAATTTCATCGAGTGTACGAAATTCAGTGAACCCTGCAAAATTAATGAGCAAAATAACATTATCTGCTAGATTTTATTTTCAGCTCGGGGCGGCGTAGGTATTTAATTAATAAATAATTAATTAATTGGAATTTTCCACTGTTTATAAGCAGACTAATACCACTCCTACACACCTATGGACTTACCGTGTGTATACTGTATACCTCTATTATCAGTAGGTATTATAAAGACTAAAAATTTGCCTATGTTTTTACTCTGTATCCTTACTCTGAGTTTTTACATTGCAAATACGATTGTTCGACGTGAGAGCTCACCACGCCAAGTGTAAGCGAATGTTAAAGTAAAATCAACCTTAACTGCATTGGTTTAGAGCTCATTTCATCATTTCGTGTATTTATTAACAGCCAACGCTCCAAACGCTGAATTTTACTTTGACGTGTGCTTACACTTGGCGTGGTGGCGACTGGCGAGTTTGGAAAAACTCGAGCACGGCTGGGCCGATTTAGCTGATTTTGGTGAGAAAATATAGAAAAATTAGTTAGTTACGACGCGCGGACGAAGTCGCTGGCATCAGCTAGTTTGTAATAGAATTTAAATAAGCACAACAATGGAATTGAAGGCAAACTAAAATGCGTAAATATCTTTGTCACCTAACAATGTACTTACAACCTTACTTACTTTAGGTAACTAAGTACCTACCTTTGTCACCAAACAACGCATCTACTACCTTTGTTACCTAACAAAGTACCTTTGTTAGGTAACAAAAGTACTTTTGTAGATAGGCTTTGATAGGTCTGTAGGAACAGAGATACTATTTTAATATTAAAGCATAGGAAGATATCCGCACAGAGAAATATGAAACTAACTAGATACTAGATATACTTAAAGAAAACGAAGCAAAGGAGCCTCAAGCAATTAGTGTCTAGATAGAAATAAAAAATAGCTCTGCTCTTTACCTTAAACGCACATAAACATCAACGCTAAATCTCTTCGGAGATAAACGACCGCCATTTATGCTCTCCTGGTATAATGTCTGAGACGTGCTAGAGGTTTATGTTGCGATGTACCTATTTTTAGCGTTCCGCACCCCTAAGGCCTCTTCACACACGCGCGGTTTCCGTATTAACGGCGATCGTAACGGATAGTAACGGACGTAGAACTTTCAAGCGTCGGTTGCTGGTGCCTTCCTAAATTACTCAACCGTCACGGGTACTCTCTGTTAAGGGTCTCCTCAAACCTATCGACACGGAACTGGCTTGAGCCGGTCAGAAAAGCTTTATGTAGGTATACAGTGTTATGGGTGAAAACGCGGCAAATAAACGTTTTGTGTCGGTAGCCGTCGCAGCGGCCGAGGCGGGCGACGACGTGTCACCCTTAAAACCGTATACATAAAGTTAATATCGTTCACACTAGTAGTTAATAACCAAACCTATCGAGGCGCCTGAGCCGCTCAGAAAAAGCTTTAAATGTAGGGTATAATTGTGTACCTTTAGAGTATGATAGCTCTCTGGATGGATTTATCCCCCCAGTTACACAGCATGGAGTCCGCGTGGGAAGTTCAATATTATCTCGACAAACGTCGCCAGCTATTTATTTGATACAGTTCTATGCTGTTACCATGAGAAAACGACGCCTACACCCTCTTGCTTGCTTACACTGTTAATAGAATATACTTTAGATTATTTTTGGGCCCCATTAGCATGATACTTAGGTTGTTTTCCCTTATTTTTTACGAGCGAATGCCCGCGACTTCGTCTGCGTGGTTTGAGGTTTTTCGGTTCCCGCCGGAACTCTTTAATTTTAAAGCTTAATATTTCGCCAACGGATCCCTAAATCGAAAAATGGTATTCCCACACCTGCGCTATTTTTGAACCTACCTAACGACACCCGAGGCCATGGGATAGACGGGAAGAAAATAATTCACCCTCACTTTACGTTCAAATACGGGACGTACGTGAATCGGTCAATTTTCTGAGTGTACCTACATTTTTGAAATATTCTTCGTATGTACGTTTTCTTGTCTCTTTCTTGTAGGTTAGGGTAGGTTTCGACTTACATAATCAGCACTTAGGTCCTATCGGGATAATATACCTAACAGATTACAATCTACCGAAGAATAATGCGTTAAATTGTAATCTTTCGACAGTTTACAATCTTACTAGTTAGATTATAATCTAACGGTTTTTACAATGTTACGGTGACATGTATACACTTATCATGCAGTGACGATGCAGTCTAAGATGGTAGCGGGCTAGCCTGTTAGGGGTATGACAGTTATATTAAATCCATACCCCTAATTGGTTTTACGCGGCATCGTACCGGAGTAAATCGCTTGGCGGTACGTCTTTGCCGGTAGGGTGGTAACTAGCCACGGCCAAAGCCTCCCACCAGACCAGACCAGAGAAAATTCAGAAATTATAAAATCCCAATTGACCATGCCGGGAATCGAACCCGACAGTGTTAAGCGCTGTTGTCTTAACGTGGGAGACGTTAAGACAACAGCGCTCAACACTGCGCCAGGGAGGTCGTCATAAAAGAAAAAAGTTTAAAAATATCAATTAATAATTTTTTATCATTGGTCTGAGAGTAACTAGGTACTCGTATGATCTAGTATCTACGTTACCAATGCCTACCCGGGCTCCGAATACTGTGCACGCCACTGGCTGTAACAGAGCAACGGGTCGACGTGATTTGTTGCATGGGTATAGTTGGGGAGTCCCAGAAAAACAATCCCCCTAGGATTTTGGAACCCAAATCTACGCAGGCGCAGTCGCAGTCCACGGGCATTATCTAGTCAAAAATACGAAAGTGTGCAGTTTTCTGGTTTGTCCTTCTATCACGCCGCAACAGGGTAACAGATTGACGAGATTTTTTGTATGAGTATAGTTGAGGGTCTTAAAGGCCCGCTTGCGTGTTTTAAATCGTCCTAAACGCATTTAAACAGTTAAATGCAATTAGCGGCTTGCACAACGTAAATTTTTCTGCTGAGTACAATAATTAGCGAACAGTCAAATTTTAACATCCCAAAATGGCTATTTAGCGGAGCTAACCGTATACTTTATTTTATTAAATGAAACTTACTGGCTAACATTAAAATATACTTAAGGGGAAAACACACAGGGAACGGGCGCGGTTCCCTGTGTGTTTTGCGCTTTAATGTAAACAAAATTTTGCATTTTGAGCGTACAAAATTAAGTTAACAATTTAGCAAAAAGATTTTAATAAAAAGTTTGAAAATTAGTAATAGCTTATTTTATATAATATAATGAGTCTTGAATCTTGGTAACATGTACTTACGTTTAGAACTAGAAATACTTACAATAACAAAAAAAACTATTAGTTAAAATCATCATCATTTACATCATATTTTACATTCATATCTATCTCTGTGCCAAATTTCATCCAGATCAGTTGAGCCGTTCTGGTGTGATTGAGTAGCAAACATCCACCCATACATCCATCCAAACTTTCGCATTTTATAATATTAGTCTAGTAATGAAAATATCTAGACTTCAGAGAAAGCTAAGAAACAAAAAGGTTTCTATAAAACCGTCACGTCGCTACCTAAAATGTCGCTTAAGAATCTTTGTAAAAATTAAATATTCATTTCAAGTTTGAATAATGTTTTTCACACTGATTCTTTGTGAAGTCGTAGCAATTTATTGAATAAATTCTAAATCACTAACTTCGTTTAGTATTCAGCGCCCACCGGTATCCTCCAATATATTGTGGAAGCTATAAATTTAGTAAAGCGAAAAATATCAGGTTTCCAAGAACATCTTCCAAGCTCGTAACGGGTGTTTTATTCGATCACTAGCTGATGCCCGTGACTTTGTCCTCGTGGAATAAGTTTTCAAATCCAACGAGAACTCCTTAAAGTGGGGCAGTAACTGAAAACTCGAAAAGATGCCATTCATCCAAACGTAGAAGGGTGATTGCTCTTATATATTTTGACATTGCACGCCCAAAAATAAGAATTATATCGTTTTATCTCGTCAATAACTAGGCCAATCGTCAATGACCATATAAAACATTTTTTTTAAATATTTGGAAGTTATGAACCTCGAAAGATCCATTGAACATAAAATTTATTGCAACTTTGGGCATAAGAAGTCAAGTCAAGAAATAAGATTAGGGAGTCAGAGAACTCCAAAATAATTTATCCAGAGGCATAGTTTTTTTTTTTTTTATTTATTTGAATTTGAATATGAAAGATTTATTTCAATTTTCTTCTAGTCGCAAGTATATTTTATTTAATATATTCACAAAATATATACAATTTCTTAAAAAATCTTTAAATTCTAAATTAAATCTAAATTAAAAACTAAAAACTAAACATTAAAAATATAATCTATGCCGCTGCAATGAGGCAATGTGCCCAGAACGCTGGCTGCGTTACCCCGCTGAATAGCCAAACTTATAATATGTTGGCCGAGGTAACTGCCAGCCCTCCGGTCACCTGTGGACTCTGTGAGACGAGAAGATAGATCCTTAAAAAAGGATCTAGCATCTTCGCCCCACGACCCCATGGTTTCAACACCAAAAGGCACAAATTATATGAAATTATTTTCTACAGTTTCATATTTGCGCCTCTTGGCTCTTTCTGCATTTATTTATTTCTGTTTATTTATTCATCAGTTGAAATAGGTATTTTTATTTTACATATATTAAAATAAATTTAAATAAAAATTAAAATAAATTAAAATTAAAATAAATTATTTTATATTAAAATGTATTTTATATTTAAATAAATAAATAAATAATAAATAAATAAACATACATTCATTGTGCAATTTCGATTACGAGTATATTATCAAGAAAACATAGTGAATCTCGAAATTCTCGAATTTAAAAACGGACCTAAACATAAAACGCGTGTGCACACGCGTTATAGTTATCTATCCAAGATGCTAGATGGAAACAACGAGCGTCGAAACCACATGCGTCTGCGAGTTGCTTCGTTGAACCGCGAACTCTTAAAAGACACAATAAAACTTTATGTTTAATTTTAATAATTTATTTATTTAAATATCTTTACTGCACACACAAAATATACAGTATACAGTTGAAAAGCAGTAGCTACATAGAAATGTGCAAAGTTTAGTTATTCATATTATTATATTTCTATTTTTATTACAACAATGGTGCCCGCGACTTTTATTTTCCGGGATAAAAAGCCTATGTCTTCCGCAGAATACAACCTACCCCTGTACCAAATTTCATCCAAATCGGTTGAACAGATGGGCCGTGAAAGCGTAGCAGACAGACACACTTTCGCATTTATAATCTTAATATACTCGTAGTATGGATTATAAATTTACGTTTACCAATAAACTAGCCATCCATGAAAGGTCAATTCACTAGCTATACCTATTTAAAAATACAACTCTAAATACTTGTAAGGAGTACCTACTAAACCCCTCGGCATGAATATCAAGTAAAAGGGACCGATGAAGTCTCCGTACTTAAGCCAACCAATAAATTGTACGAGCAATAAATCCTCTAAAACAAAAAAAATATCAGATCTAAATTCAACGGACATCTTCTAAGAGATAAGTTTAAGAAAGAATTGCTATAAAACTCACGTGCTTAAAATATATTCAACTGGAGTTCCAGGGCCTTGGGGGTTTACTGTCAGATATATCATCGACTTGATTTATGCGTTTCAGTTAGGTATACTCACGCATACTAAGGTACATAGATTAAGGTCTCCGGAACAGGTGCGGGGTTCCACACGGTACTTATTTAAACGTTCAACATGCTGGTAGGTACGTTAATGCCGCACTGTACCACATCGTGATGCTATGCTGAATGATACTGGATAAACTATAATAATAATATAGATAGGTTACCAACTACGTAGGGGAGCTCAAGAGGGGATTTTTTTGATTTACTTCAGCGCGTCAAATATTGATGTATACGCTCCACGTGTTTCTGTTGTCGGATGTATGTTAATCTTCCGGTTTGCATGGTGGGCGTTGGCCGTATTGGAATAAAAAATTGTTAAGAAAAAAAATGACAGCCCATAGACGTGAAAACGAATATTTAAAATAATAAAAAAAGAAAAAACTAATATTTAAAATAATTTTAAAAAAATAAGTCACGGTGTCGGTCACGCGTTTCCACATTTTTAACCCCTACCAAAAAGTGCTGAACGCGCCTAAAGCAGTTTTCACTTCAAAAATAAAAATAAGTCGAAGGAAGGAAGCTCCTATTTAAAAGACTGACGATTCTGAGTTCTGACGTAACGCAAAGTCACTGCGATTTTTTGAAAATGCAAAAAAATTGCCATTTTGAAATACTCGAGCACGTCAGATCATCATACAGACGGTTCAGCTTCATGTCCCAAACGTGCTGACCCATAATCTGATGATTATCTCGAGGAATTTTCTTTTTTTTTTTTTTTTTTTTTTTTTTTTTTTTTTTTTTTTTTTTTTTTTTTTTTTTTTTATTATCAACATAAAAATTGATACAATTTTGTTGGGTAGCACAACGAAAAACCACGAAGGTTTAAATTGAGTGCTCTTCCGTCAACATATCGAACTATTTATAGCTAGCTAATTACTAAAAATATAAAGAAAACTAAAACTAAACTACCTACAATTTACTTAAAAAATACGATTTTAACTTATATTTTAAATTATTTTTAGTTAATTCTATTTTAAATTTATTATCGATATCATTTATTAAGCGAGGGATCATGTATGCGCTAGTGCGCTCACCATATTTGTTCTTAGCTGGCACGGTTATTAACTTTTGTTGAGATACTTTACGAGTATTAATTTTGTGAGAAACTATATTTTGTATGTCTACGTTAAAGAATTGTTCTTTTAGAAGCTGATATTTGACCTTATCAAGAATATTGATTACCTTGCAGTGCTTAAATAGAAAATTTTCATTCGTTTTGGCTTGTATTTTAATATTTAATGGTACAATGGCTTTTAAGATCCTAAGTTGTAGTTGATATATGTACTGTAAGTGCGTTTTATCTGTACGTCCGTAACTGCTTAGTCCATAAGTTATAATAGAATCGGCAAGAGCATTATAAAGCATAATTTTGACTTTGAAATTTAAGCGTTTTCGAATTATAAACATATTTGCCAAAAAAGCTCTGAGCTTGTCACATACATGCTTTATGTGCTCGTGCCAGTTGAAATTATTATCTATTACTAAGCCTAAATATTTATGTGATTTAACTACGTCAATAGTGGAGCAGTTACAATTGAATTGAGCTTGATGTAAACACTTATGACTATGGGCAATGATTTTATGAGTTAGTATGCTGTTTGAACTTAAATTTGGAGAATGTATGTGGACTAATTTAGTCTTTTGAGAATTTAAAATTAAACCGCTGTCATGGCACCATTTATTTAAACTATTAAAATCTTCCTGTAGCTGTAGGGCGGCTTGATTGACATCCTTAGCTGCAACAAGCATGCATGTATCATCAGCATACTGGTATGTCGTACAATGGCTGAATATTTGATTCATATTATTAACATAAGCAATAAAATGCAATGGCCCGAGCACGGAACCTTGAGCGGTGCCTTCGGTTACTGTGATTGGAGTGCTGTAGCTGTCACAAATCCTAACTCGGTAACTTCTATTAGTTAGATAGTTCTTACACCAGTTTAAGAGAGGTCCACGAATCCCTGAGTTATCTAACCTAATTATGAGCTTGTTGTGATCTAAAGTATCGAAGGCACGAGAAAAATCAATAAATAAAGCTAGGACGTGCAGTTTTTGGTTCATCCAAGAATTAACTTGGTCTGTAAAATCCGATAATAGCATTGTCGTATTTTTACCGGGCCTAAAACCAAATTGGCTAGAGCTTAAGATGTTATTATTTTGATAGAATGTGTGTATTTGATTGCAAATAAATTTTTCTACTATCTTATCTATTGATGATGTTAAAGTAATTGGCCTATAATTATTAGTATCATCATACTTACCTCTCTTATGGACTGGTCGAACACAACCCACTTTTAGTTCATCAGGATACGACTCGGCTTTGATACAAGTATTTATAAATTTAGCTAGTGGTTCTGAAATTAAATTAGCGATGCCCTTGATGTCTTTCATTCTAATGCTATCAAATCCTGGGGCTTTTTCAGTACTTAACTTCTTTAATAATTTGAAAATACTATCTGGCGTTGCCTTTTTAAAATACATGCTACAGTTAGATTCAGTCTCCTGAGAGTTATTTAATACACTCACATTGCAATTTGGCAGTATATCTTTCACGGCAGAGTCAAAGTTGATTGCAAAATTGTCTGCAATTTGTTTTGGTAATAAATTTAATGACTTAAAAGCACTTAGCACAACCTCATCAATTGATTTAACTATCCTACCAGCGATATCATTTAAGATTTGCCATAATTTTCTTGAATTCGCAAAATTTTTAATTATTTTCTTTTTATAATATGAATTTCTATAATATTCTGTTACTTTATTCACCTTATTTCTCTTCCTATTGTATTCTAATCTTAGAACAACATTATTCTGGTCTTTTTTCCATTTATGAAACAATTCATCTCGTTTATTACTCATATTAATTACTTTTTTATTTATCCATGGCGCCTGGCGATACAATTCTAAGTTACTATTGACGATTTTTGTTGCTTTCGAGTAAGCTTTCTTAAATATATCATTAATAAAAGTGTACATTAGCTGTGGTGACTGCATTTCATTAATAAGAGACCACTCCGCCGTACATAATTCCTCGCCCAATATCACAGAGTCATAAATAGGTATTAGTTTGTTTGCAATACAGTGGGGCTGTTTTGCATCGTGAATACTGCATAGTGCAATTACGGTCAAGCGATGGTCTGCCAGTACAGTATCTACTACGGCCGTGCAAGGGTCTGCAGTGTGGGAGCGTACAAAAATGTGATCAATACAAGATTGTGTAGTTAAGCTTAATCTTTTTTCAATACGTGTATAGTCAGTGATACCACACTTCAGACCGTGCTCCGCCAATAGGTTTAGGTACTTATCTGGATACGATACGTGGATATAAGTCTTTTGGCAGGCCCTCTATTTAATAATCCCTAAATAATAATTTATTTTTGATATAATTTAAGAGCAACATCCCAATTCAATACCTGCTGATGATGACGCGTGGGTTAAGGTTTTCATTCCCGGGGGAACACATTAATTTCCCGGGATTTAATCTATCTCTGTTCCCACTGTATCTCTGTGTGCAATCGTTTGAAGTTGAATACATAGAGCGTGACAGGCAGACATTTATAATATTAGTATGGATTAAAACAATTTATCACCAAAAATGCGTTTGAATGTTAAACAAAATCTTTTGGGAAATTTACTTAATCCCTGATTTTGTTAATAATTATATCTTTAGATTGAATGATTTACCTCCCCATCGCGACGATATCAATTAATATCATCATCAATTAACCAAATAGTAAATTGGTAGGTACACAAACTTACTTAACTAGCGTGCGGTCGGTGCGACTGTCGACCAAATCAATCCAATCTAATGGATTTCATGAACGAAGTTTTTTGTCTACGAGGGCCTTTATCTACTACTAGCAGATGCCCGCGATTTCGTCCCCGTGAAATATTCTATTAGTGAGTGATCGTGATGATATCGTGAGATATTCTGGATCTACTGAACCGATTTTGAAAATTCTGGTACCAATAGAAAGCCACATTATTTGTGAGTGTCATAGACTATATATTAACCCGAAAAATTAGGGAGTTCCCTTGAGAATTCAAAAAAACGCGGACGAAGTCGCGGGCATTATCTAGTTTTGAATAAGTATACTTTGACTTTGTCTTTGACTTACGGGTTTCTTTTTCGGTTAAAAGATATTTATTTCTCTTAAAAGAACAACAATTTACTGTTCACTTAACAAGAGAGCTCAGTGGTTACACAATTATAACGAGCTACGAGTATGTAACCTACTAGAAAAAAGAAAAAAATTAAAGACAAAAGAAAATACAAAAAATACTCTTAAAATCTGTACATTTAATGTGAGATCGCTATCGTCCATAGAAAGATATCTTCAATTATCTTACGCCCTTGAAAACGTCAGTTTTGATATTATAGGACTCTCGGAAGTAAAGAGGATGGGATGTAATATCGAAGAATATAAGGAAAACATTTTATGTTACATCGGCCAAACCAAAGGATTACACGGGGTGGGATTCTTAGTCAATAAAAAACATAAACGCAATATATATAACTTTGTAGGAATTTCAGAAAGGGTTGCCCTACTCCAGCTTAAACTTGAGGAATTTAGTATTACCCTGATTCAGGTATATGCACCGACAGAACGATCCAGCGAAAGTGATATTCAAAATTTCTACACTGATCTTATAAAAGCACACTCACTAGCCGACAATAAAGTGATAGTAATGGGTGACTTCAATGCAAGAATAGGACACCCTAAAAATGGAGAAAGTCTAGTAATGGGCGATTACGGATTTGGAGAGCGAAATGAAAGGGGAACAAGACTCATAGACTATGCTTTGGAACACAAACTATCAATTATGAACACATTTTTTAAGAAAAAAGAAAGTAGGAGATGGACCTGGGTATCGCCCGATCAAAAAAGCAAGAACGAAATCGATTTCATAATGACAAATAGCCCAAACCTAATAACTAATATTGAAGTTCTAAACAAAATCAGCTTTCCATCCGACCACAGACTACTCAGAGCAACTGTAAAAATAAATCAGACAAAAAAGAGCAGGAAATCCTTCAGACCACAACCCAAAATCCCAAAGACAGACGAAGAAATTGAAAATTACATTCAACAACTAAAATCAACTATTGAGGAAAAAACATTGCCAACAAATATTCAAATATACTACAACTTGCTGGAAAAAAGCATAAAAGAAAGTTTAATAATAAAGAAGCAGACCCAAAGTAGAGGGCATAAAATACTTAGCATAAACACAAAACAACTTATTAAGAAACGTACAGAACTAATTTTAGAGAGAAACAAGGATAAAGATAAGAAAAAAGAGCTAAGTAACTTATTTAAACAAACTAATAGATCAATTCGTAAAGACTATAGTAAACATAGACAACAAATAATAACAACAAATATAAAGAAATTTAGAAGCACTAAAAGAGCCTTTAAACAATTAAACTTCAACAAAACATGGATCCAAAAACTCAAAAGACATGCAGAAGAAACAAAAACAAGGACAGATATTATAGACCATGCAACTAACTTTTATAAGGAACTCTACAAAAAGAGAGAAAGCCATGTAGATATTGAAAAACCACCGAACGAAGCCTTTGATCCAAATTTGATTAAAAAAATAGACGAACAAGAAATTTATGAACATTTAAAACAGCTCAAAAGCGAAAAATCACCCGGCCCAGACGGTATAACCAATGAAGCTCTAAAACTAGGTGCTCCTGTACTGCTCACTCACTTAACAAAACTGTTCAATATGGTATTAGACACAGAAAATGTACCAAAACAATGGTGCATATCAGACATAATTCTGCTCTATAAGAAAGGGAACCCGCTAGATATAGGAAACTATAGACCGATCAGTTTGCTGCCAAGCATATATAAACTCTTTGCATCAATATTATTAAAAAGAATATCTCCAAAAATTGATGACTTCCAACCAATTGAGCAGGCAGGATTCCGCACAGGCTTCAGTACAACTGATCACATACACACATTGGAACAAGTGATGGAGAAGTACAAGGAGTTCAATAAACCTCTTTACTTGGGCTTCATTGACTATAGTAAGGCTTTCGATAGCATTAGTCATTTATCTATCTGGGAAGCACTCAAATTGTGTAAAGTAGAGCAAAAATATATAAACATATTGAGTAACATATACGGAAGTAGCATGAGCTCGGTAAAACTAGAGACTAGAGGAGAACCATTTAGAATAGAAAGGGGAGTTAGGCAAGGCGATCCACTATCGCCAAAACTATTTATCGCAGTACTAGAAAACATATTTAGTAAGCTAAACTGGTCACAAAAAGGCATTAGGATATGTGGTCGCTATCTAAGTCATCTCAAATTCGCAGATGATATTGTCTTGCTAGCTGAAACACCTAAAGAACTAGAAGATCAGATACAATCTCTTGTCCAAGAAAGTTCCAAAATAGGCTTAGAAATGAACGCAACAAAAACGAAGGTAATGACAAATAGCAACCAAACACCTATTGCTATAAATGGAAATATAATTGATTATGTTGAAAATTACGTATATTTAGGTAAACAAGTATCTTTCACCAAGTCTAGTAACGATGAAGAAATAGAAAGGAGAATAAATATTACTTGGAAAAAATTCTGGGCACTCAAAGAAATTCTAAAAGGAAATTACAGTTCAAACCTTAAGAAAGTAGTGATAGATACTTGTCTCCTTCCTTGTCTACTCTATGGATGTCAAACTTGGGTATTCACAAATAAAGCGAAACATAGAATAAGATCAACCCAAAGAGCAATGGAAAGGAGTATGTTGAAAATAAGGAAAATACAAAAGATTTCAAGCGCCAGTATTAGGAAAAAAACAAACGTGACTGACGCACTTAATCAAGCTCTTACACTGAAATGGCAATGGGCTGGACACATCTCACGCTACTCCGATAGTAGATGGACCATACAGACCACGCAGTGGAGAGGACCCTCAGGAAAAAGGGAGGTTGGAAGGCCAAACAAACGGTGGACTGACGAGATAATCCAAATTGCAGGAAAATACTGGATGAATCTGGGCACAGACAGAGAAAAGTGGAAGAGGTTGGGGGAGGCCTATACCCGTAAAGGGGCTCATATCTAATAACAAACCAAGCAACACTAACCATACTAACCCTAGGAAATAAGGAAAATGTACCACTAACACATCTAACAATATTTATGCTTTATATATTACTGGATATGAGAATAAAAGGCTTTTTTATTTTATTTTTTATTTACGAGTATGTAAGGTTACTCTGTGTTTTTACATTGCAAATTCGATTGATCGTAACATTAACTGCATCGGTTTAGAGCTCATTTCATCATTTCGTGTATTTATTCACAGGCAGCGCTCCAAACGCTGAATTTGTGACTTTAAAGCAAGATCTTTTGGGTCCATTTTACATTGACGCTAATGTGATCGAACATTCAATACGATCAATCGAATTTGTAATGTAAAAACTCAGAGTAAGCACACTGGTACCTATTTTTAACCGACTTCCAAAAAAAGAGGAGGTTCTCAATTCGGCGCGTATATTTTTTTTATTAAATAATACCTAATATAGCCGGTTACCCATGTAAATTTATACAATACTAGCTGATGCCCGCGACTTCGTCCGCGTGGATAAAGTTTTTTTGATTCCTTCGGGAACTCCTCAATTTTCCGGGATAAAAAGTAGCCTATGTCACTCTCCAGGTCTTCAACTATACCCATGCCAAAAATCACGTCAATCCGTTGCTCCGTTGCAGCGTGATTGAAGGACAAACCAACAAACCAACAAACCAACAAACCAACAAACCAACAAACAAACTGACTTTCGCATTTATAATATTAGTATGATTATCCGCTACATATAATTTCAGCTTTTTCTTAAATTGCGAAGTATTATTAGATTATTTAATAGTATCAGGTAGGCTATTTTATGAGTACAATTTTCACCATTTTGGTACGACCGTACGGGACTCTACGGAAATTATCGCTCGATGCGGGTATATTTCTAATACCTATCGTGGATGAAATCATACCTATTATGAACTATAATTTCCTCCGGGACCGGCTGTACGTACTAAGCAGATTGCTTTAAATGTATTAGATTTTTTATCACTACCCACTTATTGCCCTGTGCCTAGGGGCCTGAAATTGTATTTTATAATCTTTGGAAATAATAGTTTAATTAACGTTAGTTTTTAGTAAGTACATTAGTGTTAACCTTGTAGGACCTCCCTGGCGCAATGGTGAGCGCTGTGGTCTTATAAGTGGGAGGCTCCAGGCTCGATCCCCGGCAGGATCAATTCAGGAATTTATAATTTCTGAATTTTCTCTAGTCTGGTAGGAGGCTTCGGCCGTGGCTGGTTACCGGCAAAGACGTGCCGCCAAGCGATAAAGTGTTCCGTCACGATGTCGTATAGAAACCGATGAGGCGTATGAGTTTATTGTAACTGCCATACTCCTAACAGGTTCGCCCGCTACCATCTTAGACTGTATAATTGCAGGATCATCGTATCGACGTTTTTATCCCGGAAAATTAAGGAGTTCCCGAGGGAGTTAAAAAACTTATTCGACGCGAACGAAGTCGTGGGCATCCCGCATCAGCTAGTTATCTAATAATCCGCTCATGCCGTGTTGTAGGCCGCAAGGCGGGTAGGGTAAGGTTGCTTTAGTCGTACTGCCGTTTAAGTCGTACTCCAGTAATAATTCGTCTCTTTTTTATAATTAGTGACATCTAGTACATTCATCCGGAACTATTTAGTCGTGCGAGTAAACAAACCAAAGTAGGCGACCGGCCGACGTCTGTGACGAAAAATATTTGAAAAAGTAAGTTTTTTTACCGTTTTCATTAAAATTTTTGACTCATACGTAAGCTATTTCAAGGAGGAATATGATGGTGATGTTATATTTTCGATTCATGTCTATTTTTGTAATAATCCACACAGCATTTAGGCACACGAAATTAGTAGAAAGTTTTTAGGTTAGAACGAAATTTGGTTTAAAACTATGAAAGTCTCGTTCGCCTAAGTCGTACCTGTGGACGATTCCTTAATCGTACCGGTACGACTTAGGCATTCATGGGAATAATGTGCAGTTTTGAAGTGAAAACTTCTTTAGGCGCGTTGAGCACTTTTTGGTACCTAGGGGGTAAAAATATGGAACGGTGTCGGTCACGCGACACCATTCTTCTTAAGACAAAAGGTTTTAAGCATAAAAATACAGTACATTCGTAATTAAACTTTAATACCTTTGTTTTAAGGTTTATATTAATTAAAAGTGATGTGTAACCGTGACAGACACCTCGCGTTGTTACGAAGACAAAAGGTCTTAAATATAAATATAGTACATTCGTAGTTAAACTTTAATACCTTAGTTTTAAGGTTTATATTTTAATTAATTAAATATTCTTGTTTTTCTCAAGAATTTATAATTTTGTTTTTTTTTTCGAGAATTTATAATTTTGTTTTCTAAATGTATAATTACATTTAAGCTCTACTTTGAGACTGAGAATTTGACTTGATCTTAAAAAAGTACCAGTTTGTAGTTTTTGATTTTCTATTGATCTCTTGTCTATAGACTTTATTGAATAACGTATATTCTGGCTGATGTTTTATTCTAAGTACGACTTAGGCTATAGGTGGTACGAGTTAAGCGACCAGGCGCCTTAATCGTACCGAAGGTACTTTTTCGAAAAAAAAATATATAATTTTTTTTATTCAAGCTAATTGTATTTTGTGAATGCTGATTAACAGTTAAATAAATAAAGATTCCCTGGGCTAAAAAATGCTTTTATTATTTAAATTAATTTAAGAGTTACAGCAATTCTCCCTTAGGGGGTACGACTTGAGCAACCTTACCCTATAACAGGGCGATAGCAGGGGTTTTAGCCGGTAAAAGTCCAACACTACTATCAAGGGGTGTCCATGACGATTTCCCCTGCTGTATTAAAAAAAGGCATCTAATTCCCGCGACTTCATCCGCGTAAATTGAGCTTTTTTGGTTCCCGTGGTAACTCTTTGATTTTCCGGGATAAAAAGTAGGTGTGTTATTCCAGACTATATAATCTCTGTGTCAAATTTCATCCAGATCCGTTCAGCCGTTTTTTCAGCGGAATTGAGTAACAAACATTCATCCATACATACATGCTTCCATCCATACACCCAAACTTTTGCATTTATATTATATTAAGTATAAGTATAGATTTATAAGTACGCTATTTAGCTAAATAGCAGTAACAGCGTAAGTAGCGGTGTGCAGTTTTAGTGCACGCTATAAACTAAGCCGTTGCCGTAAACTTAACAACATAAAACTTATGGCTTAAACCTAAATTTTATGTTGGTACTAGGTATTAAACCTTCTTTTATTATTCTTTATTCTATAAAAAGTTATCCCATGGCTGCGATGTCGCAGAGAAGCCCTGTCCGGGACTCGAATCCGAGACTAAAAATATTAATTTTTTTTTTTAAATACGTAAATCGTACTAATATTACAAATGCGAAAATGTGTTAGTTTGTCCTTCAATCACGCCGCAACGGAGCAACGGATCGACGTGATTTTTTGCATGGGCATAATTGAGGACCTGGAGAGTGTCGACATAGGCTACTATTTATCCCGAAAATTAAGGAGTTCCCGTAGGAATCCAAAAAACTTATTTCACGCAGACGAAGTCGTGGGCATCAGCTATGTCTATCTATTCCAAACATGATCGCACGGTGGCGTGATGAGAGAAGGCTTCACGAAGTTATTTGAAAGTCAGTTTATTGCATCTATAATAGTCCCCATGATACCACCTATTTTTTTTAACAAATTTCATCAAAATCGGTTGAAAAGATGAGCCGTGAAAGTGTAGCACACAGACAAGCAGACACACTGCCACATTTATGATATTAAGTTGTAAAGCTATTTGTATGGGACTTCCAAAATAAGAAAAATACGTGGTAAGAGAATGGGAGAGTCCATTTGCCGTACGTTTTCATGTGCTTAATGAATTTATGAGGGCACAATGCTATTTGGAGCTTAGGGAGGATAAATGGGCTTAGTCATAGAGGCAGGGGCTTACGTATAGTTACCTACACAGCATATATTTTTGAAATTATACTTCTTTTGGCGCGTTAGGGAAAAATTATCAGAGTGAATTTTAACGATGCGAGGCACACCGACACCCAAATTCGACACCATGACCTTAGTTGTCAGTCTTGTAGAAAAAGGCCTATATATCAACAAAATAAAAATAAATACATTTACTGTATGTTGGGTGAGAACTGATAACTACATTCAAGATATTTATTATTTTATATCAAAAAGTATAACTTCTTGCGTGCGTACATATGTACACACACAAATTTATTTTTATTCCACTACAACTTAGCCATTGACTGCAATCTCACATGTTGGTTAGTGATGATGTAGTCTAACATACAACTCTAAAGTCCTCAAAACGTAAGTACGTGACGTACTCACCGAATTCTAATTCTAATATGAGGCTAGGACTAAAAATTATGATTCGAAAACTATACAGTTTGAGCGCTACTGATTGTATAGGTATTTAATGAATAAACTTTAATTAAAGTTAAGAAAAAAATAATCGAATGCTAAGTATGATAGTATAAGTTAGTAATTTTTATATAAGGTCACTATATGTTATTTTATATTTTTTATAAATATTCAAATAAACTTATTACAAGTGCTTTTGAACCGTCGCGTCGAGTCAATCTTCCACTGGTTCGGAATGCCATTCCTACCGAAAGGAACCAGCAGGAAACTCGGTGGTTACTATTATAAAAAAACTCATTTACATCAATTTGCAGATACATGTGTATATGTAACCGCTGTCCTTCGCATTCCTGGAGCGGGTCAAATCCAAGCTCTTTATTCATTTACATAATCTTCAACAGTATAATAAGCTTTTTTCAGGATAATTCTCTTTAAACCTAAATAGGAAATGTTACTTAACAATCATACAGATCTTAATATTCCGTGCTCTATTAGACTATAGCACAAATGGCCTCTATTAAACTTTCATAAGTACAATAATAACTTCATTTCCCTACAGGCAGAACTAAATCAAACTTGGAAATACGCACCGCACGCGATCCCAAAAGACGCAGCAAAATTACATTATTAATTTAAGTATTATAGAATATAATGAATTTATTTGTCTGAATATGTGTCACAATGATGGTTACAGTATGAAAAGTCGCAGCATATCCAGTCAGGCAACCCTGACGTACAATTTTTTAAGTATTTATATAACATAATACAAGTATGTTCTAGTATTAGGATCTTTGAAATAGAATGAGTAGTTATAGTAATACTAAAATTCTACATCAATGATTAGGACAACATTTCACAGGAATTACATGTTGAATAAATAAATAATGTCCTGAATAATTAATTGCAAATAACGTCAGGCTTTGTAGGCCAAATAACATTCAAATTACCTACTTTTACAATAAGTACAATGGATGGCTGTAATGTCTACGTATTTAATGCTTCATCAATTAGAATGGGGCTGATTCTGTATAACACAATCTCTAAACTAAACTAAAATGGCAGCTTTAAATCTAGTTCTGTCCCTATCCGTAGGGAGTATTATGAAAGGGTTAGCAATATTTGTAATGCTCTAATTTTAGTTTAGTTTAGAGATTGTGCACTACAGAATCAGCCCCAATGTCAATGTTAAAATTTTAAATAGGTATACCAAGTCTATGATTAATTAAGTCAATAGTTTAATAGTTTAAATATAAATTATACTATAAACTATAAATAGTGTACAATTTAAACAATAGCTCTTAAAACCTACCGAATTATACTTGAAAAATTATCGGTTAAGTAAAGTGATCGAGATTTTTACCATTGAAAATGGTTTATGGTTATCAGATGCAAATCGCCTGAGACGTACTTTTGCCCATAGCTCCAAGGATTTTAAGAGGATCGAGATGGGAATAGTACCAGGAGTTAAGGAATTTATTGAGACACGTGTGAGCGTTTGAATTTTGAAAATCGGCTGGTAACTTTTTTTGAATTTTGAAAATGTAAAGAAAATCGGTGTTCGTTTACTAAATTGTAAATATTTCGGGAAAAAAAACCGACTTAAGAAAAAATTAAAAGAAAGGTCCTAGGGTATTAGTTTAGCTACAAAATGGCGAAAAATTTTTGAAAATCGATTAATAATTGTGACCTTTATGTAGGAGGTCCCGTTAGATTTGGAATTCTAGAAAAACGGTATTTCCCTACATAAAAAGTGATGTAGCTTCTATAATTATTGACCGATCGTCATGATAATGGTGTTAAAAGATGTGGATGCAGGCGTGAAGTGTTTTTTCGTAAATTTTTGTATTCATTTTCAATGCTCCGATTATTGCGGGGACTGCGAAATCTGTATTTTTTTTAATCGTAAGGTAGGTGGTAGGGTGGTAATTAGCCACGACTGCAGCCTCCCACGGTACCCAGATATGGTAATTGGTTGATTGGTAGGAAAAAATTAATATGGAAATCCGTTCTTATTTAATAAGTTCCTAAAAGAAAAATTCAGAGTTCCGTCCTCCAACTCCGATGATTTCTTTATTCGGTAAAAGCCTAACTTAGCGGTAGATATACTTATTGAATGTTAGAACTTAGAATATAATTACTTATTGAAATCTGTTTTAATTTAAGGAAAATATAGATTAGGTACTTACCTTAAATGATGACCTAAAAGAAAAATTCGTTTTGAAAATATTACATCCTCCTTTTTGAAATTAGCCTTAAATAACGGCTTTAGTTTTAAAAATATTAAAACTTACAGCCGGTATAAGCAATTATCTCTGAGGGAATTAGACCTAGGAATGAAAAGACGTACCTATTATAGACAGAAGCTACTTCAAAATTTCAAAAGAAAACATATAGACAGTAAAATTGTACAGTGTATCAATTATTCATTTATTTACTTACCATCATATCCGATACGATCAATCAATAAGTAATTTCACAGTTGTTACAAAGTCATCAGCGTGCCACGCAACAAAACGTTCGAGCGGAAAACGCGGAAAACAATCCCTGTGAAGCGATATCTACAACACAATCACGTGCGAAATTACCGGAGCGAATATCAGTTACATATCGGCGCGGAGAGCGAGTGCGGAATTTTCCGCTACGCGTCCGCTACGGTCGGCCGTCGTAGGTAAACTGAAACTCAGTGAAAGCTACGAAGTACGGTTACTGCCATCCGTAGACTATTCGTAGAATGAACTTAAGCTACATTGGGGCAATTTGAAGCTTTTCGGTAAGATCCATCCTTACTACTTTATATTATAAATGAGAAAGTGTGTCTGTCTGTCTTCTATATGCTTTAAGGGCCAATATTTTCAATCAATTTTGACAAAATTGTGTACAAACTTAGGTTGTGTCCCGTTGAAAGATATATGATACTACTTTATCCCGGAAAATCAGTTTCTACGGGAATTTTGAAAACCTAATCCACCTATCTAGTATTTTAATAACTAAAACAGAAATACTAATTAATAATAAATATTAATAACCCCCGAAATATTGGAGTAGACCGTACAGGATACCATTATAATTAAAAATAGCTGATAATCTCCAAGTATTTTCTTGAATCGTAGCTTAGAACACTCATCAAGTCACTTTTCTAACAAAAAAAACGAAATCAAAATCGAATCATTCAAATTCATTTTTTTTTAATTCAAGTAAGTATAAACTTTACAAGTGCTTTTGAGTGCCATTCCATGCCATCGGTTTAGGAACTACGATGCACAGACGGACACACTGACACACACATTAAAGTTATACCTACTTAACACCCCTCTTTTTGCGTTGGGGGTTATAGAAATAAATAAACTTGTACGCAAATGTTTACGAAAAACATATTCGTTTGGCCTAGTACTTTATATTCTACGAGGCAACCTCTTTTCGAGGGCTAACAGGATTATCAATAAAACGGATGTGCCGATTACTGGACCCCTCATAAATAAATAGTTTACAGCACCCCGAAGAACTGTACAAGTGGAAATAAGGAACCCTTTTCATAAAAACAGATAAGTACCTACCTATATATTTTTATCCTCTATACAAGACGTTTTTTATCCTTGCCTCTCCCTAAGTTGACTTATGTCTAAGAAGAACAAGTTCGAGCCCCGGCAGGGTCAATTTGGAAATTAATAATTTCTGAATTTTATCTGGTCTGGCCGTGGTTAGACCCCGTGGTTAGACCCTAGACGGCATCGTACCGGAACACTAAATCGCTTGGCGGCACGTCTTTGCCGGTTGGGTGTTAAGCGCAGGTGAAGCCTTCCAGATAAAATTCAGAAATTATAAATTCCTAAATTGACACACTTTCGCATTTATACGTAATACTAGCTGATGTCTTTAATTTTCCGGGATAAAAAGTAGCCTATGTGCTATTCCAGACTATAATCTATCTCTGTGCCAAATTTCATCCAGACCCGTTCAGCTGTTGGGGCGTGATTGAGTAACAAACATCCATACCGACATCCATACATCCAAATTTTCGCATTTATAATATTAATAAGATTAGTATGGATAACTTTTTGCACCGGGGTTTTGTCAATAGAACGAGATTTAGAAAGTAGGAGTAACAGTTTTTGTAGGTATTGAGATGGCGATAATTTAAAAAAACCGGCTGATTTTGTTGCAGGCTCTTCTCAGACCAAACCCTCGTAGCTTTAGTTTTCAGATCCCCATCACGTCTTAGACTTTGTAAACGTGACGTTCAGAAGGTGTAGGTACTGTGAGTGTGTAGGTACTGTGAGTGTGTAGGTACCATGTAGGTACCAATTTTGAATAAAAATATACTATTGATTTTTAGTTTGAGATTGACCTTACAAAGTGACATTTATGCTGCCTTTAATTTCAAGGGATGTATAAGAAAATCTAGATGTACCTACAACCTAAGTATTTATCTAAATATCTTAAAAAATATGAAAATCTAATCTAAGCATGAGTTCATGACATTAATTCTGAACTATTTAGGTATTTTAAGCACTTAAATGACATTTATTGAGAAGTCGGCCTTTAAAATAAAAAAGATAGATTTTAAAAAGAGAAATGTAAATTGTCAGCCCGCCGAGTCTGTGATTCAGCCAAGCGGAATGCCAATGTTTGGTCAAACACGTCGCGGGGCGGCAGCGACGAGCGACTGTAACGTGTCTAACTGGATTCCAAGATATTGTAAACCGGCTGAGTTGGTCAGATAAAGACGTGGTACAAAGACGTGTAGCGTCGTGTATACTGATTAGACTTGCCTCTAGCAGGTCAGACCGCTTACATCTTAGAAGGCATCATATGGCTCGTTGGTCGAGTGCTTAGCATGTTCGACTGCAGCTAACGAGGTCCCGGGTTCGAGTCTTGGGACGTGCCATAGTTAACTATGGATTTTTCAGGATCTTTCTGACTAGAAATTCTGAGTTAGGCCCGGAGTTAAGAAGTAGGCGGTGTTCACCCCCGTGCCTCGTAGAGCACGTAAAGCCGTCGGTCCTGCGCCTGATATTACTTCGGTCGTGTCGGATTTTCCGCCCCATCGGGCTATGAGAGTAAGAAACAGAGAGTGCACCTGTGTTTGCGCACACACTTGTGCACAATAATATCTCCCGCGCAGATGGTTTATCTCTCGCAGATTGGCCGCCGTGGCCGAAATTTCGTCGGAAGGACATTAAACCGCATCATCACGTCTTACCACCAGGTGAGATCGCAGTCAAGGGGTAACCTGTAGTGGAATTTACTGAAATTAAGAAAATTCACAAACTCATTCAAAGGATGTGCTGCCGCTACCCTGCTTGTTTGTCCAGGCCTTTAAAGGAAAAATGTAAGCCTGCCAAGCAACTGCGATGTAACCAGGCGGAATAAATTCTGAAGAGCGCGAATCAATGTGACAAATTCTTTTCGTGCACAGCACATAGGGTTCCGTAGATATAGTAGATTCTACGAAACGAATTTACGATTCAAGAATGTGATTTTGAATGTACAATTTAAATATTATCTTCATATTCAGTTAGTATTTTTTTCCAAAGCTAATTTTTCTTTTTTAATGATTTATATCGGAGTAGGTGCTGCTGCTTTGTCATCAAATACCTATGCACGTCTGAAAACATCACTTTTTATACATAGTTAACTGGTGGCCCCGGCAGGCGTTGTCCTGCTCTGAAACTAGAACCCGATTGCAGCGCCACCTACCGGGTCCAATTGTGGATATAAACCATCCCAGGACCCACTCAAATGCACACAAACAATCCATCAGAATCGGTCCAGCAGTTCTGAAGTAATGCGCTTATAATATTTCACCGTAGGTAAGTGCCGTAAGATTGTACTGAAAAATAATGCGTTAAATTGTAATCTGTCGACAGTTTACAATTTCGCTAGTTAGATTACAATCTAACGGTTTTTACAATCTTACAGTGACATATAGATACAATCGGTAATTCATTTTTATTTACCTACTAGCGAATGCCCGCGACTTCGTCTGAGTGGTTTGAGGTTCTTGATTCCCACGGGAACTCTTTAATTTTCCGGGATGAAAATGATGTGCTATTCCAGACTATAATCTATCTCTGTGCCAAATTTCATCCAGATCTGATCAGACGTTCGGGCGTGATTGAGTAATAAACATCCATATAACCATACATCCATCCAAACTTTCGCATTTATAATATTATTAGTAAGGGTTTCTTAATTATACTTTTACCACGGAATACCAAATTTACCACTTTTATTCTGAAGTCTAATGAATGCATTTACTGCGTCTTATTTTAGGTGCTTTGAAGAGCCCAGCGCTAAATAAGGCCTTGTGACTTAATTCACAATATTGCAATTGTCGTAGAGATCTCTATTTTTTTTTCAAAATAAAATATAGCCTATGTTACCCGCTGATAAAGTAGCTTTCTATAGGTGAAAGAATTTTTAAAATCGTTTGATTAGTTTTTGAGTTTATTCATTACAAACAAACAATCAAACATTCAAATAAACATTTTCTCTTTATATTAGTTTAGAAGTTTAGATTCAGATTGAGCCGCTGGATACAGGCAGTGCAACACCGCGGCTTGTAGAAGTCTCTACAGTCTACGTAGGTAGGTAGATATGTCTACTATCCAGCAGTGGGCGTTTATTTACTGACGACAACATCTGCTCCGATATACGAGTACATAAAGGTATAAGCTAAAAACCACAAAGAGCCTATAAATAACAATCTTTTTCGCCGAAACGAATAAACACAATGGTATTTTATGATATTTTTAACTTCCCACGAAGTTTTAGAGGGGTTCTTTATGGAAAATCACGAAGTTTGTTATTCTTCTTTCTCTTAGAGAGTTCAGAGCCCGCAAAAATTATGAAAATGTAAAAAAGGAAAGTTTACGTAAGTACAATATTTATAAACTTTAAAGTTTAAAAGGTCGTACCTACTGTGAATCAAGAAAAGAGAATTTTATAATTTTATATTTCGATTAAGTTCCGATTTTGTTTTTGACCGCACACGTCCTAAAAAAAGTTGTAAAACTTAGACTTAGGTATTAGGTTTAAAGTAAACACATTATACTAAAGATTACCTAACTAGATGAGAATAATGATAAACGTTAAAGTAAATGCATAAACTTCAGCGTTTTCTTTAAGCGTCGAACCGTAAAAGCCAATAAGCTGTTTGCGTAATCCGGAACACGGGACGTTTTGCAAATTGAGGTCGCGGCACAACACCTAGACTCCTAGGACTGCCTAAGTGTGGGATCTTTAAAGCGAACTTTGACTTTGCTTAGACCTAGGACACGGTTAAGACGAGACTGATTTTTGTTACTCATATAAGTCCATCTCGTTTTAACTCTGAGTTAAGTCTGAACCAAGTTAAAGTACGCTGATCTCAGCATTAGACGAGCTCTCTAAGATTACGTGCGTTTACCTACGACGCATAGTTACTTAAATAAACAATTTTTAATATGATAGGTACTAGTTAGCTGATGCTGCGACTTCGTCCGCGTGGTTTGTGGTTTTTAGTTCCCTCAAGAACTCTTTAATTATCAGTGAAAACTAGTATACCTATTACCTGTGTTATTGCAGACCATAAACGCCGTGCTAAATTTCATCCAGATCAGCTCAGCCGTTCTGGCGTGATTAACAAACATCCATCCATCCAAACTTTCACATTAATTATGTTAGTAAGATACTTAAGAAGTAAGTTTAGATGATGCCCGTGACTTAAACGCTAACTCGTTTATTTTCCGGTATATAAAGTAGCCTATGTCTTTCGCCAGGATGCAATCTATCCTTGCACTAAATTAAGGTTAGCCCAAGACTGCATTGCATCACTTACCATCAGGTAAGATAGCAGTCAAGGACTAACTTGTAGTGGATTAAAAAAATAACTTTCGCACACCTCTCGCATCATTCTTCGTCACAACATAATATCGTCGCTAAAAGAAGCTAGTTTAGCTAGTCGCAGTCTAGACTGACGCAAATCCGCCTCCAAGTCTGTCTAGACTTCTAGACGGGATTTACGTGAGTTTATTCATAAGATTAGCTTCATTGAGTTTAAACGAAAAATCCAATCAACCGTAAAAGTGTCATAATATTTTTAGATGTTATAAAAAGAAATTGGAAAGACAATGAGTTTATTACGCTTCACATGTAAAGAGATAGTCATTGTGACTGGTCACATTTTAATACCTACTATTATTCTCGTGTTGTCTATCTAAATATAAGTCTTTCACTCTGATAGAGTGCTCTGGATTGTATAAAAATATCTTACTAATATTATAAATGCGAAAGTTTGGATGGATGTATGGATGTTTGTTACTCAATCACGCCCCAACGGCTGAACGGATATGGCACAGAGATAGATTATAGTCTGGAATAGCACATAGGCTATTTTTTATCCCTGAAAATTACAGAGTTCCCGCGGGAACCAAAAACCCTAAACCACGCAGACGAAGTCGCGGGCATTCGCTAGTAAAACGTAAAAACAAAAACTAAATAGGTATAGAAATAAGTTCCAATTTTGGCCACCGGGTCAGATAAGTTTGTGGGACTCATAGAGTTAGTAGGCTATATACTAACTCTATGGTGGGACTATAGTCACTATACATGAGCGTACGATCACATTAGCGTCAAAGTAAAATGAACCTTAAAGCTCTCGATTTTAAGTCACAAATTCGTTAAAACCGATTTTAATTTCGAAACGTAGATATCACTGGCTGTGAATTGAGCTTTGACATTAAATTGAGCTCTAAACAATGTGCTATTAAGATTCCTTTTACTTTGACGCTAATAGGATTGAACGCTCGATTAAGATAAATCGAACTAGCAATGTAAAAACTTAAGACCAAGCGTGCTATGTGATGTGTGCAATCAATTCACTAACACATCTCTAGCTATTGATTCTCATCTTTGCAGCAAATTACCTAAAGCCATTTCACCTTTTGAGCTGGGGTTTTTCAAACAATTTACGCACAGCTTTGCGCCTAGCACATCCATACTTCCATACTAATAGTATAAATGCGAAAGTGTGTCGTTCTGCTACGCTTTCATGGCCCATCTGTTCAACCGATTTTGATGAAATTTGGTGCAGCAATAGTTTGTAACCCAGGGAAGGACATAGACTACTTTTTATCCCGGAAAATTAAAGATTTATATCCCGCGGAAATAAAGAACCTTAATCTACGCGAACGAAGTCGCGGGCATCACCTAGTAATATTATAAACCAAGTTTCGTTGTGGGTAAAATAAAAAATAAAAACTTTTTATATATCTTACATTTTATTTTAAATTTACAATTAGGTATAAAATTATATTATTTATATTTATTATTTACATAATATTATTATAACTATTGATAAACTATTCACAGTTAATTTGTTTCCACGTCATTGTTGCATGCCTTTAATATTTTCAACACATTACATTACAACACGTACATTTCGAAGTACCTACGCTTATTAATAATAATTATTATTATCATATTTTAAATAAAGTTGTTATTTTTATTGCTAAATAATGATTAAGTATAACTTTACTATCCCTTATATAATATTATACAAGATATCGTAGTATACAAGCAGTATAGCAGTTCCTAATTTTTTAGTACAATATTTAAATTCAGAGGTGAAATTTGATTTTAAAATTTAACTTGGCTCAATTTTCTGTCGCCATTGACGCAAAAAACACTATACCAGAAATTACGTAGAGGAAACACGATTTGCCCGGTCGCGATCGTTTGTGCAGCTACATACAAAAGTGCGCACACGGACTATTGGTCCGCCAGATTTTTCTCCGTAGTGTATTTTCGCCCTCAGCATTAGACCATAAACTAGGATAGTTAAGCCTACATTTTGTATTGCAAAGAAAATTTTATTAATAAAGCTGTCATTTGTGTCACATGGTCAGAATGTGTTTATTTCATCCGATACAAAATGCGATGCAAAAGTTCGGACACATGAAAAAAAACGCCAAAACTAATTAAATTGAGAACCTCTCTTATTTTAACTTGGTAAAAACAAAGTGCTCCTAAATTCAAAGGAATTTCTAGCGCTTCAATGTTCCCTGGTGTTTAATTATAGATCACTTGACTCGATTCATTATAGTGGTAGATTCACTCGACTCGATTCATTATAGTGGTAGATTCTCACTCGACTCGATTCATAATAGTGGTAGATTCACTCCACTCGATTAATTATTCACTCAACGATGCAAAAGCACTTGTCCAAGTCTACTTGAATATAAAAGATTTATGTTTGAGTTTGATCAAATACAGTAAAAATGATGCTAAGTATCAATCGGAGTCGATTTCATCGGCGACTTGCTGCCACTTGGCGACCAAACTTGATACCGACTTTTGTTTCATGCCGAGAGATGATGATAATTTCACCTGGAAACAAAAACGGTTATGTTCATTCAAAGTAATAACGTATTATGACTTCCGCCGTGGCTAGTTACCACCCTACCGGCAAAGACGTGCCAACAAGTGGTTTAGCGTTTCAGTACGATGTAGAAACCTATTAAGGGTATGAGATTAATATACCCTAAGTTAAACTGACTTAGGTAAGCCCGCTACTATCTTAGACTGCATTATCACATACAGGCGGAAAAAGGGGAAATTAAGGGTTCCCGCGGAAATCGAAAAACCTTAACCAACCGGACGAAGTCGCGGGCATCATCTGAAATAGCTATGGCGTAGTTTTATTTGCTGATACGACATTGCGCGCTGAGTATAATTGCGGTGATTAAAAAATGACACAGGATCATGGTCGTTTTTTAAAAATGGCCGCCTAATCCTATATTTTTTGTTAGGTTATAATATCTCCGTTTTAAATTTTCTAAAATCAATTTTGCTTCAAATCACGTAAATTTATAAATTTTTTGAAAATCCAACAGTTGTTGAGATACGCTAAGTTTTAGTAGTAAAATTTATATTGTGTCAGCTTGTAGACAGTAAATGATTGAGATGTTTTATTATTATTTAATAGCTCGGCTTTGCTCGGTTGTGATATCTGAAAATCTTTTGTTATATGTTTAATGTACGTATTATAGTTTAGGTGCAAAAAGTTTCAAGTTTATTATAATCATACCTTAGATTTCTTCTTCACCTTCTCCACTTTATCACTGCAATCTTTTTCTTTGGGTTTTTCCTTGGGAATCTCTTTGGTTATCTCTTTGGCTCTCTCCCTGGGTCTCTCGGATATGTCGGGCGGGGGCGGAGGGGGCGGAATCTCTGGAGAGTTGGGTTCCGTATGCACAGTGGTCTTCTCTAACTCGGCTATATCGTTGTAGAAGGATAGCAGCAGCTCATCACCTATCTCTTTCTTTGACTCCTGTTGAAAAGAAAATTGTTTTAATTTTTAGAGTTAGATTGGATACTCTATCCTTTGTGGGGTCGAGTGTGTACGCTTTTAAAACATGGTACCAAAATAATACGGTCAATTGGTAGTTTTACCTGGAAAGTTGGACCTGGAAAATTGGTGTATTTTATAGATTTCGACGTGCTCTTTCCGAATTTCCACTTTGCCACCTCGTATCGTTGCCCCTCGCGCCGCCATATTGGAAAAATGGCACCCAAAAGCAGTTTTTTGACAATAACTCCTTTCCGACTAATTTTAAGATAAAAATAGTCATGTAATAAATTAAACTAGAGAAAATTTCCTACAATTTATGTAGTAACCTTTTTTTGTAAAATCAATAGTTTCATCGTACGAGAGCCGCAAACCAAAACCTAAATTCACCTTCCACAGTTCAAATAAATTTGTATAGTGGCTGTTTTGCAAGTTCTTTAAACTAAATTGGATTGACTTGGCTAAATCTAGTTTAAGGTAACACCCTTTTTGAGCACCAAATTACTGGGTTAAAAGAGTTTCTCGATTTGCCATTGCATAAAATTAAAGGCTGTGTCAAACAGCATGTGTTAAGTCGAGGTTAATATACTATTGATGATTTTCTCAATGACAAAGTTGCATGGAAGCAACCGGCCTCGCATCCAGCAACCCACAAGTCATTGTAATATGTTACGTAACATATGCATTGCACATTATTTACAAAGTGTAACATTTTTCTGTTTATGAAAAGAGCAACTGCTGAGTTTCTTGCCGGCTCTTTGCAGTAGAATCAGCTTTCCGGACCGGTGGTAGTAGACCAGTGGCGTGCACAGGGTTCGAAGCCAGGGTAAGCATTAATTATGTATGAGGGTGAAACAGCCAGTTTCCAACTCCAGGCTAGTGCTGAAAATTTCTTAAAACAAAAACCTAATATCGAACTTCCTTATCTAAGATTTTTGGTCCGACCCGGGAAAGAACCCAGCACCTCTCAACTGCAGTCGAACATGCTAACCATGCTAACAAACCATGCTCAACTACTAGGTACTTAATATATTTTATAATGTGAATTGTAATGCAAAAAAGTACACCAAGAACTCTCTCGTTTCACACCCAAAAAGGTAGGTAGGTACTTAAAATAATAATAATACTATGTAAGTAGATTGTTACGTTACCGATTGCAATACCGATTTCTGAACAATTCCAATAATTTTGTAATCACTAATCACTAAAAAAGTTGTCACATGCTGTTCTCACAATAATTCACGTGTTTTTTTACAAAGAAATGTCCTTGAACGTGTTAAAACAATTTTTTAACGGGACGAAATTCGCAATCAAAACAATAACAACACAATAACGACAATAACTAATATGGCGCGCGCGTTCGTCTGGTAGCCGGCGGAAGTCTCGCTAAATAACTCTTTTATTAAAATATTTAATTTCAATACTTTAATTACGCTATTATTTGCGTGAAAAAATATGTTTACCCCTTTTGGATGTTTAATCGGTGGCCGTATTATGTTTTTTTAATTTAGACTGCTTTTGATTTAATACTTAATTAATAATTTACAATCTTTATAATTTCTTAGAATACAAAATCAGTGGAAAGAAATACAGTAGAAAATTTTAATTTATTTAATAATTTCAACAATTCTTTTTGGTATCTAGGTAAATACAGTTACTTAATTTTCATTATTAAAATAAGTCTTGAGTTGATCACGCAGTTTCCGGAAGCTATGCTTTTTATTGACGTAACATCGTGCTGTTACGAGGGCCGGGTCGACAGTCTTTTTATATTAAAAAAACCACGAAAACTTTCCACAGAATTTAATAAAATTCTAAAAAATGGAAATACAAAAGACACGGTTCTTACTAACTACGCGCTCCAGCAACAGGAAGCTGGGTTTTCGAAACGGAGTTCTGACTGATGGCTGACTGACTGGTCGCATCGTGAACCGCCAGTTTTAAAGCGCAATAGTGCTGATGCAGCGAGTCAGTGGACATAGAATAATAATTTATAACATCTCCCCCCTTTTAGACGAAGCTTTAATTTAAAATAAAGCGTAGTAAAAAAGAACTAGGCTAAAAGGAGAGATTTAGTAAAATGAAAATATTTTGATACAATTTCTGAGTTACAGGATACATATTGACATACAGGTTATTTATCAATAAATTAAAATAATTGCAAACATTAATAAATTCTTAATTTAATTATTGGACAGATTTCTTCTTGACGCGCTGATGTTTCCTAGATCTAGAGATGAATTTTCCTCATCTGTGATTTGCGACATTTGAACTGTATTTTGAGTTTTATTTTCTGTACGAGGAAACTTTCTGCGATTGAACTTAAAAATTTGAAGACAATTGTTTCTCTTCTGCTTATAATATTTGAAAATTTTATAACTTACTAATATGAACATAAATGATATAGTTATGTAAGTAAATATAGAATAATAAGTGCCATATTTTATAAAATGAGATTCCTCTTGGATCTTATTGATTTTTAACTCAAGATCGTCAAACTGATTTATTGAATGTTTTAAGGAATCTAGATTAATATCACTCAGATTTAATGGCGATAGAAGAGGAATCGTTTTGTTTACAATCAGGAGATTGCAGCAGTCATCATTAGTTATGTCAAAATTAATGTTAAAATAGTCGCTATCAATAGTCAAATTTGAAATGGTAGAAGGTATAATTTGGATAGTTTTAAAATAACCGATGCAACCTTCGCTGAGTTTTAAAATTCCAGTGCCGGATATGGGATAACTTTTAACATTACCATTAAAATTTACAGTCAACTTATTTATAGTTGACTGTACATAAATCCACTGGTTATTTCTTAACTTATGCCATATATCTATAAGACCATACAGGATTTTAGGTTCGCATTCACTTGGTAGGGATAAGGTTACTGTTACGGACAGCTAAGCTACCATGAGTAGAATGAGAGACGTATGCGCCGGAGAAATGAGTATATCTAGACGAGTAAGCGAGTGAGTGTATATGAGAGGGAGAAACTGTATAGAAACCCAGCCGAGAGAACGAGCGGGTATATGTGAGAGGGAGAAAGTGTATAGCAACCCAGAACGGGCGCCGGCGTGAGACAAGGAAAGTATAGATGTCAAGACCGTTGGTGCACTTTAGACCCATGGCTCCACCCTCTTTCCCTGTCAGAGCTCCTGATTGGAGACTGGTCAACCTCGCTCGTTGTAAAACATACTCATATGCAAGGCGCAATATGTGAATATAACTGGCTCAAATACCAGTCAAAAATGTTCCAGTGCATCGAAGTGTTCCTATAATAGTGAAGTGAAATAGTAAATAGGGAAGTACCAAATAGGGCAAAAGTACCTCGAATAGCTCAGTAGTAAATTCAGTGAAATCAGCTCAGGGTAAGTGACCCGGTAACAGAGCGGCTGCTAGCCGAGTACCTCTCCAAAGCCAGATCCCTGGCTGCGGAAGGCTGTGATATTTATATCGCCTCATAGGTACATGCTCTGGGGTCACTACCCTATCCAAGCTGTCTTCGTTAACAAGTCAACGGCCCACGGTCGGGCCTCGGTTAAGTAGGGGTCACCGCCCTCCGCGATGGGTTCGGTATATACCTCGCGGCCGTGCTGGGGTCAATAACCCGCCCCAGCCGGTACCTAGACTACGAGGTTTGGCTGCCTTCGTAGGTAGACCCAGGCGGAACGTCGCAGTACTGTCGCGACCAGTCAACCCCTATGCCCGTACCGTGCGGATAGCTTCAACGCGTCATCGAACGCGCATCCCCGAGCTACGTGTCGAAATTAGTTCGGACCAGCTGCAACGTCGTGTGGTTACGGTGCGGCGGCGTATACAGCGCCGTAGGCATCGCATCGTCACCTGGAATCGTCGGCGTCGATCCGTGACGGCGTCCACTCATAGTGCGTCGCGACGAACCACGGCGATAAGGCTCCGTCACCCTATGCGGTTAAGATCGTACCGCGTACGTCGACGATAGTAGTTAACGGACAAGAAGCCACGTAACCAGTGGAAGTGTCGGTTAACCGGTAAATATAACTTCAGTGTACAGTGCTACCGTAAGTAAATGACTTTAATAACTTACTCTGAAATTATTCCTATGTATGGTAGCCGCACTCTTAATATAATTTTCCAAGTAATTTTCTTTAAAGTAAAGTAAATGTTAACGTAAATCATAAGTTGGTAATAAGTGTGGTTAGTTATCAACCCTTATTGATAAACTTACTATTAATTATAGATGGTAAATTATTGTACCTATTCTTTGTTCGATAGACACTAGCCTTCAGTGACGTGTGCCTATCGTAGTTAATATACTTATTCTTTGTGTAGTAGGCACTAGCCTTTATTGATATGTGCCTACCATTTTCGTAATTTTATAAAATTTTCTTTATTTAGTAAGGTATTAGTCCTCGATGACGGGTACTTACTATATTCATATGTTTTCATGTTTATAAAATTTTCTTTATTTAGTAAGGTATTAGTCCTCGATGACGGGTACTTACTATATTCATATGTTTTCATGTTTATAAAATTTTCTTTATTTAGTAAGGTATTAGTCCTCGATGACGGGTGCTTACTATATTCATATGTTTTCATGTTTATAAAATCTTCTTTGTTTAGTAAGGTATTAGTCATCAATGACGTGTACTTGCTACAATCATATGTTATCTTAATGTTGTCATTTATAAACTCCCTTTGTGTAAGTTTATATCTTAATGTTGTCATTTATAAACTCCCTTTGTATAAGTTTATATTTTAATGTTGTCATTTATAAACTCCCTTTGTGTAAGTTAATATCTTTTAATGTTGTTTAGTATTCTACATGTCCGTGAGTAGGTCGTGTCCATACCTACGCGCGCAATAACAATTTGTCGTGTGTTATTAATTCTTTTGTTTTTGTATGTCTACAAGTAGGTCGTGTCTAAACCTACTTGCAGAATCTGTTGTAAAAATCAAAACTGCCGTCGTATATGCTTTATGTATGTAAATAAATGTGTCACTTGTACATAGAGAACTGTTTTATTGATGAGGCAATCCTTCCTGAGATCCAAGCATATACTTGTGTCTTTGAACAAGTTGCGCAGTCAACAGTGCGCAACATAATGGTCCTTCGAACCGGATCTCTGGAATAATAAAAGGATTTAAAACAGTTCTCTATAATTTTATGTAAATTAATTTTGTGTTAATTAATTTTGTGTTACTAAGGTACAATGGTTGTGACTCGTAGCCAAGCTGGGGATGACCCAGAGACTGATGTGGAGTTCTCTGAAGTGCGTACTGAAGACGCACCTCCAACCGAAACACAGGATGCCAGAACGAGGCACGGCGACGGACAGGGCCAAGGTCAAGGAAGGAACGACCAACCGTCAACCAGCCGTCAACCTGTTTCGGAACAACCGGCTACTACGAGAAGACCATTGGAACGAGCTATTTTGAGGAGGGTACGAAGCACATCAACACCCGATGCACTGGAACCACGGGGGGAGATGTCACAACCCCGTCAACAACCTGCCCCACAGGCCGCTGAGCAGTCAGTAGACGTACTGCAGAGGATAAGAGCGGCAGAAGAGGAGGCAGAGGAACAACTTATGTCGCTACATCTGGCTCACAAACAGGAGCTGGTAAGGAGGCGCTTGGCCCGAGACGTAGCGAGCATAAGGGGTGATGCACCGGATGTACCAGCCCAGACGGCAGACACTGAGGCCCCAGTGTTGCGCATGGTTCAAGATTGGATAAGAACGCGTGAAATGCACGTGCCGTCAGCAGGGGCAAGGGAACCCCGAGCCGAAGCAGAGCAGCTGCGGCCATCGAGGGAAACACGTACAGCAGTGCATCGACCGGTTAGGATGAAACCGGTACGTAAGGTTGAGTGGGAACAAGCGAACATCCTACCAACCTTTTTCCCGCCACCGACAACGGCCAATGAGGGAACGAGATCGGAAATGGATCATCTCGTCTCTACATTAAACCACGTGGTCAACAGACGACCACCGCTCAGAGAGCTGACGCAGCTACCCAAGTTTTCAGGTGCGGCGAACGAATGGACCGGATTCAGAGTGGCCATGATACACAGTACGGAACAGTTTCAATTCTCACCAATAGAGAACATAGCCAGGTTAAGGAACTGCCTACAGGGTAAAGCCAGAGAAGCCGTGTCAAGTTTGCTGAACGCTAGGCAACCAGACCCCGAGCGAATAATGAAAGCTCTTGACCGAACATTCGGGAGGCCTGAAGTAATAGCAAAGCAAGCCGTCGCAAGTATACAGAAAATGAAAAAGCCAGAATCACCAGTTGAGTTAGATGACTTTGCCATCGCATTGCAAAATATAGTGAGCACCCTTCAGGAGACAGAAGGACAGCGACATCATCTAACCAACCCACAGTTGGTGGACGAAGTATTGGACAAGTTACCTCCGGCGATAAAAGAAAAATGGGTAGACTACGCATATGAGTATTGCGATTTCAGCGAACCGGAAATCGTAACGTTAGCCAAGTTCATCGAGATGGAGGCTGATCGTAGGATACTATTCCTAAAGCCAAACGATAAGATGAAGTGGGCGTCAGCAGAGCAACCCCGTGAACGACAAAGGAATGTGCCTTCAAGACGCCAACCATGGGCTGAGAAGCAGTCGTTCACAATGTCGGCCGATGCTCAGAGTCGGAAGCAATTATGTAGTTCGTGTGGCGGGAACCACCAACTACCAAAGTGTCCAAAATTCCTGAAATTGGACAAGACTACTCGATGGGAATTAGTGAAGGGAACAAGGGTATGTTTCAGGTGCCTGGCAAGTAAGCACTACCGGTACAAGTGTAAGGCGAAGTTATGTGGGGTCGATGGATGTACTCGACCTCACCACGCCCTTCTGCACGGCTGCGAACCAGCCAGCGGGGGCGCCGCAACCGTAAGCGTCTTGAACACGACAGCAGAACGAGCGCGCGATCGGATCTTGCTGAAAATCTGTCCAGTTACTATCAAGGGTCCGCAGGGCGAAGTACAGACCTACGCCCTGTTGGATGAGGGCTCTACAGTGACACTGGTAGACGAAGGAGTTGCGGCCGCCGTGGGAGCAGAAGGACCGGTAGGAAACCTCAGAATCCATGGAGTGAATTCGGTAGTTGAAGCAAGGAGCAGCAGGAACGTTAAGCTGCTTCTTAGAGGATCTGGACAGTTTGAGGTAATAACTGCACGTACGGTTCGGAATATGAAGTTGCACAAGCAAACCGTTCCCGCAAGTGTCAGACGGTACACGCACCTTCAGGAGTTTAAGGCAGAAGACGTGTGCTACATGGGGGCAGAACCGCAGATCCTAGTAGGTGTCGATAATTGGCACCTCATTGTCTCACGACAAATTCGTGCGGGCGCACGGGAAGAGCCGGTGGCCGTCCGCACAAGCCTAGGTTGGATGATTATGGGACCCCTGCCTAGGATGCTCTTGGATGAACGTAAAGAAGGGATTCATCATCTTCACATAAGGCATCACAAGGCTACTGATGACCCGAAGAGAAAAGAGCATAAGAAGGTGAAAGCTCTTGTTCCCTACAAGAGGAAGGAGCCGAACCTTGTTACTGAGCAGGAATTTAATGCAGCTCAGAAACCGTCGCACCTGTTCGAGGACCCAGGTGAGCGGTTGCAACCGTTGCGTCTGTTCGAGGACCCAGACGAGCGGTTGCATGAAATGGTAAAGACTCACTTCCATATCGATGCATTGGGAGTGAGTATGGCTCAAAAGGTGAAGCCAGAGGACGAACGTGCCGTCCGGGTTTTTGAGAGTACAACCCGGAGAAGTGGTCAACGATTCGAAGTGGGACTGCCGTGGCGTTACGACGATGTGAAGATGCCACCTAGCTTCGAAAATGCCTTCCGTCGAGTGAAGACAATGGAACGGAAGATGGACCGCGATGCAGCGTTCGCCGAAAGTTATACGGCTCAGATAGAAAACTTGTTGGACAAGGCGTATGCAGTGGAATGCAACGGCAAGGAGGAAAAAGAAGACAGAGCGTGGTTTCTCCCGCACTTCGCGGTTAAAAACCCAAACAAGCCCGGAAAGATACGGCTGGTCTTCGACGCTGCTGCAGTGTGCAACGGAACAAGTTTAAACCAGAAACTGTTAGAGGGACCGGACCTCTTGCAGTCACTGCCTGGGATATTATATCGGTTCCGAGAACAACCGATAGCAGTGACGGCGGACATACAAGAAATGTTTTTGCAGGTCAAAATCCGAGAAGAAGATCAACCATCTCAGATGTTCCTATGGCGAGGGAATGACCGGCAACAGCCCCCCAAGAAGTATAAGATGACTTCAATGATCTTCGGGGCAACATGTTCTCCGTTTCTGGCGCACAGCGTACGCAACAAGAACGCGAAGGAATTTGAATTCTCTCATCCAGCGGCATTGGACGCAATCACCAAGAGTCATTATATGGACGACTTCGTGGACAGCTTCAGGACGAAGGAAGAAGCTCAAAAGGTGGTGATGGATGTAGACTTCGTGCAAAAGCAAGCAAGTTTTATGCTTCGTGGATGGAACTCCAACGAGAGAAGCATACTGAGCCACATCCCCTCGGAGCTTTGCTGCAAGACGCAAACTCTTCTCATGGCGGGGATGCACAATGAGGAAAAGACATTGGGTCTTGTGTGGGATTCCCAAAAGGACGAATTGGGATTTAACACAACAATGCCACGAGTAAGGAAAGAGGTGAAAGACATGGAACGTGCACCTACCAAAAGAGAAACACTGAGTGCGGTAATGTCGATCTATGACCCACTCGGTTTTCTAGGACCTTACACGATAGTGGCCAAAATTATGTTACAATCGCTGTGGCGATTGGACGTTGGATGGGATGAGCCCATACCCAACGAACAGGCAGAGCAGTTCTTCACCTGGATGCAAGGATTGGACAACATCGGGCGGCTTCGACTACCTCGGTGTTATGGAACATTGGACGATGACAGTGAGAGGCAGCTGCATGTGTTCTGCGATGCGAGTGAGCTAGCCTATGCTGCCGTGGCGTACTGGCGCATAGAGAAGCCAGATGGGACTGTCACCATTCGACTGGCGGCATCAAAGGCAAAGGTGGCTCCGCTGAAGAGTATCAGCATCCCTCGACTAGAACTTCAAGCAGCAGTCATCGGGTCAAGACTTGCAGATGCAGTGAAAAGGGAACATCGTTGGGAGGTAACGAGTACGACATTTTGGTCAGACTCCCGAACGGTTCTGATATGGGTGAGAACAAACGCCAAGAAGTATACCCCCTTTGTGGCACATCGGCTAGGAGAGATTGCCGAACGGACAAACCCCTCACAGTGGCGCTGGGTACCTACCAAGGAGAACCCAGCGGACGATGCAACGCGCTCCTCATATATATCTGGCCCAAGAACAGAGTGGCTGGAGGGACCTGGCTTTCTGCGGCAACCGAACGCTGGCTGGCCCGCGGAGACGGTCCAGGAACGGGGGGAGCCCGAGGAAGAAGTTCTCGTGCATCACACCACTCAGGGAACGCCAAAACATTGGGAGGCAATGCCTGATATTAACAGAATAAGTAAATGGCACGTGCTGATACGAGCAACAGCACGAGTCCTCTACATTGCGTCGAAGTGGATACGCAAAAGCACACAACTGGAAGTGCAACATCTCCAAATGGCAGAAAAGCTGTGGCTAGAACGAGCCCAGGAAGAAAGCTTTGACGAGGAGATCCAGTTGCTAAAGCGTGGGCAGCCAGTGCCTCGCTCTAGCCGGCTATATAAGTTAGATCCAATATATGGGACTGATCGCCTTCTGCGAGTGCGCGGTCGAATTGACGCTGCACCAGTAAATGATGACCAGAAGCGGCCGATCATATTGGATGGACGACATAAGCTGGTACGGATGATGATTCAAAAGGAACATGAAGCCGCAGGACATGCAGGACACGAACGTGTTGTGAACGACCTACGCCAAAGGTATTGGATCCTGCACCTGCGCCCATCCGTACGAGTCGTCGCCAGAACATGCCAGCGATGTCAGATTCGTAAGACGGTTCCGAAGATACCAGCCTTTGGTGACTTGCCGGAAGCAAGACTGGCGCCCTTCAGCCGCCCCTTCAAGAACACGGGTGTGGACTATTTCGGGCCCATGAGCGTGACGATCGGCAGGCGCCATGAGAAAAAGTGGTGTGCCCTCTTTACTTGCTTAACCACACGAGCAATACACATAGAGTTGGTGGCGAGCCTCTCCACTGATTCGGCAATTCAGGCCATAAGAAGGATGGCAGCAAGGAGAGGCTGGCCAAGTGTAATGTACTCGGACAATGCGACCAATTTCCGAGGAGCTGATGTGGAAATGAAAGCAGCTTGGAAAGAGTGGGCTGAACCTCTACGAGAGTTCTGCATGAACAAAATGATAAGCTGGAAGTACATACCTCCTGGCGCGCCCAATCAAGGAGGTGCGTGGGAGAGACTGGTCCGTTCAGTGAAGAACGCGCTGAACGCCACCTTGGAACAGAAGTACCCCAAGGAAGAAACGCTGCATACCCTGCTAGTGGAGGCCGAGCATGCGATCAACGCTCGTCCTTTAACGCATGTTTCCGTGACACACGAAGACCCGGAAGCATTGACTCCAAACCACTTCTTGTTGGGATCCTCATCAGGACTGCCCGTGGTGGGACCATGTCACCCGGCAGATAAGAGAACCTGGAGAGCGGCGCAAGCGCTTGCCGACGAATTCTGGAGACGATGGGTGAGAGAATACCTACCCAATCTGGTACCGCGTGGCAGTGCCGCTCAAGGATCACGGCAATTACAGCAGGGAGATCTCGTCGTCGTAGTCGACCCTAACCTACCTCGCAATGTATGGCCACGAGGAATTGTAGAAAGGACTTACGAGGGACCAGACGGCGAGGTACGATGTGCAGATGTACGGACACAAGGAGGTGTGTTCCGTAGACCCACAAGGAAGCTAGCTGTCCTCTCGGTTGAGAAAGAGGCTGCGTCTCCTCTAGGGAGTCTGCGCCGGGGGGAGGATGTTACGGACAGCTAAGCTACCATGAGTAGAATGAGAGACGTATGCGCCGGAGAAATGAGTATATCTAGACGAGTAAGCGAGTGAGTGTATATGAGAGGGAGAAACTGTATAGAAACCCAGCCGAGAGAACGAGCGGGTATATGTGAGAGGGAGAAAGTGTATAGCAACCCAGAACGGGCGCCGGCGTGAGACAAGGAAAGTATAGATGTCAAGACCGTTGGTGCACTTTAGACCCATGGCTCCACCCTCTTTCCCTGTCAGAGCTCCTGATTGGAGACTGGTCAACCTCGCTCGTTGTAAAACATACTCATATGCAAGGCGCAATATGTGAATATAACTGGCTCAAATACCAGTCAAAAATGTTCCAGTGCATCGAAGTGTTCCTATAATAGTGAAGTGAAATAGTAAATAGGGAAGTACCAAATAGGGCAAAAGTACCTCGAATAGCTCAGTAGTAAATTCAGTGAAATCAGCTCAGGGTAAGTGACCCGGTAACAGAGCGGCTGCTAGCCGAGTACCTCTCCAAAGCCAGATCCCTGGCTGCGGAAGGCTGTGATATTTATATCGCCTCATAGGTACATGCTCTGGGGTCACTACCCTATCCAAGCTGTCTTCGTTAACAAGTCAACGGCCCACGGTCGGGCCTCGGTTAAGTAGGGGTCACCGCCCTCCGCGATGGGTTCGGTATATACCTCGCGGCCGTGCTGGGGTCAATAACCCGCCCCAGCCGGTACCTAGACTACGAGGTTTGGCTGCCTTCGTAGGTAGACCCAGGCGGAACGTCGCAGTACTGTCGCGACCAGTCAACCCCTATGCCCGTACCGTGCGGATAGCTTCAACGCGTCATCGAACGCGCATCCCCGAGCTACGTGTCGAAATTAGTTCGGACCAGCTGCAACGTCGTGTGGTTACGGTGCGGCGGCGTATACAGCGCCGTAGGCATCGCATCGTCACCTGGAATCGTCGGCGTCGATCCGTGACGGCGTCCACTCATAGTGCGTCGCGACGAACCACGGCGATAAGGCTCCGTCACCCTATGCGGTTAAGATCGTACCGCGTACGTCGACGATAGTAGTTAACGGACAAGAAGCCACGTAACCAGTGGAAGTGTCGGTTAACCGGTAAATATAACTTCAGTGTACAGTGCTACCGTAAGTAAATGACTTTAATAACTTACTCTGAAATTATTCCTATGTATGGTAGCCGCACTCTTAATATAATTTTCCAAGTAATTTTCTTTAAAGTAAAGTAAATGTTAACGTAAATCATAAGTTGGTAATAAGTGTGGTTAGTTATCAACCCTTATTGATAAACTTACTATTAATTATAGATGGTAAATTATTGTACCTATTCTTTGTTCGATAGACACTAGCCTTCAGTGACGTGTGCCTATCGTAGTTAATATACTTATTCTTTGTGTAGTAGGCACTAGCCTTTATTGATATGTGCCTACCATTTTCGTAATTTTATAAAATTTTCTTTATTTAGTAAGGTATTAGTCCTCGATGACGGGTACTTACTATATTCATATGTTTTCATGTTTATAAAATTTTCTTTATTTAGTAAGGTATTAGTCCTCGATGACGGGTACTTACTATATTCATATGTTTTCATGTTTATAAAATTTTCTTTATTTAGTAAGGTATTAGTCCTCGATGACGGGTGCTTACTATATTCATATGTTTTCATGTTTATAAAATCTTCTTTGTTTAGTAAGGTATTAGTCATCAATGACGTGTACTTGCTACAATCATATGTTATCTTAATGTTGTCATTTATAAACTCCCTTTGTGTAAGTTTATATCTTAATGTTGTCATTTATAAACTCCCTTTGTATAAGTTTATATTTTAATGTTGTCATTTATAAACTCCCTTTGTGTAAGTTAATATCTTTTAATGTTGTTTAGTATTCTACATGTCCGTGAGTAGGTCGTGTCCATACCTACGCGCGCAATAACAATTTGTCGTGTGTTATTAATTCTTTTGTTTTTGTATGTCTACAAGTAGGTCGTGTCTAAACCTACTTGCAGAATCTGTTGTAAAAATCAAAACTGCCGTCGTATATGCTTTATGTATGTAAATAAATGTGTCACTTGTACATAGAGAACTGTTTTATTGATGAGGCAATCCTTCCTGAGATCCAAGCATATACTTGTGTCTTTGAACAAGTTGCGCAGTCAACAGTGCGCAACAGTTACTTCAGTGAGAAGCTGTGTTTCACATGAAGGATTCGAGTTAGTGGAATAAACTGATTCTAATTTACAAATAGAGTTCTCGTTATTCAAAATAGTACAATCTCTTAAAGTATCTAACAATGCGTAATTTAATCTATCATCAGTTATAGCTAAATAGGGTTTAGTAGGTTTTATCAAGGCAAAACTTTTAGATTGTCCTTTGTAGTGAGGAGTCGGGAGTGGGATTGTTTTGTAGACATTATACTTGATAGGAGAAATAAGAGGGATTTGCATTACAAATACTATCTTATTATTATAGAAATAAGAGACTAACTTAGATATATCTATAATCGTATGTATATTTTCGATACTTAATGATACAGGGAAGTCTAAACGTTTATTGATTGAATTCCTGTGCTTAGAAAGTTCATCGTAAAGTTTTACAGGACTTAAAACAGAAGGATGTAGAATATTGACTTTCGAAAACAAGATTGCGTTAATTTACAGTATCAAGGAAATTAGAGATAGCTAATAAAGAGCTTTCGATTACATTAACTAAGTTATTAAATCTAGTCAAATATATTAATTTTTCATTATCACTAGTAACAAGGGACAATATGTCATTTAACTTGTTAATCTGAGAGTTTAACTTTATCTCATTTTGATTTAACCTAGAAATAGTAGAATTAAAAGTATCAATAGTGGACTTTACGACATGAATATTGTCTTTTAATAAACGAAATATCTCGGATTCAGACTTTTGACAAGAATTGATTGCAGCGTCGTATTTTCGAGCATCTTCAGCGTCTAGAGTACCAAAGAAAAACTTAAGGATTTCACCACCAAACTCTAAAGATCTTTTGAATCTCGCAGGATTTTCATTTGAGATAATATGAGATAGGGATTGAGCCTTGAGATAATTGGACTCTAGTAGCACTTCGATTGGACTAAAAACATCTTTACAGCTAGAATACTCTTCTGGTTGCAACTTAGCACAAACTAAAGAGGTTTTTACAATTAACTTGTTAACTTTGTCGAGCTGCGGTTCCAAGGAAACTGTGTTGAGGTGCGTGATAACTCTCCAATAATCGTTGTAGAAATAAATTTTAGTTAAGGGATCAAAATATAGTCCAGGGCTATGCATAATAGGTGTAATAATCGAATCAGACGAGGCGTAGGGGAACAATCTGAAAAGAATGATAAGATTAGGTTACTGCGAGTTTAATTAAGTTAGTATGATATTTAACGTGTTTTCTATTAATTAATAAAGTGACATTATGTTTTCCATTTATTTTGTATGGGCCTTTCCAATAGTAAGAGGCTTTTATTCGATTATACATCCTATTTACACCAGGATGTCCCGCTATAGGGGTGTCGTGATTTTCTTTGAGAATCTTGGGAACTTCAGTACGGGTTGGAAATATTATTTGATTTTTATAAATATATATTTTGATGTTAGTGTTATGAAAGATGTAAGAAATAATATTATAAATTTTAGTATAAAATAATTTAGTAAAAGGTTCAGAGAAGTCGGAGATAGCTAGTTCATCAATGTTAGGGTGATGTAATATAAGTTCATCACGAAATATCATCAAAGGGTCGTAAATAGAGAGAAAAGTTGTCTCATCGTAATGATGAACTTTGGTAAAAAGAAAATAATATGTTTTATTATTATTTGTAATTGACTGTACCGTGCATTGTTTACGTTCGGTTTCAAACAATGAAGCGGTGTCAGATATCTTTGATAATAATTCCTCACAATGCGGCATAGAGTTGTCGAAATCTAGAGAAACAGGGTATGCAATAATATTGCTTTTAGAAAGAGGTAAAGCTTGTGAGTGACGTATAAGATTTAGAACACGATCGAGTCGATTTGATGGAGAATTAGAAACATGGTTGATAATTTCAGGGGATTGAGACACTTGGCGTAATTCGGAAAAGTCTATAGGAGTTAAATGGACCTTGATGTCTTGGATTTCTACTTGAGATGCGGTGGTATTTAAGACTGAGACATTGACTTTATAATTAGGTTTTAAACTTACTATACAGTTTGCTATATACACACCTTCAGATATAGAGTGATCGAGTATGAGTGCGTCTTTTAAGTGACGTAACTCGGACTTGTAATTTGAGACAGTGCATCCAACAATGGCTTCGGAGCGAGCCGGTATTATATATTTAGGGCTAGAATAGTGAATTGGCAAAATATGATTTGAAATAGTAAGAGATTTAGTATTATAATCGATATTAGTATGAAAAAATTGTAGAAAATCGGTACCTAAGATACCATCCGATTGCAGATTCAGAGCGTCAGTTATGACATGGAATTTAAAAGATATGATGCAGTTGTTTATATTAATTTTAAGCACAACTGATCCCAATGTTTCGCTATATGAGTCTTTATCGTTTATGCCTTTGAGTTTTATAATTTCTTGAGATAGTTTGGGCTCTGCTGTTAAGCACGAGCGCTTAATAATACTGACACTTGCGCCTGTGTCGACTAAGAAACAGAGAGGTTTTTTATTACATTCTACATGTAAATATGCATGAGGTAGAGACACACACTTTTTTAGGGTGCTTATTTCAAAGATCGGGACTTCTTTGAGAGGCGACGAGCTTTTGCTTGCGTTGCCTTGGGAGTCATTCTGGATGACATCAGACATTGTAAGATTCAGTTGATCCTTTATAGGAAACTGAGATTTAAAAGATTTAGTGGGATAAGAGCTAGTATAAGAATTAGAATTAGATATAGCAATATTCGAGCAATCTTCTTTGAGATGCTTTGTGTTTGATTTTGTAGGAGTCAGTGAAGATTTAGCATAAGATTCAGCGATATTTTGGCAGTCATGTAGCGATTGCCGAGTTGGAAAATATTTAGAAGACGATTCAGTGGTACTCGGGCAGTCATGTAGCGATTGCCGAGACATAAAAGATTTGGGAGGATTAGCATAATAAGATTTAGTAGAATTGGTAATAAAAGATTTAGTAGTTCGAGTGCCATTTTGGATTGCTGATTTCGGCAGGCACGCATCCGAAATCAGTTTGAGTTTTTTGATTCAGGGAAGTTACTGTTCGTCACTTCATTAAAAGATTCAGAGTATTCGTACTTGTTAACATTAGCATTATTACTATGAGGAGGACCCGGTGAAGGGTGTGAATTTATTCGACGCTGATTGTTATTATATTCGCGCTTACGGCATTCATTAATTGTGTGAAATTTGTGTTTACAATAAGTACAGAATTTGACGAAATTTGAGTCCTTTGATGGACTTTGATTTATTCGTGCAGGATATTGAAAGTTAGCAGGAGGAATGTGGAAAGATGATCTCTGAGTCAAATCGCGCTTTTTATTGTAACACTCAGAAGAAGTGTGATTGTTTTTATTACATAAAGAACAAAATTTAGTAGGGTGTTTTGGTTGTGTAAATCTGACAAGTTTAAAAATCTTTTCCTCTTCAACGGCTAATGAAATGGGGAATATGCATGTGATTTAGAAATGGACAAAAAAAATTATGTGTAATCTTTATTGCTAAATAAATATATATAGATGATTATTTTTACAAATTATCGTGTTTCTATTAATAAATTTAATTATTTAAAAGTAGTATTTTTCAAGTTCCCGCTCAAATTTCTAAAACGCAACGCTATTGGCGGAACGAAACATGACGTCACCATCCACTCTGTAGTCTGAGTCGACTGCTAACAGGTCGTTTGTTTTGTATGATTATTGAAGGTTATTCGCATTGTTTTGCCGCTGTTTATGATAAATTATTAGTGTTTTTGGGAATTATTAACTGAAAGCAGTGATTTCTTGTGAAAAAAGACTCGCCACAATAAACAACTATTGGTAGTAAACTATAAATTAAAGAGTTCTCGCGGGAACCCAAAACAGCGCGGACGAAGTCGCGGGCGCTAGTATATATTATATAATCAAAGATATGTAGGTATTAGGAACGTTAAATGTTGAGAACATCTTTATGAACTTTAACAAACTAGGTTGTTTTCGTCAAGGCAACTGAGAAATTCTTTTCCAATAGAACTTTAAACAGTGCAAACAAAAAAACCTAGTTATAAACTTATAACGTTTTGTGATCAAAATCTACACTCGTAGTCAGCTGTTGACCAATGAAAACCATAATATATTTTGTAACATTAATAATTGGGAATCAGAATAGTTTTATGAACATGTACCTAATTAATTTTTTAGGTTAGTTTATTGTTTAAATTGTTTGCGATTCCTAATGAAAAAGATTTTTGGTAGGTAGGTAGGTACATACATATCTAATACTCACGTCGAAATAATCTTCACAACGATATAAACTAGGTACTCAAGCACGATACATTTTCTCTCCTCATCACCTTACACAATGATATTATATTCATTGACCTTACACCACTTTTTCCTTAGGTATGTATTTGTATCTTTGGGCATATGAAAATATATCTTGTCAGGTGCAGTTTTAATATTATTTTTGCACATAGGGACAATACAATAATTATAATAAGCTTTTGGGTGCTCTTCCATCACAATAAGTTAATCTTTTACGCTTTACTTCACTCAAACACTTCGTTGTTAATTTATTCATGTGTACGGTGACGTCACAACGAGCGCGCCAAAATGGGGGCGTTTAAGTCGTCCGAAAATGATAGTAGTTTTAATTATTATTTTTTAGCTTATTTAATAAAATTTTGCAAGTGTTATATTTTTTTCCGGTTATATAATCACTTATAGAATAGTTTAAAAAAATAAAAAAAATACATGCATATTCCCTATTGCTTCGTTAAGAGTAGAAGGGTTTCTGCAGCGGACAATATTAGAAATATTGGGGTTAAGACCTAACTGAAATGTGCTTAAAGCGAGTTCTTCCATAGCGGAGATTTTGCCTAGAAGAAGGTTGCGATCTGTACATGAATTTTGAATGTCAGCTTGAATTCGAGTTAGGCATGCTTCTAGTCTGACGGAGTACTGTGTCACACTTTCAGATTGACCTTGTTTGCAATTTTGGAGATCTAGCAGTAAATGAGACGAGTGCTTTTTCTCGCCGAAAGTACTTTTGAGGTATAATTTTAATTCATTCCAATTATTGAAATTTTTGAGGCTGCAAGCTAATTGCGCTTTGCCCTCAAGTTGGGAGATTATAAATTTGCATAAAATATTTTGTTGATCGGGAGCAGCTAAACTAAGTGCATTATCACAATTTGTAAGGAAAGCGGCAAGAGTCTCGCGATTTCCGTCATATGATCTTATGAATTTGGTGAGAACAGAAAGAGGCACTTTAGGTTCGGAACTTTCTCCTCGCTCTGATTTGGTACTCATTTTTTTAAATATTTACTGAAACTGAGATATTATAAATATGGGATAAGAATTAAAGTAAAAACAATATACTAAATTACTCACAGGACGAACAGGATAGCGACCAACATCTTAAGATTATCACACTTTTTTTTTTTCACTTCACTAATTTAGATATTATTTCACTGCACACTTGATGATTGTTAGGTAAACTTAAATTAGGTCGATGCGTTGACACGTGTAGTCAATGCACGGGTCGGAATTTGCAACGTAGATATTTCGCGCGGCAGCAATTTCGACGTAAACTGGCACGATTTATGGAGTTTTATAATTTTGAAGTAATTGAAGATGTAATATTGAAATTATGCGGTGAGTCCAGCCAAGCCAAGGTGTTGTAGATGTAGATTTCGCGTATGATGCGGGCTCAGTCCAGCGGAGCTGAGGCTTACCGTCGATCTTGAAGACCGGTGCTTGCTGTGGTTGTGGTGCGGGCTCAACCCTATGGGTGAGGCTTACCGTCGACCACGACTGCGATGCCCTCAGGATTCTTTGGATGCTAAGGGTTCTCTTGCATGAACCTTCTCAGCGTTCCACTTCTGACACCAGTTGTTACGAGGGCCGGGTCGACAGTCTTTTTATATTAAAAAAACCACGAAAACTTTCCACAGAATTTAATAAAATTCTAAAAAATGGAAATACAAAAGACACGGTTCTTACTAAGTACGCGCTCCAGCAACAGGAGGCTGGGTTTTCGAAACGGAGTTCTGATTGATGGCTGACTGACTGGTCGCATCGTGAACCGCCAGTTTTAAAGCGCAATAGTGCTGATGCAGCGAGTCAGTGGACATAGAATAATAATTTATAACAGTGCGTTATGACTAGAGTGATGACTCACACATGTAAATGTATTTCGTGTTGTATTACTGAATTTGAAACACACATACCTAAAATTTTTACCATTTTTAACTCCTGCTTGTTCCGTGGCGCCAGCGTCGCGTCGGTTCAATGTTATTATGAGCGTATAGACTTTGGATAGAATTCGTGACAGCGCCATCTTCGTGATAATTACAGAATTAATATAGATGCGGGTGGTGATTTACTATAGATGGCGTTTTTATGAATTTATATTACAGTTGTTTTTTTATTATTTTATTATGTAATTTACTTGAGTATAACTTTCATTCAGTTGGGGTAAGCAGTGCTTATTTGCCTCTATGAACTGCACGCCACTGTAGTAGACTAAAGAGATACCTGCACTTTTGATAACTATCGTCAGGAAGGGTGATTCAGTATTAGGTGGGTGTAGGGCTCTCCACTGATGACGATGGTAAAGGTCTGTCCGCGGCATGCATGCGGATGGGCCTTTTACTAGATAATATGGCCGCTCAAAGACGTGTTATGGTTACCAAAAAAGAACCATAACTAGAAAGGCTGATTCTTGTACAGTATTAAAGTATGCACAGTATAAGTAAACTGTATAAAAACTGACGCTATTATCGGGCCATTCGCTAGATATCACCTCTCAAAGACGTAAAAAACTTATAAACTTAAAATAATTGTTGTTGTTGTTTGGTGTGTGGCTTTTGTTTGTGCCAGCACAGCACAATTTGCTTCGCCAATGTCGCGTTGTTTGATTAAAATATTTATAAGCAATTATTAGTCACGTTGACGTAAAATTAATTGCTGTAGTATAGTAATTAGTTTTACGCCTCCATAATATTTACTAGTGCGTCTTTGAAGCATGTGCTACACGGTTTTAAACGGCGGTTTGAAACAGAGGTTTAAAACAGTGTAGATAGTGGTTTTATGCCAAATTTCGTTTGACCTTGAAACACCCTTGGCAGCAAGGCTTGCGTTTGAAACCACTGGTAGAAGCGTTGGTTTAAAACTTGTTTGAAACCGTCTAGCCGTTTGTTTAAAACCTTGTGAACGACAGTCACGTTGCAGCGGCGAGCGCAGGTAGACGTACGCAATGGCACGAGAACAAAAAGAACGTGAAGTTCTTACAGAACTTCTCGAGATTTATAGACTTGCCCTGCCTTTGGGATTTGACATGCGAGTCGTACAAAGACTCAACGCAGAAAAAAATGCATGGGATATTTTAGCCACAAAATTAAAAGAAATTGACCCAACGGCGAACGCCGCGTCTGCAAAAAAAAATAGACAATTTAAGAATTTTGTACACACGGGATTTACAGTACAAAAAAATAAGTAAAAAAAAAAGTAATTTTTTTTTCTTCAATTGCACACAAAAGAGCAAGACACACCCCTACTCTTTGTTCTTTAGATAAGTAAGGCGCCATGACGTCGTTATATTGAATATACGGTGCGAGCGTAGAGACGTCCTATTCACGCAACGTTCTATAAAAACTGATGTTTTAAACATGTTTTAAACCGTGTAGCCGGCAAAGCGCAAATCTGTTTTTTCTGTTTCAAACCGCCGTTTCAAACCGTGTAGCACATGCTTGAGCGGCCATATCTAGTGAAAGGCCCATCCGCCTGCGGGCACACTGGCAGTATTCCCACCAGTGGAGAGCATAGGACCCACCAATTACGAAATCAGCCTTTCTAGCGATAGTTACCAAAAGTGCAGCTATCTCGTGTATTATAGTCTTGACGTATCATAAGTGACACAAGTTGTCCGACGTGAAATAAATAAATCACTTATCATTGAAATTCTGTATGTTTGGGGGTACACTCACGCTGGCGACAGGCGCGAGGGCCGCGGGCGTGTCGGTGCCGGGCGGCGGCGGCGTGGCGCTGGAGCTCCAGCGCGGCGGCGACGGCGGCGGCGGCGGCATCGGCGGCAGCGGCGGGTTTATATCCTCCTGTGTACAATGGCATAACCGGTGTTAGCTGTGAGTATATTACAAATAATAGGCACAAGAAGTGGATTTACATCTACATTTTGCAGGGGAGGAGGCATGTCGTTCCAGAACTCAGCTCACCTAAGAATCTGCGCTAGGAGGCGGTGGTTTGGTGCATATCTCCATGCCCGCGCTAACGTGGCGGGATAAGTGCCGTGTGACATGAAACATTGCTTATATCCTGCAGAGGAGGAGGCATGTTGTTCCAGCATTCAGCTCACCTTAATATCAGCGCTAAGAGGCAGTGGTTTGGTGCATATCTTCATATCCGTGCTGGCTACAACGGGGTACTCAGCCTTCGACTTAAAGCATAGTTTCTATCTTACAGAGGAGGCACTATGAAGTTCTAGCATTGAGCTCACCTTAGGCTCAGCGCAAGAAGGCGGCGGCGTGGTTCATATCTCATATCCACAGCAGTATTATACGCTCTTTGATTTGAACCATTGCATCGCTTGAATTTTATACGAGTGATATGAAACATCCTAATATATAAAACACAAAAAAAAAATCTACCTATGTTTGTTATAGTCTTTGAAACCATCCAACCGAAGTGCCCTAAACCGGTTTCATTATAAAGGCAATAATTCGATAATAGTTTTAGACCACTAAAATTTTTTTTTTAATTTCCTTTTCTTTTTAGCGTAGTAACACACGCCGGGTATCCGCTAGTTGCTTATAATCTGCAAGGGTGGATGCATATTGTTCCAGCATTCAGCTCACCTTAGGATCAGCGCTGGGGGGCGGCGGCGTGGTGCATATCTCCATATCAGTGCTGGCCACGGCTGGATACTCGGCCTGCGTGAAGCCGTCCGCCTCGCGCCGATACACGTAGCGGCCTTCGGACCTACACACAGACATACAACAGTACAAATACGTGCTGTGGAGGCGGGAGGTTTTACGCCCGGTGGGTTTAAATCGTGTTGGAGGTTCAAAAACTATATCAAATTTATTTAAACTCTATCTAACTTGCTTATACTCTGTTCGATTTGTTAATACGTTGTCTAATCTACCAAGTTTGGTAAAGTTATGAATTGGTATGTTGCTATAAGCCAAAAATCTCCCTGCAGGCGTAATATCCACATCCCCTGTTAAATTAAATAAATAAAAATGTATGGTAGTTGTATGTTTGATAACTAGGTATTTAAACTATGTACCAAATAAATTAAAAAAGTGCGCCGTATTTTGATGACGTCACAAGTTAGTATTTCATACAATATCCCATTCACAGTGCGAGTTTTGACGTTTAAAAATGTTGCTGATTTGACTACTTGTCAAATTGCCCAATTTAGCATAGAACAAAAAAATAGTATCATCTCGAATGAATGGAGTAAATTAAACAAACCATGTTTTATTCACTTGATGAAACCAGATACTAAGAAAGTTTTAAAACAAAAACGTAATTTAGAATAGAGGTTTTTTATTTTTCCTCCTCCCTCCTTGATTTAAATGAAGTGAAAAATGAAAGCAGCAAATTCGTTTGGAATTCTGAAGTTTTTAATTGAAAACATCAAGAACTTTACCAAAAAGTGATCAAATCTAATTGGTGCCACGAGATTTCATAAGACGCAATTGGCACATGATCGAAAGGACAAAAACCTGAAAACTGTATAGTTTCAAAAGTAATCCCCGAGTTTCAGAACATCCAACAAACGATTTAAAAGCACAAGGCAATTTTAACGATACAGCTAATACACAAATGGATTCAAAAGTTCTTCGCAAATAAAGTATTTGTTCAGAATTTCTGCAACCTTTAGGAATAATTTTGTTCATACTTGAACCATCTAATGAAATCCACTTTGCGTCTGCTTCAACGTCTTAGATAGATAATATTACTTGAGCTTTAGCAATTTTATAATCAAAATAATCCTATGATCAATCAGAAGGAACCATAATTGATTTCATCGGTCGACTTGGACCATTGCATAGTTGAAAAATCAAATCTACGAGTACCAATGTTAACAATATTGTTTTCCACAACATAAATTTTAGATTACCTCAAATTTTTAAACGAGCTTACAAAATATCTATCGATATATTTTTTCTTTATGTGTTTTGGATCGAATTATTCTCTTTCCGTAAGATCAATATGATAAATAGACGGATCCACGGATTATGAAAAAGTTGATACAATTTTGTCACAAACAGGTGGACCGATTTTGTCGAAGACGACCGATTTTTTTAATGTATGAATAATTCAATACAGATTCCCAAATTGACCAATCATATTCCGAGATTATATCATAATGACGGGGTGTTACTTTTTATGAAATCGATAGCAGACACAAATATTGGGATCGCTGTCTTCTTTTCGGGCCATCTGAAAAAGATCAAAGTGCAATTATCAAGAATCAAATGAATTAAATAGATGTGTGTTTTCTTACCAAGCTTCCTGGCGTGTTGACTTTCCCTCTGCATTTATCTTCTGCGTAGATATTAGCGTATCTTCAGTCTTGAGTGGAAAACACTTTCTTTTTTCGCTTTTATGCGTAATAATTAAAAGTAGTGGGTATTTCATCAATTAATAATTACAATCGATAACTTCGTAATGGTATAATAATTGGTGTAATCAAATAAAAAGCGAATGTATAATATAACCCAAATTATGATCAATTAGATCAAACTTGAAATGGATTTCGGTTTGAATAAAGTAAGAATTAAAAAAAACATTAAATTGTTTACAAAAACATTATCAAAAAAATTATTTCAAAATAATTTTATAGCAAATTAAACAGAGCATGTAAACGGGTGTATTCGTAGCAAAGAAACTATGAGCTTTCTTTAACAAATTTATTAACTTAATCGCTAAATCAGGTACGATTATATCACACATGTTTCAGAAAATATATACAATTGATAGCATTTTTGAATACGTAATGTATAAAATAAAGAAATTCAATGGTATACATTAAAATAGATATCAACTATAAACACCTGAACTAAATTGACAGTCTTAAAAAAATATTTAACTCCTGTCAATTTAGTTTCATGTATTAAATATCACCATTTCTTGTAAAAAGAAAATTACTTACAACATTTGCACAAATTAAATGCTGTCAAAATGAGTTACAAAAAAGATTATTTAAAAATACACTAATTAATTTTTTTATTCTTGGGATATTCGAGATTACCACTGGATGGATCCGTTTGCAAATGTTTGTCGAAAAAGTCATCAATCACATCACAGTTATCAAAAAGCGCTTGTCACACCGAAGCTTACACGGATTTAAATTTTTTCTAACGTTTATTCACGTGGTTATTTATAATTACTTACAGCATAGCGACATCGATCGACAAGGAGACTACGATCTGTTTAGTTTTGGTAAAGTGTAAGTGGAAGTAGTGTTCTCTATATTTAAAGAAATACCTTTTATAGCTTGTTTTCTTTAAAAAACAATTTAATTTTTTAATTAACAAATAAAAAATAAAAAAAAATTTTTTAAAATTAAACAGTTCGATTTTTAAGTTATTGACATTATTTTTAATAGAACGCCCGATACTGTTTAAGTTATGGTCTCCATTTATTACGCGCACCGACTTTTAATACAAAATCTATATATATAAAAATGAAACCCGTTTTCCTTGGTCACGGCATCACGCGTGAATGGCTGGACCGATTTCACTAATTCTTTTTTTGTTCTATTTGTTATTATTAGGAGAAGGTTCTTACGGAAAAAAATATTAAGAAAATCTCTCAGAAATATTGAAAAATATACATTTAATTTTGCATACTAAGGCGGTACGAAGTTCGCCGGGTCAGCTAGTATTTTATATAAAGCGACCTACATAAATAACAAAAACAAATTACACCCGATAATTTAAAAAATGTTAATTAATTACATTTTAAAAGGTAATGACTGTTTATCACGTAAAAATTAAAATACAGCGAGGATTTTCTTGTTATCAACAAAAAGACCAATGTTTACGCTATCAACAGAAGATCCGATTTTTATGCTACCAAAAGGACCCATTTTTTAAAAGCTCTTATTTAACTTGCAATGTATGTAACTATGTTTGTTCTGGTGAAATCTTGTTTATCCTATCAACAGAACGGCCGATATTATGCTATCAACAGAAGATCCGATTTTTATGGTACCAAAAGGACCCATTTTTTAAAAGCTTTTATTTAACTTGCAATGTATGTAACTATGTTTGTTCGGGTGAAATCTTGTTTATCCTATCAACAGAACGGCCGATATTATGCTATCAACAGAAGATCCGATTTTTATGCTATCAAAGGGACCCATTTTTATCCTATCAACCGAAGGGCCGATTTTTATGCTATAAACAGAAGGTCCGATTTTTATGCTATAAACAGAAGGACCGATTTCTGTATCAACCGTGGTAAGCGCTTCGGTGCGGCAGGCGCTCGACGGGCGGTGGCGGCGGCGGGCGCGGGGCGTACCTCTGGAAGACGCAGAGCCAGTGCGGCGGCGCGGCGGCCGCCTCGTGCGCGCGCAGCGCCGCGTCCGCCGCGCGCGCCCAGCGCCGCCAGTAGCTCGCCAGCAGCGCGCCGCTGCGGAACGCGCTCACCAGCGTCTGACAATAACCACGATCGATATCAATAACAACAAAAGGAAATAAAACTTAATCCCTATTTATTAATGGATAAATAGGTTCCTGGTAAATTCCGTTTCCTTAAGAGGAATTCTCCCGGCGATTTCTCCATACAAAAAGATTTGTCTGTTTCCTCCGTGGATAATTACAATATTCAAAATATTCTTGCACCATAAAATTTACATGTATCCGTGCCATGCCCCTATGTTTTCCTTTTTTCGATAAATTAATAATTTTAAGAACATAGAACCTTCACAACCTGCAAAAAATGGCCCAGTTTTCGTTCCATCATCAGACATCCCGCAAATAAATTTGACGGATATAATAAAAAAAAGAAAAACATACCGACATAGCCTGAGTCCTTGTTAAATTATTCGTAAAAACAGAATTAAAATCGGTTCAGTTTTGAAGGTGGAAACAGAAAAATACGAGAGTGAGAATTCTACTGTTTTTCATAGGTATAATCGGTCCAAGCTGCAGTTGTCCCTATCGGGTTTTATTGGCCTCTATTCGGGGAGGTTAAATACGTATACACACACACATATGTACATAGTTAGTGAGTTCAAGCGTAGTCGATATAATTATAGTATCGATAATCTAGTGTTGTTTATCGACATCGATATTTAACTTTTTACTTATTCTGTGAGTGTATAGTCCATACCCAATAATTGCCAGTCGGCAGTGGGCAGCACATGTCAGGTTTTTTTTATCCACTACAAGTTAGCTCTTGACTGCGATCTCACCTGATGGTAGGTGATGATGCAGTCTAAGATGATAGCGGGCTAACCTGTTAGGGGCATTGCAGTTATATTAACACTGCGATATCTCCGCACTGCCGGCCGCCCCCCCTATTTCTATTGCGCGTTAATTTATTTCTTGACTGCCTCGTTGGTCTAGTGGTTAGCATATTCGAATGCGGCCGACGAGGGTTCGATTCCCGGGTCGGGCCATAACAAGTATTGGGTTTTTCTGACAAGAAATTCTCAGTACTAGCCCGGAGTAAGGAAGATGGCGGTGTTTTACCCCCGTGCCTCCAAGAGCATGTAAAGCCATCGGTCCTGCGCCTGATCTCTCTCCGGTCCTGTCGGATTTTCCGTCCCATCGGGCTATGAGAGTAAAGGAGAGTGGACCAGTGTATGCGCCCACACTTGTGCACTATAATATCTCCTGCGCAGATGGCTCTTTGGAGATAGGCCGCCGTGGCCGAAATTCGGTTGAGAGGACATTATAGCAATCCTGAACGCTGTGGTCATATTGTGGGAGGTTCCGGGTACGATTCCCAACATGGTCCAAATGGGAATTTATCATTTTTAAATTTTCTGTGGTCTGATCTGGTAGGAGGGTTCAGCCGTGGCTAGTAACCACCCTACCGACAAAGACGTACCTCCAAGCGATTTAGCGTTACGGTAGATGCGTGTAGATACGTCATGCCATGTAGATACGTCATGCCGTGTAGATACGTCATGCCGTGTAGAAACCGTTAGGGATATGGGTTTAATATAACTAACCCTAACAAGTTAGCCTGCTACCATCTTAGACTGTATCATCGTTCTCTATAATGGCTCTGATAGTTCCTTAGTTAAGATGATTGTGAAATGGTGATAGTGAAAAAAAAATCCCGGCTGAGTTTGTTGTGGGCTCTTCTCAGACCAGGGCGCGTTTGGACTTTGGAACTCTCGTTAAATCAAATCAAATCAAATCAAATATTTTTTATTCAAATAAACTTTTACAAGTACTTTTGAATCGTCAAGTGAATCTACCACTGGTTCGGAATGCCATTCCTACCGAGAAGAACCAGCAAGAAACTCGGTGGTTGCTCTTTTTAAATAATTCGTTACTTTAGTTTAAGATATCGTACTGATTATCACCATTATATTATGTTATATGTTATTAATAACCGGACGTCAATAAGTGTAGTTCATATTGAATAAACGTTTTTTGACTTTGACTTTGTCTAACATCAGGTAAGATCGCAGTCAAGAGCTAACTTGTAGTAGAATAAAAAAAACATATAAAAATAGTTCCCAACTGAGTAAATGACCTCCCTGGCGCAGTGGTGTGAGGTGTGCTGTAATGTAAGCGCAAGGTCACGGGTTCAATTCCCGGCAGGGTCAATTTGGAAGTTTATATATCTGAATTTTCTCAGTTCTGGTCTTGTGGCAGGCTTCGGCCGTGACTAGTTACCACCCTAACGGCAAAGACGTACTGCCGAACGATTAGGCGTTCCGGTAGCAACTAACCGATGAAGGCTACTTAGGGCTTTAATGTAACTAACTGCTTTATGCCTGACAGGTTAGTCCGATACCATCTTAGACTGCATCATCACTTACCGTCAGCTAAGATCGCACTCTAAAGCTAGGTAACTGTTAGTGCATTAAAAACACTAAAAAAGGAATCAAAAACAGAGAAATAAGTCCAGGGCCAGAGTTATTAGAAAGCAAAAAATATACGAAACACAAAACACATCTAGGTATATCATTTTGCTGACTGCGAGTAGCTCAAACACATATTTTAATTTTATTTAGGAACTCGTTCGAGCGAGCGGCGTGCGTACGCATACATGCGCATTGAATAAGCGTTCGGTCTTCTCCGGGAGCAGCGCGACGGCAATATACCTACCTGAATACCTACTCTCAACTTTGCCCCTTCATTCGCATTGCTCTTAAGGTAAACCGGTAAAAGGTGTTGCAAAAGGTAATTCGACAGGCGCTGCGCTGGATTTCGTAAGTATGTGTAAGTATTATTATGTATCCGTAATAGTAAGTATCCTGGGTTAAACGGCGTAAGTACTTGTGACGCTACACCCTAAATCACAAAACACTTATGCTAACTAAACTAATTTCACCAACAATTTATTAAAATTATTACAATATAATAATCCTTAACACTCAGACCCGGACTCCACCAGAGCGGAGACACACTAAACAGATACAACCAGTACTGAAAGTACCTAGAAACGTTCGAAACAGCTCACTCACACAAACATGCGCATCGAACATGCGATGACGCGGCACTCACTACTGACGGCACTGCGACCAGCGCTTAGGGGGTCTCGTCGATGCGCATGATTGTATGAGTGAGCTGTTTCGAACGTTTCTAGATAGTTTCAGTACTGGTTGTATCTGTTTACTGTGGCGGAAATGTGCGGAGATGTCTGAAGCGGAGACGAGAAGCGATGTTTTTCAGCTAGGGTGTATCCACCGAAGCTGTGTGGAGATGCGTACTGGTTAGACTGGAGCGGAGATGTGTACTGGCTAGAGCGGAGATGTATGCTAGCTAGAGCGGGACTGAGCTGCGTGCGATGAGCGTTGGATATTAAGAGATGTACGAGAACATGGGAATAACGAAATTCTATTGGTTGTTTAAATCACATCTTCCCTCTCGTCTCCTCTCCGCTCTGGTGGAGTCCGGGGCCTAAGGCATTAAAGTTTAATTTCGAATGTAGTACATTTATATTATGTTCGCGAGCATGTCGCTGTTCGCGAACATGTCGGTCACGGTCACGCGAATCTACATTTTACCTCCTACCAAAAAGTGCTCAACGCGCCTAAAGAAAGTTTACACTTCAATATAAATTACCAAAAAGTGCTCAACGCGCCTAAAGAAGTTTTCACTTCAAAAATTGTGAAACAACCCTTGCTTTCGTAAGTCCTCTCTCCAAAGTTTGTCTGGGAGAGATCGCTTTAGCGATAAGATCACCTTTGCTCGCTACACAATTAGGTTGAGCTTTTCATTTTTGTATTTGTGTGTCTTTTATGTAATTGTGTGCAATAAAGAATTTTATCTACTCCAGCATCGAAAAGTTCCAATTTCGAATTTGACAACTATATCGAATTGAACCTTCTTTCGTGTTTGCTTCTCATAACGATACAGTTCGTTGTATGGGAGCTGTATCGTTATGAGTCGTAGCTGTATCGATATGGTTATCTTCATAAATAGGATACCTATAGCTTAGCGGCTCTGGGTTCTGGCACTTTCCCAACCAGTCAATTGATTTGACTTTTTTATTAATTTACAAAGTAAAAAATTATAAAGACGTCCTTGTCGTAGATAAAATCTTGTATGCAACTGTACGTAATTAGTCATTTTAATTCTCGTACTATCCTATTTTGATACTCGGCAAGCCTCGTATCAAAAAACAGCACTCGAATTAAAATGACCCTCATTACGATACAGTTGCATAAATAGCTATAATAATATATAGCGGGCATAAGAGCTTTGATATAGCAATTTGTTCTATGCAACACCCTACGTTTTCCATTTTTGTTTAATAATGGTCAATTATTGTACCATATCGATAGTGTTTATGATTTCAGCACCTGAAAACAACCACTTGGGGTTGCATAACTCAGGCTCCTTCTAATTTTAACAATATTATAATGACCGATTTTCTAATGGTAGCTTATTTTACCATACGAACGTCAATGTCATAAAGGTACCTATATACCACGTAAGTATATGCTTATATATTATTAATAATAATAATTTTTACCTGCATTTGTATGGTCATCTCTTGAACCGGTGACAGCATGCAAGGCTGTATCTGGTTCAGGAACTTCAGCTTTGCTTCCAACAGATCAGTTAAATCATCTAAATCATCATCTTTCTTTTCCTCATTCAACGTTTCACCTTTCGTAAAAGTTAAACCATTACCATAATTAATAGTGCCACTACTTTTGGTACTACTATTACCCTGTGCTGTACTTTTAATACTAGCTTCATCATCATCACCTTTAGTAAACCCTAAACCTGTTCTTTCACCCGAAAATCCTTCGATAAAATGTGAATATTTCGTTGTATATGAAGGTAGTTCAACTTTTTCTTTCTTTCGTTCAGGTAAAACTGAATTAGAAATTCTTAACTTCTTTTTACTAATATTTTCTTTCGGTTCCTTTGAATCCATTAGGTAAACATTTTCTTTGGGTACCTTTTCTTTTTCAATTTTCTCAACTATTGGTGGAGTTTCAGGTCTTGAATTAGGTTTACTTTCATCAATATTTGCAGCACTAGGAAATAGACTATTAACCTGTACAGGACCATTACTAATTGGAAATAAGGCTTTTAATTCTTCTAAAGGTGGAGTTTTACTATCACTACTTCGTGGTGAAACATTACCGCTATTAGTATTAGATAGAGATTTTTCCTTAGATTTCACTTTAGGAAGTTCCTTTTTCTCTATTTCTTCTAACAAATCGTCAATATCTAAGTTTACATCTATGTTATCTGTTTTAGGTGATTCAGTATTTGAGAGGGATTCATCTTTTATAATCTGTTGCAATTCAGAAGGTAGTTCTCCACCAAGTTTTTCTAATAGTTTAGCTTTATCTTTTAATTGCTTTAATAGTTCTTGTTCTTCTTGACTATCTTCGTCTTGTGTGTTTGCTGGTGTTTTTATACCCTGTATTGTTAAAGAATTATTTTGAACATTATTTTTGATATCAATATCCAGACTAAAATACTAATTGAAATAAGTTTTTATGGTTGCCACTGACTTATGACGCATCCAACACTACGATTACTCATTTTACAGTCAAGGTCATCATGCGGCTCTACATTACCAACATTGATACAAAACATTAATACTAGCTACATGGAGAAGCGACATTTTACCGTCGTCAGACTGACTGTTAATAATATTTATTTTAATAGTTTACTAACACTATCCACCTTAACTACAGAATATAGAGCTAAATGAGCATGGTTTTTCAAAAAAAGCAGTGCTCAAATTTGGATAATTTTTCTCATCTTGTTTTTCATAAGAAAAATGAACACTGTCCTCAAGTTGTTTAGTGGGTGAATTATCAATCTAGTTGGTGGTATGAATTGGTTACTATAAAATTTTCACTTCCCGAAAAGTACAACACAAACCCCTACAATTTATCAGGAGCTCTAGTTGGATAGATGTACAATCAACATCCATACTCATACTGTGCTGAATAGGTGCTGCATTAGTCAGTGACAACCCTAGAGCACCTCAGATTGAAAACTTTAACCCATCACAATGCTTGATAACAGATCCAATTTCATTGAAAACCACTTTGGGTATTACTAGGCCTTGTGACATATTTTATGTTACGACAAAACATGGCAAAAGATCATGAGCAATACCGCAAATAAAACCCATGTGTAACAAAAATACTTGTTTCATTACAAATGGTTATGTAATAGGAAAAAAAATGATTTAAAACCAGAAATAATAAAGTAACTTAAAATTAAAGACAAACTTTTGGTTTCCACTTACATTGGATTGTTATACTTTAAGCAATTTTCAGTGATTTTGCTCATCATTAGTGCTAGTGGTAAACTAACGAATCACCATAATAATATAAAGTTAAGTATGTCTGTCTGTTAGGTTTTTCTGGCCCAACCATAGAACCACTACTCCAATCTTGAATAAATTTGGCAAGGACATAATATTGGCCTATCCTAGACCTACACCTTCAGGGCAAGATCTATAGAGCCAATTTTGACTATGCTTAGACTTAAGACATGGTTAAAACAAGACAGATTTATGTTACTAACATAAGTCCATCCCGTTTTAACTCTAAGTAAAGTCTGAGCCAAGTCAAAGTACGCTCAGCATTAGAATACTTCTATTGCAAAAACCAATATTATGTATCCTTGCACACAGACAAAGGTACAAGCTTTTTAATATAACACAATTTACAAGGGTACAATAATGTCTATGAATGATACAAATACTAACTTTTGCCCGTGACTTTCTCTGCATGCTTTAAGTTCGTTTGAATTCCCGCAGGTACTGATTAGGGATAATTAATTTACGGGATAAAAAGGAGCCTATGTCCTTCCCCAGGACACAAATGTACCAAATTTAATCAAATTAGTTGAAAAAATGGGCTGTGAAAGCGTAACAAACAAACAAACATTCACATTTATAATAAAGTATTAAGATATAATACCTCCTCCACCTTAACATCTGAGTTTTCAGCTATAACCTCTGGTGATTTTGGTTTTTCCTCGACCATTAATTCTGGTGGTAATTCCGGACCAATTGGCACTGTATACTCCTGGTTCGGAGGTAAAGGTGGTCCGTATTCCACCACCGGTTTGGTTTTTTGCTTCTTTTGGGGCTGAACTGGCAGTTTACTTGGCGGTTTGGGTGGTGGAGGTGTTTTGGTAGGTGTTTTTTCAGCTTCATCATTGGAGTCTGAGTCTGAATTGTGGTAGGAGGTGATGAGTTCAATTTTTCTGAAAAGATACAAAATACGTTAGTATTTACTGATGTATGATATTTCATAATACAAATGTTTATGACAGATGTTTAATTAACCGATAATTTCAGAGATTTTTATACATGAAGCTTTATGCTTTCGCAATTTTAAATTTTTTTCTCCCTGCTAAAGCGTTAACGATTATAGAAAGAGAATAGACACGAAATGTACGTAAGTTGGCTAAGGGGGACTGGAATCTAGTCCTGTCCCCCCTAGCAGGGAGTATTATGAAAGGCGAAGCAATATCGTTTTTTTATAAATGTGCCTAATCATGTGACCAGTCTATGGACTATGAGCAGATTGTTTGAAGGACATAAGTAATATAGTTAGAGCTGTAATTTTAATTTAGAAAGAGTGTAGTGTGTGTACTGTGTAGTGAGTGAGTGTATTTCTTAATTCTACTTACTCGTCTTCATCATCACTAACAGGTCTCTTCTTACTATTCTTGCCAGGTTTATCCTTAGTAGTGGTCTTGTCTATTTTCTTGCCAGACTTGGTTGTGGCGGGCTTGGCAATGACTTTGCTAGCTGTGTTTTGTTTCTCAGCGAGTGCCTGTTGGTATAACTGCCATTCCTCTGCCGATACCTCAGTTGAGCCTGTTTACAATTATATATTTATACTAGCAGTCGCCCGCAATTTCGTCCGCATACAATTTCTGATTTCCTATGAGATTATGAAATTTTCCAGCTGCGAAAAGTCTATCCAAAGAGGCTTTATATAGCTTATGCAGGTTTTTATTATCAAAACCTTATAACCGAAATGCTGAATTTTCGTGTCTCTTTCTACAAAAACATAGGGCTTTCATACAAATTTTCAACCCCCATTTCACCCTTTGTTTTAGTAAAATAATCTAAATCCTGATTATCAAGTCGCTATCTTCAAAAACAAAGGACTTTCATACAAACTTCCAACCCCCATTTCAACCCCTTAGGGATGAATTTTCTCAAAACCGTTTCTTAGCTGACGTCTACACCATAGAAGGAACCTACCTTCCAAATTTCAAGTCTGTTTTAAACTTCCTGAGATCTCGTGATGAGTGAGTGACCTTTTGCTTTTATATGTCACCGTAAGATTGCTAAAACCGTTAGATTGTAATCTAACTAGCGAAATTGTAAACTGTCGACAGATTACAATTTAACGCATTTTTCGGTAGATTGTTATCTGTTAACCCAATAAAACCTACTCGATTATTTAAATGTCGAACCCTAACCTAACCTACAAGAAAGAGACAAGAATTACGAATTCTTGTCTCTTTCTTGTAGGTTAGGTTAGGTTACAATGAATATTTCAAAAATTGACACTCAGAACATTGAACGGTTTACAATCTGTCGACAGTTTACAATTTCGCCAGTTAGATTACAATCTAACAGTTTTTGCAATCTTACGGTGACATATATATATAAATATTAGAAATCATCTGGACTGTAACTATCCATACAAATATTATTGCGAAATTGTGTCTGTCTGTCTGTCTGCTATGCGTTAGTGGCCCAAGTTTTCAACCAATTTTACAGAGGTAGGTTACATCCCGAGGAGGGAAAAATTCAAAATGGCAGGGCAGTCTTGTTTTTTAAAATTTTAAATTATTTTAAGAACTTTTTATTTTATGACTGGAAAAACCATAATATCAAAATTGGACTGGTTTAAAAAGTAAGATTCATCAAGGTTTAAAAAGTTTTTTTTCTCTGCACATGGCTCAGACAGTCTGAAACATTGAGTTACAGAGACACTGCTAGCTAACTAGGGTTGTGTTTTAGTCAGCACTTGTATTTGGTGCAAATAAATTGCATTTTTCCTGTCTCTGGAGCTTGCTTTTCTTTATAAAGCATGGAGTGGTGGCTAGTTGTCTTATAAACCAATCAACTTTACTGCAAATTTGTGTACAGACAGTAGTCTTATTCTAATTTATAATATTATAGCATCCTGCCAAATTTCACCTCACGGCATGCAATATTTTCAATGTCCTAAACACTAGGCTATCACTTTTTTCTATAGCCACACTGATAGAATAGTAAGTACCTGAGGTGTGTAAATGCTGCTGTGCGAGCTTGAGTGCCAGCAAATACTCGGGCGGAGCTTCCCAGGTTACCGCATTGGTCTGCTGGTTCCAGTAGTATGTGAAGCCACTATTCTCATCGTAGCACGCTGACCAGGCTGTGAAGATGAACCATAACTTTTTATCAAAAATCAAAACCTCATTGTCTATGGAAGCTAAGTTTGAATAGTGACTCAGGACAGCATAATGTTCAATGCACTTATTGCACTATGCTCTAAAATAATAAGACGCTATAAACCTAGATATAAAAAAATAAAAGCTATAAAACTTGATAGTTAATTCAATAAAATTATCAAGCTTAGTATGTAGTTTACCTGAATTATTTTGACGGCTAAATGAAGTCAATTACTTCCATAAAATTTTAATATTGAGTAAGTATAGCTCTATAAAATGTTGTTTTACATTAAGTTGTTCAGATTTTTGTAGATTTTTTCTTAGATGACCTAAGATTGAAAGATTTTCACTAATTCACCCTAGGGAAGCCGTGCCAGCTAGTATTAGACAGCATGACTATAATTTATGTTATTCATCAGGTAGATACCTACTCGGTACTTACCGGTTTGGTTATATATGTGGCATAGCATAATTCATAACAATAACATGAAAATTTAATACTTACGACAGTGTGGTATCGGCGCAGGATGGATCCCAGCCGGAGCGACAACCGGTTGGCTCGCTTCAAACGCCGGCTCCTTGATCTTGCTACTTTCGGCACGTTTGGTGGCCCCATCGTCTGATTCCTCATCAGAATCGCCGTAACTCGCGATAAGCCGTAAGGGGTTCCCTTTACTCATATTTTGATGAACAACGGTCGAAAATTAATTTAAGTACCAATTATGGCTTATATTTTATTAGGTATTTGTTAGATTTCACGATTTATGTTCTGATTTATGTTGGACTTCAACGCCATGACGCAGTAACCAACACCGACCAGAAAAAAAAGCTAACCAATAACCAATTACTTGTCTCTGGTAACCAACGCTTCGCGAAAAAAAATCGCATTTATTGACAGTTGACACCTGTCAACAAAGAGGTTTAGCTTTAGGCTCCACGGAACAATGAATAATGAACACGGAAAGCTCCACGGCTCCACATACTCTATGGGATCCACCGAGTCCACATCATAGATATAGCATGGAGGTAGGAAAATCAAGGAAAATCTACGATGTGTTTTTTTGGAATAATCATACTTTTCTGATAACAGCTGCCATGAAGGAAACATATAAGGAGTGCTTACTATGATTAAAACTGATTAAAACAGTAACTAATTTTTTTTTAAATTTGATAAATATGAAGTTCCTTTTTGCATTACCAATATAAGTTATTTGTGCGAAAAATCGGTCGTGAAAGATGACACTCCTACGAGTTGGTGTCCCTCTCGCACACCATATAATTTATTTATCATTAACTCGTTCGAGATGGCCGTACATGGTGCTAGGTTAAATAGAGAGGCCATCGTTATTACTTTTAACAAAAAGTGGTCGTGCGACATCCCAATATCATTATCACACGTTTATCTAATATTATCTAGTAGGTATCGATTGGTCAAGTTGCAGGGGTAAATAATGGATTTGTAATTTGTTTATGTAACCCAATCCAGAAGCTATTATGATAATAAAAATAATTGGTTTATCTCTTTTCCTCCTATGATTACAGTAACTCAAGAGAATAGGATAGAATGCTAACTGTAATCCTAACAGCATATCTGCATACGCATCTGCAGTAAGATGTGACTATTCAACGTGGGAGTAGATAATGTAATATCTTACATTATGAATGAATGAATGGTTAAAATGAAATTAATTACGGCTTCTGAAATCAGGCTATTGGCACCTTTTGTAGTTTTCCATTTGCAGAATTAATTTTCGTATGCTTTTATAAAATAACTGCCGTTGTAAGTTTCTGGGAGCAAATCGTTACTCCTGCTGCTATCGTTGATAGCAAAATATGACGTATTAATAAAAATAATGAACTTTAGGTAGTAAAAATTGCTTAAAAACCCATAAGTCTTCAGATATGTATGAAACTTGGTATATAAAATGTACTCCCTAAAAGCCCATTTAATTTAGATTATAAAAATAAATAAAAGCTAAGCTACATAAAACACGGAAACAATAAAAGGCAACCCTTTTTAAAAATGTTTATTGTAAAACTTAATAATGTTACGACAGGCATAGAAGTACTTACTCAATCATTTTTCGTACAAAATTGTATAAGTACCTACTAAATTATAAATATTTCTTATTATATCCCTTTATTATTCTTGACGGTAACTTACAACGTGTACTATAAAAGGTAATCACAAAACTAATAATATTAATAATTATAACAAAATAATAAATACCCTACGACAGCACAGTTGCTTAAAAAATTACAGTAAGTAGGCATAAAAAAGAAGCTTAGAATTATTAATTTATTATGTGAGCTGTGAGACGTCATTTTATTTTTCAGAAAACGCTTCTCAGGTAGGTAACCCTTCAAATTGATACCCATAGTTATCATGAGGATGCATTAAAAATAACTATATAGTCAGCCATCGTTGGATGTCCACCATATTGTATTTAGAATGACGTCACGTAGCTGCATGTGTGCACAGATTGTCATCCATACTAAACGTGTTCGCTTCGGTTAGGGATAACTGTTTTAAAATTCTGTTGCAAGATTTGACCTAATCAAACCCACAAACATTGCAAGTAAAAGTTTGTAAAAAAAATTACAGTATACTACCGTTAAATCTTGACATATGGATTATTTTCGGAATCAAGTTTCTATCGAAGAAATTATATAAATTTATTTCAATGACGAATTTTTCTATGCGGCATTTACGCGAGGCTTAGGTATAATAGTTTAATCTGTCAGTTATTGTACATTATACAATACAGGTCGTGAAAGGTAGAACAGACAGACTTATTTTTAATAATTATTTAACTACTTACAGGGTGGAAGTTTTTATAGCTAGATTTATAATAATAATTATTAGCTATTATGCACAGAGTTGAACCTCTTGGTTGGTAGACAGGCTAGACGTTACGTATTCAAACCAGTCTATAAAGTTTGAGACCTTCAAGATTTTACTTAAATAAATTAGCTTCGTTAATATTAGGAGTAGGTATTTCGACTCACTGGACTTATTAACTAACAACAACTTGACGAAGTAGTAGTGGTGTTAAGCTAATCGCACATTAGGAACGAGCCGCACGCGCTGTCCATAACTAGGCTGAGACCTATGAGTAGGTATTTGAATATGCTCAGACTTAGCTTCTGACATAAATATGTTTCATTTTAACGAACGAGTTAATGTTTACACCAAACTGAATTACTTTTGATCATGATTTTTGCGAATAAACAATAAAATAATATAAATCACTATTTGAGTAAGTCCGAGTAAAGTCATAGAAGCACTTCAGACTCAGTGATTACTAGCTGAATTACATGGTAAACAGATCGGAGAAGAGTTCTTGGAGAATAGCGCCCGGCAGTTTGAATAAATGTTCTGAAGTTAGATTTTTCACTTGTGTAACAAGTTCACGGTTAACGGGTTTATTCTAAGGTTAGCATTGTGCCTCGCTGAAGTGTTTCTGCGAAAGCATTCTTGTTTAATTACTGTAATTACATAAGAGAAATATACATAAGTAGGTAAACGTATTTTTCAGTAGGTGCCTTTGTACTGAAAATGTAAAGGACTAGCCTCGATCGTATACGAAGCAGCAAAAAATGCGCTGAACGTTAATCGTATTTCCGGATAGAGTGTGTGATTTTGCGAATCGTCTCTAGTGTGCGATCACAATTTTATTAATTAACAAAATCGATTTCCATTTTACAATAAAATGTCAATCGTTAGTCGTAATGGCTATGAACTTAATTTATTGTAATTCCTATTAGTGTTACCGCTTTACTATACACGGTTCGCAGGTACCAGGTGTCAAATACGCGGGATGGCACTGGGGACAAGCAGGGTTCTCCCCATAACTGGCTCTTCCAGGCCTAGACACTTCCACTTGGAAGGAAGTCTGGGCTGATTCATCATCATACCCAGGGTGAGGCCTGTCCAACGGAAACACAAAGTCTGGCACAAAGTATGAGCTTGTGTTATACTCCGTATTGCTCGGTTGTATGTCTATAGTTTTGGGGGTAGTCGTAGTGTGATCGCTAAATGGCCTTTTCCCTGGCTTTACTGGCTTAGTTGAGTTAAGTTGTGTTTCGTTGCTAAATTTTGGAGGTTCTAAATCAAATGCTGGGACAGCCCATTTCCATTCATAGTAAATCGGCGGCCCCATAGTAGTTGACGCCAGAGGAGTGAATTCATTTTTCGGCGGCAGAAGTTCCCTAGCCGGTTTCTTTATTAAATTATCATTTGATTCAGTATTTATCTCTGATTCTGGTTTTACATTCACTGTTTCAAATCTAGTACTATCAGTGAGTCCTTTCTTCTTATCACCTTGTAGAACATTGAAATAATTGTTACCGAAGTTCTTGTTCTTACGCGGAGCTTTATCTTCTTCTGAACTCACTTGGCCATCAGGTAAATGTTTGTTTAGATCTATAATTTCTGATCGGGTCATGCTAGTTTTTATTGCATCAGGGGAGTTAGGGTCGAAGCGTTTTATAAAGTTGTAAACGGGATCTTGTGCTTTTATTCTCACATCGATTTCATATTCTTCAGATTCGCTGTCAGTTTTTGGTGGTAAGGGAGCTACTAATTCCCTGGATGGAGGTGAGATATTCTTGTTTGGTCTAACTTTGTTTGCTTCAAACGTTTGTTCAGCTTGGGGTTGGTTGAATACGATTTCTTTTTTAGTATTTATATCCTTGAAAGGTTTGGTAGGTTTTTCATTATTTGCATTAAATTTAAAGTGATTTTCATTTGTGTCCCGGTTTGTAATTGGTCTATTCTGTTTTCCATTGTTAAAGTTGAAGCTATCTTCACTAATGTTGATGGTAACAGGAGCTGGTCTCTTGGTCTTCATCGACCACGAGGTAGGTGGTCTATAGTGGCGCTTGTCACTGTCCAAGTCGTTATCACCGCTTGAGATCGACTCCGAAATACCCACGATACTGTTATCCGGGTGGAATGGGTACTGAAATGAGAAAAGGAAACGAGATCAGGTAACGAGATGTGGAGTACCGAGAATGCATTGTACTATCACAGGATTGTATTCATTGGAATGGTAACAGTCAGTTTTATGTATGAGATTAGTAATTTAGTTGTTTCTACAATAAATATCCTACCACACGTAATATCAGGTAATTTTCTTCCACGAGATTACAAAAGAAAAGTCGAAGGGATGCTATGTGGATAACAACCGGTTAACAACAAATAGTGACTTGTTTTAATAATCTCTATGTCCACTGACACATCTCTCCTAGTTTGCCGATTTATTATGGATAGAGATCATACCTTAGTTTCAGCTTCTTTCAGTCCATCGTAGTAGTTACTGTTGGGCGGAACAGACAGGATGTCCGGGCGAGGTGTCCTCAGCCGCATGTCCGCGTCCGACACAAACGGCTTATCCCTCTGACCTGACGAAAACAAATAATAACAATGAACAAGAAATTTAATTCGCTATAATCCGCCAAAATAGACAAATCTATGTGGTACTCGTAGGTTCAAGGTTGCACGTGTAGCTTGAACGTGGTAGCTTGCGATATGCACCACACCACACAAATCTTCCAAATTATTCCCAACGTACGTGTCACTCTGCATCCTGAGGAGATGGTGACTCGACAATGCACGATTGTGACCGTTTGTAACCGTCCGTTTTTATCCAATATGGCTTTTTTTTATCCACTACAAGCTAGCCCTTGACTGCGATCTCACCTGATGGTAAGTGATGATGCAGTTTAAGATGGTAGCGGGCTAACCTGTTAGGGGCATGGCAGTTATATTAAACCCATACCCCTTCGGTTTCTACACGGCATCGTACCGGAACGCTAAATCGCTTGGCGGCACGTCTTTGCCGGTAGGGTGGTAACTAGCTTTATGAGTTTGATTAGGTAATAAATTAAACTTAATCTTAGGTAGTACAGTCGAACTCTCAAATCTAAACTGTAAGGTAGTTACTAGTTAGTCCTGCAAGCTGAAGTAGGCAAAGGGATTCTCCCTTTATCTATTCCGTGGAAAGAACCAACCACGCGGGTTTTTGAAACATGGAGAATGTAATACTGATTTTCTGTTATATCTAGTTGATAAACAGTAGCTTGTGGCTGCTAGATAGTTAGTTACTGCTGTTGATACCTATTGGTCAGACTTAAACGAATTGAAATTAATGAATGATTTATATTGTAGCTTCGTTTTTTATGGTAACATTTGTAATTTCTTTCATATTTATCTCTTTATATTATCTTTTAAAACCTTATTAGTTGTTGCTTTTGTTTTAGTCCATGCTGTGTTTACTTACTTATAAGTAGGTAATCACTTCTCTTAACTTGTATTTATATGATGGTTTTTTACTTTTAGTAATGAGTAAGTGATTGTTCGTAAACCTAATAAATACGGATAGTTTAAAATCCGTTTTGAAGGGTAAGACTAATCTATAATGACTCTACCTACAACAGTTTCGGCATTCCAATAGGCACGTGTTCGTGAGTGTTCTATAATATTTTATTTACGCCACGAATAAAGTACCTATGCAAATATGTTCAAATTGATTGATAGGTCGTGTATAAGCTAATGAATTTCATTTGATGCGTAAGAATAGAACTAAATTATGGTTGTATCGTGAAGAGGCATCGACCCGCAAGGCTGTAAGATGCTGTTAGAGCGTGCACTGGCCTTTAACGAAGGCAACTATTCAGTGCAGGATTAGATGTGCTTTACTAATGCGTAGGTAGGTATTTATTTCATAAAACTATTCATTACTAGATGATACCCGCGAGTTCGTCCGCGTTGATTAAAGTTTTTTGGTTCCTGCGGGATATTTTTAATATTCCGGAATAAAAAGTACCCTATGTCTTTCACCGGGATGCATCATGCAACGTACCTCTGTACCAAATTTCGTCAAAATCGGTTGAAAGATGGGCCGGAAATGCGTAGCAGTCAGCAGACTAAACAAAGGATTTTGAGAAATCTAAATTGGATTTTAAATTTTAGTAATGTTAAGAATCTAAAATTATTTAATTGTATATATCCTAGTAGTAGTGAAAGTCCATGGAGCTTGCGCAACAGCTTATCTGATACAATGAGCTATTAGTCTGGACCTACTAGTTACAAGGAATTATAACAGCTTGCTGCGAGCTAACAAATTTAAGTAAGTAATAAATAGTGCTCTGTGCTACTTATTTATATTAGCTTAAAGCTATTCACGAATTGTTCTATTATTTATCATGATTTCTGCAATAATGCTCTAATTTGTAGGGAAATAATATGAGACAACTATGCATTCTCACCTATTATCTAATCGTCCACGAAATCCTTAGCGCAGTCATCACTGCGGTCTTAAAGTGGACGTCCCGTGTTCAATTCCCGGCTGGGTCAATTTGGGAATTTATAATCTGAATTGTCTCTGGTTTGATCTGGTGGGGGACGTCAGTGTAGTTACCACCCTACCGGCAAAGACGTACTGCCAAGCGATTTAGCGTTCCGGTACGATGACGTGTAGAAACCGATTAGGGGTTAAGGTTTAATATAACTGCCGTACCTTAACAGGCTAGCCCGCTACCATATACCTAATCGCAGGCAAGGCCTAACTTGTAGTAGAATGAAAAAATAACCTAGTAAAATTGGCATGATTTTTTCACAACGCTTTTGACATTGATCTTGATTATTATTATAGACTCTAATTAAATTAAATATTATGATTTATTCAATGTGAGTAGGTAGGTATAATCTAAAAGATATACCGAGTTTCTTGCTAGTTCTTCTCGGTAGGAATGGCATTCCGAACCAGTGGTAGATTCACTTGACGATTCAAAAGTACTTGTAAAAGTTTATTTGAATAAAAAATATTTGATTTGATTTGATATACCTATTGGATTCCCAAATTCATAGTTTAAAGATTTATGTAGGATAATATTCCAACTTTATTGTGTTTATAACTTATATGAATTAAATTACAATTGCCTATTTATAATATTAGTACACCGATACGGCTAATGCCCTGTTTTATTAGACCTAATCTTTTGTAGGTACTTACACACATTATGCAAATCAATCAATCAATCAAAATTCAAATGGATGGATGTAATGGATGTATGAATGGATGTTTGTTACTCAATCACGCCCGAACGGCCGAACGGATCTGGATGATATTTGGCACAGAGATAGATTATAGTCTGGAATAACACATAGGCTGCTTTTTATCCCGGAAAACTAAGGAGTTCCCGCGGGAACCAAAATCCTCAATCCACGCCAACGTAATCGCGGGCATCAGCTAGTATAGAATATTCTATTCGATTCTATTCTATTCTTATGCTGTGGAATCTTACCAATGAGGAGATTGGCGTCGTAGTCGCTCTCAGAGTTGGTGCAGTTGACCATATACCAGTGGTCACAGACCAGCATCCGCTGCTGGAACAGCGTGGTGTTTGGGCACGAGTAGCTGAACTGCCTGCCCAGGCCGTCGCACATGTGGTACACCTGGAATCGAAAGAAATTTCTTTTTAATTCTTGTAAGGTTCGTTCTCGGCCATACTGCCAACGCTTAAAGCAATCCACTACAGCCTATTAACGTCCCACTGCTGGGCACAGGCCTCCACTCTTATAGTAGAGAGGGAATTAGAGCTAAGACCCACCACGCTGCTCCAATACGGGTTGGCGGGCTTTAACGAGTATTATCATGTTAGTGATAATAATCGGGACCGACGGCTTAACATGCTCTCCGAGGCACGGGGGTGAAACACCGCCAACTTCCTAACTCCGGGCTAGTACTGAGAATTTAGTGAGAAAAACCCAATACTCAGTTATGGCCCGACCCGGGACTCGAACCCGGGACCTCGTCGGCCGCAGTCGAATATGCCAACCACTCGTTCCAAAAATATGGATTATCAGCGAATGCCCGCGACTTTGTCCGCGTGAATTGAGGTTTTTCGGTTCCCGCGGGACCTCTTTAATTTTCCGTGATAAAAAGTTCCAGACTATAATCTATCTCCGTGCCACATTTCAGCCAGATCCGTTCAGCCGTTGGCGCGTGATTGAGTAACAAATATCCATACATCCTTCCATCCAAACTTTCGCATTTATTATATTTATTTGATAATTCTAAAACACGAAAATCAACAATAGTGAAACAATATAGCTCTAAGCGTTGGCAGCTTGACCCCAGGGGGTTACATTAAAGCCTTATAGCAGAGGTAAGAAAAATACTATATTTTTATTAAAATAAACTTTATCATGTGCTTTTGAATCGTCGAGCAAATGTACCGCAGGTTTCGGAATGCCATGGCATTCCTATCGAGAAGAGCCAGCCAGAAACTCGGTGGTTGTTCTTTTCAATCAAAAATTACAATCATTCGTGAAGTCCATTAAAAACGCAAAGCCTACAAATAGTCAAATAAATATACCTACGTTGAATTATTAAACTGGGCAACAATTACCTAAAATACATACCCGAGGGCTAACACAATTAATGTTATGATTGTCACCCGATGATAATCAGAATTGTAATAATTAATTTACTACTTAAATAATTAATGAATGGATTCGTACTAAGTATTTATAGATTGTTTTATGCACCTAAAGTCTATAAAATGCAATTAAACCTTTGACGCTAATAACTATGACATAAAATGTAAATAATTATTCTTTTAAGAAAAACAAGACACTGAAGTTACAAGGAAATATATTTTTCATTATTAAAAGTTGCAACTAATGAAAAATGTAACAAGGTCGACTGCAACGGCCAATTTTAATGTTATATTCAACGCACGTGCAGTAATGCCTTCCTAACTAAATTTAACTATCTAGTTACTTTAAAATACCTAACTCTTTTAATTTGCGGGATAAAATTTGCGGTTGCGGATAAACGTAATCTACAGAACTGTAGGTATAGTCCCAAAAACTTAACTAGCCCGTCGGGCAAAATTGAAACTTATTCTTATGCTCGTTTAGTTTTTGGTTTTATTTTATTTTTAATAGATAAGTACCTACTAGTGAAGCTCTCACCGGGTCAGATAAGTTTCTGGGACTATACTAAGTTTCGACAAAAGCGGTTAGGTAAACCAATAGTGAATAGACCATCAAAACGTAATAGACAAACTGAGACAAACATACAGATAGACAACTGACAGACGGACACACTTTCATTTTTTATACTAGATGATGCCCGCCACTTTTTCGCGGAAACTCCTTAATTTTCCGGAATTTTTTGTCTAGTCGTACCTTTCTGTGGCAAGACCCAGGGAACCCACCGCGTTATTATCCCAGGAAAAGTCTTTGGTAGTTTTCGGTATGTGATTATAGGAAAAGCGCCACGATCCTCAGCAATGAGGAATATGACGCAAAGAAGAAGCTTCAGAATAAATTAAATTACCTGTTAAATTAATTTTTGTAATGTAGATGCAGCTATGTATGTAAACACGCTATAAGTAGGTAACTTCCTTGATGATTATGTATGACCTGTAGGTAAATAATAGCATGAGTGTATGTACAGTCACGATCAGAAAATGTTTACCACCTAAGGTTCATAATTGCATGGACCCATCTGTGTCAGAAGGTCGTTATGTGGTTTGATTAGGTATAGACATATATTTTTTAACTTTTTCAGTAGGTGGCAAATGTGGCAACTAGACAGGACAGGATAGATGTAGATAACCTCTTTCAACATTTTTAGCAAATGTTATTCCAAAAAATGCGACGATACTAATATTGTGTAAGAAATGAATTTCATTATTAAAAAAGTCTTTAATGCTCTTTTTGTTGAATTCGATGTTTGAAAACTTTTGATAACTTTGAAAGGTAATATTATACCTTGCTTAAGCGTTTTAGACCTTAATGCACGCAGTGTTTAAAAGAATCCAAAATTTGAAAACTGGTAAACATTTTCAGACTGCGACCGTACCAGTGTCAGTAGGAAGCTGGTCGTTACGTGTGTTTGGCATTAGACGCTCATTAGAGGAGCATCATTAAATGGTAATTTGTTGCTTTTTAGGGTTCCTTACCTATGCATGCAAAAAAAGTCCTCTGGACCTGGACTTAAACATTTTTAAATGTTCAAGTCCACTGTTAATGAATGGCTCCGATTACCAAATCGAAGTAGAAAAAAATAAATGAATTCAACGAAATCACGCAACCGTATCGCAAAACGAAGTAGTGAGTGACTGGCCTTAGTTTTCTTCTTTTTCAGGCATCAGGCCATAGAGCATTAGACGAAGGTACACATCACCTCATTGCACTCTTATATCCCTAGGTTGTATTTCAGCGCCTGGAAAGTTCCTCAGCTTAGGTACATTGATGACCAGATTTATATTGATGACAATAAACTAAAGATTTAAAAAAAATGTAAATAGGTATTCATTTACTTTTTTTACAAATTCTTGCAATGCATGTAAACGTGATTATTGTTATTATGTAAACGTGTTAAACGTGAACCCATTATCTTCGTGATGCAAAAATCCGAAGATACTGGGTTTTGTAGTCAATAAAATATCCATACGGAACCACTATGAGTAATTGGCATGCCAACTTGACATTGAATTGCATGTAATTGAGTTTATACACGCAATTGATACATTCTGTTATGCGTATTATATAAGCAGTTCTTACGAATAAGTAATACCTACACAAAAGTAAATGTATCTAAATCGTCAGTTTCGGAAATAAAGTTTCATCAGATAATGTGATTTTGAAACTGTTTACAATGCAGCTATTAAGTCCTTCTGGTACACAATCATGTACCTACACAATAAGCAAAAAAAGATTACTTATTTCTTTGATATTGCTTTATGAAACGTGGAAAAGTTACTTTTGTTAGATGCTTTGTTGAGTTACCTCTCCATGATTTAAGTTGCAATGGTGAAGTCTTAATTGCCCAATTATGGAACTCATTACGTGCAAGGTCCTATTGTTAATTTGTTCTGTGCCATCTTGATTATGTATTTTAATAGTTTCGGATAATGTATATTCTGAATTTTAGAATAATTGTTCTTGAACGCTTAATCATTTGACTGTATCATCAATTCATCACGTCTCACAAAACCTAGTCGAAAAAATAATTAAATCAGATCAAGCCGAATTAAAGTTCATAGGTACAAATAGCGATCATGACTTAAATCTAAAATAACAAGCTTTTGCCCGCAACTTCGTTCGCGTGGAATTGGGTTCTTAAAAAAAGAAAATTTCAGAAAACTGTGAGAAATATAAAATTCTTAATTTTTTACCGAAAGCACAAATACCAAGTTTCATAGATATAACTTGAAATGCCTATTTAACCTCCTCGGGGACGGAATTTCGAAAACTCTTGCCTTAGTACGCCTCAAGGATGCTCAAGGAATATTCTCTCAAAATTTTAACTACGTTCAACCATTCGGGCTGTATGTTGTTTGTCAGGTCACTCTGGACAAAGCCTTGATTGTAAGTAAACAGCCAATAGCCAAACTTACTAACTAACCCAGCGCATAAATATTATCGCTTGCTGCACGTTGTACCGCATAAATATATTTATCTGTTTTCGCAAATTCCTTTGTTATTATGGACTTCCGCAAAGTAACTTCTGCTTTTATCCAAGATGAGCATGTTTCAGCGTCATATAGGTGAAATTTTCCTCTAATGGGTGTCAATTTCACGGCATAATAAAAACTCGACGAGGCGACGCGACGCGTGTTATTGACGTAACAGCAGCGAAAGTTCAAGGTAACAGGTTCAGTGGAACCGCTTTTATACGCTCGTCGCAGCTACTCTAACCTACCACAGATTATTGTACCATATCTATTGTATTTCAGTATTTTAGGTATATTATTTATTCGTGAAAAACCAACAATTACACTGGTTTAAAATCCAAACTAATTCTATGAATGCGAAAGTGTGTCTGTTTGTCTGTCTGTCTGCTACGTTTTCACGGCCCAACTACTCAACCGACTTTGATGAAATTTGGTATAGAGACAGGTTAAATCCCGGGGAAGGACATAAGCTACTTTTTATCCCGGAAAATTGAAGAGTTCTCGCGGGAGTAAAAAAAACCAATCCACGCGGACGAAGTCGCGGGTATCATCTAGTTTAAAATGTAATGACAAGGAAAAACTTTTATTAAACAAAATATATGTAAGTAAGTAATAACTAGCTGATGCCCGCGACTTCGTCCGCGTGGATTGAAGATTTTGGTTCCCACGGAAACTCTTTAATTTATCGGGATAGGGTAAGGTAATACGAGTGAAAATGCGCCATATTACCGATGCCACGCCGGTAGCCGTTGCGCCGCGTAGTCCGATGCGGGCGACGTCGTTTTTACTCTGAATACCGTATACATAAATCTTTTTCTGACTGCCTCAAGCCGGTTCCACGTCGATAGGTTTGGTGAGACCCTAAAGGTCTAGAACCACTTGAGATGCACGGAGCGGTGCGGCACGTAGCGGCAAATATTAATTGTATAAGGCCGCGTAGCGTATTGCATCTACGTGCCGCGTTGCTGTGGGCCCAGCTTCATAAAACCTCATACAAAGAATACTGTTTTTTTATCCACTACAAGCTAACCCTTGACTGCGATCTCACATGATGGTAAATGATGATGCAGTATGATTAGCGGGCTAACCTGTTAGGGGCATGGTAGTTATAAAATAACCCATACCCCTAATCGGTTTCTACTTTCTACACGGCATCATACCGGAACGCTTAATCGCTTAGCAGCACGTCTTTGCCGGTAGGGTGGTAACTAGCCACGGCCGAAGCCTCCCACCAGGCCAGACCAGGGAAAATTCAGAAATAATAAATTCCCAACTTGACCCTGTCGGAGATCAAACCCAAACCCGGAATAACATAACTGACTAATAATATTAATACTTGCTGCTACGTGCCTCCATACATGATACGACCTCATACAAAGAATACCTGCTGTTACGTGCCGCGCTGTGCTTCTGTAGTGGGGCTGGGCCTTCTCAGACAAAAGTGAGAGTGTGTTGGATAGCGAGACGCGAGTCATCTCGCGAGCGTATGTCGGTCCAATAACCTTGACCTTTAGCTCTTACGTAACTGTGAGACGGCTGCCTCTTCACTGTTTACACTGTTTATGGCTCCCATAAACAACAAAGTATTACAATTCTTTGTTAAACGAGTGACAGTTTAGCAATAATTTCATGAGTTCAATTACTATATTATATAACTAGTTTTATTAATTAACTATTATTAACTTTTAGTCATGGTACATGATGTGACACTTGTGTTTATAGATTGTACATTTAATAACGTGTAAACTTGTATTTAGTTTTTAAGAATTTTTAATGTATCTATTTCTTGGTTGTTCTTATAGATATAAATAAATCCAAGCTTTGGCACACCGTCGAGATTGTAGCTCCGCCATAAAATGTCAGTAACCAATGTCATTCGGCTCGTACTTTTGCTTAAAGACAATTGAGTTACAGTTAAATGCTCTCATAGTAATGACTGTGTGGAGGTCTACTTTATTTGTCTGCGGCCCATGAGGTCCTGATTCGAGTCAATAACTATGTAGATAGACTAATGTCCTCCCGATCGAATTTCGGCCACGGCGGCCAATCTCCAGAGAGTTTAGCCATCTGCGCGGGAGATATTATAATGCACAATTGTGTGCGCAAACACAGGTGCACTCTCTGTTCCTTTACTCTCATAGCCCGATGGGACGGAAAATCCGACTCGACCGAAGAGAGATCAGGCGCAGGACCGACGGCTTTACGTGCTCTCCAAGGAACACCGTCAACTTCCTAACTCCGGGCTAGTACTGAGACTTTCTTTCTTGGGTTCGGGACTTGAACCCGGGACCTCGTCGGTCGCAGTCAAACATGCTAACCAGTCAGTGGCGTGCACAGGGCTTGAAGCTAGGGTAGGCATTAATTAGTCAGAACACCTATTTACTGGCTGTTACTCATACAATGAAGAATAGACATTGACCTATTTCCATTAGGGTAAGCAGTGCTAACCACTAGACCAACGAGGTCGGGTCATAACAATGTATTGGGTTTTTCTGGCAAGAAATTCTCAGTATGTTCTAGTCTGCAACTTTGCCGAGTTATGGATGTTCCTCGCTAAGTATAATATCATGCAAAAACTATACTCAAGATTCTTTTCGTGTCTAGCATTTCGGTAGGTATGTCAAAGAATCCAACAGATTTAGATTACATTTTTTTAATCTATTATAAAATGAACTTTTTGTCCGTCAATCAGAACGCTTGATATTTGCAACTGAAATCCTGTTGTTATCTTCAATACAGGGGATTAGGATGAAATACCATCGGTATCGTCATGTTCACAGGTGTCATAGGTCAGGGCCGAAATTGGTGGATTGGGTACATTAATGGTAGCGTGCGAAGTGTGAAGACTGCCATTGTATTGTTCGAGCGACGGTTTATGAGCCATTTACGACACACGTAACAAAAAGCTTGCTCAATTTTAAGTACCTATATACTTAAAGATAGGTACTTAGGGGAGATGCGGATAAGACGGGGACGCTAAGGTAACGAAGTATTAAAAACAGAGTATTTAAAACTTTATCAGTTTTATTTATTAATCAAATATTAATTACTTATCATAGCTTTATTTAGCACAGCTTTGGACTTGGTTACTAATCATACAAAAATTAGAAAAATACAATTATCAAATATGGGAAATACACCATCTTACCCCACATATGGGGTAAGACGGGATACTAAAAAGGGGGCAAGATAGGGACCGAGGGTAAGATGGGGACTAATTCTCCTCGCAGAATATGCATATCAATACATCTTCCATATCATCGTCGTCGACTCCAGCACAAGCTGTGTGGGTCCATCGTTCACATGTTCGCTGACACTTTACCCAGTTTTCCGACGATACAAGATAAGAATTGTTTTCATCATTGCAATATATACAAATTGAATCTTCTTGTGATTTTTTTCCTGTTCCCTTTCCTTTTCCTATGCCTTTACCTTTGGCCTTCTTAGCCGTGTTATTGTCAACAACTGGTTTCGCCATAGTTTGAAGCTGCTCTGCGAAATCCTGCCTTTTTCGCCAATTTACATCTTCTACTGCTTTTTTCATAGCTTCTTTACACCACTCTCCCCTCTTCGTCTTTTTTTATATTTTCGTACCATTGTACCATACCACTGTTACCTGAAAAACAACAAATGGTTGCAATACCACGACAAGCATTGTACCAAAAACGTGTTAAAGAGGCAAGATGGGGTAAACCCTATCATGCCTCGAAAAATTTGCCCCATCTTGCCTTCACCACCATAGTTTAGCAAAAATATTAGTAAAAAAAAACACACCAAACTTCAGGCATTTTGACTTACATCACACGATAATTAATACAAACACAAATTCGTTACAAAATCTACATTAATCAGGCAACTATTACTTACGGTTTTATAAATATTTATTCAGTTCCTAAATCATAGATCGATGAAATCAGTAAACACGTTTCGACCTGCAGGGAACAAACGCATGCGCTCTCACTCGCTGCCGACATCGGTCTAATGGCCGCTCGGTAGGAGCGTCCCTTCGGCCATTACGGTGCGTTAGTGTGATGTCTAGTTTCGTGTATGTGTAGGGGGCCCCGTCTTACCTCGTGTCCCCGTCTTATCCGCATCTCCCCTAATAGTTTTGAGTAACTTGCCACAGTTCCATGAGGGCATGATTTGAGTAGTAAAATTTGATTAGGCTAGCTAGGTATATAGCTAAAATATTTATTAAAACACTACCTGATGCGCGCGACTTCGTCCGCGTGGATTGAGGTTTTCGGTTCTCGCGGGAATCTTTTTAATTTTCCGGGATAAAAAGTAGCCTATGTGTTATCCCAGACTTATCTATCTCTATGCCAAATTTCATCCAGATCCGTTCAGCCGTTCTGGCGAGATTGAGTAACAAACATCCATCCAAACTTTTGTAGTAATGATATAGCCTATAGAAGTATAGATAAAGGGGATCTTAATTTAAAAATATATATTTGCTGAACTGTTTAGGTGTGTCACGAGGGTCCCGGGTTCGATCCTCAGCAGGTTTAATTTGGAAATTTAATTCTTGTCTGGTTTGGAGGAAGACTTCGGCCGTGGATAGGTACCGCCCTACCCGCAAAGACGTGTCGCCAAACGATTTAGCGCTCCGGTACGATGCCGTGTAAGTAGACAAAAATATGCTCAAATCAGTAAAATAAAATAAATAACTAGCTTGTAGCAGAATTTTTAAAAAAGTTGGAGAAGAACACCTTTGAGGACAATATGAAGAAATCACACAGGCATGCCGATTTCCTTCATAAAGGAATATGTAAAAGTAGTAGTAGGAATGTAAAAGTTTTACTTCAACATTAAAATGTATCTTCACATTGATGACGTAATTGTAATTTTTTTTTTCAAAAGACCATCCACCCAGTTTTTTGCTGGTTCTTCGCGGTAGGAATGGTATTCCGAAACAGTGGTCGATTCACTTGACAATTCAAAAGCCTTATCAAAGTTTATTTGAACAAAAAGAAAATTAGTTTTAGTTGAGTGATATCCAATAAATAACGCACATTAACTCTAGTGAAAAAACTAATAATGTTTAAAAATATTATGATACCAGAATTTAAGATGTCCCATCCATTGTGTTGCGTGGGTTGACCACCACAAATGTAGCGCGGATCACCTTCGCGGAGTCAGTAGGCGCGTTACATTATACTTTATTGCATAGTGTTTACCTTTTACCTCCTACAGCATGTTAGGTACATGCAAACATATTTCTTAGCTTTTCGTTTACTCAATACTACTTAAAAGCTGTGTTAAACTTTTTGATGCACGGATACTCGCAACGATGGCAGCATATTAGCTACATTAAATTATTAGTTAAATTATTATTTATTGTGGTAAATTGTATTAAATTTACTAAGTAGGATGAATAATAATGTATTGTACGTTAATTTGCACACCATATAATTGGTATATTGTGGCTGGATACTATAACTTTAATGTAAGAACTTCATAAGTAACCTACAATCAGCAAATATATATTATTATGATTATGATTATGATTTTGCCTGGTGGGAGGCTTCGGTCGTGGCTAGTTACCACCCTACCGGTAAAGACGTGCCGCCAAGCGATTTAGCGTTCCGGTACGATGCCGTGTAGAAACCGAATAGGGATATGGGTTTAATATCAATGCTATGCCCCTAACAGGTTAGCCCGCTACAATCTTAGACTGCATCATCACGTAGTGGATTAAAAAAAACATTAATTGATCCACTCTCTTATTGTACTCGTATGTTTGCGAAACATAAGTTCTCTCAAAAAAGTTTAGTTTTTTACAAATTACCTAGTGGCTTAGACGACCCTCTGCCTCGTTGGTCTGGACTGCCTCGTTAATCTAGTGGTTGGCATGTTCGACTGCAGCCGACGAGGTCCCGGGTTCGAGTCCCGGGTCCGGTCATACATAATTGAGTATAGGGTTTTTCTGGCTAGAAATTCTCAGTACTGTAATTTGGTGCTGTTTCACCCCCTTGCCTCGGAGAGCATGTTAAGCCGTCGGCCCCGGTTATTAATACTAACATGATAATAGTCGTTAAAGCCCGCCAACCCGCATTGGAGCAGCGTGGTGGGTCTAAGCTCTAATTCCCTCTCTCCTATGAGATTGGAGGCCTGTGCCCAGCAGTGGGACGTTAATGGACTGTAGTGGTGATGATAGCGGTTAGACGCCCATTCGGGGGGTCGGGGTACGATCCCCGTGCACGCAACTTAGACTTTACGGAGCTACGTTTAAAAAAATTACATATCACATGCTTGAACGCTGAAGGAAACATAGCGTGGAAACATGCATGCCCTCAAAAAGAAGTCTGCCAATCCGCACTTGGACAGCGTGGCGGACTATGGCTAAACCATACTCATTCAGATAGCAGACTCGTGGTTTTTAACCAGATAATTTTCCACTATTTTCATTACTTAACTGGTTTGGAATGCTGATCAAACGTGAATTTCATATTTCTATATGATTAGTTTACATAATATGAATATGTATTTAAACAACAATATAGTAGACAATAAAAATTGTATGTTATGTAATATTTATGCGAAGATACTATGCAAACGAGTCCGATGTAATGTGATGATTATATTTTACATACCGCATGAAAACATCCGGGAAATTATCGCGTGTGATCCTTCGTATTGATTTATTTTACGCATTTATATAATTATTATAGTCTGTGGAAAATATCACATATGGAAAGCTACATGGGAAAACTTTATTTTATATTAAGAAATCGATAAAGCAAACTTAATAGTCACTGTCAAAAGATTGATTCTCATAAAATTCAAAAAGTTAGAATATAATAGTTGTAATGGAACTTCGGTACCTACTTACTTCTTAATATTTTCTTACATAATATTTTCTTTAAAAATATCTCTTTCATTATAATTATCAATCTGAAACTGTGTTTGCTTGTTACATCTTTACACCAGGTAAAAATGATGATGATGAATGATGAAGTTCTAACATAACTGTATAAAAGTAACAGAATACCAAAAGTCAATACGTACATACGAGTAGGTACGTGTGGAAGTTATTTACCTGCCTTCGCCTTCATCAACTAGAAAATAATCAATGTCTTCACTGGCTGAACGTTCTTAAATTATTAAGAACTAACATAAAGGTTTTAAGGTTTTAGAACTTTCATAAAGGTTGCCTGGAAGAAATCACTCTCAGTGATAAGGCCGCCTTTACACCGTAACAAGTTGTAAATTACCTATATCATGATTAGTTTTATCTCTGTTTTATTAATTGTTTGTATGTAATAAAGTGTTTTTACTTACTTACTTACTTACATAGGAATACTCCCGGTTAATTCACCTTTCAAACAAAAAAACTCAATCAAAATCGGTTCATCCATTTGGGAGCTACGATGCCACAGACAGATACACAAAATAAACCTATTAACACCCTTCTATCTTGCATTGGTGGTTAATTGATTACTATTACTTATTTAAAACTTAAACAAAGTTTCTTTTTTTCAAATTGAAATTAAGTTATACTGAAGTAACTGTTTGAGTGATCTTGAAAGAAGTGCTTACGTTAGCAAATTCCATTTAATTTTATATGCAATTGAAGCCTACTCAAGCGATCCAGCGTGGCTCGCTAATGTCATAGCATAAGAGCTAGTAATAAATTTTCAGGAGTGTCTTGTTATCTAACGACCAATGGGGAATATGCATGTGATTTAGAAATGGACAAAAAAAATTATGTGTAATCTTTATTGCTAAAGAAATATATACAGATGATTATTTTTACAATTTATCGTGTTTCTATTAATAAATTTAATTATTTAAAAGTAGTATTTTTCAAGTTCCCGCTCAAATTTCCAAAACGCAACGCTATTGGCGGAACGAAACATGACGTCACCATCCACTCTGTAGTCTGAGTCGACTGTTAACACTTTAACAGGTCGTTTGTTTTGTATGATTATTGAAGGTTATTCGCATTGTTTTGCCGCTGTTTATGATAAATTATTAGTGTTTTTTGGAATTATTAACTGAAAGCAGTGATTTCTTGTGAAAAAAGACTCGCCACAATAAACAACTATTGGTAGTAAACTATAAATTAAAGAGTTCTCGCGGGAACCCAAAACCGCGCGGACGAAGTAGCGGGCGCTAGTATATATATATATATATATATATTATAATATAATCAAAGATATGTAGGTATTAGGAACGTTAAATGTTGAGAACATGTTTATGAACTTTAACAAACTAGGTTGTTTTCGTCAAGGCAACTGAGAAATTCTTTTCCAATAGAACTTTCAACAGTGCAAACAAAAAAACCTAGTTTTAACGTTTTGTGATCAAAATCAACACTCGTAGTCAGCTGTTGACCAATTAAAACCATAATATATTTTATAAATTTGTAACATTAATAATTGGGAATCAGAATAGTTTTATGAACATGTAATTAATTTTTTAGGTTAGTTTATTGTTTAAATTGTTCGCGATTCCTAATGAAAAAGATTTTTGGTAGGTAGGTACAATACATATTTAATACTCACGTCGAAATAATCTTCACAACAATATAAACCAGGTACTCAAGCACGATACATTTTCTCTCCTCATCACCTTACACAATGATAATTATTAAATTCATTGACCTTACACCACTTTTTCCTTATATGTACCTATTTGCATCTTTGGGCATATTATGAAAATATATCTTGTCAGGTGCAGTTTTAATATTATTTTTGCACATAGGGACATTACAATAATTATAATAAGCTTTTGGGTGCTCTTCCATCACAATAAGTTAATCTTTTACGCTTTACTTCACTCAAACACTTCGTTGTCAATTTATTCATGTGCACGGTGACGTCACAAAACGAGCGCGCCAAAATGGGGGCGTTTAAGTCGTCCGAAAATGATAGTAGTTTTAATTATTATTTTTTAGCTTATTTAATAAAATTTTGCAAGTGTTATATTTTTTTCCGGTTATATAGTCACTTATAGAATAGTATAAAAAAATAAAAAAAATACATGCATATTCCCTATTACAAGAAGGTCTTAACTATTACTTAAATAAATCAGCTAAAGCTAAGCTAATAAACCTAAAATTGCTCTATTTGTTACTGTCTCTACAACAGCAATGCAGAATTTTTCGGCGTGTCAGTTTAAACATTGTCATGCTGCAGCTGAGCCTGATGGATACAATTAATTAAAGTGAGCTTAGTAAATATCTGTATTCATTTGCTACATAAATCAGTCAAAAGAAGTCAAAGTACAGTCAAATCATGATTGATGGAATTGACAAATGCTGATATTATCATCAAGTAGAAACCTAAGTTGAACTTTTATTTTCGTAAGTTTACGTTCACTTACCACTTTAACAGCCCATTAACGTCCCACTGCTGTAAAAAGGCGTTCTCTCTTATATGAGAGGGGGAATTAGAGCTAAGACCCACGCTGATACTGCTCCAGTGTGCGTTGGCGGGCTATAAACGACTATTATAATGTTAGTGATAATAACCGGGATCGACGACTTAACGTTTCCGAGGCACGGGGGTGAACCACATTCACTTACCATAACAATATCAAGCATCACCTAAAAACCGTCCAACAGCTCTTCAATTAAAACGTAATATTTGTCAATCGTTGAAACATCATATCGATTGTTATTAAGTTTGCCGACTTTACGAAATCTGTGGAGTTATCTTTCACAAGACCGAAAGTTTGCAGATGAATATTACTTAGTTATGAAAACACCGGAGGCGGCTAGTTGGCCTTTAGACTTTTATGATGCTCTTAGAATTCCAACCTTTAGGTCAAGTGTCTCTATTGGGTTAGGCTATACAATTTCATCGATGCTGTTGAAAATACAACCTGCTCTTTATAAATTGTATTACTTACAATGTGAAATAAATCCATCACATAAATGCGAAAGTGTGTCTGTCTGTCTGTGTGCTACGCTTTCCCGGCCCATGTTTTAAAGATAAGCTGTGGCACTATATTATCAGACATACAAACAGACTAACTTTTATATTTTTTTATTACTATTAATTAGGATATTGTTATGAAAAAGCAAACAGTGGTTTCGCAAGCGTACGCAAATTGAGATGATCCTAGGATAACAAGGCATTGTGTTGCGTCGTTTAGCGCCATTGTTTCAGCGCTTTATTACCATCGCGTGCAATCTTGGCCCGGCAGGTGGCACTAGTGCGTAAAGTGTCCTTATTTTATATTTATTTAATGTAAACAGGAATTTAATTGTTATTGGTTTCCTCTTGCTTGCTTGAAAGTACCTTTTTTTCAATTTTTTTTTTTTAAATAGAAGAATATTTCAGTGTTTTAAAAAAATGCTTTAAAACCATGAGCTAAAATTTGAGACACATCTAACTACTTTTTATACCGAAAAACCATCACAGACACCTAGTATTGCGTTAAATAAAACTGCAAGTATAGCTATTTCCTTCATTTTTAAGTTTATATATTTATTCTATTCTTCTAGTATTTTCTCACTTTGATTAATTTGTATCCCGAATATTATTTGTGTAAACTTTAAAAGTGTGTAAACTAACACTTTGAACACTTTAAAGGTACGCCGCGGTGTTAAGGAAGCCAAGTTCAGTTTTTTGGACATAGATAAAAAGATTCTTAAAATCCAAACTAATATTATAAATGGGAAAGTGTGTCCGTCTATCTGTCTGTCTATCTGCTACGCTTTAACGGCCCATGTTTTCAATATTTGCTATAGGGGTAGGCAGGCTACATATGGGGAAGGATATAGGCTATTTTTTATCTCGGAAAATTAAAGAGTAAGTAAAAAACTCAATCGAAGCCGCGGGCATCATCTAGTTAAGAATATTTTCATTGATAGCGTCATCATCGAAAGTGACCGCGATTTACAGATAGTTTTATATGAGTTCAATTCATCTGCGGCACTGTTGCTATTAGTCCGGGAGGCAGCAACCGAAATTTTGCACCCATTCCTACAAAGCTAATTTTTCTGTCAAGCAATGTTTATACCGTGTAAATAGTGAAAGTGAAAGTCTGCCAAGCTTTTAGTGTTGCAAACATTAATAACAATTTTTCAAACCTGTAAATAAATAATAGGTAAATGTATTATACCTACAAGACTGAAACTTCTTACAGTGAACAAGGATACCTAAATATACAGGATAATGATAGTCTGCCGCATCGGAAGCGTTGCCATCTAAGGTCTTCCACTCACGTAATGTGTTGAAAAATTAACTTTTTGGACTTATTTCTACAAGGCTGATTTTTTTTCCTTAAATAGTTAGGTTTATACAAGAACAAAAAAGGACAGTCTGCCAAGAATCCAATGTTGCTAAAGCCTTGGTAGACGCGATGGAATGCACTATCTCCCGAGCGCAGCTACTGCGCCGATCCGCTATAAGTCGCTCTGAATAATTGGACATACCTTTTTGTCTACGATTACTAATAACATTGAATAATAGAACTCAATTTATTTAAACTTTAAAAAGTTTTTACAAAATAAATGGTAATGTATGAAAATACTAGATGACCCGGTGTACTTCGTATCACCTATCCTAACGACAAAATATATGGGAAAATGAAATTGTTGTTTTTACTATCATTCTCGCAATTTTTCCATATTTTCTCACCGTCTAAACCTTCCCTGGACTACGACAAACATTTCAAAACCAAAATCAGCTAAATCGGCCCAGCCGTTCTCGAGTTTTAGCGAAACAAACGAACTGCAATTGATTTTTATATATATAGATACGAGATTTTTTTTGTGTTTGTGGCTATTGAAGTTTTATTTATTTTATATTTTTTTATATTTTACAATTTTTAGTGGTCACGGCTACTAGATGATGCCCGCAACTTCGTCCGCGTGGAATAAGGTTTTCGATTCCCGCGGAAACTCTCAAATTTTCCGGGATGAAAAGTGGCCTAAGTCCTTCCCCGGGATACACCTATCCCTTTACTAAATTTCATTAAAATCGGTTGAACAGATACATTTTTTTGATTACCGCAAGAACCTTTGATTTTTCAGGGATAAAAAAGTAGCATGTCTTTTCCCGGGATACAACCTATCTTTGTACCAAATTTAATCAAAATCGGCTGCACAGATGGGCCGTGAGGTGCTTCTACACAATAGAGGAATTCTTAAATTTCAAATAATAGATAATTTTATAAACAAAATAGGTAATTTTGCATGCCTGATTATAAGGTGAAACATTTATACTGGAAACCAACAAATAACATCTCAATGTAAAAAAATGTTTCTGCAAATAAAGAATTTTGAATTTTGAATTTTGAAAGCGTAGCAGACAGGCAGACAGACACACTTTCGCATTTATTATATTAGTATGGATGTCTGGTTAAAAACCTACTGTTTACTAAGCTATTACACTGATCGCGAGCAATTTACTCTTATCCATTGAGGAGTTCCGTTCGCCATGTCTGAAGATATTCATCAGATCTTCACCAAATTTATATGGTCCACCTCTGAAGTATGATCTGTCAAACAAAAAATAATCATCAAAATTGATTCATAATTAGCGGAGTAATCGTGCAACAAACATACAAAAACATACAGCCTAATTGATAACCTCCTTCTTTTTTTTGAAGTCGGTTAAAAATAGTTATCCCGGTATAAATTCAAACAAAAAAATCAAATTAAGATTTAAATTAGAAATTTTATTCGTTCATTGGCTACATTTCCATCAAGTTCTTGCGCTACAACTTATGCCACGTCTACCGAAGCGTTAGCCACCTTCTATCGAAAGTAGACGACGATAATTCAATAATAATTATCGTAAACCGCTTGTAGACGAAAGACCAGCTTTGTAGACTTTAATTTAATGCCGGTATGTCCAATTATTCAGAGCGACTTATAGCGGATCGGTGCAGTAGCTGCGCTCGGGAGATAGTGCATTCCATCGCGTCTACCAAGGCTTTAGCAACATTGGATTCTCGGCAGACTGTCTTTTTTTGTTCTTGTATAAACCTAACTATTTGAGAAAAAAAAATCAGCCTTGTAGAAATAAGTCCAAAAAGTTAATTTTTCAACACATTACCTGAGTGGAAGACCTTAGATGGCAACGCTTCCGATGCGGCAGACTATCATTATCCTGTATATTTAGGTATCCTTGTTCACTGTAAGAAGTTTCAGTCTTGTAGGTATAATACATTTACGTATTATTTATTTACAGGTTTCAAAAATTGTTGTAAAAATTTGCAACAACATCGGCGCGGCAGACTGCCATTCTGTTTACGTACGGCCTCAAAATAACAAAATAGCAAAGAATCAGCTTTGTAGGAATAATGGCACCAATAATGTCGCTGCCTCCCGGACCATATTGAAGTGATCCGTTGCTATTGAAAGTGACAGTGGATATAGGTTCCTTACCTGACAACCGGTGTCCACGTCCGCGTAGTAGCCGGACGCGCGGCCTTGACACGTGAACCGCGTGGGCGGACTCTTCACCAGGGCGCCGGACTGCAAATTAAAAAACATCTTATTGAGTTATACAGTTTTTCTTTTCTACTTAAATCTAGCTTATAACGATACATTGGTTAGCACTGTTGCGCTGTCTTTGAAGTGGGAGGTCCTGGGTTCGATCCTCGGCCAGAGTCAATATGGAAATTTTTAATTTCTGAATTTTCTCTTGTCTGGTCTGGTGGGAGGTTTTGGCCATGGTTAGTTACCGGCAGAGACGAGCCCTCAAGCGATTTGGTTTTCCGGTATGATGCCGGATAATATACCTAAGTTACACGTCAACTTAAAATTAATGCTATGAAAGTTCCTAATACGCTTCTGGTCTGAGAATAAAGCCAAATCTATGTTACAAGTAAGCTAACTAAGAGGATCTAACCCAAAAGGGAACATTATACTAATTATTTATTGTCACAAGTTTAATTAGCATATTAGAAACTAAAGCCATATTGTCAAAAATAAATCTTCTGTTCCGTACATACCTATTATAATTTTTCGCATCATAATGTTTTATAGGTGATATTTTCACGATAAAATTGGTTATTAACTTACAGTCCATATATATTTCTTAACGGAAAAATCTAAATGACTGCCCAACAGCTAAACACTGGTCGAATGCATAACTGAAGCCTTTCTCAGGAAGGGAAAGGAACAAGTTGAATCTCATCTCTAATCAAAGACCTCTCTTATCTTCTAATGAAAGGCATAGGTCTTCCATTAGTGTACAAGGAAGCTTTACTTAATCTGCATAGTCCAGAATACAACAGGTCGTTATCCGTAACGCCTTCCTATAGTGCGGTAACCACGCGGTAACAGTGAGGCCTTGGTTAGATACTACGCGGGACGATAATGTGTCTTGATTTGATTGACAAACTTTCATTATACGAGTATAAGGAACTCATGTCGACAGTGAGCTGCGTTCCGCGTGGTATAAAAGTTTAATTATTAAAAGTAGCTATACACTTGTCTTTTATACTGCATATCATAGGTGTTCGGTGTTCGGTGTGACGACGTCCCATCGTGCAGCGATAGCTTGGCCAACGTAACTATGCGTATTGCATATCAATAAATATAAAGATTTAAGGTTCAAAACAGAGTATATTCTGTTAGTTCCAAATTTGGCCACAGGAACAGATAAGTTTGACAAGATGTATAATCGCGCATCGCCACCGTTGTTAACGCATGTTGACAGCAATACGGCAGGAAAACACACAAATGACACTATAATACCCACTTTCTCATCTTTCATTTCTCATTCTAAATTCACGCTTTTCTTTACTCATGTGCTTTGACACTGTTCTTTATAGCACAACTTGTTGCAGTGTTGCATCGCTACATCGCTGCAGTGTTGCGTTTTCCCAAGCCTTTACAATAACAGTAACCCAGTCACGAGGCATTACGTAAGCGAGTGGACTAATTATAGCGATAAAAACGTATAGCGGTCGATTCGATTGTTTACGTTTAGCAGGTTATTAAACCTAATAAAGCCAAAGCAACGTACTATTATCTATTCTGTGGCCATAGTATGGAAATTCCAATAGCGGTTTTTATTAGTTTTTTTGGTATAGGAATGAAAGTATTGTATGTAGGCCTCCTTTTGTTAATTAGATACTTATATTTATCAAATTTATGCACTGAATGCATACTTATATTTTAAATGTGAAAGTTGTCTGTTTGTCCGTCTGTCTGTCTGTCTGCTACGCTTTATTTTCAACCGACTTTGATGAAATTTGGTATAGATAGAGGTTTCACTTTCATCCCAGGGAAGGACATAGACAAACATTCCTTGCTATACTATCATAGTCTCTCCTATCCTTCTATCCTTTTTTTCTCATGTGACTGTAATCATAAGAGAAAAAGAGATTAACCTATTTTTATTATCCTAATAGCTTCTGGATATATATTATAGAACGTATTCTTACATATCCCTTAATTAAATAAATATGAACTGCAGCCAATGGTTGCATTATAGAGATCTCATGTCAATCATCAGCACAAACAACACAAAAAACGGGTAGCCCAAATGAACATTACATACGTTCAGAATACAGAGTGATATCAAACAAAGGGATTTCAAAACGCTTTTGGCACTGAGCCTCCAGGCAAGAAAATACCTAAACACTAACGTAACTCTAAACAATAGCTTATGGAATATAGATTACAGTATGCAAAACAAATGCTAGCCTATCTCTGTATCTCATTACATTTCTCTGCATTCAGTAAAAATGTACTTAGTTTTTTTTATTGCGAGATAGATAGGCTTGCGCTTGACGACAATCATGCTTAGTGCAAAGCAATGATGAGATCTAGGTTGGGACGCGCTTGCCTAGAAGATGCCTATTCACTCTTACCTAGGTACTTAAGTTATATGTGGCAGGAAACACGTATGCTGGCAGGGTGTGCCACACCCTAGTGGTTCGTTCTTGCGTTCAAAGGAACTACAAGGAACCCTGTAACAAAATCCGCTATAATTTCATCAAAATCGGTTGAATAGATGAGCCGTGCAAGCGTAGCAGACAGACAGAACCACTTTCGCATTTATATATTTTTTTTTTAATCCACTACAAGCTAGCCCTTGACTGCGATCTCACCTGATGGTAAGTGATGATGCAGTCTAAGATGGTAGCGGGCTAACCTGTTAGGGGCATGGCAGTTATATTAAACCCATACCCCTTCGGTTTCTACACGGCATCGTACCGGAACGCTAAATCGCTTGGCGGTACGTTTTTGCCAGAAAATATTATATTAGTATGGATAAAGTAAAAAGTAAAAAAAGTAGTATATTAGTATGGATTTTCTGTGTGCATTAAAAATATCTAAATAAATAAAGCCGCCGGCGGTCGCTAGTGAATTCTTATTCATGAAGAATTAGCTTCATAGCTTCATAAACATTTGCAATAAAGTAATTTAACATGATGCGCAATTCTACTTGTCCTGGACGGTAGCTCTCGACAAGAAGATTAATTATTAATGTTAATCGATTAGCATCAACATGCATTACCATTCAATACGTATTTCATCACACATCATATCATCTTGTTTATTAGGTCTTCATGGAAAACTTACAACAACCAAGCATACCTAAATAGCTAGGGAAATCGCGTGTTTCAATACTATTTTTGGATTTCATTGGATTTGGTCCGACAGGAGGCTTCGGCCGTGGCTAGTAACCACCTTACCGACAAAGATGCCGTGTAGAAACCAATAAGGGTTTGGGTTTACATAACTCCACAACCCTGACATGTTAGCCCGCTTATGTGTCGCTTCCATTTTATAGTTAGCTTACTTAATTAGTAGCTTTATGTCAAATCTCTTTGCTCTTAACTTATTTATAATTTCCTGAACAAGTTGTACATTTTATAACGAGGTAAATTATTCCAATATTAAAAAAATATCTTCCATGCCGCTTGCATGACATTAAGCTAAATAAAATATTGAACATTAATTTGTCTTATAACATAGGTATATTTACGAGCATAATAAATAATAGATAAAAGATTAAGAGATTTTACAAGATCCACTCTTATAGGTCATACGATCAAAAAAATAATATACTGTTTCAAAACTGTTACAACCCGGATTTGCTCTATTTTAAAGTCGTTAAGACACAAAAACAAGCTATTTCCAAATTTTTCTTCGCAATAATTTGGAATTATTACGATAAAGTGCTCTCGTTTCAACCTACGCTACTGATTTATATTCATAATGTCTATTGTTATATGCAAATTGTCTCGTAAAAAATAATAGACACTTACTCAAACCAATTGGTAACATATTTTGAAAGACATAAAACCGCTCAGCCACTCGGCAATTATGCGTTGGCGAGACGGCAGAATATAACTTAGCGCCACCTTCAATACATCACTACAATATTTGTAGTGATTCGAGAAATGTGTCATAACCTAATTACCAAGTTAGTTTAGTTGGATTTTTTTTTAAATCGAAAGTATTGAACGTCAAACGTTGAATTTAAAAACTAATAATAATTAATAGTAGTGACGCAATGGTGGTAATCTACAGCCACGCTACAAGTGGACGAACCATTTTAAAAAGGGAGACCCCACGTTTGTCACATTCTAGGTACATGGGCTCATTCTATGATGATCCACTGTTCACACCCTTGCAAGATGATGACATCCTTTCAAGAGTCCTATAGAGACAGGGTAAAACATGTGGCTGTGACGTGGAAAAATTTTACGTGACAGAAAAGAGTGGCCTCTATCTATTTCCCTTTAGTATAGATGGAGAGAGACGCAATGGGAGTATCTATTTGTAATTATTTATTTTAGAACATTTTATACTGTCGGATAGGAGCCGCGTCGTAAGCAAGATGTTGCAGGTCCAAGTCTCCTGATGTTTGCATTGTGAATTTAAAACTTGTTTACGCTTTTTTTAAGAGAATAGCGAAAACTCGAGCGAAAAGAACTTAAGTTCTTACGGGGTGTGTAACGATACCACACGGGTTTTTTACTACAATGTATGGGCACGAAATTAGCGACGGGGGAGCGACGGCGAGCCGTCGCTAGTTTCGTGCCTGACGCCTATGAGTAGCCAGAAGCGCCATAGATAAAGTCGTAGACACAGCAAACCTCATTTAAATCTAACAAGAATGTAGTATTAAAAACAAACACTATAACCACATATTAATAATTAATTAGCAGTTCACAAACACGGCGCCATTACATATCGATATCCAAGCGTCCCCGACCAGTGTTGCCAGACTAGAGTCCACCACCGTAGAGACAATAAGGCCTTGTATGTATTATAATTTTCAGCCTCACGGTAGATTCTCTAACCTACCTAGGTATAGTTGATATTGAGGTTGATATCATGTCCATTACTAAATTTGGTTTGATTATATTTTTATGGTACACAGAACACCAAGGTCGAGTCTACATTTTTGAGCTATCATTCAAAATTAATCTCGTAGGTTTGAGGCAGAGAGATTTCGTACTACTAGAGAAGGAATTGTCCTCCTGTACTCATAATATATTTATATGATATTTCTATGCTTAGTTGAAGTGATTTAGAAGGAAAGCATGCCCTATAGGATGATCTAGGTCAAATGCTTAGATTTAGAAAGGGTTTTTAAGATCTTTGAATTGGTGACTGGTGATGTTGATGATGAGTTTATGACAAATAAAAATATCCTAATTAATCACAATCTTTACTAAAATTATAACCAATTTCTAACTTTTGTAAATAATTATTGATATAAGTATAATTATGCCAGTAGGAGCTTAGTCAATGCATTTTTCTACGTACAAATATTTTTAACTTAAAATAATTTTTCACTTTTTAAACTGAAACTTTATTCCTTATCTACCTTATAACTTTGCTGCTCCGTGATCTAACTCAGTGGTTTAAGGCACCACTAGTAATAAATGAATACCCGTTTTGGTAGACAGTTGTTCAAGCCCCGCCCACTGTGCGCAAGTGATTCACCGTAAAATGCTGATTAATGTGACATGTCTAGCATCGATATTCAATGTTCTATCTCATATTTAACTGCCAAAAAACTTACAAATTTTAATGATGACCAATCTTACTAATATTATAAATGTGAAAGTTTGTATGTTTGTAACCCTGTAACCACAAGTACCAATTTGGTTAGGAATAGAGATAGATTATACCTGATTAACATATTAGCTACATTTTATCCCGAAAAAGTAAAAGGTTCCCGATCCCGCATCCTCTAGAAGAACTTATTAGTAATATAGTAAATGTTTTTTTCGAGGCGGCCTTGTGATGTAGCTTGGAATGTGTTTATTATTAGTAATTTGGAACATTTTATAGTTGCTGTGACAACTATACATGGTGATATCTACATGCATAAATACATACATATGGTACATGTTTAATTATGCAGAGTAGATCGCCCTTGATCAAAAACAAATGATTTACTAAAAAAAGACTTCAACGCGTATCAAGCTCTACAGTATCCGGATGTCCAAAAATCAATGGTTTTATAGTATAATTCTAAATATAATTTATTACCTACTATGTAAAATTTAAAATGAATATTTGAGTTAAATAGCAATGATCTCATCAGTGTTAATAAGACATATTAGTATGTGTAAGCAAATATGTTAAATATTCACGGTTTTAGTTTGAACGGTGTGAATTAGATGGAAAAACATGAATACTAGTTGACAATAGGTTAATATATTTAGGTTATTATATAAGCTAGTTTTGAGAAGATGTTGTTATGCGGAACTCAAATTTTTATTGAATTGTTTTTAAGATTCGAGAGGGTCATCAGAAATTAAATTTTCTGCGTACTTCTAAAAAAGCAGAGATTAAAGCTAAGTTTATACGCATCATTAACATATCTATCTTATCTATATCCTATCTACTAATCTTTCATTTCATGCCTGTATTTGACGCCGATTGTCTTAATGTCATATTATGACAGGCCAACTTTGCCAAGTTCTTTTAAATTATAATATTATAGGTGGATCGGTATTTATAAGTAGATGATGATATTATAGTATGCAATTAAGTTTTAGACGATGACCGCGAATATTATGGTTTTAGGGTGCCGCACCAAAACGGATGCTACGGATGTATGGACGGATGTTTGTTACTCAATTACGCCAGAACGGCTGAATGGATCTGGATGGGCACTGATAGATTTAGTCTTGGAATTACACAAACCACTTCCTAATTCCCATTGACAATATTATTAACGATCTATTGTTGTCATAATTAGCGGCAAAACTTCAGTGTTCTTAGTAAACAGACAATTGATTTAATAAAAACCACGATGACAAAGTTACGTATGATAATCTTTCTTTATACACAGTCAAAAAATACACAAAGATTATTCTCATATTGTTAGACGTATAATTATGAATCGGTATGTCCTACACTAAGGACGAAAACACACTACAAACCAGACAGAAAAATTGTCTAAGCGAAACATTGGCGTTGTAAGATAAACAAGTTTTATCCTGCCGGGCCAAAGCCACACAAAATTTTTGCGAAACAAGTAGTTTTCAATCAAAACCAAAAAGTCGATGGATTGAAATGACTATGAATGTTGATGATCATAGAGCATATAACATGATACATCATGTCAATGTAGAGTTTTATAAAAAAGTCGTATTGTGTCGCTGTATAAAAACGTTCATTATTCTATTAAGAAAAATAAATTAACAAAAAAATGCGTATTTCTCGTGTGGGATACGATCCCGTGACATCTTGCTTACGACGCAACTCTCTTACCACTGCGCCACTCGGACCTTTTGTAAATGTTTAAGCGAGAGAGACAGAGAGTAGGTCTACACTTTTCTGTCTGGTCCACTTTTTCCAGCTTAGGGACCTGCGTTTCATCCTACCATAAAGAACCATTCTAAAAACAAGTCGGTGGCGTCTACAAACACATCAGTTATGTAACGCATCCGAGTGAACCACGCTGGCGATATTGTAAAAAGGAAAATGCTGTACAGCAATACACCTTTAAAGCGCAAAACACACAGGGAAAGGGAGCGGGTCGGGCGCGGGTCGGGTCGGGTACGCGGCGGGTGGAATTCCTTGTATTTATATGGACGACATCACACAGAACGCGGGCACGGGTCGGGCGCGTTGCGGGTGTCGCTGTGTGATGTCGTCCATATTCAACCAGGCGCACACCCGGCCCGCCCCCGCTCCCTGTGTGTTATGCCCTTAACTATTAACAATCGCAGCTTGTCATTATAGCTATAGTTGTTAAATCATTGATAGATTTCGCGCTTGATTTGCATTTCACCATACTGTAATTGATTATGTTGACATTGAAAGGAAATACGCTAGCATAAAAAGCACTACTTTCAAAGCGTATTTCCATACTAAAAAAACGTGTGGTGTCGTGGGACACCAGATAGGAACGAAGTTCCTTATTACATAAATATTAATTTCAAGTTCTAGTCGAGGTAAAAAGAAAATAATTATTCAGGTATAAATCCTCCTTCTCCGTTCTACCACAGAACAGCGAGAAACCATCAGCGTTGGCCCCTATATGGTTGACGTCTAATTTGTACGTACGAGGCGTTTTTACTCAACGTTTCTGATACGAACCGCTAGGGTGTAGAACACCCTCCCAGCGCACGTGTTTCCTGCCACTTATAACTTAAGTACCTTCAAGGCAAGAGTGAACAGGCATCTTCTAGGCAAGCGTGTTGCAACCTAGACCTCATAATTGCTTTGCACTAAGCATGATTGTTGTCAAGCGCAAGACTATCACGCAATTAAAATAAAATAAAAATATTTTTATTATGATTTTGAAAGTGAAAACTTCTTTAGCTGTGTTGACCACTTTTTGGTAGGGTGTAAAAATGTGGATTCGCGGCGTCATCGACATGCATGTCGCTGACAGGCTCGCGTTGTTACGAAGACAAAAGGTCTTAAATATAAATATACTACATTCGAAATTAAACTTTAATGATTTAGTGTTAAGGTTTAATTTTTAATAACATACATACATCAAAATCTTACTTTTTCGTTTACGGATGTTTTTTGCCGGCTACCCCTACCCTCCGCATCGCCCTTATGAAACTTCGTTCCAAAACTCCAAACAACTGCATGATGCCCGCAACTTTATCCGATCTCTTTCATTTTTCCGGGAAGCCGTAGCTTTATTGATGTCCTTCCCTTAGATTATGCAATATAAAAATGTGCTTTTGTACCGAATTTGATCAAAGTATGGACTACATAGTTCCGCTTCCGCTTTACAAAAGTAGTTGTTGTTGTTATTACAAGTGATGAAATAAATGCTGAAAATACCGCTTTTACTTGCAGGGAGTAATTAAAAGGTTTCCGTACGTACAGAACCCTGTAGTCTTCCTTTTCACTCCATTTAAGTTTTAATGTAGTAAAATTTAATTTCCATACCCCCTAGAAAATATAATAAATTATGTGGATTTAATTTGGCCACATGCAACGTTCCTAGATTAACAAGATCTCATGCAAGGAAGTTTATAAATTGAGCCTAAATAATTAAGCTTATTTAAATAACACCTTAATTAGCGCTTTTTTTCTATTCTATGACTTTGTTTACCTAGTAGGTATAATAATATTATTATGTAGACAGAGAACGCAAATGTTCTCATAACATTTACAAAAATAAATAAATATATATCGCGTCTAATTAACGATAAATGACTTCATTTCACGCGATATTACATCTTATCTTATCTTTATTGTTATGTATAATTTGTCATTTCTAGTGTTATTTATGATCAATTGAATTTTAAAACACATCTTCAATAGAGATGATCTTCTCTAAAATGCACCATTTGGTATAAAATTTGGTTTGTAAATGCATTTCCGTGTTTTCATAATATTTTTAATGTATGCAAAGTCTAACAATCCACACTTGGCTAGTGAAGTAGCTTCTCAGTAGAAGAGCCATATCTAATTTAAGTCTTGCAAGAGCATTTTACATAAAGTTACCAAGTGGTAAGCAGATGTCGTATTATCATAAACGACCTTTTGAAGACAACACACAAATAAATCCACATCGTGACTGATCTGTGATAACTGAACTTCAAAAATCTACGACTAAATTGCGTGCCTTAAATGTCAGCTACATCGTTTTTTCCGTCGTTTTTGATGAACGAAACACGTATTTCTGATTATTTTTATTCTTCAATGTCAAGGCTTGGAATTTGAATAGGATGTCCTTTCACGTGCCTACTTTTAAACCTATGATAGCACGAAAGTAGTGATTCTCACATTGCTACTGTCGCAATTGGCTGAAATATAGCTGTGTACATTTTTATTTAAGTCAATACAAAACTTACCCGTTGCCCTACGTGAACGACAAACGACGACGTGACAGATCAAACAGTAGTTGATCCGTTGTCCTAGTTGAACGACAGAAGCCACGCCACTCAATGCGACGCGATACGAAGCCATAGAAAATGATAGAGTGACAACGTAGGCCACGTGAAGGGTCAGCTACTGTTTGATACTGTCGCGTCACCTAGCATCGCGTCGCGTTGCCGCGTTTGTCGCTCATCTAGGAAAACTGGTGACCCTTCACGTGGCCTACGTTTTTGCGTAGATACATCTGCCATTTTCTATTGCGTTGCATCGCGTCGCATCACTTTCATCGTTCACCTAGGACAACGGGTCATGTAGATCAACGGGACGAAAAATATGACACCCGCAACACGCGTTTCACAACCCAGACGATCAGACTACAAACTTGTGTAAGGTATTGTAATTATTGATATAGTTTACGCGACAGGCATTTCATAAATTTAAATAATAAATTTAAAACTAAATATGATTAATCAAGATAATTCAAAATAATTAGTATCTCAAATTTTTGCACATTTCCCAGCGGGATAAAATAAATACTTTAGAAAAAAAGATATGATATAATATTCCAAAACGATAAAAAGATGTTTGTATAATGCCAATTTATGCCCATAGAGATGTTATATAGTAGGTAATTATTTATTGCATAATCTTGTTCATTGTTTCTTGCGAATCAATCAAATGCAATAAACATGGAATCGTGACTCAAAATGATGTAACCTTTACATTAAAAAATACTCCATTTTATTTCGAAAATGACTTGATATTTAAAATTTCACGCTTATCCATTTGTGTGATTTGATTCTTTACAAAATAAAGGTTTAATATTTAAGTGGAGCAGGAAATAAAGTTGTTCTTGTATTTTATTTAAAAAAACTATTGTTTTTTTGATAGTCGTGACATAACATCTTTTTTTTAATTCATGCGCCACAGATATTTTATGTACATATCACATTGTTTTTTTATGGAAGGAACTTTGATGTAGGAATATATCAATTATTTCTTATAAATACATATATTACAAATTATGAATTAATTTGATTTGATGAATTTGGGATTCGTTCTGGACAGTAGAACTTCTAACTGTCCGGAACGAATAACTAGGTATGCTATGGTATTTTTTATACGCAAATATTAATGTTCGGTAAATAAATTACCATTTATTTTAGTACAAACTGTGAAATATATAATTCAAATACTTAAATTAAATAACTTTGTTATTTAATAAACATTTTTTTAATTACTTAATACAACTCTCTGAAACAGGGAACAGGTAATCTGCTTTTCACTGTACTCTGAAGACGAAGCTACTCATCTGATTTTCACGCAATTTATATAGGACCAAACTGATAGCATAACTTGGTAAAGAAAAAAGAATTAACGGACGGAGATTTGACGGAGATCAAATCTTTCACTTTACAATGAGCAAATCTTTCATCCCCTATCCCGAACGAATCTTATTGTTGATCGGGATAAAAAATAGCCTAGATAGAGAAAACTATAAACTGCATTCAAATTTGTCCCGTTCTTTCAGCGTGATAACAGATAGAGTCGATAGACCGACAAACAAACATTTAACAAAATGCTTTAAGCTCTGTGTCGATATCAAAACTTTCAACTATAATTTAAAAAAACCAGAATCATTCAGTTACGGCCCTGTGTCGATAATATGGCTTCCTCCGATCATAATTTAAAAAATGTCGAGTCGAGAATCGTCCAGTGATAGTTTTAAGGAAAGATCTGGTGAAAACCTCTTCTTAAAATAACTTTATCTAACTAGTATCGTAATCATATTTTGTAACATAATTTACACATTACAGTAGGCGGTACAGCCAATCGAGGCCCTGAACTAACTTTTTTCATTCAAATCTATTTTGCAAGCCCAAACCAACAATTATTTTGTCAAGTGCTTGTATAATGTAGGTAAATGTGAATCGCCTCCGATGCCACTTGTCTGCCACTAGAATCGCAGAGTTATGACAGTGTTATGATGCAAGCTAATGTCAAAACTCAAATCAATTTGACTGTCACTGGCGTATCAAAGATTGAAGAAAATAGCGTGGGCATTTCTAAACTGAGGATTTAAAAACTAGATGATTTTCGCGACTTCGTCCACGTGGACTAATTTTTTAAATTCCCGTTTTAACTCCTTAATTTTCCGGGATTAAAAGTAGCCTATTCTCCTCCCACGGGATGTAACCTCCCTCCATACCAAATTTCATCAAAATCGACTGAAAAGATGGGCTGTTAAAGCGAAGCAGATAGACAGACAGACACACTTTCGGATTTATAATATTAGTATGGATACGCGCTGTATTGAGAACCACCTCCTTTATGGAAATCAGATAAAAATAAATAAAGGCTTGACCGTGAATAGGTAGCAGACGGACAAACATACTAGACTATATATAATAAATATTCAGGTATACAATATTCCACTATCCACTACAGCCTATCCCACTAACGTCCCACTGCTGGGCACAGGCCTCCACTCTCATAGGAGAGAGGGAATTAGAGCTTAGATCCACCACGCTGCTCCAATGCGGGCTATATTACCTATACTTAATTTTCTCGCTAGCTTGAATAACGGAAAATGAAAAGAAAAATAAAACATAATGTAATTTGAGTTCTAAGTTTAAAACGTGAATGTCACCTACTTTTGACAAAATTAATACCCATTGGGCTTTAAGATATAGCTGATAGAGTTCCTTGTCTATGATATAATATTGTATTCAAAAAATTTGCTAATATCCAGAGATTGAACATCTGCACGGAACAATATATGTATCCAGTGCACAATAGTATTTACGCAAACAGAGGTGTACATCTGCCAGTGGACCAATAATTATGGTAATACAAACTTGTAGTCTTTCGATACTCCCATCACTATTGATAAAGTGGCAGATGAGATGACGTGATCAGACGTCATAGAAGTAAAAAAATAACTCATCCCTATTGGAACAGACTTTTTAAGTAAGTATGAAGAAAGAAAGAAAGAAAATATATTTATTCAGTGATGGTGTCACCTATAAAGAGTCATTTATCATACTATTGTACCTAATAATACGCTTGTCCGTGACACCACCCGGAATAAGTGTAGTACAGCTCAGCCTTTGCCCTCCATCAAAACTTGCATAAAATGTTTTGTGCAGGGCGCTGATGTATCATCTAAAAATCGAAATCATCCATTTCTAAGGAAAACGCACTGATTCAGCCTGGTTGACTCAGTTTTAGTCGAATTTTAATTAGCGTAGGTTTGGTCTGAGGTTTGGGGTTTTTGTTGACAAAGTACAGTTTTGCCTTTAAAGATTTCGTATGACAAATCTACATACTATGTGGGTTTAATGGCCGAGCCTACGCGTAGTAATCATTAGCTTGAACGAATGAATCTTAACTGATCATAGTTTTACCTTATAAGGTGAAGGCAGACCTTGAGTAAAATGATTTACAGTTCTAATTATAAATTTCGTTCAATCCATACCAATATTATAAATGCGAAAGTGTGTCTGTCTGCTACGCTTTCACGGCCCAATTACTCAACCGATTTTGATGAAATTTGGTACAAAAACAGGTTGCATACCGGGGAAGGACATAGGCTACTTTTTATCCCGGAAAGTTGAAGAGTTCCCACGGGAATAAAACAAAACCAATCCACGCAGACGAAGTCGCGAGCATCATCTAGTAGAAAATATTTAAATGTAACAAAGTTAACATCAAAAGATTTTTTGTTAAGATAACTTGTCGAAAAAATATTATGCAGAAATAAGCGCTTGTAACTTAACGTCATGTTACTGTTAAATTATGTTTTTTAGTTTTTAAATTTTAAAATTTTATGGATAGCAAATGATACGGCACTTTTACGGAAATAATAAAATCTGTTATCAATATCGCTTCGCGCTTCAGTTCCGATTTAAAGATTACGTTACTTACTTACACTTTCGAAATGTTTTTTTGTTCAAATGTCAATTGTTATCGGTTACCTATCTAGTAGGTAAGTACTCAGTAGAGAGCTAGTTTGGAACCCCGTAACTAGGTAATCTCATAGATTCCTAATTAAATTAGTCGGATAGATTGGATTAAAAAAAACAAATAAAAAGTTCATGGGCTCACAGCAGATTCCCAATTGTGTGCCCCCCGCAATATCTACTACTAGCTGATGCCCACGACTTCATCCGCATGTTTTTTTTTTGTTTAATTTTTCGGGATATAAAGTAGCCTATGTCACTCTCCAGGTCCTCAAGTATACCCATACCAAAAATCACGTCGGTCCGTTGCTCCGTTGCGAAGTAATTGAAGGACAAACCAACCAAGAAACAAACACACTTTCGCATTTATGGTATTAGTTTGATAATGATATTGTATTTGTCTCGTCCGATCATCGAAAATTTTGTAAGCTTTTTAAAAATGTTCTATTTTTTCTGTAGGGCCAATAGTTTAGCATTAATAAGCAAAAACCTAAAACAAAATTGTTTATGTTGTGTATGTTACCATTAGATTGCAAAAACCGTTAGTTTAATTTGTAATCTAACTAGCGAAATTGTAAACTGTCGACAGAGTGTAAACCGTTCAATGTTATGTGTCAATTTTTGAAATATTAATTGTATTTACGTTTTCTTGTCTCTTTCTTGTAGGTTAGGTTAGGGTTCGACATAAATAATTAGGTTTTATCGGATTAATATACCTAACAGATTACAATTTACCGAAAAATAATGCGTTAAATTGTAATCTGTCGACAGTTTACAATTTCGTTAGTTAGATTACAATCTAACGGTTTTTGCAATCTTACGGTGACATATATAGACTGACCTATTGTATAAACAATACAAGAATATTTCGTACTTAGCTAGGAAGTAACAAGAGAATCAGTCTACAATTCACATTGCCAAATCTAAACTAAGCACAGATAACAATCGCCATTAATGTACCTATACAATCCATTTCAAGTCTCGGACAAGACAGACGATTTTTGTTATGTAAGCTCGACCACTTACCGATGTATTGTTTAATTGATAAGCACGATTTGAGCCCGCCATTGACGATAACACAATCTGCTTAAGTCAAAAAGTTGAAAAAAATACCACGAGCAGCATTAGTTCAAAGGAGTTTCGAATTTCGAATTTTTGTTCGACAGGGCCTCCTACGGCTTCATGCCATGGTGCACGGATTTTTCAGTCACGGTCAAAATCTCATGACGCCAAATGACTTAGGCTGTAGATTATGGTGGGCACGGAAATGCCGTGAGTAATGGCGCCAAAATTTGGCTTACGTCGCACTCACGCTCATATTTTTAATTTATATTGCAAGGTAGACGACCTCCCTGGCGCAATGGTAAGCGCTCTCTGGTCTGGTCCGGTGGGAGGCTTCGGCCGTGGCTAGTAGCTACCAACCTTCTGACAAAGATATGCCGTCTAACGGTTTAGCGTTCCGGTCCGATGTCGTATAGTCAATCAATCAATCAATCAATCAATCGTGTAGAACACTTCTATTATGGGTGTATAACTGCCATTTCCCTAACGGGTTAGCTCGCTATCATAAAGACTGCGTCATCCCTTACCACCAGGTGAGATCGCAGTCAAGTGCCATAAACTTGTAGCGGATAGAAAAACAAAACATACGTCATATGACTTGCCGTCAATGGCCAGCTTTAACGAGAGGCATGACCAGGTTGAACGGAGTCTTAATGCCAATGAACTGTATGACTCACAATGTATCTAATAGAGATAAAAAGTATTGTTTAATCTATATATATAAAAATGAAACCCGTTTTCCTTGGTCACGGCATCACGCGTGAATGTCTGGATCAATTTCACTAATTCTTTTTTTGTTGTATTTGTTATTATTAGGAGAAGGTTCTTACGGAAAAAAATATTAAGAAAATCTGTCAGAAATATTGAAAAATATACATTTAATTTTGCATACTAAGGCGGTACGAAGTTCGCCGGGTCAGCTAGTACATAATAATTATGTAATCTGCTATAAGATTACTTATAAAACATATGGCATCTTTGGTTAGTACGAGTAAGTTTGACTGCGGGTGATGAGGTTCCGGATATTGATCCTGTAACTGATCTGTCTCCGTTCCTGTCGGTTTGGCATCCCAGAGAACTATGAGATTGAGAGTGAATATCTAATAATATATGAGAAGAGGGGATGTGGGTGAGGGTACACTTTGCACAAAATAGTCTTACTAATATTATAAACGCGAAAGTTTGTGAGTATGGATGTATGTATGAATGTATGGATGGTTGTTACTCTTTCACGCCAGAACGGCAGAACGGATTTGGATGAAATTTGGCACAGGGATAGATTATAGTCTAGAATAACACATAGGCTACTTTTTATCCCGGTAAATTAAAGAGTTCCCGCGGGCATCGGCTATTAGATAATAGTTCGATCTAATTAGACTATTAATTGACCGCCGTGGAAGAAATTCAGTCGAAGAGAATAAGTAATAGTCCCACTACAACCTATTAATGTCCCACTGCTGGACACAGGCCTCCACTCTCATAGGAGAGAGGGATTTAGAGCTGAGACCCACCACGCTGCTCCAATGCGGGTTGGTGGGTTTTAACGACTATTATCATGTTAGTGATAGTAAAGTATGATATTATAGAAAGTAATTTTGTAAAGTAAAATGTTTGTAAAAATGGTTTATTTTATGAATCCACTAAAATTAAAAATATAACAAAGTACCTAATAGAACAAGTACCTAATTACCAATTTTCTGGTGCTGCAAAACTATTTTTTCTCTTGGAGGTCTTACATCACTAGGAAACTTATCCCTATGACCCGTTACCCAACCCACCTACAACCCGTGAGCTGCTTTAGCAGCTCGCGCACAGGGCGAAACACTAGTTTGATTTATATACCTGATTTTTTTCCGCTCCATTAAGATCACATATTTATACAGAAAAAATTAACCAATATAGACACAATATTCTAAAAGGACTTTTTTCGAACAAAACAAAAAACAAAAGTTTATAGGTCGATTTAATATTAGTTTTTTAGGTCAGAGAATTATTACTTATACATCTATTAAATTCAGTAAATAAATATGGAATTTTTATATCGATCTCTGATCTTCTGACCGATTGAGAAATACTTTCTACCATATTTGGAGGCAATTAGATTAGACTACAATAGGCAACTATCTTCAAGGATTTTCGACTATGAATATGATGGATTTTTTCTTTTTATGTGTCTGAGAATCATGACATTTCATTTTTTTTTCATTTTCTTTTCCCATATATAGTTAAGAAGATGTCTGTCTAAAAGTTAGCTTTTATTATACCTAGACATGTCTAAAAAATGCGGAAGATTTGAGTTTTTCTCTTGTTTTTAGGGTTCCATACCAAAATGGTAAAATGGAACCCTTATGGTGCGACTTTCTCCGTCTGTCTGTCTGTCCGTCCGTCACACTCGATTATTTCAGTAACTACCGAAGCTATCGACATGAAATTTGGAATAGTTGTGTATATTAGTGGCCCAAAGACACTGGAATTAAAAAAAATTGGAAATTATTTTTGTTCTTATTTAAAAAGGGAGGAAAATCGGAGGGTTGAAATTTAAAAGTGAGATAACTGTACTGTGTGGGGTATGATATGAAAGGTTTTACTTTGTAAAACAGATTTTTAATTATTTTTAGTCATGACAGTTTTTGATTTATCGGGGAAAAAGTCTAAAAAAATACCGTTCCCCCCCCCTTATCTCCGGAGTTTACCAATCGAAAAATCTGAAATAATTATGGTCAATAGGAATTTATGTATATTTTACAGGAAAACTATAGCCAATGCTCTAACTAGCATAGTTTTTTTTATATTAACAGTAAACCTCTACAAACAAAGTTAGTTTTGCGGTTCATTAACAAAGGTAATTATTACCGTTTTACATCTTTGGTCGTTACAGTTTTCAGTACGGAACCCTCGGTGCGCGAGTCCGACTCGCACTTGGCCGGTTTTTTTAAGGTAAAATGCATGTGATTTATCGTTGCCACTACCTACTCTATATTATATTTTCCTCTATTATTTAACAAAACATACAGACAAACGTAACCGGGATTTGATCCCTGATCTCTCGAATCTTAGCCAATACACTACCACGGTTATGCGCAAGAGTAAATGATGAGCACAACAGACACAATATGGTAGTGGAATTAGGGCCTTACCAAAACAATCCATACTAATAATAAAAATCCAAAACTTTGGATGGATGGATGTATGGCTGTTTTACACGAGAATGGCTGAACGGATCTGGATGAAATTTGGCACAGAGATAGATTAAAGTCTGAAATAACACATAGGCTTTATCCCGGAAAATCAAAGAGTTCTCGCGTCACCCAAAAGCCTCAATCCACGCGGACGAACTCGGGGGCATCACCTTGTAGTTACTTACGTAAGCTGAATGCAGTTTTAGGACAAGCGTTCATTTTGCAATAGACTTATCTATTGTGGGACGACGTGATTCTATCTTTTAGATATTGCAATTTTCTATGCTTCGTCAAATGACCTTAGTTCGAGTACCCAATTTCATAGAACTTATAGTTTCAAGTTTTGGCATTCAAATTCGATCGTGTTCTCTATGAATAAAATACCTACCTAAGTATACTATATATATATATAATAGGGTGGTAATAAACCACCAGCAAAGCATCACGCCAGACCAGAAGAAAGATAATTCAAAAATTATAAATAACCCAAATTTCCCATAGGGATCGAATCCATGATCTCTCACATGTAAGACGGAAGACCACGGTGCTCACCAATGCGCCAAAGAGGTTCTTTTTGAAATCATTTCTGTCATGATTTTAAAAAAATAGGTAAATTAAGTAGGTACCTAAGTAATTTTATATGATTCCATTTTATTTCCAAAGTATGGAAAAAAAGAGTTGCATGCAGGGACTTTATCTTCTGTTATTTTCTTCTCACAGAAATCTTAGTCCCACAGGAAACAGACAACGAATAAATTATTCGCAGATGAAGCCGCAAGAATCAATCAACTAATTACAATACAATTCTTTAGTTTTAAATAAAATATAAAAATCCACAGACAAAAAAGGTACTTCTTTTTTAATTTAATATCCATTGTAACTTTTGTTATTTTATTCATACACCAGCCTACAGGGAATTCGTGACAACAATCACCGTATATCAATAATGAATACACTATCGATAGTTTGTACGATAAAATAATAATACATGATTAATAGTATAGGTACCCATACCGACGAAATAGCTCAACAATTGCCTATAATATGATAATAGTCCTAAAAACGTTTAAAATAGTACCTAATAATAACTGATCGTGATTCGTGTCTCGTGCATGCCTATTACTTTATGATACTAAACACAAGTATTTTATCAAATAAATATTATAAATGCGATAGTTTGGATGTATGGATGGATGTTTGTTACTCAATCACGCCCCAACGGCTGAACGAATCTGGCTGAAATTTGGCACAGATATAGATTATAGTCTGGAATAGCACATAGGCTTCGCTAGTTTAAAATATTTACAGAAGATTTAAATTACTCTTGTTAATATTTATTACTAAGTAGGTACAACATTAAATAATACGACGAACTCTGTAATGGGTACCGACCTAACCATAATTAGGTATCATTGAGCAGCTGATGCCCGCGACTTCGTCCGTCGTTAGGAATAAGATTTTTTTAATTCCCACAGGAACTCCTTAATACTCCGGAATAAATAGCCTGTCACTCTCCAGATCATCAACTATACCCACGCAATAACTACGTCGATCACAGAGCAACAGCTCTGTTGCGACGTGATTGAAGGACAAACCAACCAACAAACAAACACTTTTTCATTTATAATATTAGTATGATTGGACTCTATCACGTTTCTATGATATAGAATAGGTATGATGCTCAGATCATTATGTGCTCCATGTAAAGGTGCTGACAAAAATAAAGCCCCGACATTTAACAGGATATTTCATCAACAAGAAAATAGCTGATGATCTTCAAACGGCTAAACAGATCTCTAAGAACTCTCTCGATCAAGTCACCTTGCATACGAAGAAACTAAATCAATATCGGTTCATCCGGTTGGGAGCTAAGATGCCGCAGACAGACACAGAGATACACACGTTACACTTATAACACGCCTCTTTTTGCGTCGGGGGATGAAAAGCTCACCACGAGAGCTCTGAACTGTATTTGAGCATTTTATTTTTCTGTTTATTAATTTTCCTATATTAGTATAGTTAGTATGTATGTAATGTATATGTATTGTATAGCAATATATAATACTTAATCTATCTATATATCTATGTTATGAATAGAATCAAACTTTATGTTTCAGAAGTAGGAAAAATAAGATTCCGTAATATTTAAAACCCACCTACATAACAATATACGGAATGACCTGGGAACCCCAATATTATCCCAAGAAGACCCCTCCCAGTGATTAATGTGAGGAATTCAACACAGAGACTATCATTTTACAAATCTTTTAAAGCCTACTTAAAGAAATGCCTGACATTACAAGTAAAAATTACGCCTTTTATGTAAAATACTTATTTAATTCGAGTTTGGCGTAGCGAGTTTTTTCAAACAACGCTATAAAAACCTATCCTCGAAACAATACAACCTAAATATTTTCGCAATGCCATCAAAAATCGATTTTTCGGCTCATTTTTGTAAATTACAGCAAATGATGCAAGACAAATAAACAGGGCCAGCCAAGGTTAGCATGAAAATGAGCATTGTATATTTACTTACTTAATTACTACTTTCTACGAGCAGTAATAGCGTAGCCGTTTGCCCTCTTCCAATCTTTCATATTATTTGATATAGTAGAATAGAATAGAATAGAATATAATTAAATTATAAAACAGAGTCCAGCACATTCGCCATATCGGCGTACAAATATTGTAAATAGGCAAATTTACGATCTGAGAAGGTTACATTCAAGTCAATGGCTTTTTATTTGTTATTAATATTATAAAATGTGAAAATGTCAGTCTGTACGTCTGTTATATTTTCACGGCATACTACCATACGGGCATACTACCATAATATTGTAAGTCTATACTTAAAGAAGTTTTATTTTAAAATATCAGTTTTATACGACGTACTCGTACCTTGACATCCCTAAGATAAGGATTTTTTATATTATAATTCTGAAACAAAAGCGTCAACAGTATTAAAATAATACTGCTTTTGTTGACGTAGTATGCTCCCAGTTGTATCCCAGATATGGACTGCGTAGGTACTGAGAATTGCCTACACGGGATTTAAAAAAAAACATAAATCGACGAAACTTAAAATGGCCGATATACGAGCAAGCATTGAGTGTGTGTAGTGTTTAATAAATTTAACAAATTGTAATTTTTTTCTTATGTCCAATGGTACCCCACACTGGGTATTCCTGTATCGTGGGTACCTATTACACATTAAACCAGATAGAATAACAGTAAATAATTGTCGCTCGGTAGTCTAACAACAAGAGAGTTTAACAATAAGAGTAATTCTTGTTGTATTTTTTGTTGCATTTTATAAACAACATTATTTCTAAGTAACAAATGCCCTTATTTTAGATGCAAGAAAAGCTTTTCTGTTGCATCGTAACTCAATGAAGCGAGTATAATACCATACAAAGTACATTGTACAATTTATGCTTTTGCTTAATTTGAATAAGTAGCTAAGTCCCAACGTTGAGTTACCAAGCTTACTTTAAATGTATACCTACTGAGTAGTTTTTGCAGACCGCAGTGATGTGTCATTGAACTATAGATAAAGAGATCGAACGAGCAGTGGAAAACAAAAACTACCACTTGACCTCTGGGCTGTTATCGCGTGACCTCATTCTGTAACTAATATAAATTGTAAATAAATTACTGTGGAGAGTGTCCCAGTTCTCATAATATTGTATGCTGTTTTATTTGCTAACATTTCTAACAGTCTAAGCAACTTTTTAAACGTCAAAACGCGCGCTTAGTAATGAAATACTGAACTGTGACGACATCAAAAATCTACGCATTTTTATACTTCAACGATATTTTAAAATGTCTTTCAAAGATAAAACGTTTGTATTCCGACTTTTGGTAGATCCTCTATTTAATAATCACTCAAAAATATTTTTTGAATAGTTGTCAATTGCGTTTAATATATCACTTGCGTTAACGATGAATGAAAACATCGTGAGGACGATGTAACTCCAAAAAGTTCTAACTGCCTGAGGATCGAAACCCCGACCATCCAAACGGCCGGGCGTCTTAACCACTAGGCTATCATTGCTTTTTTATGTGTAACAACTGCAACTGTACATAATGATTATGCTAATGTCCCGTCCGCATTCTCATACTAGGTATTTCATAAATGATTTCGCGACACGAACAATAGCCTAATAAGGCTTTCGCATGTGTAATATTAGTATTCAAATTACCTAGTTTTTAACATCGACTTCAGGCTTCGACGGCCTCCTTGGCGCAGTGGTATTTTTAGCTTCTCGTGTGTTCTATTCCCGACAGTGGAAATTGGGAAATCATATTTCATGCTAATATTATAAATGCGTAAGTGTGTTTGTTTGTCCTACACTTACGCTGCAACAGAGCAACGGATGGACGTGATTTGTTGCATAGGTATAGTGAAGGACCTGGAGAGTGGTATAAGCTACTTTTTATCCCGGAAAAGTAAGGAGTTCCCGTGGGAATTTAAAAAAATATTCCACGATGTCGCGGGCAGGTCCACTCTCTGTTCCTTTACCCTCATAGCCTGATAGGACGGAAAATCCGACACGACCGAAGAGAGATTAGGCGCAGGACCGACGTCTTTACGTGCTCTCCGAGGCACGGGGGTGAAACACCGCCAACGTCCTAACTCCGAGCTAGTATACTATTACCTATTCTGTGCTGAGACTTTCTTGTCAGAAAAACCCAATGCTTTAATAATTATGGCCCGACCCAGGATTCGTACCTGGGACCTCGTCAGTCCCAGCCCAACATGCTAACCAGTAGACCAAGGAGTGTTATAAAGCATATAGAAAGATACCTAGTAGACTCAATTTTCGCTCGCGCCTTAGGAGACGAACCAAGGCGAACAACATATTGAAAGTAATATTATTTTGCATATTTCATCCGAAAACGATCATGTATTGCAAATTATTAGACACTAGCTATTGCTCGCGGCTTCACTCGCGTTAAGTTCAACTTTGATTGGTTTTCAAACCGCTATTTCACCCCCTTAGGGGTTGAACTTTCAGAAATCCTTTCTTAGCGGATGCCTTCGTCATAATAACTATATGTATGCCGATACGTCCATTCGTTTGATTTGTGCTTTGATAGATCCGAGAGCCACCTTTTCCTTTTATACAGGGTCAATAGTAAAAATATAATTTTCTCTTATGAGTACGCAATACAGCACGAAGGAACTTGCGAACGCACGTGGCTTCAATTAATCAATCTTAAAACTATAATATAAAGCTACGAGGATTCCAAATGCGCCCTTATCTGAGAAGAGCCCACAGCAAACTCAGACGGGTATTTTTTTATTATCACCTTATCACAAATCATCTATCTAAACTAATATCATAAAGAGGAAAGATTGGATTGTTTATTTGTAATGGATAAACTCAAAAACTACTCAACCAATTTTAAAAATTCATTCACCTGTAGAAAGCTACATTATCAGTAAGTAACATAGGCTATATTTTACTTTCAAAAAAATTAGAGATCCTTACTAAAATTGCAATAATGTGAACTAAGTTGGAAAAAATCGTCTCTTTTGAGAGCTTACGTGGCGTGCGCTGCGTAAATAGTTAAAGTTACACGAAAACAATGTACCTATGGTGGAATTGTTCCTCTCAAAAAGTTCTAAATAAAAGTCCGCGATACCTAACTTTTAAGGTTGACTCACAATAACCATTTTTATGATGTTCAAATTTGGTCTAAACCAATGCTTTACTTGTGAAGGTGTTTTACCGACATAGTATTATCAAAATATATTATATTAAATATGCTATTCATCTCAAGTATCTAGCTATGGAATTTATGTAGTTTTATTCTGTTTGTTTGTTTATTTTGTACGATGGGGCTGATATGTCCAAAAGGACAAAAGCCTCAAAGAAAAAATAAAGATTTTAAAAAAAAGTATGTCCTTTACATTATAACGGGCTGGCGGCTGCAGCAGCCATTTTTTACTGGAAAATCTAGATACTCTGCAACTCAGTTTTTTTAGTAGGGCACGTGTCTCAGCGATGAAACATGAGAGTTGAGACGCATAGTCTCACCAACTTATTCGGCCGGGTGGCCATTAACAATTTTTTATGCCTGTTTCGTTTGTGTTTTTATTTTATTTTCAATATATATACTGGCAACGCTGTCACCGAGTCAGATAAGTTTGTGGGACTATACAAAGACAAATATCTTTTTTTTAAAAAACACTCACCTGTGCCACCGCAACGAGTAGAGACGCTAGTGTTGCGCACACCAATAGATAAAGTCCGCGACCCATGTCGACACTTTTTACGCACCTCGATATCAACAATCAGATTAGCATCACTATTGTTCGCTATGTGAACTTTTGGCGCAAGTCTTATACACTCCTGTATCTACTAACAATATATATACAACAAACAATTATATGCAAGATGATGCTAAAACTGAATAAATTGTATTGTAAGTTTTAGGTTAGCGTGCTAGTTCTATTAGGTACTGCGAAACTGTGTCTGTTTGTCTAACTGTGTCTGTTGTCTGTTACATATTCACAAGCCATGTAATAATCCGATTTTGATGAATATTGGCACACAGATAGGTTGCATGCCGGGGCATAGGTTACCTTTTATCCCAGATCCCAGAAAAAACAATGATTTTAGATGAAAGATGTCTGTCAAATTAAATATGTTATGTTCAACTAATGGGCTGTAACAATATAATCAGGATAATAGTTTTTCTTTTCATGATGATTGGTCTGTTAGTCGCTTACTGCATTATGGGTCGTTAGGTACATAAGTAATACGATACGATTCTTTGGTTTGTTTCTTGTCAGTGTATATGGACTCCATTTCGCCGGCCGCCATGGCCGGCTGTTCGACTATAGAAAGAGCAAATGCTGAGTGTCTTGCCAGTTCTTCTCAGTAGAATCTGATTTCCGAACAGGTGATCGAGTCAAAAAAAGACGTATTATAAGAGGCACCTGTATGTCTTCTAAGAAATAAACAAATTGAGTACCATAATTGAATACAGGGCAATTCAATTAGTCAGAAAATAGTTGACAAAAGTTTTCATTTTCTGGTCAATTGTTTAAAAGAGGGATAAGTGCACTTTAAATCTATACTTGCTAATATTATAAATGCGAAAGTGTGTCTCTCTGTCTGCTACGCTTTCACGGCTCATCTGTTCAGCTGATTTTGATGAAATTTGGTGCAGGGATAGGTTGTATTCCGGGGAAGGATATATAGGCCTCTTTTTAACCCAGAAATTTAAAGAGTTCCCACGGGAATCAAAAAACCTTAACCCACACGGACGAAGTCGTAGTAAGTAGTCGGTAATAAACATAAATAAAACAGTAATTCAACAAGGAAAATAGGCAATCAAAATAAAACGAACGACCAAATGCGACCTAACGCACCAACCAGGTGCATTAGATAAGATACTATACTAACCCAATGCACCAACCAGGTTGCTATATAATATACTATACTATACTAAGTATAGTAGATATGCTATTAATATTTCACGTTCAAGCAACGTAATAAAAATTTACTCATGCAAATTCTGGTTTGGTCAGCATACTAATTATATATTTAAATTATATACTTGTATAATATTGTATTCTAATTATAAATTCTGAAGTTGGTTCCAGACCGGCAAATTTTTGTACAATAATAATAACTAAATGTCTTTGAATCGTCAAGAATTTTGATTCACCGATGGTTCATAATGCTGTATAGGCGGTCATTCAATCATAAAAATATTATAATAACTGACCCAATTTGGGAGAAAATATATCATAATTAAATTAATCACCTAAATTATATCGTTATTTGAAATAAGTTACTGCCCGCTACTCGGTCCGCGTGGATTGAGATTTTTTGCTTCTCGCGAGAACTCTTTAATTTTTCGAGATAAAAGCCTATGTGATAATACAGGGTATAATCTATCTCCATTCCAAATATCAGCCAAATCCGTAAAGTAGTTTTTGCGTGAAGGAGTAACAAATATACACATACAAAATTTCGCCTTTATAATTATTAGTCTGATATGGTTAACAGTTAAGACATACAAATAAAATAAATTAATAATAATACTAATTAATTAATTAATGTATTCCTAACTCTTAAATAAAAACAATTAAAATAATCCTCTCAATCAAATTAAAATCTGGTTTTAACAAAATTTGGTATGTAAATATTGTGTGTAAATAAATTCTCGAATATTGATGAACCGTGCACATTCACTCTTCACCTTTAGATAAACTTTATAGTTATTCGAAAATATCAAATGTTAGGAACACTATTCAAATAAATACCGATCAACTTGAACTCGTTGTCAATTAAATTATTTAAGAGTTAAATTAAAAACGTTACTATGATTTTTATGTTACAAGTATCGATGTTCGTATTCGATTATATCGATAGAATTCGCGACGCGTACGCCACTGACCGCGTTTCGTTCGAGACTATGCGGTCGGATACAATAGCTACAGGTTTTGCTCCCTACTTCGCTCGCGTCCTTGAACGTACTACAATAGGTGCGAGCTAAATGTTCGGTCACGGATGGGTTACTAGTTCATCCGGGGCGCTTCGAAATCGAAATTTATTTGAGGAACAGATCACAGGCGCCGGCCACCTTTTCCTTTTTAACCGACTTTCAACACAGGAGGATTCTCAATCGCCGCGGATTTTTTTTAATGTGTGTCGGTGCATATCTCCGTGGTTTCTGAACCGATTTGAATTTTTTTTCTATCAGTGGTTAGATTCCTCTAACGACTCTCGAGGTGTTTCCATAAAAAATTCTGACTCCAAATCCTCAACCCTGACACTAAAAAGTTAAAAAAAAAATTAAAAATTCTAAAAATTCTATCCAGATCCATCCATCCATCCATTCATACTTTCGCATTTATAATATTAGTATGTATTAGTATTAGTTCAGAATTTTATGTTGGATACCGATAGTCAGAGATTTTTTATGTTAATAAAATAACTAAATAGGTAATGATAATAATAAGTAAATTTTCCGGTTTTTAAAAACTTCAGTTTAGGTATACAATTATTATTTCATATTTTAATTAATGTGTAAAATGTTTGAGAAGTAATATAGGTTTATGTTAATTAACAGTCTGTTTGTTCTAAGAAGACCCAAGATTTTAATTAAGTAATAGTAGTTTGTGATATAAGGGCGGTAAATAGGTTTTTACATACGAGTTGACTAATGTCAGCCCGATGACGCCAGTCGAGGGCTGACCATCGTCACGAGTATGTAGAAACCTATTTACCGCTTGTACATACTACTTTCTATATACTAACTAGTATGTAGAAAGTAGTATGTACAAGCCCTGTTTACTGCCTCTGTAAGTGCATTTTTCGAGCAAGTGTATTGAAATAGCTATTTATGCAACTGTATCGTAATGAGGGTCATTTTAATTCGAGTGCTGTTTTTTGATACGAGGCTTGCCGAGTATCAAAATAGGATAGTACGAGAATTAAAATGACTAATTACGTACAGTTGCATACAAGATTTTATCTACGACAAGGACGTCTTTATAATTTTTCACTTTGTAAATTAATAAAAAAGTCAAATCAATACAAATTTCACAAGTTACAAAAGTAATCCGTTTACCGCGTAATTTTTCTAATTTTTTTTTTAATATTGGCAGTTAAGAGTGGCAGTACCAACCATAGAGTGGGTTGGGTACATAGAGTATAGAGTAGGTGGAGATGAAATATATAATATGTACATATTCAATGACGGGTGCCACCATCCGCCATGATGTAGGTATGGCTCCTCTACATACTAAGAACTCTGTGGTTGGGAAAGTGCCAGAACCCAGAGCCGCTAAGCTATAGGTATCCTATTTATGAAGATAGAGGAAGCTCCCGAGGTGGTCCCATAAAACTTTTTGTCTCCAAATCCTCAATCCTGATGCTGTAGGTGTACCGAACTACATGAAATCCTCAAAACTAGGGAGTTAAGAAATTTTGATGGTGAATTCATATAGTAGGTATCAAGTCACGTGTATACAATACAACTCTGAGTCCCAACTCCTCAACCCTGATGCTGCAGGTTACAGAACTCCTTAAACATAGTGATTTAGGATTTTTAATGGTGAATTCAGATTGTAGGTGTCAAGCAACGACTTCATACTTAAAACCAAGTCCTAACTCCTCAACTCTGATGCTGCAGGGTACTGCACTCCTAAGCCGTGGGGATTAAGAGTACACTAAAAAGTTTAAAATAAGAATTGTTTCCAAAAAACCGACTTCCAAAGCCACTGTAAAGTAAAAAATAATTTTGATTTCTACACACTATGTTGAAGTCGGGCGAGTATAACAAAGATAGGCATAGTTGAAGCATCAGGCTAATTTTTAATTTGGAAGTCGGTTTTTTGGAAAGAATTTTTTGAATATAACATGTAAAGCAATGCAAAAGCAAAGAGCACCGGGCTAATTCTTATCCCAGAAATGAAAAAGTCGTATCCCAGTAAGTTCGTTTTGTCGATAAGTTATTTACTAGTCGAACCCGTAGTCCTGCAGCCTAATTATGTAAAACTTGTAACAATTACAGACTCAATTGTTGTGATTGGCTGAATTTATGGTATTCTTGCCTCGTCAATGAATTTTGTCCAATAGAGGAAGAATGCTAACTGTTAACCAATCAGAAGTCATTGCGATCGTTACACTGTAGCTGTCATTTTTACTTAATAAGGCCGCTAAGCCAATTCAGCCTGAGCTAAATAAAACTGCCGGGAATCGAACCCGTGTCCTCCTACTTATAAGACCACAGAACAACTAATTTACCAAGAAGGTATGTCTAAGTCTGATAGGTATTATTATGTACTGGATGATGTCCGGGACTTCTGCTTTGATTTAGGTTTCTTAAATTCCCGTAGGTCCTCATAGAAATACGCACTGAATAGTCATTTACCTATTTAGTGGGAATACGGAATACAAAGTAGGTCATGTCTTTACCAGGCGTAAAACCTATTTCGTTACCAAATTTCTTTAAAATCGGAACACAGGCCATGAAAGCGTAGCAGACGACAGACAGACACACTTTCGCATTTATATTATAGTATGCATAATTACCGCATACCTATAAAAACTATGAGTCGTAAAACTAACATGGGTAACAAGTAAAGTTCACATAAGTCGCATAATATAACCTCGCATAATAATGAAATGTATAATAGCGATCTTTCCCACGTATCTGAAACGTATGCGTAATGCGTACCTTTGCAAGATGAAAGTTATTTTATGAGCACATTTTACACATAATAACAATTTGACACAAACTTACAACATTTATTGGGCTGGATAATCTAGACTTCTATACAAATATTATAAATGCGAAAATTTTGATGCAATGGATGGATGGATGGATGTTTGTTACTCAATCACGCCAGAACGGCTGAACAGATCTGGATGAAATTTGGCACATGGATAGATTATAGTCTGGAATAACGCTTACGCTACTGAAATAATTAGAACTTCCGCAAAGTAGCGTCTGCTTGTATCCAACATAGGCTACTTATTATCCCATGAAAATAAAAGAGTTCTCGCGAAATCATAATACCTCAATCCATGCGGACGAAGTCGCGGGCATCAGCTTGTTTAAAAATAAGCCGATATACTTGTGGTATATTCTGTTGTACACACTTTCCCAACGTCATCCTCCGAGCCTCACAGGAGGCACCCTTATCTTACCTGCAGGGTACCTGCTACATATAGTTGAGCACCTGTAGAGTGAGATAGGCTACTTTTTATTCCGGAAAATTAGGGAGTTCCCGTGGGTAAAAAAATGTTCAACCACGCGGACGAAGTCGCTGACATCAGCTAGTCTTGTATAGAGGTAAGTAGTAGGGGAGCCCATGATGCCAAATGTGGATTTACTCGAGCGTCGTGGAGACCTAATGAATTTTGAAGATTAGATGGTAGTAAGAAAAAAGGTTATGTGATGTTTCCTTTCACCGGCGGGGGGAGCGTCAACAGGTTTTCATAATAATCAACTGCAATTTTAAAAAATCTGTATTTTAACTTTAATAAATCTTAAAAAATACTTTATTAAGTATCAATCAATTAAAGTAAACCTCCATCGTTAAAAACTAATTAAATTAATAACGTTCAGCGTTCTTATGCCTAGTTAATGAACAAGATATGCGTTTCAAGATGCCACCAGTTTTATAGAAAAAAAACTAACTAACCTATAAATAAGATTATTGAATTCCTTACCATATAAGTAAACAAACTGGGATAATATTATAATGGTACGTAATAAAATTAAATAGAGTGCCAACTATTCGTGCTAGAGACCATAAAACATTCTTAAATACATCCTGTAACTGAATAAGGACAGAGAATATACATTCCATAAATTTCCTCCCACACTGTAATATTAGTTTGAAAAATATTTTTATCTTTACATCGTACATGTGTATCTGGTTCTCCATTCTCCCTCCGGTCGTTCCTTCATTGCTGTAGATTGTCTTCGGTTAGACCTTACACATTTTTACGGTTCCGTACCTCAAGAAAAAAAAAGGAACCCTTCTAAGTAGGATCACTTCTTTGCACGCCCGTCTGTCTGGTCTGTCTGTCTGTCAATCACCTTTTTCTCGGGAACGCGTTCAAGTTCAAGGTATCAAGTTGATATTGATATCAAACACTCGGAGCTGTAAAAAAATAAAGCTTCTAAGTCAACACAATCAAAAGATACGGCCGTTTATGCCTCATATTTTGCATAATATATTACGCAATAAAAAAATACACATGTTTGTGCTCTTGAAAGTCCTCATCAACACATTTTGGAAGGATCTATTCTTTGCCTTATTAGTCCATTTTTCTTTTCCAATTTCCAACCCATATAGGGAAGAATATGAGCACACAACCCGAAACCGGGTTATAGCATGGTATTATCTCTTCAAGGACAATATATGTGTGGACAATATGTGTGCGTGCATATACAGATCTAGTACTTGACACTGATGACTCAAATTTTATGGAATTTGCACTCCATACATCAGCAGGGTTGCTTCTCCCAACGGAGATCTTTGCAGGTATTTACTATTTCGTTTTCTATAATTTTAATACTAATATTATTAATACGAAAGTGTGTCTGACTGTCTGTCTGCTACGTTTTAACGACCCAACTTTTCAATTGATTTTGATGAAATTTTATCCAGAGATAAGTTTCATCCCGGGGATGGACATAGGCTTTTTATCCTGGAAAATTAAAGAGTTCGCGCGGGAATCAAAAAATCGCTAAACTTGTCATTATTTTGACAAATAAGCGTCGTTGGCTTTATCTAAGCGTTCCGCATGCTATAGGCGTTATTATGATAAATCCACATGTTATTTGTGGAATTTTATAACAAAAAAAAACATTCATTGAAATCAAAAATTGTTACACTCTTTCTGGTGCAATCGTTTTTAAGAGTTCGAGTTGCCATCCCTATTCATTTCCAAGCACAGCCCACTGCAAAAGTATCTGAGTAGTTAATATTTTAAAAGTTATGTTATACTAAAGGCACTGTTAAAATTTCAATGTGAAATATCTCGTAATATGGGATAGAAGCAGGCGTTACTTAGCGGAAGTCCATCATAATGAAGGAACTAGAAGTTTAACTCGCTATAATCTGCGACAATAGGTAAATCTATGTGGTACAGTGTGTGCACTCGTCGCGTGTGTGTCGCACTTATAGCGTGTGCTTATAGTGCGCGACATTCACTACACCACAGAAATCTTCCAAACTACTCTCACTTTTTCACTCCGATACTGGAGCATCTTCAGGAGATGTTGACTCGACAGTGCACGATTGTGATGCACTATTATCGCGGATTAAAGCGAATTGAACTTCTAGTTCCTTCATTATCTCGAAATAGGTTTTATTTTAGACTTCAGCATTAAATTTATGAGCCACTTATTTATTCAACTAATTAAGTATTGACCTTGTTGAATTATAAAATTCATGACTAATGTGCATTCATTATGAAGTCATACTTATTAGAAAACTAATATTTCAACTTTTCCAGTGATTAATATGAATTGATTAATTATATCATTGGAAAGGTGACAGCCCTATTGAAAGGAAGTTCATAGTTCAAAGTAACCCGCTGAACAAACTCATAAAAAACTGTTCGCAGCTAAGATATTAACTTTTAAGTTAGAGTCGTTATTGAGATTATAGTTTTTTTTTATAATAATTAAAACGGCAGCGCTAATGCAGGTCGTAGAAGTGAAACAAAACTAGGTATTCAATATTTCCTTAATAAAACCTTTCACTATAAATATAAAAGAGAAGTTTGCCCACATCTCCAAAAGAAGAACAGTATGAAAATTTAGGTATGAACTATGTTAAATTGAAGCTAGTTTAGCTATATATAATAGCTAGTTTTAACAATTATTAATGTAAAAATAGTATTAATATTAACGTACTCGTAGCTAGCAAAGAAATGTTATTTTGATTGTTAAACAATGAAGTTCTTCAAATTTAGCCGAATAGCTCAGCCAGATTACAATTTGTGTAAAAATACTCTATTATGGAGTTTAATAACCATAATATAGCTTTTAGAAAACTAAACCCAGCTGAAACCTAGATACGATGGAAAAAAGAAAACATGAACCATACAGCAATAATATCCGCTCTATACTTATCGTAAATCTCTTGTAAAAAGTGACAAAAAGTTGTAATTAATGCAAAGAGGGCCGTGCCAAGGTCGGGTGTATGATTGACAAACATATTACTACTATTGAACCGTGATTAATGCTATAGTTACTGATTAGCGGTAAATAGTGCACATACCGACGGACAAACTGTCTTGCTACTAAACATAACATACTACAGTATAAGTAGGTATACTGTCTTGAAAAAAATATTAATAACAAAAACGCACTAAGGACAAAATGTCCGCTGATGCCCGCGACTTCGTCAGGGTGGTTTGAGGTTTTTTGGTACCCGCGGGAACTCTTTAATTTTCCGGGATAAAAGTAGCTGTGCTATTCTAGATTATAATCTCTCTGTATGCCAAATTCGTCCAGATCCGTTCAGCCGTTCTGGGGTGTTTGAGTAACAAACATTCATCCATCCATTAAAACTTTCGCATTGGAGGCATTGGTCAAATATTTTCGTACATTTAACGCAAAAAGAACTTTATGTCGGACTAATAAAGTTTGTTTTTAGCTACTATTTAAAACATAGTAGGTAAGTTCTCCTAATATAATATTTCCGCCTAGGTAATAGGTATAAACTTACAGGCCGCGGCAACTTTGTAAACAGGGCGGGCGGGTGTGTTATTCCAGACTATAACCTATACTATATACCTCTGTGCCAAATTTCATGAAATTTCAAACTATATATTATATATAACATTAGTATAGATTACCCTGTTGAGTTGGTTGTTGGCTTCATTGCAGACCGGGCGCTTCTGGAGCCCTTTTACCATCACGTGACTATATAATCAATACTAATATTATAAATGCGAAAGTTTGGATATATTGATGTATGGATGGATGTCTGTTACTCAATCACGCCCCAACGGCTGAACGGATCTGGATGAAATTTGGCACAGAGATAGATTATAATCTGGAATAGCACATAGGCTTCTTTTTATCCCGGAAAATTAAGAAGTTCCCGCGGGAACCAAAAAACCTTAATCCACGCGGACGGAGTCGCGGACATCAGCTAGTAGAATTATACAAATACAACTGACCTTCATACTAATACACTAGTACAATGTCACCCACTTTGAATAAACTAATTTTGACTTCATGACTTTTTATTAACCTGGTGATCTAACCATAGACTTTTAAACTTAAAAACCTGTATACACTTATCTGACCCGGTGACAGTGTCGCTGTTATAAATCACATTTAAAGTTGCTAATGAATATTAAAAACAAAAACTAAACAGTCATAAAAATTCAGCATCGCTGTTAACACATTTAAAGTTGCTAATAAATATTAAGAATAAAATAACAACAAAAACTAAACTGTCTTATACATAAATCAAATTTTGGCAGAATCGTCTTGTTTCACCCCTAGGCACACAATATACTATTCTTAGAATATTTCTTAACATTTTTGCATTAAGTGTGTAGTAGCATCTAAATGATTCAGTGGCGCATCAAAAGTATACTGCATAATTATTTAACAATCAACAGCGCACTTGACATATTTGCTCGTTGGTCGCAAATTGGAGCTTGTTATATCAGTAGGAAAATTAGCTACTAATCTATACTAATATTATAAAGAGGTAAAGTTTGTGATTTTGTGAGGTTGTAGGGGGTAATCCCTGGATCTACTGAACCGATTTTGAAAATTCTGGAACCAATAGAAAGCCACATTATTTGTGAGTGTCATGACGTCATAGGTTCCGAAAAATTAAGGAGTTCCCGAGGGAATTCAAAAAACTTATTTCACTCGGACGAAGTAGCGGGCATCTGCTAGTACTTAATATTATAAATGCGAAAGTGTGTTTGCTTGTTGCGTTGTCCTTCAATCACGTCGCAACAGAGCAACGGATCGATGAGCAACGGATAGATTCGAATTGAAAAAATAAATTCCAAAAAACCGACTTCCAAAGCCACAGCCACACACACAAACATAGAGTGTAGAAATCAAAATTATTTTTTACTTTACAGTGGCTTTGGAAGTCGGTTTTTTGGAAATAATATTTATTTTTAACTTTTTAGTGTACTCTAAATCCCCACGGCTTAGGAGTGCAGTACCCTGCAGCATCATGATTGAGATTTGGAGTCAGATTTTTTTATGGAACCACCTCGCGAGCTTCCTCTAACCACTGAAATTTTTTTCAAATCGATTTAGCAACCACGGAGGCACCGACATACACTAAAAAAAAAAAAAATACGCACCGAATTGAGAACCTCATTTTTTGGAAGTCGGTTAAAAATAGCAAAAGGCTTCACGCGCCCGCACTTGTATCTGAATGTAACTTACAGTAATGTACATTGTCAATCAAATCACTTGTAAAAGTTTATTTGATTATAAACGATTTGAAATTGAATATGCTTATTTAGAAAAAAAATTAAACATTCCTTCAGCTATCAATCAATCAATCAGTCACTATAAAAGGCATTCCACCGCAAGGAGGTTAAATAGGCGGTTCAATTTATATCCATGAAACTTGGTTTAAATGCTTCGGTGAAAAATGAAAGTTTTTAATTTTTTCACGGTTTTTTCAATTTTCTTTTTTTAAGAATCCACGCGAACGAAGTCACGGGAAAACGCTAGTAATTTTAAAAAAGCTATTGAAACAATTATTAAGATAAATTGCCCAAAAAAATGCGTTGCAATACTTACTTATTTTGAATTAATTTTATTACTCGATAATGCCCGCGACTTCGTCCGCGTGGATTACATTTTTTTGATTCCCGGCAGAACTTCTTAATTTTCCGGGATAAAAAGTAGTCTATGTCCCCAGGATGTAACCTACCGCTATACCAAATTTCATCAAAATCGGTTGAATAGATGGGCCGTGAAAGCGCAGCAGACAGGCAAACAGACGGACAGATAGACAGACACACTTTCACGTTTATAATATTAGTATGGATTTAAGTATGCTAAAAACTTCATTGAAACACTTTTATCATCGTTTAATAAATTGTAAGTAGGTATTTTTAGTGCCTATCTTTTTGGATCGTGCAATGACTTGCGCTATGACCAGAATCACAGGAAAAAATACTTGAAAACTGATTTATGAGATGATATAAATTATCAAGTTTTATGTAATGACATTTTCATTACACGATTACCAACGCATCGATTATAATCGCGTACGATCGACGCATCTTGATTGAATTCGACACGATGTCTCGTTGAATCAATTGCACAGGCCATGTTGTTTCATGTTACATAATTCATTGTGGCCAACATCAATCATCTCGGGTTAGTATGAGATTTGATAGTCTTAAGATATATGTGACACAAGTTGTCCTAAGTGAAATAAATCAATTCATTTCATTAAGTATATGAAACTAGCGAATGCCCGCGACTTCGTCTGCGTGGTTTGAGGTTTTTTGGTTACCACGGGAACTCTTATAGTTTATTTGAATGTTTTTAAAAATTGAATTTGAAACCCTTATAGGGAACATCTATCCATCCATCCAAACTGTCGCATTTATAATATTAGTATAGATTATTGTGTTTCGACGCTCGAATTCTATCAACGTTAGTGAGATATAAAATCTGTTACTAACCCTTCAAATAGCACCCGAATGAATCGTATGAGGAAAATTTCGTGTCGTTATTTGCCTGATGTTAAGTTAATTATTTTATGGCTTACACGTTTTACTTGACTACAATCTTTAATTAACTTATTAATGTCCTCCCGACTGAATTTCGGCCACAGTGGCCTATCTCCATAGAGATTAGCCATCTGCGCGGGAGATATTGATAGAGATATATCAGTGGTTGGAATGGGTCCCGATGTTTATAATCGGATACCCCAAAACATAAAAAATGTGCAAAACATTAATATTTTTAAAAGGAAAATGAAAAGCTGGCTTGTCGAGGAGTCTTTCTATAGTTATAAGGAATTTCTACTTGGGAAGATCCAAGACTAAATTGTGCACTTAAGATTTATTTAATTTATCTTATAATTTTAAGAAAATTATTATTGTTACAATATGTTATTAAGAAAGTGAATTTTAGTTATTGCAATTGACGTATAATGTGTATTTATGAATAAATGACTATGACTATGACTATTATAGTGCACAAGTGTGTGTGCATACACAGGTGCACTCTCTGTTCCTTTACTCTCATAGCCCGATGGGACGGAAAATCCGACACGACCGGAGAGAGATCAGGCGCACGACCGACGGCTGAACATGCTCTCCGAGGCACGGGGGTGAAACACCGCCAATTTCCTAACTCCGGGCTAATACTGAGAATTTCTTTCCAGAAAAACCCAATACTTGCTATGGCCCGACCCGGGACTCGAACCCGGGACCTCGTTGGCCGCAGTCGAACATGCTAACCACTAGACCAACGAATTAATTAATAAATAAATTTAAAAAAAAAAGAAAAAAATTAACTTATTAAGGAATACCTAATCATCGACCGAGGGTCTTTCTACGTATTATTTATCACAGCTGAGGGTCGTGACCCCTTTCCATTAACAAAAAGTGGTTTCTTATGGGGTTAACAATGCGGTGGGCTACCAAACATCGTCCTCCTTAACAAATTTTTTTTTACAAGTTAGCCCTTGACTGCGCCCTCATCTGGTGGTGATGCAGTCTAAGATGGTAGTGGGCTAACCTGTTAGGTATATGGCAGTTATATTTATTAAATAACTAAATAATGTTTTTTATTAAAATAAACTTTTAAAGTGCTTTTGAATCGTCGAGTGAATCTACCACTGGTTCGGAATGCCGTTCCTAGAAGAATCAGCAAGAAACTCAGTGATTGCACATTTGAAAAATAAAAAAAAAACCAATTACATCAACGTAAGTAACTGCAGTCTTAAACATTGCTAAAGCGAGTCAAATCCATGCTCTTACTACTACTCCTAATTAATTGAAAAACATACCTACACCTTATCGGTTTCCACTTTCCACACGAAATCCTACCGGGATGCTAAATCATTTGGTGGTACGTCTTTGCCGGTTGGGTGGTAACAAGCCACGTTCGAATCCGCCCACCAGACCAGACCAGAAAAAAATTAAAAGTTATAAGTTTCCAAATTGACCCTCCTGGGGATCGAACCAGGAACACCCCGCTTATGATACCTCAGCGCTCACCACTATGCCAAGTAGGTTCTAATTATCATGAGTTCCTAGTGCAATACTTTCTAAGCAATTCACACTTTATCGACACCTTGATAAGTCAATAATTATAAATTATAATTATGTTGCATTATATTTATTAAGTGGAGCTTGTAGGTTTCTTAACTTTTTTTTTAAAATTATCTAATGAAGCAGAAAATGATCGCCGTTCACACCAAAAACTTGTTTGTTTTGCATATTAGAGGTACTTCAAAAGGGATTTTGATAATCTCTACACATAAAGAGATAAGTCCTGAAGCCACTGCCAACGCGTTAAGCAATAAGTATTAAGTAGCATTTAGGGGTAAGCTACAAGCATATGTATTACATGTAACATAATGTTTAAGCATTATATGTAATAGCTTAAGGCATGTAAAAGTGCGAAAGTGAGTCTGTCGGTCTGCTACGCTTCCACGGTCTATCTGTTTAACCAATTTTGATGAAATTTGGTAGAGGGATATGTTGTATCCCGGGGCAAAGGCTACTCTTTATACCGGAAAATTAAACAGTTCCCGCAGAAATCAAAAAACCGTAATCCACGCGGAGGAAGAAGTGGGCATCATCTAGTTCTGGAATAAAAATAGATTATGTAGATAGTTTGAACTTGACCGTATTTGTGTAGTACACGTAGTACGCACAAGTCATCAACATTGAAATTAAGGCTCTGGGCCATACTACCATTGTACAAGCCGTATTATTTTAATTATTGACGTTCGTGTTTAAGAATTATAATCCTTATTTTAGGCACCTCAAGGTACATGACATAAAGCTTTCATTTTGAAATAATACTGCTTTATGCGATGATAGTAACTCCCCTGTAGTAATAACTTTCCCAAAACAAACCGGTTAGGTGGCATAAACTAATTAATATTATTATGTTATTCTAATTAACTATTAGTATTAATATAGCATGTTTATCAACACTCGACAAGAAAACGATATCTCGAAATTACTATATTATCATAATTTATAACCTGTTTTTGACTCCCTGGCGTGGTGGTGAACGCTATAGTCTTTTATAAACGGAAAATCTCGGGTTCGGCCCCGGTAGGGTCAATTTGGCAATACATATTTTCTGAATTTTCTCTGGACTGATCTTGTGCGAGGCTTAAGCCATGGCTAACACCCTAGTTACCACCCTACCGGCAAAGACGTGCAGCCAGGAGATTTAGTGTTTCGGTACGATGTCGTGTAGAAAAACTAGAAACCGATAGATATGGGTTTAATTTAACTGTCATACCCCTAAAAGTAGGGTGGTACCCCGCGACGGCCGAATCTTCCACCAGAGCAGACCAGAGAAAATTCAGAAATTATAAATTCCCAAATTGACGCTGAGGAATGCAAACGACCTCCCACTTTAAGACAATTTAGCGCTCAACACTTCGCCAAGGAGTTCGTCAAAACAGCTATCACCCCTATTTCATACGGCCAATATCCGGCCTAGTTTAATTGTCTGATATCGCCGACAATAGGTGAACGAAACAAAAGGGTGTGCCAACATCCTCCGCCGTCCGCCACCAGCGCCGGACACTCGAATAATGGAACAATTACTCGATTGCTTCACACCAGCAGCTGATGTGACGCGTTTGATTTACCGTCATTCGTTAACACATCCGACTTTTGTCTACAGTCTAAAGCTAAACCCACCAAGCACCGAACTTTCAGCGTGATCGTCATCTCGACCTATCACTACTGAGCAATGGTCTTTAATTTATTCATACGCTTGACCACAATCACGTCTGATGGGGAGTGATGCTGCGACCTTAGATGGGACGCGCTTGCCTAGAAGATGCCTATTGACTCTTGATTTACAGATACCCGGATTGTAATAGATGGAAAACACAGTTTTAGATAGAGTATTCCAGACCCTAGCCATGCGAGTGAGGAATGAAGATGCAAAACGTTTCATACGTGTGGATGGAACGTCGAAGACATAGGGGTGGAAAGTGGAACCTCGCACGGCGTCTTGCGATACGGTGGTAGAAAGGCGAGGGCGGTATAAGATAGAGGAGCTCCTGAGCATACTCACCGAAATATATCCTATAAAATATCAATAGGCCGGCCTTACGGTCTCCGATTAAAATTATAAATGCGAAAGTGTGTCTGTCTGTCTGTTACGCTATAACGGCCCATCATTTTAACCGATTTTGATGAAATTTGGTCTAGAGGAGGGTTTAATCCTGGGGAAGGACATAGGCTTTATCGCGGAAAATTAAAAAGAGTTCCTGCGGTAATTAATAAACTTTAATCCATGCGGGTATCATACTTTAGTTCAAAATATTTTTAAAAAAACGACAGCCCTGTTACGACGCCCTGCCCTGTGATCCTAACGATAACCCATACGTCATCCAAACCTATAGGTAGAGTACTCCATAATGTTCTTGGTATTTGCCATCACACATTTAGCTAGTATTGTGGACCATGGCCTGAGTAATATTTGCCACTACGTGCTGCACCGAGGTACGACGTACGAGGGACTACATCTTTAAAAAAATAAGAAGTATCAGAAACGGGCCCATCTAAAGCCGACGCACACAGATAACATAATCAGTTTACAGTCCATTGTGGCATTTTCACACGCATTGTAACTTATATCGCAAGCCGTAATGTGGCAACAATGAGGAATTAAACCTCCCCAAGGTCACAGCTCATAGCCACGTGAGACGAGGCAGAGCGGTTCTAAGGTTACATTTGAGACTAATAGCCCATTCAATCAGTTAAATTACCTGATTCAATAAACTTAAGTGTTCTTAGGGTTCCCTACCTCTAAAAAAAAAGGAACCCTTCTAGGTTCACCTCGGTTTCCATCCGTCCGTCCGTCTGTCCGTCTATAAACCCCCTTTTTCTCGGGGACGCGTGGACGTATCAAGTTGAAATTAATATCAAATACTTAGGTACACGGTCCTTTGGAGCTGTAAAAAAATTAAGCATCAGACTCAACGCAATTTTCTTAATTTCCACAGGCACTCCTTAATTTTCCGGGATAAAAAGAACCCATGCAAAAAATCACGTCGTTCCGTTGCTCTGTTGCGGCGAGATTGAAGGACTATTTAACGTCCTTTGGATAGAATTTTCAAAAACTGTGAATTTAGTAAGTATTTCATAATTTAAACCGGTAGCCCAAATATGAAATTTCTATAACTTGAAAAACGACGGACTTTCATACCAACTTACAACCCTTATTTTTAACCTGTTTTGGGGTGGAATTTTAAAAAACTGTGAAATTCTTTTTTTTTTCCGTTAACTCATACACCAAGTTTCATAGATATTGAGAAACTTTGAGAAAATAACTTGAGAAATTACGGACTTTCATACAAACTTCCAACCCCGATTTCACCCCCTTAAGGGTAGAATTTTGGAAAATCCTTTGATGAGCAGCTACGTCACAAAAGGAAGCTACTGTCAAAATTTCAAGTCTCTAACCCGAGCGGTTTAGGCTGTGCGTTGATATAATAATATGAGTCAAGTGCGGAAAATAATCGCAGGACACAAAAAAGAAGATATATAAGTCAGTCAGTCAGTCAGTCAGTCACAACTTTGAATTTTTTATAGTATACCTAAATTATAAAAAAAAGACGCGGCAACTTTGTAATAATTATGTTATTGATAGTGATAAATCAACAAAGCTATCAGTTTCGGACGGTTAATGGTGAAGCGACAACAATGAGGCCTCAATACCGGGTCAAGGTCTCAGCACGAGGATTAACGCGGATAAGGCCTCGCCATTTTGCACGCCTCAGACGACCCGTAGAAAGTGACTGACAGTGATTTAAAGCCACTTATAAAAGCTCTCGTTAAGCCCAAAGTGCGCCATATTTGTAACTAGCTGATGCCTGTGACTACGTGTATATAAGTTTCGCATTTATAATATTAAATAGTATGATATTGAAGATATAATATGATTGTGTGATAGTGCGTTACTTTTTACGAAAGTCCTAAAAAAATAAGTAGAACTTTCCTAGGCATGATGACAGTAACCAAGAATCAATGAAATTATGAATTTATCTAATGAAATAGGATTCATGGATTATAAAAAACGTATTTATTTTTGTATTTCGCGTGAGATTGCTATTTATTTTGATAAAATAAATTTATAAAATACAACAATCCGCCATATTGGTTAAAACACCAAGAACCGAATGACGTCACAATGGTTTGTTTTCGAGCTTTGACAGTCACACGTGGTCACACTATTGCTTACTGCACACTGCTTGGTAAAAATAATAGTGACGTCACTAACGACGCCATGACACCGGGGAGCGTTTTGGCGTGAATTTTAAAATTTAAATTTCAAATGCCAATTTTATCTACCAAACCTTATCTTTCTGCTGAAATTTGATATTTTTTCGAAATAGTAGATACTTCCGAACATAATCTGACCATTTTTCAAAATCAGTCATCATGCCTATTCAGTAAATTTAATAACGGACGACTTTTATGCCGTCATGCGTAAACGAGTTGCATCGCTGATGCGCAGGGTGAGGGGGAGCACCAACGTCATTCTGTAAGCCTGACTCATGACTGCCCTATGCTGAGGCACTGGATACATACGCATATCTAGCATATTTAATTTGTGTGCTCCAGCATACAACTGCAGGTATTTAAATTAGTTAATTTTGATTAGGTTTTATTTTGAGTTTACTAACATAGCTTTTAAGTTATTATTGTACTAACATTAATATGGACTTAATTATAGTCTGAATTAAACAATTTTTTTTTATTCGCTATAATCCGCCACAGTAAGTAAATCTAATGTGGTACACTATGCATCTTGCGATATTCACCACGCACAAATCTTCCAAATTATTCTCGACGTACGTTTCACTCCGACACCGGAGCATCTTCAGAAGATGTTGATTTGACAATGCTCGATTGTAAATTTTCTTTACAATTAGCACGATTGTAAAGTTGTACTTCTTCCAATTATATGATTGTGTTTAGGTACTGCAGCCGAGCTGTGCATATTATAAGTTACAATTTCCAAGTTCAAATCAAATCAAATCAAATATTCTTTATTCAAATAAACTTTTACAAGTACTTTTGAATCGTCAAGTGAATCTACCACTGGTTCGGAATGCCATTCCTACCGAGAAGAACCAGCAAGAAACTCGGTGGTTGCTTTTTTTAAATAATTCATTTACAATTACTATATCAATATGTACATAAGTAACCGCTGTCCCCAGCATTGCTGGAGCGATCAAATCCATGCTCCTCTATCATTTACATAATCTTCAACAGTATAATAAGCTTTTTTCAGGAGCATACTTTTAATGGATTTCTTAAATTTGTTTATTCAATTCATTCAGTTAAGTGTCACGTTGGTATGTGGGAATCTCACGAATCACGATACTGAGACGTGCGAAACGCCCAAAAAACTGAAATGATCTCCATTAAAAATAACACATTATTCATTGTTTTTCGCTGTAAACGCCCAAAAAACTGTAATGATGTGTATTATACACTCATTGTTATTTGCTTTAAATAGACAATTGAATAAACCGAATCTGAGATAAGTATCAAGATTTTTCAATTCGATGATCTGCCTGTGGGAAATGGAAAAACTCCAAGTGAGCTCATTTGTAATTTTGTCATAATATATAGGTTATTATAATAGGACATATTTTTTATTTTATAACTCCTCCCTTGCAGTGGTGAGCGCTGTGGTCTTAGTAAGGGAAGTACCAGGTACGATTCCCGGCAGGGTCAATTTGGAAATTTATAATTTCAGATTTTTCTACCGGAAAACCGTTAAGCGAAGCGAAGTTCCGGTACGATGCCGTGTTTCAGGTGAGATCGCAGTCGAGGGCTATACCTTGTGTTGTATAATAATATGTTAGCACTAGATGATGCCCGCGACATCGCCCGCGTGGATTAAGATTTTGTTTCCCGCGGGAACCTTTAATTTTCCGGGATAAAAAGTATGTCCTTCCCCTGTGTACAAACTATCCTTGTACCAAATTTCATCAAAATTGGTTGAAAAGATGGGCCGTGACTTTCGCATTTATGATATGTATGGATATGGATTATTAGATACTATTTTGTCATTATATATCTCACTAGCTGACGCCCGCGACTTCGTACGCGTGGATCGAGGTTTTGTGGTTCCCGCGGGAACTCATTAATTTTCCGGGATAAAAAGTAGCCTATGTGTTATTCCAGACTATAATCTATCTCTGTGCCAAATTTCATCCAGATCCGTTCAGCCGTTGGGGCGTGATTGAGTAACAAACATCCATCCATACATCCATACCGACATCCATACATCCAAACTTTCGCATTTACAATATTATAAGTAAGACTAGCTGATGCCCGCGACTTCGTCCGCGTGGTTTAGGACTTTTTTGATTACCACAGGAGCTCCTTCATTTTCCGGGATAAAAGTAGCCTATGTTACTCTCCGGGTCCTCAACTATACACATGCCAAAAATCACGTCAATCCGTCACTCCGTTGCAGCGTGATTGAAGGACAAACCAACAAACGAATAAACCAACAAACCAACAAACAAACACCCGTTCGCATTAATAATATTAGTAAGTATGATAAAACAGGAGGTATAATAACTGTCAATTTGACTCGTTTCATGTCATTAGGACATGTTGAAAATGGTTGGTATAAACTACAAATACGAGTTTTTTGACGATAGTAGGGTAGTTTAGTCTCCGGCCGGCAGGCTCAGTGATTATTGAATACTTTTGTGTTTAGATCGCAATTAGACAATAGCAATCGTGGTTGGATCAAATGAATATTGTCTTTAAGTTTAGCCAACTTTTATCTAATTACATTAAATCTCTCGTGGAACTTCTACACGTTTAGCATTTACTCGTGCAAGTTCTAAATGAGAGTACAAATATATTAAGTGTCTTTCTAATACCTACTTCTAGATTGTCGCTTACAGTTATATACCTACCTACCTTGTATAGGAATAAAATAAGAATCACTAGTTGAAAACTAGGTAGTCGGGCATATGTTTTAATTTCTTAAATGAGCTTAGATTTGCTAAGACATTAATTTAATGTTTTCGTGTGATTAACTTGCAAATGCGCTTGAAACACATTAATCATAGCTAAAAGTTAAGACCATTCTAACTCGGTAACCTTCTAATGAAGAGCATTAATACCCTTACCACAATTTTGCAAATCACACCGACGCAACGATGAGCTTATTCGAGCCCGCTTTATTTTAGAGCTCATGCTCAAACGTTCTCAGTTAGTTAGCTCTCGAAGCGGATACGTTACGAAATTCAAATCGATGGTACAATAAAGCGCGTTGACGTTGAGCGACAAACGCGACTCGACACGACGCGACTCAACAGTATCAAACAGTAGCTAAGCCGTTGTCATATTCTATGGCGTCGCAACGCGTCGCGTCGCGTTGCGTCACTTCTGTCGCTCACTCAGGCCAACGAGATACTTTCTATGGCGTCGTACCCTGTCACATCGCTTCTTTCGCTCACCTAAAACGACGGGTAACACTTAAGTCTTAAGTGTTTCGATGCTCGAATACGGTCATCGTCGGTGTGTTTTACACAAAACTTGTGGTAAGGGTACTTAAGGATGGGTGATTTGTGTCCAAAGTTCGGATCGCCTAATACGACGAAAATTACATAATGAGAGTATCTCTCACGGTTACAAGCTTACGCGAAATTAAACCTTAAAGTTTGCAACTTAAGATTCAAACAGTATTGTGCTTAAAATTTATTCTGATTCTGTATGATAAAGTAGTTATTAAATTTTTGTTTAAAAATTATCAAATGACCTACAAATTATATCAGATTGTATCTAAGTACTCGAGTAGTCCAACCCACGCTTTACCAAAATTGGTCATGAAATTAATGGATCCACGGAGGTTACTGTTCGATATAAGGCGAAATCATACTTGAATACCTAATATAAATGCGAGAGTGTTTGTCTGTTGGTTTTTTCTTCAATCACGCCGCAACAGAGTACCTAACGAAATAATGTCCTCCCGACTGAATTACGAATCTCTGTGCTAAGCTAAATGTGCGCGGGAGCTATTATAATGCACTAGTGTTTGCGCAAACACGTCTGCACTCTCTGTTCCTTCACTCTCATAGCCATCGGGCTATGACAGTAAAGGAACAGAGAGTGAACACACCGACACAACCTGAGAAAGATCAGGCGCAGGAACGACGACTTTACGTGCTCTCCGAGGCATGGGGGTGAAACACCTCCAACTTCGTAACTCCGGGCTAGTACCACATGAGTAAATAGTACTGAAAATATCTAGTCAGAAAAACTCAATAGGTACCTATATATGGCCCGACCCGGGACTCGACCCGGAACCTCTTCGGCTGCAGTTGAACATGCTAACCACTAGAAAAACAAGACAGCACATTAAAATAGCTATCTACCTACCTGTACGTCCAGCCTGATCCGTCAAATGGTTTCAGCTGTGCATTGATAGATCAGTCAGTCACCTTGGATAATTTGGACACCCTTACGTCTCTAGGTTCTAGCCCTTCTGAGCCTTCACCTTAGATAAGAAGATCATAATAAGGAAGATAAAATAGTCCTTCTAATGCTTGCTAAAAACTCATTAAGTCCTAACAATGATGCAATAGCAATACAAAAAATAAAAAAATAGCATTACATAAAGCAGTTGCATGGTAAAATTGCAGGGGAGGAACCGCCAGTGAAGTGAAGTGATCTATATTAAACGCGGAGGCTTCACGTGGCATTTTGCGAACCGATGCTCACGACTGCAGACTCGATTATTGATATGAAACATCTGGCATCTTACAATATAAGAGTGCTTATTATGTCGTAACATTTTTAGGGTTCCGTACGAAAATGGTAAAAAAGGAACTCTATGGTGTCCCTCTGTCGGTCGCTGTATGTCACACTGGCATAACTCGCTTGATATTCCGAATACTCTTAAATATAGTTCAACTTTATTAATACGAGATTTTTTTTGATACCATTAAACAGCAAAAGGGATTGCAATTTTTTTGACGGGGGGGAAATCTCCTTAAGATACCCAATCTCCAGGGGGGGGAGGTCAGGTTATGTGGGATTTCTACCCACTAAAACCCCGCCGGTGGCCACCCTCTGCGTGTAATGAGCAGCTCCGGGAACTCTTAAAAGAACATGCGCCGGAGCTTCTCTTGCGCGACGCCTATTGGGCTCGTGCTCGATTTGGTACGGCAGCTTGTGCCACGGCAAGCTGTCGTCTTCCCAGGGTTGCGAAACATAGATGGAAGAAGAGCGGCTGGAGCCCCCCACTCCAGCCACTCGCAACCCCGAGGTCCCTTCACCCGGGACTACTGGACTGCTGGACCAGGGCGCTCGTTAGTACCACCCTGATACAATCACTAAACTTGACCTAGTCAAGTTTAGTGCTTGTATAATTTGTGTCAAAAACCTATATGTACAAAAGTTTGTACAAGCTTTTGTTTGTGTCGTGTGGATACAGCTTTATTAAGTTAGGCTAGAAAGATGTAAAAAAATATAGGTACGCCCCCCCAGTCAAATCAGCAACTTTTTTCAAAGGCCAAAACGCGTGCTACACCTGGTACCAATTCAGAACTGAATCGTGAATTGTGTCATCAATGTTCGACCCACTTTTTAAGTGGGTTTTATTAAGTAATCGATAGTTTTAAATGGTTAGGTATTCAATATAAAACCAACATTGGGCGTGGATAAATACGACTTTTGGGAGATCTAATAATAATCACTAAAAATAATTTATTTATTTTGAGTCAAATACCCAATTCAATTGCAATAATAATATAGGTAATTAACTATAGATAAATATTGACAGGCACGAATTATTATTATTAGTGATTAATTGTGATTTAATAACGGTGATTCCTAATTATTTAACGATTTAACAGTCACTAAAGTGCAAGTATCCAAGTCTAAAATTAAAAAATTACGATAAATCGTGAGAAACGTGCACTCATATTACGTGTATGAGCGACGCTGTAATTAGTGCTGTTAGTTTAAATTATGCGGTATCGTATGTGATGGCCGACACGATTTTATATTGCCCAATGCCCAATGCATTTATACACCATACATGTGTGTAGGACCTTCAAAGAATACTCGCCACATTTTACAATTAATATTTTTTTACATGTTGCCCTAATGACTGTGATTTGACTTTTGACTTGATGATACGTGATGATGAAGTCTAGGATGGTAGCGGGCTAACTTGTTAGGGTTACAGCAGTTATAATAAACCCATATACCCTTATAATTGGTTTCTATACGACATCTTAACAGTACGCTAAATCGCTTGGCTGGTACAGCTTTGCCAGAAGGGTGGTAACCAACCACGGCCGTAGCCTCCCACTCGGTGCTCTATACAGGTAAAGAAACATCCAAAGTAGGGAATATTTGGGTCTATCATATCACATCAAATGCATGGGCATTGCTCCATCATTTCGGTCACGGCGGCTAATCTCCATAGAGATTAGCCATTTGTGCGTGCGCAAACACAGGTGCACTCTCTTATTCATATTCAATTATTTTGCATTCCAATTTCTTAATTATTCTCATATGTAAGTAGGTAACATCTAATAGTAACTATTATAGTTCGTATTGCAATATTGGAACCCCGGTGGGGCACAGCAAATCATTGTGTCATTGATATATGCCTTATTTATCTTCAAAAAAGTCATTTATTTTGTAATAGGCTTTATCTATTCGAATTATTTTGAGTGTGCTATATAACTTTCCAAAGCTTTTAATAGCTTTTAAGTCGCGGGTATCATCTAGTATTAAATATGGCTGATTTTAGTAAAACTACTTGGTAAAGGTTAAATCGAAGGCGATTCGCCACGGGCTGTCTAAGCACTCTCGTCCACGCTGTTTCATATTACTAAATTACATAGTACACCACATCCTACTTACATTATAGACGCGAAAATATGTTTTTATTTCACTAAGTAAGCCCTTGATTGCAATCTCACCTTGTTGTGGTCATGACGTAACTAGTCTAAGATAGTAGCGGGCTACTCTGTTGGGGGTACATTGTGTCACTTATGATACGTTAAGACTCTACCACCGGTTCGGAAAAATGTTCTACTGAGAAGAGCAAGCAAAAAACTCGGCAGTTGCTCTTTTCTTAAAAAGCAAAAATGTTACATTAAGTAAACAATACAACACATACGGTATGCCAGGCCGGTTGCTTCCATGCAACTTTGTCATTCAGAAAATCATCGATAGTATAATAAACTCGACTTAACAAATGCTGTATAACACAGTCTTTAAATGTATGTAATGGAAAATCCAGAAACTCTTTTGGAACCATAATATTAATTAAAAAAGCGTACACTCGACCCCGCAAAGGATGTCTCCACCTTGCGCACACGGTATCAAACGAGTAGGTATATATTATATCCGAACAGAGGGGAAGCTTCCTAAGAACGTCGAAAATGTATAACTATTCTGCTAGGGTTGTCACCTGATACATGTCAACAATTTAAAGAAAAAATAAAAATATTATATAGATATTCAATGTATAATTTCAGTTATATCCTGAAATTGAACAACAAATACTTAAATTAGACAAATATCATAAAGAAACGAAATTATTTCTTTTTTAATGAACATCAGTATTTTTACATAACATCACAATAATGTTAATAGATGGCACCGTCATTTACCATCGCAAAAACAGTTTTGCGTCGACTATTATTATTATTACAACCTTTTATTTAACTTGCAATGTATTTATGTATGTATACATGTATGTATGTTTAGGTCAAATCTTGCAAGAGGAGTTATTCGGCATTTTTGTTGAAACAGAACACTATTATTACTCTTTTAAGTATTTTAAACCTATAGGTTTAGGGCTAGAGCCTAAAGGCGGTTTCTGAGTAGCCTATTTTTTGGGCGTAAGACTTATAAGGTCGAAAAACCGAACGCGCGGTCACGCACTTATTCCGGCGTGTCCCCTCGAACTCGTTGGTCAGTCAGTACTTCAGTAGTAAACAAGATTATACGCGCCGAAAAATCGCAAATCTGAAACCGACCTACGATGATTGGGTTTTTAACCTTTTCACTCCTAAATAATAGCTTGAATGGTGAAGCATCGATAACATTATGTGTATGAAATGGTAACAATGCATAGTAATAGATCAATGGAATATTCTGCATACCGACATTCAAATCTTTTATGTTCTTCAAAACAAACGTGACCGACCACTTCTGGTGCGATGGCATTGCTATGCCAGTTTGATCTCATTATAAGAACCAATGATATTTATATGTTACTGTAATAACACCATTGTAGTTTTACGTGTGCCCGTTATCACACGGCATATTTACGATATTTCCGATACATCGTTCTAATACATTGCGTTTAAAAAGTAGGTAGTTAGGTACCTAATGTTTGGTTATAAATCCGGTGGTTACAGCGGTGTTATCACTTGATCAGGTGGTCGGGTGTTCGATCCGCAGACATTCACTTCTAACTTTTCGAGCTATATACTTACGTTTTAAGCCATTAAATATCCCTTGCTATTATTAATGGTGAGGTAACGTGCATGCCTGAGAGTTCTTCATAATGTTATCAAAGTTTCTGAAGTCTTTTAGCCATCGTGGTGGACTACGGCATAACCTTTCTCATTGTGTGAATACACCCGTGCTCACTAATGGAGCGGCAGTTGAAATGACTATGATAGATAGATAGATAAATGCTTTAGTGCCACACAAAACATTAAAAAGAAATAACAAGTCCGGAAAGGAGGTCTTATCACTAAAAGTGATCTCCTCCAGAAAACCCTAAATATAGAAACAATTGCAATGAAGCAGGATAGTGCAATAACATTAATACATATAATATGCTACATAAACTATGCATTCTAATAATACATAAACATTTACAAAATAAAATGTATACCAATACATTATAATGAATCATATGATATGATAATTAATGATAATAATATGATAAAGATAAATCCGGTAAAACAACAATGAATACACACACTAAAATTTTGACAGTGATAGAACCAAGCGCTTGGATCGTTACCGTTTCTTCACCGACCTCTGACCCGACCTTCCGACCCTCGGCGTAGCTCACGAGTGAATTCCAACCTTCGCAGAGCAACACAAGCCATGATTCATTGTTTGTTATAGCGCCAGAGCTGTCAACAAGGAGATGTTATCTCTGACATAGATACATGATTTAGAACTCGAAATTTATTACGTAAAAGAGATTGCTACAATGTAATGATCGCATTCAAATTCAAATTCAAATTCAAAATGATTTTTATTCAAATCAACTTTTACAAGTACTTTTGAATCGTCAAGTGAATCTACCACTGATATGGGTAATCTCTGAATCTACTGAACCGATTTTGAAAATTCTGGTACCAATAGAAAGCCACATTATTTGTGAGTGTCATAGGCTACATATTAACCCGAAAAATTAGGGAGTTCCCACGGGAATTAAAAAGTTTGGGAATTTATAATTTCTGAATTTTCTCTGGTCTGGTTTGGCTTCGGCTGTGGCTAGTTACCATCCTACCGGCAAAGACGTACCGCTGAGCGATTTAGCGTTCCGGTACGATGCCGTGTAGAAACCGACTAGGGGTATGGGTTTAATATAACTGCCATACCCCTAACCGGTTAGCCCGCTACCATCATTACTTACCATTAGGTGAGATCGCAGTTTCTATCTATTATATTTACACGACAGTAATAAACCTATCATTACTTGCATAAAATCTTGACCTAATTATTCCGATCGATTGTATTAAACCAATCGAAAATAATAAACGAACAATGATGTCCAAAAGATAATGATATCAAATTGTGCACCAAAGTTCAAGCTGTTGTGATGATCTCAATGCTTTGTGCTGCTAATGGAGATGTCTGTTTCAAATTAAAATAGTACTCACGATTTTGCTTTTGTTAAAAAAAATTGGATCTTCGAGACCTTTACATTATTATTAGAAACGAGGACTGCTGAAGGACGGAATGCAATATCCTACCTATCTTGATCTAGAGTCTAGACATTTCTATTGTTAGTTGCATGAAAACATTACAGGGTTGGAATTACACTTCGCACTAATACAATATTATAGGTAAAGGCGAAAGTTTTTGTGTGTTGGTTACTCTTTCACGCAGAAACTACTGGATGGATTTAGCTGAAATTTGGAATGGAGATAGAGTATACCCTGGATTAACACATAATTTTTATCTCGGAAGATTAAAGAGTTCCCGCGGACCGAAGAGCCTCAATCCACGCGGACAAAGTCGCGGGCATCAGCTAGTTAGACTAAATTAGACTGAATAAAAAATAAGTCCTGCCTATGGTACCTATAAAAACCTATACATAATTTATAGTGTGTAATCTTAGGTACTCTCATTATTTCTTTCGCATTTTCTAACTCTACTTTGGTAGAAAGTAGGAACGGAACCTCTTCTGTCGTCTTTTCTAACGAAGGAGGTATTTTTTTTTATGTTTCGCACTCAGTTATTTTTAGCTTGGATGTAACTGTGAATGGTACATGTTGTACCCATAATATTGATTTAGCTAGTAATATTAGTACCAATTCCAGTATATTGGACCCAGCTATTTTTAGCTGTAATGTTATTGGCAACTGTACATATTGTACTGAGAATATTGATATTAGTAACTTTACTAATTCCAGTCTTTTGACACCGGATGCAAATTGTATGAATCTGAGTAGTAGTATTTTAACTCCAGATACAAACAATTGTAATATAATTGTTGGAAAAAATATTTTAAACTAAGTAATAAGACAACAGGTAAGGCGTGTAATATTAATCTTGTACACCAGAATATACAGGGCTTACCTGGCAAAGAACATGAGATTGAGCTTTTTATTAGAAATTTTGATATTGACATTTTATGTCTTACTGAACATTGGCTCAATAGTTATCAATTATTATTCAATCTTAAGAATTACTCTCTGTCAAGTGCGTTCTCCAGAAAGAAAGCTATACGCGGAGGGTCTTTAATAATAACTCGTAACAATAACAATTGTAAAGAAAGAAAAGACATTGTTAACCTTTCCGTTGAACGCACTATTGAGCTGTCCTGTGTTGAGTTGGAGCGATACATCATAGTTTGTGTGTACCGACCTCCTTCAGGTGACCTTGCACTGTTTGAGGATGTTATGGAGGAGGCCCTAAGGCGGATATGTAAGTCATCCAAAAAAATTTTAATCTGTGGAGACTTTAATATAGATATTTTGCATCTCACTTCTCCAGCTGAGAAATTACTTAACTTATTTAAAAGTTTCAATTTAGACAACATTTTTATTGAACCTACAAGGATAACTGCAAGTACAGCTACCTGTATTGACAATATTTTCAGTGACTGTAAAATTGTCAACAAATCCGTCATTACTCATCTAAGATCTGATCACTGCGGGCAAATGATATCTATACCTAGCTCTAAACAAAATACAACTAAAATAATAAAGTATAGGCCAATTACCACTAAAAAAGTACAGAAATTTAAACATGAAATTTCAAATAATTTACCTACGCTCGATTTTACACAGGGTGGTCCGGATGAACTCTATAACACCTTCTTTGATTTGCTAAATTCTCAATTTAATTCCATCTTTAAAGTAGTAGAAAAAAAATTGTTTAAGAACCTAAAATTTAGTGACTGGGCTACTGTTGGCATTTATAAAAGTAGAAACAAGTTGTTTAGCTTGTATGCCGAAAAGCAATATAATTACACCCCCACATTTGTTAAATACGTCAGAAATTATTCAAAATTATTTAGAAATGTCTGCATACAAGCAAAGTCACTTCATATAAAACAAAAAATTATAAATTCAGATGACAAAATTAAAGCAGTTTGGGAAATAATCGCCGATGAAATTGGGAAACATAAAGTGGACGACAATAAACTGGAGCTAAAAATTAACAACCGTATTATTGACTGCAAAACAGAAATCGCGAACACATTTGAGAATTTTTTTCGAAATATTCCAGTCACCACTACTAGTTTCCTTAACTCCTCGCCAACAGAAGCCCATAAACTGCTCAAGGATAGTGTCACCGAGTGCAGTGTGCTGTTTAAGTTTAGACATGTGACCCCATATGATATTATTAAAGTATTTAAATCTTTGCAACTTAAAAAAACCGGAGACCTATGGGGTATATCCGTAAAAATAATCGGCAATATTATTGATGTTATTGCACCATATCTTGCTCTAGTTTTTAATGAGTCTGTAAATTCAGGATCCTTTCCAAACCTTATGAAATGTGGTAAATTGATTCCACTTTTTAAATCGGGTAGCAAAAGCGATCCAAATAATTACAGACCAATTTCAATTTTGCCAACACTCAGCAAGATATTTGAAAAAATTATGCTCAACCAACTGCTTCAGCACTTTAATTCAAATAAACTTCTTCACTCCGAGCAGTATGGTTTTACTAAAGGTCGATCGACAATTGATGCGGGCGCCGTGCTGTTAAAACATATATTCGACGCGTGGGAGAAATCACAGAATGCTATTGGTATTTTCTGTGATTTGTCTAAGGCATTTGATTGCGTTGAGCACGAGACGCTTTTAGTTAAGTTGAGCTACTATGGAGTCAAAGACACTGCGCTTGGCCTCATTGCATCCTACCTCAGTAATCGCATTCAAACAGTATGTGTCAACGATGTGAAGTCATCCGGATCAGCCTCACTAATGGGTGTCCCTCAAGGCTCCATTTTGGGTCCCTTCATGTTCCTAGTGTACATCAATGATTTGCCATATTTTGTCCGTAACACTTGCGATATTGTACTATTTGCTGATGATACGTCCTTGATTTTTAAAGTCGATAGACATAAGGACAACTTTGACGACGTAAATACTGCAATTTCTCAAGTCACGAACTGGTTTACGGTTAACAATCTACTTTTAAACACAAAAAAAACTAAATGTGTCGAGTTCGCATTGCCGAATGCCAGATCCACAAGTGATATAAAACTAATGGTAAATAATGACATGTTGAAAATAGAAGATACTACTGTGTTCCTGGGGGTGACCTTGGACGCAAAGCTTCAATGGGGCACCCATATATCAACACTTGCTGGCAAGCTTAGTTCTGCTGCTTACGCTGTCAGAAAGATTCGACAGTTAACTGACATCGAAACTGCCAGGATCGTATATTTTGCTTATTTCCATAGCATTATGTCTTACGGAATCTTACTGTGGGGTAAAGCGGCAGATATTCAAAAAATTTTTGTACTACAAAAAAGGGCTATACGAGCAATTTATAATTTAAAACCGCGTGATTCACTTAGAGAGAAATTTAAAGAAATTGGTATTCTAACAGTAGCCTCGCAATATATTTACAGTAATATAATTTTTGTAAAACAGCACATCCATAATTATAAAAAAAAATGCGATCTGCACGATAGGCCAACTAGAGGCCGTAATAAGCTCGTGACTCCATCGCTCCGCCTCAAAAAAGTCAGAAGGTCATTCGTGGGAATGGGCATTATTTTCTATAACAAAGTTCCACAACCTATTTTGGACTTGCCAATAAATAAATTTAAGAAATCCATTAAAAGTATGCTCCTGAAAAAAGCTTATTATACAGTTGAAGATTATGTAAATGATAGAGGAGCATGGATTTGATCGCTCCAGCAATGCTGGGGACAGCGGTTACTTATTATAAATTAGTGTTTGAATATTAGTATTCAATTCGATGCTTTGATACGGGTAGACTGAGTATGTCACGCTCTCTTTAAACATTTCTGTGGTGGTGTCGTGTGGTGCGGGTTGTTACGTTCCCTCAAATATGGTCGAGCGAAGCAATGGCTGGATCATGCGTCATGCTCGTGAACGGGTGCCACCGGCGGGAATGGGGCTACTTTCTGTCTGCCCGTCTTTGACATGAATTGAATAAACAAATTTAAGAAATCCATTAAAAGTATGCTCCTGAAAAAAGCTTATTATACTGTTGAAGATTATGTAAATGATAGAGGAGCATGGATTTGATCGCTCCAACAATGCTGGGGACAGCGGTTACTTATGTACACATTGATATAGTAATTGTAAATGAATTATTTAAAAAGAGCAACCACCGAGTTTCTTGCTGGTTCTTCTCGGTAGGAATGGCATTCCGAACCAGTGGTAGATTCACTTGACGATTCAAAAGTACTTGTAAAAGTTTATTTGAATAAAAAGATATTTGATTGATTGATTGATTGAGTTATTCTCTGACATGGTGTCAAAGACCTTTTTAAATGCGAGAGGTGCCACGCACGATGGTCGTAAAGTGGTGGTGATTTGATTTTTTTTACAAATGGTATATACATACATATATAATATAAATAATATATGTTTAATATTTATTATTTTGTTAATGGTCATGGATTTTTTTTCTTTTTTTTTCTTGTGTATGTTAGTTAGTGTGAGTAGCGGCCCTGAAGGACGATCATTGCAGCCCTGACCTGTGGACTGTGCCTTGTCCGACATCTATTGAGTCATTGACTCAGAAGTTTCAGACGGGATATCCTTCCGCACTACATCTTTCCCTAGATAGTAATTGTAGCAACTTTACCATTGTTCTTTTGTAACAGTTCCTCCATTCGGGAATTCCTTGCTTTTTCAATAAATTACTTTGCAGCACTTTGAAGCACCTGGTAGGTAGTGTAAGGTAGGTACTATTTTGTATTCTTTGGTAGAAGAACAGTTCTCGACTGCGACCAACGACGTCCCGGGTTTGAGTCCTGGGTCGGGCTATAATTATTATGTATTGGGTTTTTCTGACTAGAAATTCTCAGTACTAGCCCGGAGTTAGGAAGCTGAAGGTGTTTCACCCCCATGCCTCGGATAGCATGGTAAGCCGTCGGTCCCGGTTATTATCACTAACATGATAATGGTCGATAAAGCCCGCCAACCCGCATTGGAGCAACGTAGTGAATTTAAGCTGTAATTCTCTCTCTCCTACGAGAGTGGAGGCCTGTGCCCAGCAGTGGGACGTTAATGGGCTGTAGTTGTAGAAGCACAGAATAGGGAAATAGAAGTCCGTTCTGCTGAAATCCTTGATGCAAAAAATGCCTCTAAAATAGTTGCTATAAATTAATTGGCAGGCGTGTCAATAAATAAAGTAGTGAAGGTGGGCAGTGGGCACTAAACAAAGGTCCACCTAATGGGTATTTACCCAACGCTGCGCATTGCGGTACGAGGCCGCCATTCGAGCACCTTTTGCGGCTGAGCGAGGTGTAATGTGCAATCATCACTGCTTTGCAGCAGATAAGAATATTATAAAGACGCACGCGTGGCTGAGATGTCTTATCACTTATCAGTGTTTTGTTATCAGTCGATGGAGATAACGAGTCAGTGCGTGTTGGCGCTCCAGTGGAAAACCATGTGTCATATAACTTAATATCATGGTGAGTAATGGGTTTCTATAGTTTCAATAATTTTCCTTAGTTGCCAATTGTATTGTTTTACAAAGGGGGTAAGGTTAAAAATGATTAAGTATCTTAGGACAGATTTTTTTTCAATCTAGTAAACTTTTAGAAAGTATTTTAGTAAAGAATTGAAGGTGCGGACGTTATCCAGAAATGAAATGAATACCATGATAAGTAAGTCAATACCAATCTTGATGGATATAATTTTTCCTTTGAGGATTGCTTTGTACGGAGAAAAATTACTTACACGTTCTTCTTACCTATATCACAAATAATCAATTGTCAATCATTTTCATCAAGTTTTTCATCGTCGTCTCAATGTCCACACGTCCACAGCTGGACATAAAAATCTAAACTCCAAGATCTTGTGTCCAGCAGCTTTACAGCTATTTATTTCTACTCTGAGCTTATTTTCATGAGACCCTTCTTTTAATAAGATGTTTTGTAGAATAATACAATGTTTGTAGATGCTGTGGCAATTTATGTATCGTGTGAGAATGTGTCACTCGAAGATATCGCGGAATTCTTGAGATAAACCTTTGATTACGCGTTAGACACGTTATCTGTTTATCGTGATAGTGTTTATAGCATTGATAATGTGGGCAATAGAATCTACGGATAATCTGGAAAAATGTTTACAATTTACCATCATCATCAAAATTATTGGCACTACAGCCTTTTGCTGAGTCGATTTTTTACGGTTCCGTACCTCAAAAGGAAAAAACGGAACCCTTTATAGGATCACTTGTCCGTCTGTCTGTCTGTCAAGACCCTTCTTCTCAGGAACGCATGGAGGTATCAATTTGAAATTCATATCAAATACTCAAGTATACTGTCCCTTGGAGCTGTGAAAAAATCAAACTTCTAAGCCAACGCAATCAAAAGATACAGCCGTTAATGCTGCAAATTTTCGACACTCGCAAGGATCAAAACCTACAGGGTAGGTACTTCCCGTGAACTCAGAATCTTGAAATTTGGTACGAAGCAACGTCTTATAGCACAGATAAAGGAAAAATTGCGCAAAGCGTTAATTATTAGTTACATCTTATTAAAGTAAAAATATTTTTAATAATTTCAAACTTACTAATGTTATGGATTTCATTTAGCAATAAAAATATCATAACTTTTACTAATAGTATACTGTCGTCAGTCGTCACCGCCGCGTGCAGGACCCGTGTCAAGTACCAGATGTTGCTTTTCTCCAACTTGCGAAGAAGAAGTCTTTGTACATTGCTGATAGACGGCGCTGACTTATCTTAACTCTCACTAAAATATTGTGATGTAGGGGCAATGATTGATGAATTGTGAGAGGCCTGGAAAGAGCGAATGTACGTATTGCTTTGTTCAAACAATGAAGTTATTTCCGAGGTAGGAGGAGAAAAATATACTTAATTATTAACTTTTCTAAATTATGGTTTCAGGACCCAGACACGATCATAGTGGTGAGCGTGTTCGGCGCCGCATTGCTGCTGCTGCTGCTGGTCAGCAGCCTGCTCTGCGCGCAGGTCGCCAGTCTGCGCCGCATTGTCAACGACCTCGGCGCCAGCGGGCGGCTGCGAGTTCAGTGAGTGTACCAACACTAATTTATGATCTCCTGGTATTTTAAATACAAATACGATCAAAGTGGTGATCATAATATTAAGCGCAGCATTGCTGCTACTGCTACTAATTAGAAGCGTCTGTCTGCGCCATCAGGTCAGCGACCTCAGTGCCAGCGGGCGACTGCGATATCAGTAGGTATACCGAGACATATAACCCTTGGACTCCTGGTATGTCAGGATACAAAAAGTGAACATAGCGAGCTCGAGGCTCCTCTAAAAATTTGAAGGGTGACTTTGAATTAAATGGTGACAAAGTTTATCTACGAGATCAAGCTGGCCAAATTTACATACTTCACATACCTACTATACTATACTATACTATTAGATGTCGCCTGCGACTTCGTCCGTGTATAATTTCTAATTTCCTATGAGATTATGAATTTTCTAAAAACACTGCAGGACTTTCTTACAAACTTCCAACCCCCATTTCACTCCCCTAAGGTGAATTTTCTCAAAACCGTTTCTTAGCTGATGTCTAGGTACACTATAGAAGGAATTTACTAGGTAACTACTTTATAGTTCCTGATATATCGTGATTAGTCAGTGAGATGGTATTTCGCTTTTATATACCTACTGTGAGAAGATACTTGGTGTATTGAATGAAGTTGATTTCCAATCTAATTTTAACAATTTCTTTTCCAGGAAGCTCAAAATGAACCCCGATAAGAACCACGCGTTCCACAACCCTGGTCTGACGCCCGACGAGGAACTCTCTCGTCGCGGCTACTCCATGTACCAGGGGCCTGACGATGACGTCGAGAGCGGCAGGGGCACTGAGCGGTACGTTCACATTCACTGAGGAACCAACGTTCCACAACCCTGGCCTGACGTCCGACAAGGGACTCTCTCGTCACGGCTACTCCATGTACCAGGGGCCTGACGATGACGTCGAGAGCGATAGGGCCACTGAGCGGTACGTTCACATTCACTGAGGAACCAACGTTCCACAACCCTGGCCTGACGTCCGACAAGGGACTCTCTCGTCGCGGCTACTCCATGTACCAGGGGCCTGACGATGACGTCGAGAGCGGCAGGGCCACTGAGCGGTACGTTCACATTCACTGAGGAACCAACGTTCCACAACCCTGGTCTGGCAACTGATGAGAAGCTGTCTAACAGGTTGCTGTCTAGAAGGAGGCAAATAACAACAAAACTAGAGTGAAAGGGCTTCCTCCAATAAAGCAAATTATTGTTCCATTATTGAGTAACTACATTACGATAAAAAAAGTCTGATTTAATTACTTCTGTCGTAGTCTTGTCTTGTCTTGTAAAATGCATGCGCATCTTTGCACCTGCATTTGCAGCTAGTTCAGACTTGCTGGAAGTAGTGATGCAGCCTAAAGATGAAAAATACAGGGGGTAGATTGCATCCCGAGGAAGGACATAGGCTACTTTTTATGCCGGAAATTTATGGGGTTCTTGCGGGAATTAAAAACCTAATCCACGAGAATGAAATCGCAGGCATCATTTTACTATACGGGGTTCAAAATTTCTGCCTCAAACCTACCAAATTACTTAGATACTAATTTGTCATTTCCTCAGCCAGACGGGTGGGCAGTTCGTAGAAGAGCTGACGCGGGAGCTGGACAAACGACAACACAGACAGGACAACATGCCGAGCTTCATGGTGCAAGGTACTGACGAGAACAGGAAGAAGAGAAGCAACCCCATCGCCAACGGCAACCGGCAGAGTGAAACCAACCCCAACTTTATATACTAACTGTTATTTTATGTATACTGTCATTGTCTTCTGTCGCTCATTATAGAACAGCGAGTGAGCGACAGAAGCGACGCCACGCGACGCGAAGCGATACTCGACGCTATAGAATTTCTATTTCTATATTCCATTGCGTCGCTTCTGTCGCTCACCTAGGACAACAGTCACCTATTTCTTGTCAAGATTTACATGCAATTAAGGCCTATTTCCCATTATAAGATTATTTCTTGTGGCTTATGAGTAATGTCTTTTAAGAAATTCAGTCGCAATGGTTGTTGTAGGAGTTAATACATATTACAAGATATTTTTTCTTGTTTCCTATCAGACACGCGCATAAAAAATATAAGATATAACTTATAAGACTAAAGACATTTTCTTATAATGCGCAATAGACCTATTAAGGCTTTAAATTTTACGTACAATCCTCGAAAGGCGAATAGGCGAATTGAATTTTGAGCTTTTGAGTTTAGTGAGGCGTGTTCATTCTTAGGCGAGACGAAGTCTAATAATTTACCAATTTATTTTAAGAAAATAATAAAAATTGTGCTAGACCTAAACACAGAGGACGCAACATATTGTGTGTTTATTTCTACCACAATTCTATATTATGCTATGAGTGACAATGCAGTAAATTTTTTCAAAATATTGTTAAAAATTTTACTTTTATTTAACTATATTAAGGACCAGATGAATAATTTGTAAGATTTTAAAATAAATTATTGTTTAAATTATAAGGTTTTTTTATTAGCTTTTTTTACTTTAGTTTAGCTTACAGCAAAGTATCGACTAGGTATCTACTAACAATAAAACAGTCACACTTGCAGATTGTCATAGTACGCAGTGATAATTGCAAGTGGACTCTTCGGCTGAATGTACTTAATCCGTAAAATTAAAAAAAAATTAAAAGAGAAATTCAAAGATCAAAGTTTTATTTCTTAAAACTAGAATGCTAATATTACATTACAAAACGACAGAAGTAAGGTTTTTACCTGCTGCATTGCATGATATTGCATTCTTATTTTCTACGGTGGTAATTTATACTTATAAGTTACAAAGAATCAAAACTATTCAACCACTTGATCTATAAGTATCAGATAAGAAATAATGGCAAAGACAAGACATAAATATTTACACGTAGATTTAACAACTTGTTTAAAAAATTGTACACTGTAGTCACTAACGAAGATTTAAATTAATTCGTGATTAATAAATACTTAAGCAGTAAAATATAAACATTTAACAACTTTATAATTCACATAAAATATTTTCTTGTAAGTTTCAACGTCTGGAGTATCGATAGTGCTTTATTTTTGTTATGTAAGGTCTTGAACTGACGCGTACTGAAGGTGTTCTACATCTGCCTGAAATACATCTTGATTTTATACTGTTGCCGTTTAGGAACCTCACTTTACTCCTATTTCTGCTCCTTGAATACCTTGGTCTCTCGTTTTCATCAGCTGTTTTCTTTCCTTTGGATCTTACATTCAAATCTTCTTCATCGTCATTAGTTCCTGTACCTTTATTAGCTTCATGAGCATCCAAAATATCTTGAATACTTCTGTATGCTTCATCTGCTTCAGATTCCGAATCAGTATCGGTATAAGCTTTATAGCTGGTCTTCAATTTCTTCGGAGTAATATACTTTTCTTTGCTGGAATGCTCTAAATGTTTTAAATAATTGTAGGTTTCTGGATCAGTAGATTCGCTTATAGGTTTGAAGTCGGAGAAACTAATAAATTGTAGAGCGGAAGAGGGTTTAGTTTTTTCGGAATATAGGGATTTGGCAAATAGCTTTGCATATCTATCACTAATGTCGTAAGTTTGTGGATCAAATTCAAGTATTTTCTTCCCATCGGTTAAATACTTTTCTCTCTTTTCTGAAGCCTCGATTGTGATGGGTTTTTTGAAATCCAAGCCATACGTGATGCCGGCTGGTAAAGTCGCTCCGTACAGTTCCTTGTCTGAAGTCTTGCCGTAAATCTGATCGAAGACTTTGTAGTCGTCAGTCCAAAATTGGGAAATACCTGTGGAGTAAAAAGGAACTTTTTGGCCATTCTTCTAGTTATTATAAAGTTAATAATACCTAAAAATATTAAAAAGGTCTTTGGGCTTCGGTTCTAAAATACTTATAAAGTTATAAATATACCTGCTACCCTTGCTTTGCTTAAATGGAATTTGTGTATGATCTAGTTTAATTGACTTTGAAGCTTGAATTGAATTGAATTGAGCTTGAAATATCAACTGAAAATTGTGAGATTTAAAAGTCAAGAAAGCAGAACGAAATTTATTTCATTTTGTTTGATAATTAGGTAAGTAGGTATATAATTTTAATTTTATAATCACTATTGCCATAAAATCTTTATTAAATTTATACATGTACTGGGGAAGTAAGTAAGCAGCTTTCGATTTTTTTAACAGTTCCACATAAATTATCACGAGTGTTTCAATTTACTTTCAAAAAGTCTTACCACACTTATTTAGTGATCATCGGAGAGAGCCTCTCCAATACATTTACAAAAGCAATATGTATTAGGTTGGTACGAGTAAGTAGGTACATGACGTAATTGATATATTTGGTGATCACTTGTAAACATTGTACACTTTTACCATGACTATGGACTTTGGTACTCGAAAGTTGTATTTGGTAAGTAGGCTTAGTTATTACCTACCACGGAATAGATAAAAGTTATTACTATCTATTGAAAAGGTCGTTAAATTATTTTATTTCCTGTAAGTACATCTTCTTATAATTATATAGTATTAGGTGAAGTCGCTCCACTTTGTTGGCGAGGAAACTTGGCATGCATGCAAGTTTCAACCACCCTGGCTAAGCGTGGATTGGCCAACTTCACACACCTTAAAGAACATTATGGAATCTCTCAGGAAAGTTTCCTTTACGCTATGGCAAGTGATATTTATTTTTTATTTTATTTTATACCACTACAAGTTAGCCCTTGACTGCGATCTCACCTGATGGTAAGTAATGATGCAGTCTAAGATAGTAGCGGGCTAACCGGTTAAGGGTATGGCAGTTATAATAAAACCCATACCCCTATTCGGTTTCTACACGACATCGTACGGGAACGCTAAATCGCTTGGCGGCACGTCTTTGCCGGTAGGGTGGTAACTAGCCACGGCCGTAGCCTCCCACCAGGATACTCGAAATAAACTTAAACATTTATTTATTGGCAAAAAGTTAGCATTGTAGTAGTTACCAGAAGCCTTAGTGTCGGTCGCGTACACCGCGGATAACAGGAAGACGCAACTGACTGCGGGCCGTGGGAACATCTGCAAATTGTTACAAAACATCCAGTGAATTTTCTGTTCCTAATCTTAATCTAAATATATAAAATAAAAAGGTGACTGACTGTTTGATTGATCTACCTATCTCCGATCTAAACCACTGGACGAATCGGGCTGTTTGGCATGCAGATAGTTGTTATGACGTAGACATCCGCTAAGGGTTTTCGAAAAATCAACCCCCCAAACCCCTCAGGGGATAAAATAGGGATTTTGTTCACGAAGTTTAGCTTTTGTGATTCCCGCGGTAACTCTTTAATTTTGTGATGTATCTACCTATATGTCACCGTAAGATTGTAAAAACCGTTAGATTATAATCTAACGTTTTTTATCTCGATAGATTGTAAACTGTCCACAGATTGTGAACGTAACATACCTACTGATTACAAAAGTTTGAAAATTTTTTTTGAAAAAAAAACGTGAAAGTGTAGCAGACAGACAAACTTTAGCAATTATATTATTAGTATGGGATGTGAAAGTCTGGATATTTGTAAGTTTGTAATGTTTGTTACATCTTCTCACCACAATGACTGAACCGATTTGGCTGAATTTTGGGTTGGAGGTAGCTCATCTATAACTTGGATTAACACATAGGCTACATGGTAAATATATTATGAGTTTATATGTAAAAAAGATCATTGTACTATGTATACTATACTGTACACTTTTTTAACACCATTAAATAATTATAACTTGTGATGGTGATAATAATTGGGTTTCAAACGCACCCTGGTATGAGAAGAGTCCACAAAACTTACATTCAAATTTTTTCTTTCAATCTATCCATCCACCATCGGAAGCAACTCGCTTAAATGATGACATTTAAGCGAGTTGCTTCCGATATGAGGATTATTTAAAGCTATTTGAGACTAATTGCTGCACAAAAATAATCACCCAGAAAAAGTAACATTACCTACCTTCGTAACTTCCGGTATAACAACACTATATAGACATATCACGCGACTTTCCTTCCGAGCGTCTGCGGAACAAATGCGCAGAGATGCAGCGTGGATACCTTTATAAGTTCCTGGTTACACGACCCACGGTAGATATACTTACCGGCTTGCTGGGACGATTTCCACGACGGGCAAAGCATTATAGTTTATAGGTATATACCATTGAAAGTACTATGCTATTTTTAAAAAACTTGTTATACCTACTGTTGATGATAAGTAAACGATAAAAGAGGATGGATTGCAGCTATGCTTGGGACTGAAGTTATCTACCTTCTTGTAGGTCCTTATGGCTGTAATTTTTGATTGAAAAGAGCAACCACCGGGCACCGAGTTTCTTGCTGGCTCTTCTCGGTAGGAAATTAATTAGTAATATATTTTTTGTTGGTGTATGGTAAAGTTTTGTGTTTGGAGGTGTGTTTGTTGGTAAGGACACGCCAAGAAACACGCATTCGAAATTATGTATTATAAAAATCTAAACAACTGCATCATAATATTCTCGTACTTACTTAAACTTTCGATTTTCGACGTAACAAGCCGGCAACTGATAAGGCCATCGTAAGCGAAAGTCAGGTTCAAAATTCTCTCTCTACGTCCTGGGGCCTTCCGAGCTCTGAGTGTATTTCCTGCCCACTAGAATTACTACATATCTACTAGAATCGATAGATTTACTACCAGTTATTACTGACTCCAGTTACTTGCACGACTAGATAGTAATTAGTGGATAAGATTAGAAATTATCGAGTCAAAGAAATGTCGGATTCCTTCTTATATGGAAAAATCACTTTATTTTTTGCTCCACGATTCGAATAAATTAAACCTCTAACCACGCATCCAAAACAAGGAGGCATCGAAAACTTGGTCACCGACCACCGTACAGTTACACCGACGCTTTGACGACCTCCCTTTTTTTTCGAGAGGGATATCTTCCTGAGATCCTTCCTAACTTCTGGGGGAGAAGTCGGGTTATGTAGGATTTGTACCTACTAAAACCCCTCGGTGGCCACCCTCTGCATATAGGGAGGCTCCGAGATCTCTATAAAGAACGCAGGCGCAGTGGTAGACTAACGCTTTACTTAAATAACGCCATCTAGTCTGAAAAGCGGGACAGCGCTATGGCGGGGACAAGGACAGGCTTACACAGGTGAGAGGCATGCCCTACATGTTAGAAATCCAACTTTTTTCTATGAACGGGCCCATCTAGTACCTATAGTTCGCGCGCGAGTTGAATGCAAAGTAAATCTATGATGACACATACCTACATTTACTCTGCATTCAACTCGCGCGCGAACTGTAGGTACATATATATCGATGGAGCACTGTGATCTTGTATTAGGTATAGTCCGACAAACTTACCTATACCCGGTGACAGCATCGCTAGTAGGTATATATATGAAAAACTAGCTAATGCCCGCGACTTCGTCCGCGTGGACTGAGGTTGTTCCGCGGGAACTCTTTAATTTTCAGGGATAAATGCCTATGTGTTATTCCAGACTATAATCTATCTCTGTGCCAAATTTCATCCACATTCGTTCAGCCGTTGGGGCGCGATTGAGTAACAAACATCCATCCATACATCTATCCATCCAAACTTTCGTATTTAAGTATAATATTTATTGGATAAAATAAAAACAAAAACTAAAAAAGCATTCCTTCCAATTTTGATAAATAGTTTCCAGATTAGTTTGTGGCACTAAGTACAAACATTTTTTTATTGCTAACGGGTTAGCACGTAACAACTACAATTCTACATCAGTGGTAACAACGATTTCATATTATTACGTCTGTTAATGGCAAGTGATGATGCAGACCGAGATAAAACGAGCTTGCAAAGAAACTGCACTATCATCATTTCAACCTGTGATTTCAACCCACCACCTGCAGGCTTAGCGTGCGCACAGCGAGATATCTCGATGAGAAAGAGAAATGAAAATGAAATGAAAATATACTTTATTGTACACCATACATAAAACACATTTAAAAAAAAAAATACAAGAAATTATGGAAAACTGTACAAGGGGCGGCCTTATCGCTGAGAAGCGATCTCTTCCAGGCAACCAGAAAAGGAACTAATAACAAAAAAAATTAATGAGGGTGCACACAAAGTAGGTAATTAAAGACTATTATAATATAAAATACACAAATCTGTTCATATAAAATACATATAATTCATAAAAACATACATAAATAGTATACATACATACATACATATACATACATATACATACATACATAAATACATACAATAAATACATACAAGTTAAATATATAACAAATAATAGGTATAGGTATATTTAGATATAAGCTTTCTATCTAAGGAATAGAATGTAAGGAATTAGATTTACAAAATTAAGGAGGCAAAAAGTGCTTTTTTAAGAGACTCTTAAAAATAGGCAAAGATTTTGCCTGCCTAATATTAAGAGGGAGAGAGTTCCAAAGACGAACAGCTTTAATGGAAAAGGACTTGGAGTAAAAGGCAGTGCTATGAGAAGGAATTCTAAGAATTAGATTATCCTCAGAGCGGAGAGATCGACCAGAGTGAGAATCACTGAGAAACTCAAACCGTTCTTTCAGATAAGGAGGAGTGGCTGGATTGAAAAGAACACAGTACAAGAGAGATAAAAGATGAGTATTCCTGCGAAGATGAATTGGGAGCCACTCGAGTTTATTGCGAAATTCAGAAACGTGGTCATATTTACGAAGCCCAAATATGAACCGTATACAAAGATTTTGAATGCGCTCGAGTTTATTTAATTGCTCCACAGTTAAGTCTAAGTAACAAGCATCAGCATAATCAAGAATTGGTAAGAGGAAAGATTGTGCAAGCGCAATTTTAGTAGGTATGGGTAGAAAGTTACTCAACCTCCGTAGAGACCCGACAGCAGCAAACACCTTTTTACTTACTTCACTAACCTGGGGAACCCAAGACAGAAACTTGTCAAATACAACGCCTAGGTTTTTAACTGTATCACTATACTGTAATTGGACCCCATCAAAAACAACATGGGGAAGAGTAGCCCAGTCTATGCGTGATATTAGATTTTGACTACCTATTATAATGACTTGTGTCTTGGAAGGATTTACTTTTAGTCCGTATGAATTGCTCCATTGAACAATACTATCCAAATCTTTATTAACTAAATCAATAGTCCTGGGTAAATCTTGTAATTTAGACTGAGCATACACTTGGAGATCATCAGCATACAGGTGGTAGTGAGAAGATATATGCTGAGTTATTGAACTTATGAAAATCGAAAATAGGAGAGGAGACAACACGCCACCTTGTGGTACGCCGGCACTTATCGAACACCAGTCAGAAAATCTTTCTTCGATACGTATCCGCTGCCTGCGCCCATGCAAGTAACTATGAAACCAGTCAACCAGTGAAGAGAGATGTTGTCTTTGCCGGCAAATTTTTCGTTTACCCGAACAAGCACAAAATCCGGTAGGTATATTACAAGAAAAAAATAGTGCATGTAGGTATAAAGAAAAATACCACAGATAAGTAACTGCCTCGTTAGCATGTTTGACTGCGGCCGACGAGGTCCCGGTTCGATTCAGGGTCGGGCCATACTTAAGTCTTTGGTTTTTCTGACTAGAAATTCTCAGTACTAGCCCGGAGTTAGGTTAGGTAAGCCGTCGATCCCGGTTGTTATCACTAACATGATAATAGTCGTCAAAGCTCACCAACCCGCATTGGAGCAGCGCATTGGTCTAAGCTCTAGGTAATTCCCTCTCTCCTTTGAGAGTGGAGGCCTGTGCCCAGCAGTGGGACGTTAATGGGCTTTTGCAAGTCTTCGTTTCACTAATATCTTACTAATATTATAAATGCGAAAGTTTGGATGTATGGATGTCGGTATGGATGTATGGATTGATGTTTGTTACTCAATCACGCCCCAACGGCTGAACAGATCTGGATGAAATTTGGCACAGAGATAGATTATAGTCTGGAATAACACATAGGCTACTTTTTATCCCGGAAAATTAAAGAGTTCCCGCGGGAACCACAAAACCTCGATCCACGCGTACGAAGTCGCGGTCATTAGCTAGTATTATTATATTTAGCGATTTGTGACTACGTCGATATCCTACTTCCTACTAAAACCTAGCTAAAAAGTGGTTATTGCTTTCATCATACCGCAACAGATCAGCGACGTGATTTTTCACATGGGCATACAATGGATAGGTATGTACTAGAAAAATTGCAAGAACCGTTAGATTGTAATCTAACTAGCGAAATTGTAATTGTAAACTGTCGACAGATTACAATTTAACGCATTATTTTTCAGTAGATTGTAATATGTTATTGTAATATTAACCCGATAAAACCTAAGTGCCCTGATTATTTATGTCGAACCCTAACCTAACCTACAAGAAAGAGACAACAGACGTAAATACAATAAATATTTCAAAAATTTACACTCAGAACATTGAACTGTTCACAATCTGTCGACAGTTTACAATTTTGCGAGTTAGATTACAATCTAACGGTTTTTGCAATCTTACGGTGACAGATATAAGTACATACTTAATCCATACTAATATTATAAATGCGAAAGTGTGGCTGTCTATCTGTCTGTCTGCAACGCCTTAACGGCCCATCTTTTAGAACGAATTTGATGAAATTTAGTATAGGGATAGGTTACATCCCGGGGAAGGATATAGGTTGTTAGGTGGAAAATTAGAGTTCCCTCGAGAATCAAAAAAACTCAATCCACGCGGACGAAGCCAAAGGCATCATTTACGTACGTAGGTACTTAGGCACGTGACATCTAAGATTACCTTGTTCTCAAGAATCTAAACCCACGCGGATGAAGTCGTTGGAATCAGTTAGTATATAATTTGTTAATGCTTAGTACCTAATGAAGTTAATGCTTAGTAATTTTAAGTACTAAGAACCTAAACAACGCGAACGGCAGAAAATAATATACCTACTATTTTGTACCTAAGCTCAATGGTAAGTGGCTAAAGTAGACTTGTGGTCGGTTAGACACAATTTCACTTTCTATACCTAAGTCCAGATTCTATATTATCACTTTTCCTTTTCCTATCACTGTTGTAGGTATTAAATACCAAGAAAATGTATCAGGCTCAAGTTACACTTTCGAAGCGAGACAACGACAAAGTATGCTCAACTTTGTTAAATTTCACTACACCACATTCTTACACCTTTGCATACTGTTTAGTTCTAAGCGTAGTTTTAATGCCTCTTGTTACTATTTTAATGTGTGTGCAATAAAGATTTATAAACTAGTGGTTCGCCCCGAACTGAGACCTCGCGGCGCCATCTATTGACATAAATGTGAAGTTCTGTTAAAAATACTGAAGCTCATTAAAAATTAAATAATTCCGTTTCCTTACAATATTTATCTAATTTTAGTATTTGTTGTTCAAGTACAGGATATAATTGAAATAATTGATCAAGTTTCAGGCTCATCCTTTCAGAAAATTTAGAGTTCTGAGGTCATCTTTGGACGTTAGAAAATCTCCACTATGAAAGCCCCCCATTTCGTCAATTTTGGGGGAAAAATTAAAAAAAAATATATTTTTGTACTCTATTCCTAGTTGTCTTTAAAATGATATACCGCAACCCTATGTAACTTTATAAAAAATATTTTACTTCGCATTCGCTTCTATGAGAGCCCCCCTGAAATAGGGATTTTTATTATTTTTTAAGCCATATTCGGCGGGAGGCCATTGGTTTACATATTATATTTAAAGCTGAAGTAATTAAGTTCAGTAATTCAGAAGTTATAATGCTCTGACAGACGGACGGACGGACGGACGGACGGACAAGTGCCAATTCACCCAAGTAGACTCAGAGACCTTCGCTTCGCTCGGTCAATAAATAAATTCTTAATTATTATCAATTGTATATACTAGAAATTATTATTCCTATCATTATGTATTTGAAGGAATATAAGTTCTACCTAGCACCTTACTAAGACACGTAGATAATGACCGCGAAATGGCCTTCGTGGAAGTTTTTAAGAAACATGTGGGCGGGCAATCTTTTATTTTACAAGTACACAAGACTAGTAGCCTGGCTGTGACATTAAATCTTCAATCTGTGGCTATGACGTTTCGCTTCATATCTGCGGCAATGTGTCTTAAGCTTTAGTAAAATAAAAAATACAGACATTTTATTATTGATATGATATATTCAAAATTTCAAACTGTAGACTAAGTTTAAACAAATCTTATAACTAGATTTATGAGAAAATACATCTAATATTACATTGACTCATTGGCGATTCCTCACAATAACCATTTTTTATCCTTTACTTTTTACGAGAAATAAGGGCTTATTTACGAAGCGATTTTAAGCAATACAGCATAAATCCTTATCCAATTAAGTACCTTAAATACATTGTGCATTTAATATAGATCAATATGGCACTTACAGCATGTAATTTAAATGAAGAATTCTGCAGGGCGACCGTGTATCTTTTGCATCAATCATTGATACATCGCAATCACCTCTGATTGGTTAACACTCTTCCACTATTGGACGAAATCCATTGACGCAGCAAGAATACCATAAATTCAGCCAATTAGAGGTGATTGCGATGTATCAATGATTGATGCAAAAGATACGCGGTGGCCCTGCTGTAGTACCTACATTTAGTACCAACATTGCACCCGTGCGACGCCGGGGCGGGTCGCTAATTATTAACAAACTACTTACCAATTACAGTAGTTCTATTTAAGTTTTCTACATATATCCTGTCTAGTTGTCCGGTGGCAGCGATAGATACAGGTAAAAAATCAATGGCATGGGGCTATGGCACAATGAAATCATATATCGACCTTCTGACACAGATGTGTGCATGCAATTATGAACCTTAAGATGGTAAACATTTTCAGAACGCGACTGTACTACCCGAGTCGACCAAGCCAACTAAGCACTTAGAGTATTAACGTCACGCGGGTTTCTTTAATTAAAAATAAACTTATAAGGTACTAAAATGTTTTACTAATATACATTTTATTACCATATAAGTTTATTTTTAATTTTTGCCAACCTTATCAGAAACCCACGTGACGTTAATACTCTAGGTGCCTAGTTGGCTTGGTCGCGTAGTACATCTATGCACAAAACTCTATAAGGTGATAGAAATGTTAGCCACTGTCTCAAATAAAATGCCACTTTTGAACAACACATACAAATATAATATCTCTAACTCTATGGTAATAAGTTTACTATGACGTGCGATATGCACTACCACAGAATAGATAATAGTACTACTCACTGCGCATTCAATGCGCGTAGCAACAATCACACTCTTCTATAAAGAGTTATTTTCTACAGTGGTAGAATCCCGACAAATAAAAACAAATTAAGTAAGTTGTGGGACAAGTGAAATATAATATATTCTACTACTCGTATTTGTCCCACACCAATAGTAAGATCTTCCTCTGGGCTGGTGTTGTGCCCGTGGACCTTTTGATACTACTATATAACTAAAATAGCGATATTCTCAGAAAACTTCGATATCCCGCTTCAGTTTTGTATGTAACTGACAAGTCGGTTATTATATTATTTCGAAAATTGACACTCAGTACATTGAACGGTTCACAATCTTTCGACAGTTCACAATCTCGCGAGATAGATTATAATCTAACGGTATTTACAATTTTACGGTGACATGTTCTTGAGTAGCCGTTATGACGAAAAAATAAACAAAATGATAATTTTGACAAATGTGAGGTGTTTTTTATCTAGACAGACTGAAGCAGTACTTTAGAAATGGCATCTGTCAAAATTATCATCCTTTTGACAAACCTACTTATTTTTTATTAAAAAAAAACATTTTAATTAAACAAGTGTGAGTAAAAGTGTAATTGTGCGTAGTTATATACGAGTATGTATAAGATGGTTCAAATGATAAAAAATAAAAGCAGTTTTGTTATCTATCCCGCGATGTAGATAAAATTACTTAGCGCCATCTAGTTTACACTGAGGTAACATCATTCTACAAAGTAAATTATAAACAACACAAAATATTATTAAGTCGAACCAACTAATACCACAGCTTAAATAATAGTTATACTTTAAATACATAATCAAGTTATTATTTAGATAAGTAGTGTTCTTGACATAGCTAAAAATAAATAATAAAACAATCTATAACTACCCTCATACTCCGGTGGGCTTATAAAATAATATTTCTGCCTGGTGGGAGGCTTCGGCTGTGGCTAGTTACCACCCTACCGGCAAAGACGTGCCGCCAAGCGATTTAGCGTTCCGGTACGATGCCGTGTAGAAACCGAAGGGGTATGGGTTTAATATAACTGCCATGCCCCTAACAGGTTAGCCCGCTACCATCTTAGACTGCATCATCACTTACCATCAGGTGAGATCGCAGTCAAGCGCTAGCTTGTAGTGGATAAAAAAAATATATGTTTGCAGTGAAACTGGGTACTAGAGACAGCAATAAACATTGTCATTAGACATTCAATTGAATTCCAGTACGGGTTTTTGACCAGCGAACGAACCATCTCATTTCCAAAATCTTATCTTACTAATATTATAAACGCGAAAGTCTGTGAGTATGGAATATGGATGTATGTAAGGACGTATAGATATTGGTTACTCTTTCACGCCAGAACGGCTGGACGGATCTGGATGAAATTTGGCACAGGGATAGATTATAGTCTGGAATAACACAGGCTACTTTTTATTCTGGAAAATAAAAGAGTTCCCGCGGGAATCAAAAAAACTTGAACCACGCGGACGAAGTCGCGGGCATCAGCTAGTTTATAATATTTAGTATGGATATAATGTTTATCAAATTTCTAAGACCCAGTTTTTTTGTAAAGCCTTGTCCTACATGAGCTAATGCGAAGTGTCAAACTGTCAATAGCTGACCCTTCATGTGGCCTATGTTGTTGCTTAGATAAGTATGTCATTTATTTATGGACTCGTATCGCATCGCGTTGCGTCGCATCACTTTGGTCGCTTACATAGGACAACAGTACTGTGTAAACAACTCTATGATTTCTTGGCTCACATATTTTGGTTAGAAATCTCTATTGTTATGGCGGACGTACAACCACTATTCCCTGGTTCTATGTCAATCTTCAATTCATTCGCTCCTTCTTTGTTAACCATCTTGTTCTCCAGTGGCTCTACCAACTTCAATCCCGACATGTCTTGCAAATACATCAAGTTATTGATCCATTTCTCGTTTTTTATTCTAGTCCGACTTTTTGTTATGTCGTTTAATTCTAACGTCAGTCCTCTTAGGTCTTCTAGATTTTTCTGCATCCGTTTCTCCTTTTGACTCTTGGATAATCTATTTTTATTTTTAGCTTTTTTCGGAGGAGCGTCATGTGATTTGGGATTGGATGGACTGGTTACAGTCTCACAGAGGTCAATTTTATCTATGTCCGAGTTGGAAAAATCAGAGCCAGGCAAAGACTGCCCAGCCTGGGATTGTCCCGACACTGACGCAGCGTCATAATCATCATCGGCGTTTTCATATCGCACAAACTGAAGACGATCCTCATACCCGAATGGAAACTCGCATTCTCCGTTTTCACACATTACAAACTTTTCATGATAATTTATGAGGAACAGCTTTATTTCTGAAGAGCATAACGGGCATATCTGTAAATAATGAAAACATAATATATAGGCCTCCACTCTCATAGGAGAGAGGGAATTAGAGCTTAGACCCACCACGCTGCTCCAATGCGGGTTGGCGGGCTTTAACGACTATTATCATGTTAGTGATAATAGCCGGGACCGACGGCTTAACGTGCTCTCCGAGGCACGGGGGTGAAACACCACCAACTTCCAACTCCGGGCTGGTACTGAGAATTTCTTAATTGAAAAACCCAATACCTAACAATTTTTATGCCCGACCGGGAATCGAACCCAGGACCTCGTGATCCGCAGTCGACTATACTAACCGCTAGACCAACGAGGCAGTTAATAATATATAAGCAAAAATAATTAATCCCTATTTTGATTTGATAAGCAACAGCAATCATTGTTACAGTCTCTATTGTTGTGATTGTGTGAATTTATGGTATACTTGCTGCCACTATAGATTTTGACCCATTAGAGGCAATTTTGAAAGTTATTTATTATAGCTTAATTTCCCACACAATTAGGTACAACTTTATATCTCTAATTTTTTATACTGTGTCTATGAAATAGATTGATTTGTTTTGATGTGTGGTCCCTTCCGGGTAAAAGCAGGTTTCCTTTTCCATTTCTGTCTATTGGTAGCAATACTTGTCCAATTTTTTCCTGCTATATCAATGATGTTTGAACTTATTTTTTCCTACCTTCCTGTTTGCCTACTGGGCCTTGCCATTTTGATGGTCAATAGGTCCACCTTTTGTCTTTTACCTTGCTATATGCCCATTTCCATTTTTGTTCAAGAGCATACTGAAGAGCGTATATTACTAAAATGTTGAAAGTTACACTGTATCAAACATTTTACTGTAATAGGGCCCCAGGTATAGTATGTAGGACAAATGCAAAGTGATGCTAGTTTTTTAATAATGTAAATGGAAATTTTACCCTAGGTCCTTCTTCAATAATTTGACTATTCGCTTCTGTTTCTGGAATCACCTGAAACAAGTAATTATGTTTAATTTAAATAAATGATTTATTTATTTCATGTAGGACAACTTGTGCCACTTATGATATGTTAAGACTCTCTACCATCGGTTCAGAAGGCTGCTTCTACTGAGAAGAGCCGGCAAGAAACTCAGCAGTTACTCTAAACTCAAAAAGAAAAAGGTTACAATAAGAAAACAATACAACACATACCAGGTACATTATGTTACAAGTATTATACTGACTTGTGGGTCACTGGATGCGAGGCCAGTTGCTTCCATGCAACTTTGTGATTCAGAAAATCATCAATTATAGTGTAAAAACCTCGACTTAACAAATGCTGTTTAACACATTCTTTAAATTTACGTAATGGCAAATCTAGAAACTCTTTGGGAACCTAGTTATAAAAGCGTACATTCGACCCCACAAAGGATTTCTGCACCTTGCACACACGATACAACATATGATCTTAATAATTACAGACATATTGAAATAGGTCTGTAATTATTAAGATCATTTTTATTTCCTGACTTAAATGAGTTTACCATGTTTCATTAGACTCGGGAAGGTGCCTAAGTCTACACATTCGCAAGGGGCAATGTCGCTTATTATGTTTGATATGACTTTCACAGACATACCCACCACCACCAGTATTACCACCACCAGTATTTTTTACCACCACCAGTATTTTTTAATTTTAATAAAACTTAAAGTTTTTTATAATATTTAAAGCAGTGATGTGTCTAAATTCAAATGAAACATTGCACTCTTTTACATTTTCCCTCAATATACTCTGAGCTGCTGTGGGTGAGGAGTTTAGAGAGCCGGTTAACAAAATAGGAACATCCTGGAAAAACTTTTCGAAGGTTTTTGCAACCTCTTTATCAGACGTCAAACAAGACATTATTTTATTAATAACATCTGAATTGAGAGAGCATATTCAGACATTCCTCTTTAGCTTAGTCAAGTCATGACTAATTAGTGACAATGGTTATTCGAAAGAAAGGTTTGGGTAACAGAATGAAATATCCAACAATTCCTATGTAAAGAAATTATGTGTTACTAGTTGATGCCCGCGACTTCGTCCACGTGAATTGAAGTTCTTTGGTACCCGTGGGAACTCTTTAATTTGCCGGGATAGAAAGCCTATGTGTTATTCCAGACTATAATCTATCTCTCTGCCAAATTTTATCCAGATTGATACATCCAGCCAAACTTTCACATTCATAATATTGGTACCTATGGGCAAGGCTAAAAACATGAGACAGGGCTAAAAAGAAATAGTCTTGATAGTTGACCACCACCTGTAAACAGTGGAAGCCGTCGAAAACCTAGCTAACCTTTCATCAAACTTGCTTAAAGCCCAAAACAGACTTGAGAGAGCAGAAATACCAAGAAATAAAATATAAAGTAGTAAAAAGTGCTTACACTCGACGCTGGCGACGCTACGTTGACGTTTTCTTCCATATTTTCCTGTTTTGATAAATTTATTTAAGGTTTTAAGATTATTTAGTATCTATTAATAAAAAAGCCGGCACAACACAAGAGTGGGCAGGTCCTTCTTTTTCTGGTCGGTGGGCAATAAATATATTAATAATTAAGTGTTTAGGTGTTTAGTGTTCTGTGCGGTGGGCAGGGGCAGGTCTGGGCAGAGAGTAGAGACCAGAGACAAGTTAACCAGAGGTCTGGGCAGGTCTATAATCTGAGGAGTCGGTAGAGAGTAGTATTCTTTGCTGAGGAGCATAGCCATAGATTATAGAACAATTTACAATACTGAGGAGTGAGCGATACCTGCTGGGCGATACCAGAGATCATGGAACTAATAAGTACTACGTACAACTGGAATGAGCTCTTGTTAATAAAGTGTGCCGAGTGAGAGATACCATACTGACAGTTGTGTCCATTTTCCACAAGAGTGACCACACTATTTTTGAATTTTGGGATACTTCAATATACGGGATATAAATATATCTCTATGAAGAAATAAAAATCAGCAAATAATTTTAAAATATTTTTATTTATAATGATGTTGATATTTTATATGTAGTGCCTATTGCCTCTTAGTAAGTCTCTTACACAAGTAAGCATTCAGGTCGTCGTCAACCGATGGATGGATGTCCACTGCTGGACATAGGTCTCCTGTAGGGTCCTCCACAAGCCACGGTCTTGCGCCGCCTGGATCCAGCGATCCATTTAGGATCGATAATTACGAAGCATTTAGGTAAAAATAGATAATTATAGGTGATGGTTTAACAAAAACTATTTTTTTATATATATTTTTTTGAAGTCGGTTAAAAATTCAATAAAACTGGTATTGCTGTAAAGCGAAACATAAATTGACTTCTCGAACCATACATATTTGGCTTTTCGAGCCATATATATTTGACTTTTCGAACATACTGGGTATATAAAATTATCAATATGCTCAAATTTTTCATACAAAAAATATTTTTAACTTTGTCGCTCCTTAACTCATCTCATCACTATGCCTGTCTCCATGTTTGAAAATGTTTTTAATTTCATTCTGTAGAGCTACGGTGATACAGCACATACGGTGAAAGAAACATCCTGAAGAAACCTGGACTTGACAGTCTGAAATCACCAACCTGCAGTGAGCAAGCATGGTGATTAATGCTCATGCATTCTCCTAGTGAGAAGAGGCCCTTGCCCAGTAGTGGAACAGTTTTCTCGCAATGTATCATTTTTTGGTAATCTGGAATATGAAAAAAATATCTATCCTGTTATAGTTCGTGTTTCATAGTTTACGATACTTGTCCTGTATACTTGGTACCTAAAATGTCACCCGAATTACTGTAACATTCATAACATATGAACATAGTTAAACACTTACTTAGGAAAAGATAACCCACAATCCGCATAATATTCACTTTTACAAGCTTCCACGATGCATATTTTCACCATTTTTTACAGATAAATTCACGCAATCTTGAGAAATTTCGTCGATCGTAAGATTCATCAAAATGGCCGTTTGTATTGCAACCATCATAGTACATAATAATTCCATGGTTGCAACATTTTTATTTTTATTACTACTACGATATACGCCTTCAACACGAAAACAAGTGAATTATTGACGTACTAATTTTCTAAATGCTTGAAATTTTAATCGGAGGATAGGAGGTGACTAATTCGATAGTATAACCATTTTTCAGATATCTTTTATAAACATACCAAAGAAGTATAATTTTAAATGTGAAATAGCAACACAAAGACCACTGTTAGAAAGGGACACCGCGGTATGTTGTCGATGTCTCACTCGGATTCAATTTTATACTGCGTGCGTATGTCGGTGTCATAAGGATTAAATTTGATTAAAAATATGTTAAATAAGTTTGTAGTACGCATTCCAGTTGTACGTAGTACTTATTAGTTCCATGGCTGTGAATAATCTGTCAATTGTCACTCAGAAGGACTAGAATCCACAGCCGTTAAACCAGTTAAATAAAAAAAAATGTCAATTGTCAGCTGTCAATGTCATAATCATCGCCATTCGCCATTTTCCATTTGATGATTTGTCAATTGATGAATTGAATTTTGAATTTGATTTGTCAAAAAATCTTTTTGTATTGTGCAATCCTATTAATTTATTTTATTGGTATTTACTTGTTAGTGCCGTGTAATAATTATTAATAGTTGGAGCTTCAGCCGCATTTAGCTCACCTCTTTGCTTTGTTTGTAAAAGTAAATCTCATTGCATAATGCCGGCTCGTGCGGTTTGCGTATTGAACGGGGACGTTAGCGGCACGGTGTTTTTCGATCAGAAGGTATTTTTTTCTTGATTATCATGACCTTGCGAAGGATACATAACTGACGTATCAAGTAGTAATAAAATTATTCTTATCGTATCTAACTAGTGCCCATAACAAGTGTTTTGCCTTTTAGAATGTTCAAAGTACAAAGTAGAAGGAGCAAGCAGACTCGCAATTTGCTTAACTAATTTATGTAGCGAGCTAAGGTCAAAGGTGTAAAGAGACACCTTGTCTAAAGTATGTTGTTACCATTACAGGCTCAGCATAGGATAGTACTTATCTACTTGTAGTGGATAAAAAAATAAAAGGAAAACCAATGACCAGGGATATATGTCAGGATAATTTGTTTACAGCTACAATATGCTCATATTATACAAACCATTTCCTAAGATAATCCATATACCTAGGAAATGGAACAAAAACATCTTGTACAACCTTATTGACCACTGAGAAGTAATATTGGTGGAAATGATCAAGGTTTCATAACCTATTAGTTTTTTTTTTAATTTTCAGGATGAGAAATCTCCTGTGGTCCTGTCAGGAGAAGTGAAAGGTCTTGCAAAGGTTGGGACATTACTACAGTTATTGTTATTATGTACTAGGTTATATGTAAGTTGTCTAGAGATAAAACTGTGCCTCCAAATGATTTAAAACTGAAACAAGTGCCAATTACTTGTTTAGTTTTAATTCTACCACTGATTTTGTATGATGAAACATATTATAATAATGATAAAGAATTTGAGTTGTTGTGAGATGGTGATAATAATAAGAATAGAGGCAAGTTTATTGTTAGCTTCTATGACCAGGTGGAGTTAGGATCCCTCTTTACATAAGTTTTACCTTTTACAATTACATAATGCCTCATTATCATTACCTCATTAGGTACTTCTAAAAGTATCCTACTTATGTACCTAAATAAGTGTCCTATCATATTCACAATTATTAGGGGCCCCACATCTAGCTACTACTAAATACAATTTTTTTTAAATATTTTTCTGAATTCAGTATTCTACATAATGCAATTGCAGGCAAGAACAACAACCTAAAAAGGCTGCAGCGCATGGATCTGCAGCCCTATTCATTAACTCGTATATTTTTTATCCATTGAAGGTTTGCTGTGTAATTAAAAAAAATCACAGCAAAATTTCAATCCATGCTTCCATTTTTTGATTGCCACTGAGAGAATAGCGGGGGCAGGGTATAAATTTAAGGACACGTTTCCTTTATGAAATAGTACAGATTTAAACTAAAATTATAAATGCGAAAGTTCAGATGGATGGATGAATGTTTATTGCTCAATCACGCCAGAATAGCTGAACAGATCTGAATGAAGTTCGGCACAGAGATAGATTACAGTCTGGTATATTGATAATCAAAGAGTTCCTGGGGGAACCAAAAAACCTCAAACCACACAGACAAAGTCGCAGGCATTAGCTAGTTATTACATTATTTCTTGTCACACTGCTTTATATATTGTTATTACAGTGCCATTGAGCGGAATAAATAAAGATAATAAGAAACAATGACTTAACAGTAACCTACTGACATTCCTTTCATGACCTTGTATGATAATTACTTGATTTAATTTTATACATACTTAATGTGTGTTACCAAGCATATTAATCTACATACTACTCACAATAGTTACACTTGTGTACCTGTAGTTATCTATATTTAGAAATAGATAAGATGGAAATTGCATTGAAACTGAAAAAGCATTGTGACAGATAGCAATTGCTGTATATACTACTAAATCTTTAATAGGTGGCAATAACAAATTCGCTCAGACCTAGATGTTATTTTGTTGATATTAGATCGTATGTAGATTCTTATTTTTAGGTCTTGTATTATTTGATAGCCTTTGCGTGATTGTGGGTCCAAAGACTAAGAGGTGTATATTATTAAAAAAATTGAGTATTTAAAAAAAAACTTACCGATCACTTATCGGTGAGTCCTAATTAACAATAGGTAATTTTATATAGGTAACTTAATATTTTCTTGATAGTTTGCATGCGCTAATTTTGTAAATGCTGTGTACACTTTTAATTGATATACATATCAGTGAATGTGTCACTTTCTTATGTTATAATTTGTGTGTTGTATATGTATATTGTAAGTGCACCTATTAAAATAAATAAAAAATAAATAAATATTATGTGGGTCTGACAAAATTGTTATAGATTAACCAGTGGCGTGCACAGGGTTTGAAGCTAGGGTAGGCAATAGTTAGTCAGAATACCTATTTATTGACTGTCATGATGAAAAACGAGCAATTTGACGTATTTCCATTTGGGTAAGCAGTGCTTATGGGCCTCTATGAACTGCAAGCCACTGACATTAACTTACTAAGGTATGATACCTTTGTAAGTTAATGCCATAACCGGATCTTACTTTAGTATACAATCAAAAAAATGTTCACAGGGCAAACATGGCTTCCATGTGCACGAATTTGGCGACAACACAAACGGTTGCACCTCCGCTGGTGCGCACTTCAACCCCCAAAAGCTGGACCACGGCGCCCCAGACGCGGCCGTCCGTCACGTCGGCGATCTAGGCAACATTGAGGCCTCGAGCGACAAAGGGGTCACTAAGGTATGCTATCATTGCCCATATGGCGGGGGTAAAAGTTATAATTTTCATCTAAACCTAGATAATACTCGGCTTTTTTTTTTTTAATCCACTACAAGCTAGCCCTTGACTGCGATCACACCTGATGGTAAGTGATGATGCAGTCTAAGATGGTAGCGGGCTAACCTGTTAGGGGCATGGCAGTTATATTAAAACCACACCCCTTCGGTTTCTACACGGCATCGTACCGGAACGCTAAATCGCTTGGCGGCACGTCTTTGCCGGTAGGGTGGTAACTAGCCACGGCCGAAGCCTCCCACCAGGCCGATATACTATATATACTTATATGTACTTATTGCAATTTGCAATACATCTATAGTTCATTGAAGATATTCACGCAAGTGCCAGCAAAGTTACAACTAACAACAAAAATGCCCGAGCATACAAACACACTAATTGACTTTTATAATGATAATGTGGTGGGAGGCTTCGGCCGTGGCTAGTTACCATCCTACCAGCAAAGACTTGCCGCCAAGCGATTTAGCATTCCGGTACGATGCCGTGTAGAAACCGAATAGGGGTATAACTATCATGCCCCTGCATCATCACTTACCATCAGGTGAGATCGCAGTCTTGTAGTGGATTAAAAAAAACTTCTACTCCAATTCCAGGTATGCATCCAAGACTCGCAGATCTCCCTCTGTGGGCCCAACAGCATCATCGGGCGCACTCTGGTCGTCCACGCAGACCCGGATGACCTCGGCATTGGAGGTCACGAGCTCAGCAAGACTACCGGCAACGCTGGCGCTCGCATTGCGTGCGGGGTCATCGGCCTGGCCAAGTCTTAAGCCCAACATTGGCCACATGTTAGTGCCACAAGTTTAAGTTGGCGCTTAACGAGTGCACCTTTACAACTATCTTTACTGCTATCTATCTAGCACTACTTTTTTAGGCATGATTCATCACCATTTTATCCCATTGTTGGCTCAGTATTGAACTCATTCCACGAGGAGACTCGGTAAAAACCGACATCAACTAAAAATAGGTTCTTGAGTAGAGTATCAAATAAACTATTTTTATGACTGGTCTTAAGCATAGATTAACTAAGTGTGAGATCTATAGAGCAAACTTTGACTTTGCTTAGACTTAAGACATGGTTAAAACGTGACAGATTTATGATACTCCATAGACATAGGATTTTTTCGCTGTACATTCTAAGTCTATGTGTTACTCACATAAGTCTGTCTCGTTTTAACTTGTAAAGTCGTTCAAAGTCAAAGTACATCTCAGCATAAGACTTGAGAAAGTGTTTTTAGCTGATGTTGGTTTATTAATACGACCCCTACTCAGGACATTTCAGTAATCATGCCTGATTAGTGTTGAATATTTTACAAAATATATGCAACAATGTTCACAGTGAAAAGTGTAAATGTCACTATTCAGGATTTCCATTTTACTTCCACAAAACATGACCGCCAACTTATACTTGTAGCACTGTATCTGTATTTTTCAACAGTAACCGCAGATAACATAGTACCTATAAGGATCACTCTGCAACAATGTTTAAATAAATAGTGACTCTTGTTACGGTGCAATGAAGTGCAATTCAGCTTGCACAATACTTCAGTCTAAAGCAGGGTTTCCACTGCAAACAGACCAACAAAGAGCTAGCAGGAAGGACTGGTCGAGCCAAAGGAGTTAAGCCATAGAGTCAAAATGAGCTTGCTCATTATGGCAACTGCAAAAACTTGTAACTTACTCTGGCAAATGCAAGACAAGTTCACCAGTTTACTCTCCTACAACGCGACACTGGCGAAATATTTGCGCCCTGTGCATGAGCAATGCCGTTCATTTAATAAGTGAAGTGAACTCTTTGATAGTGGAATTATAATGTGTTGTTCTGGGGTAGAAACTAACCATAAAACATTGGAAAAAGAAACCTGCCATTTATACATAATCCAAATTAAAAGCTGGATGCCAAATTAGAACCTGCCAGCAATCACCTCTAAAGTCTCTTCCATTTTACGTATCACTGGCGAAGTATATTGTATCCATTTGGTACAAATGCAAGCCATAAAATCACGAATTGATATTATGTCTAGATATGGTGTCTGTTCTGCTTAGTGTTACCCTTTTGCAGTGTAAACTTTGCTTAAAACTGCCTCTATTGTGTCAGCTCTCTCAAATTCGTTGAGCCGTTTGATCAAGTAAGCCCAGTAAAGTATGTATTTCTGTTAAATGTATTAGGTTAATATTGGTGTATTGAGGCTGTCCTTTTATACTTCTGAAATGTAAAAAGAGATGGTTTATTCTATATCACAAGCATAATAATAGTAATATTATATTTTATTATAGCTTTAGACATTGATGCATATTTGGTGAATTTCATTTAGAAATCTATATATATAAAAATGAAACCCGTTTTCCTTGGTCACGGCATCACGCGTGAATGGCTGGACCGATTTCACTAATTCTTTTTTTGTTGTATTTGTTATTATTAGGAGAAGGTTCTTACGGAAAAAAATATTAAGAAAATCTCTCAGAAATATTGAAAAATATACATTTAATTTTGCATACTAAGGCGGTACGAAGTTCGCCGGGTCAGCTAGTAGCTTAATAACTTTGAAATGAAAAAAGAATAATTTAATAATATATATCCCATAAAAATAATTTCAAAAGCTTTTTAATATGTTTTATGTGAAATAGCATAATACCTGAGTGTTTGTGGGACATAAAAAACTGGTTTGGGTTTAGTTTTTCAAGGTTTTTACAGTTCTTGAACTGCCTATGTTAAGCATTCCTAGGTGTATTTCAATGTGTTAACTACTTATCTTGTTGTTTTTAATGTGTAGTAAGTAGGTAATTGGTTCAGGACATGATATTATTATTGTTAAAGAATCATATTGGCTACTGGTTTTTCAATAAACACTTTATATTTGAAATTTTGTGTTTATATTTTTATCTTTTGAAGTGTAGGTCTTATATCAAACTTAGTTTATTGATGTACACAAAAGTGTAGTGTACGAAGAATAGAATAGAATTTATTTGTCTGAATATGTGTTACAATGATGGTTACAGTATGAAAAGTTGCAGCATATCCAGTCAGGCAACCCTGACATACAAATTTTTCTTTTTAGTTATGTTTTTGACCGAACGAAGCGAAGGTCTCCGAGTCTACTTGAGTGAATTTGCACTTGTCTGTCTGTCCGTCCGTCCGTCTGTCAGAGCATAACTTCTGAATTACTGAACGTAATTACTTCAGCTTTAAATATAATATGTAAACTAATGGCCTCCAGCCGAATATGGCTTAAAAAGTTATTAAAAATTTGTGTCTTCTCATAGAAGCAAATGCGAAGTAAAATTTTTTTTTATGGCTTTACATAGGGTTGTACATAAGTACTTTACATATTTTTATTTTATTTATTTTTCCCCATAAATTTACGAAATGGGGGGCTTTCAAAGTGGAGATTTTCTAACGTCCAAAGTTGACCTCAGAACTCTAAATTTTCTGAAAGGCTGAGCCTGAAACTTGATCAATCATTTCAATTATATCCTGTACTTGAACAACAAATACTAAAATTAGATAAATATTGTAAGGAAACGAAATTATTTAATTTTTAATGAGCTTCAGTATTTTTAACAGAACTTCACATTGATGTCAATAGATGGCGCCGAGAGGAGGTTCGGGGTGGACCACTAGAGTATTTTAATTGATTGAATAGTACTAACTCCATATTTTACTAAATATTACAAATACAAATTATGCATATGAGACATGGTTGATAAGCCTAATAAGCAGGATCAGAGAGAGCAACGCAAAGGGATAAAACATGACAAATCAGGAGATCCATAGGAGAACAAAAGTTATAAACATAGCTTGACAAGCTCTGAAATTATAATGGGCAGAATTGAAGTTCAAAGAAGTGATAGACATTTGAGGACACAAAGCGCTGGAATGGCGACCCTACACTGGAAAGCATAACTGTGGCAGATACCCCACTAAGTGGACCAATAAGGAAGCCGCTGGATCCAGGCATTGCAAACTAGTGTGTGGAAGTCCTTACAAGAGATGTCCAGCAGTGTCCAGTAAGTAAGATGGATTCTATTTTCATTGAAACAAGTTCATATCAGAAGTGACACAAGTTGTCATATGTGAAATAAATAAATCATTTTTCATTGGTTTTTACTATTACAGAGTTCCAAAAACACATGCAGAATATAGAAACACTAGCGGACGCCCGCGACTTCGTACGCGTGGATCGAGGTTTTGTGGTTCCCGCGAGAACTCTTTAATTTTCCGGGATAAAAAGTAGCCTATGTGTTATTCCAGACTATAATCTATCTCTGTGCCAAATTTCATCCAGATCCGTTCAGCCGTTGGAGCGTGATTGAGTAACAAACATCCATCCATACATCCAGACATCCATACATCCAAACTTTCGCATTTATAATATTAGTAAGAATTAGTAAGATAGTTCCCAAGCAATAAGGGTTTGGAAACTGTAGTTTAATTATTTTACATTGTTCTATTACCTAAAGCCCCACTAATTAAATATAATTTCCCACAATTCCACCTGAAAATAGCTGAAACCAGCTGCTCTCAGATCTGCTAGTTTGGATATAAGAATGAAACTGTACATTCAGCTATGAATATTTTAATTGTCCCACTGAGTATAGCAAATGTGTGTCTTCAGTGAAGAATATATTACAAGAGGCATTTTGTGCTTGAAACATCCTCGGGCTACTGATATCCCACTGCCATAGACTTTCCTCTACACTCTGTATGCTTATTGACGCCCAGTAGTGTTCTAACTCTCTAGATTTAACATATTCTGCTAATAGTTTACAAGTATTTGTTAAAATGTTAGGTGTTAAGAATCCTTTTACTATAAGAAGTGAAATTCTTGATGTTGTAATAGGATTAGTGGCAAATGCAAGACAAGTTCACCAGTTTACTCTCCTACAACGCGACACTGGCGAAATATTTGCGCCCTGTGCATGAGCAATGCCGTTCATTTAATAAGTGAAGTGAACTCTTTGATAGTGGAATTATAATGTGTTGTTCTGGGGTAGAAACTAACCATAAAACATTGGAAAAAGAAACCTGCCATTTATACATAATCCAAATTAAAAGCTGGATGCCAAATTAGAACCTGCCAGCAATCACCTCTAAAGTCTCTTCCATTTTACGTATCACTGGCGAAGTATATTGTATCCATTTGGTACAAATGCAAGCCATAAAATCACGAATTGATATTATGTCTAGATATGGTGTCTGTTCTGCTTAGTGTTACCCTTTTGCAGTGTAAACTTTGCTTAAAACTGCCTCTATTGTGTCAGCTCTCTCAAATTCGTTGAGCCGTTTGATCAAGTAAGCCCAGTAAAGTATGTATTTCTGTTAAATGTATTAGGTTAATATTGGTGTATTGAGGCTGTCCTTTTATACTTCTGAAATGTAAAAAGAGATGGTTTATTCTATATCACAAGCATAATAATAGTAATATTATATTTTATTATAGCTTTAGACATTGATGCATATTTGGTGAATTTCATTTAGAAATCTATATAATATATATAAAATTCAAAGTCCTGACTGACTTATATATCAACGCACAGCCTAAACCACTGGGCCTAAAAACTTGAAATTTTGACAGTAGGTTACTTTTATGACGTACGCGCACACTAAGAAAGGATTTTTCAAAATTCCACCCCTAAGGGGGTGAAATAGGGGGTGAAAGTTTGTATGAAACTCCGTCATTTCTCAAGTTATATCCATGAAACTTGGTATTTTGGCTTTAGGTAATAAATAAAGAAGTACGTGTGTCACAGTTTTTTAAAATTTCACCCCCAAAGGGGTAAAATAGGGGTTGAAAGTTTGTGTGAAAGTCCTTCATTTCTCAAGTTATAGCCATGAAACTTATCATTTGGGCTTTCAGTTAGATATGCAGAAATAAGTGATTTACAATTTTTCAATATTGCACCCCTAAGGGGGTGAAATAGGGGGTGAAAGTTTGTATGAAAGTCCGTCATCTTTCAAGTTATATCCATGAAACTTGGTATTTAAGCTAACGGTTTAAAATAAAGAAATACGTGTTTCACAGTTTTTAAAAATTCCACCCCTAAAGGGGTGAAACAGGGGGTGAAAGTTTGTATGAAAGTCCTTCATTTCTTAAGATATTTTTCAAGTCATATTAACGAAGAAAAAGAAGTATCTGTGTCACAGCTTTTAAAATTCCACCCCCGAAGGGGTGTAATAGGGGTTGAAAGTTAGTATGAAAGACCTTCATTTTTCAAGTTATAGTCATTAAACTTAGCATTTGGGCTTTCAGTTAGATATGAAGAGGTACGTGTTTCACCATTTTTGAAAATTCGACCCCCAAAGGGGTGAACTGGGGGATGAAAGTTTGTGTAAAAGCCCATAATTTCTCAAGATATTTCTCAAGTAATATCAACAAAACTGAGTATTTTAGCTTTCGTTAAAAAATAGAGAAGTACGTATGTGACCAACAGACCAACAGTTTTTCAAAATTCCACCCCCAAAGGGGTAAAATAAGCGTTGAAAGTTAATATGAGAGTCCTACATTTCTCAAGTTATAGCCATGAAACTTGGTATTTAAGCTAACGGTTTAAAATAAAGAAATATGTGTTTCACAGTTTTTCAAAATTCCACCCCTAAAGGGGTGAAACAGGGGGTGAAATTTTGTATGAAAGTCCTTCATTTCTCAAGATATTTTTCAAGTCATATTAACGAAGAAAAAGAAGTATCTGTGTCACAGCTTTCAAAATTCCACCCCCGAAGGGGTGTAATAGGGGTTGAAAGTTTGTATGAAAGACCTTCATTTTTCAAGTTATAGTCATTAAACTTAGCATTTGGGCTTTCAGTTAGATATGAAGAGGTACGTGTTTCACCATTTTTGAAAATTCGACCCCCAAAGGGGTGAACTGGGGGATGAAAGTTTGTGTAAAAGCCCATCATTTCTCAAGATATTTCTCAAGTAATATCAACAAAACTGAGTATTTTAGCTTTCGTTAAAAAATAAAGAAGTACGTATGTGACCAACAGACCAACAGTTTTTCAAAATTCCACCCCCAAAGGGTCCTTCATTTCTCAAGTTATAGCCATGAAACTTAGCATTTGGGCTTTTGGTTAAATATGAAGAAGTACGTGTTCCACCAATTTGAAAATTCGACCCCCAAAGGCGTGAAATAGGGGATGAAAAATTGCATGAAAGTCCTCCATTTCTCAAGATTTTTTCAATTTATATCAACGAAACTTGGAATTTCGGCTATCGGTAAAAAAAATAAGTACGTGTGTCACAGCTTTTAAAATTCCACCCCCAAAGAGGTAAAATAGGGGTTGAAAGTTGGTATGAAAGTCATTCATTTTTCAAGTCAAAGCCATGGAAGTTGGTATTTGAGCATTCGGTTAAATATGAAGAAGTATATTTTTCACCATTTTTGAAAATTTGATCCCCAAGGACGTTAAATAGAGAGTTTGTCCTTCAATCACGCAGCAACGGATCAACGAGATTTTTTGCATGGGTATAGTTAAGGACCTGAAGAGTGATAAAGGCTACTTTTTATACCGGAAAATCAAGGAGTGCCTGTGGGGAAAAAAGCTTAAACCACGCGGATGAAGTCCTGACTTATATATCAACGCACAGCCTAAACCGCTGGTCTTATAGACATGAAATTTGGAGGGTGTGTTTTTTGTGAAGAGTAGGTTTGCACTAAGAAAGGGTTTCTCGAAATTTCACCTCCCAAAGGGTAAAATAGGGGTTGAAAGTTTGTATTATGACATTTTAGCTGGTAAAAGCTGGAATGTCGATTAGCTTTTCTTCTGATGGTAAAGATGTCAAGTACGCATCTCAGTACTCGCTCCTCTACAAAGCTTTGGTGAATTAAAAATAAAAATTCTTTCCAAAAAACCGACTTCCATAGCCACTGTTAAGTAAAAAATGATTAATGATTAATAATTATCAATGAAATTATTTTGAAATCGTTCGAAGGAGTTGAACATCATTATAAATCAGTGGACTCAGTGATTAACAACGATGAAGCCATACATTACCCGGTTGAATTTCTTAACACATTGAAGCCTCCTGGTCTCCCAACTCACATATTAAAATTGAGAGTTGGTGCCCCAGTTATGTTGCTGCGTAATTTAAACCCACCAAAATTATGCAATGGCACCAGATTGCGAGTGAAAACATTGCAACGAAATGTGATCGAGGCAACTATACTGACCGGTTGTTCCCAAGGGGAGTCTGTGTTTATTCCGAGGATTCCTCTTACACCATCGAACTACCCCTTCGAGTTCAAAAGAGTGCAGTTTCCCCTCAAAGTCTGCTTTGCCATGACCATCAATAAGTCTCAAGGCCAAACTCTTAATTTAGCAGGGGTAGACCTAAGGGAGAACTGCTTTTCACACGGTCAGTTATACGTGGCCTGCTCCAGAGTAAGCTCACGGAGCAGTCTGGTGATTCTAGCACCTGAAGGAAAAACAAAAAATATTGTTTACAAAGAAATACTGCGGTAGGTTAGGTGCGGATAGCATTTCGTTGTAAACAATGTTAATTATTATCCACTTCTGGTTTGTTTTGTAATTAGGAAATTATTTAGATCTCATCACACACGCTTTGAGTTCTGTTAAAACCGTACTACTCTCATTCCAGAGATTAGTTTAGTTATAGAACTTAGAACTTCGTGCTTATTGCTTTGTTTGAGATATTGTCAGTTTGTATATTACATACAATTGAGAGGGAGTGACAACGCTTATGATGTTTGTTTCTGAATAAAATGACATTTGGTTCTTGTAGGCCACGCGGGCGAAGCCGCGGGCAGAAGCTAGTCTATATATATAAAAATGAAACCCGTTTTCCTTGGTCACGGCATCACGCGTGAATGGCTGGACCGATTTCACTAATTCTTTTTTTGTTGTATTTGTTATTATTAGGAGAAGGTTCTTACGGAAAAAAATATTAAGAAAATCTCTCAGAAATATTGAAAAATATACATTTAATTTTGCATACTAAGGCGGTACGAAGTTCGCCGGGTCAGCTAGTAGCTTAATAACTTTGAAATGAAAAAAGAATAATTTAATAATATATATCCCATAAAAATAATTTCAAAAGCTTTTTAATATGTTTTATGTGAAATAGCATAATACCTGAGTGTTTGTGGGACATAAAAAACTGGTTTGGGTTTAGTTTTTCAAGGTTTTTACAGTTCTTGAACTGCCTATGTTAAGCATTCCTAGGTGTATTTCAATGTGTTAACTACTTATCTTGTTGTTTTTAATGTGTAGTAAGTAGGTAATTGGTTCAGGACATGATATTATTATTGTTAAAGAATCATATTGGCTACTGGTTTTTCAATAAACACTTTATATTTGAAATTTTGTGTTTATATTTTTATCTTTTGAAGTGTAGGTCTTATATCAAACTTAGTTTATTGATGTACACAAAAGTGTAGTGTACGAAGAATAGAATAGAATTTATTTGTCTGAATATGTGTTACAATGATGGTTACAGTATGAAAAGTTGCAGCATATCCAGTCAGGCAACCCTGACATACAAATTTTTCTTTTTAGTTATGTTTTTGACCGAACGAAGCGAAGGTCTCCGAGTCTACTTGAGTGAATTTGCACTTGTCTGTCTGTCCGTCCGTCCGTCTGTCAGAGCATAACTTCTGAATTACTGAACGTAATTACTTCAGCTTTAAATATAATATGTAAACTAATGGCCTCCAGCCGAATATGGCTTAAAAAGTTATTAAAAATTTGTGTCTTCTCATAGAAGCAAATGCGAAGTAAAATTTTTTTTTATGGCTTTACATAGGGTTGTACATAAGTACTTTACATATTTTTATTTTATTTATTTTTCCCCATAAATTTACGAAATGGGGGGCTTTCAAAGTGGAGATTTTCTAACGTCCAAAGTTGACCTCAGAACTCTAAATTTTCTGAAAGGCTGAGCCTGAAACTTGATCAATCATTTCAATTATATCCTGTACTTGAACAACAAATACTAAAATTAGATAAATATTGTAAGGAAACGAAATTATTTAATTTTTAATGAGCTTCAGTATTTTTAACAGAACTTCACATTGATGTCAATAGATGGCGCCGAGAGGAGGTTCGGGGTGGACCACTAGAGTATTTTAATTGATTGAATAGTACTAACTCCATATTTTACTAAATATTACAAATACAAATTATGCATATGAGACATGGTTGATAAGCCTAATAAGCAGGATCAGAGAGAGCAACGCAAAGGGATAAAACATGACAAATCAGGAGATCCATAGGAGAACAAAAGTTATAAACATAGCTTGACAAGCTCTGAAATTATAATGGGCAGAATTGAAGTTCAAAGAAGTGATAGACATTTGAGGACACAAAGCGCTGGAATGGCGACCCTACACTGGAAAGCATAACTGTGGCAGATACCCCACTAAGTGGACCAATAAGGAAGCCGCTGGATCCAGGCATTGCAAACTAGTGTGTGGAAGTCCTTACAAGAGATGTCCAGCAGTGTCCAGTAAGTAAGATGGATTCTATTTTCATTGAAACAAGTTCATATCAGAAGTGACACAAGTTGTCATATGTGAAATAAATAAATCATTTTTCATTGGTTTTTACTATTACAGAGTTCCAAAAACACATGCAGAATATAGAAACACTAGCGGACGCCCGCGACTTCGTACGCGTGGATCGAGGTTTTGTGGTTCCCGCGAGAACTCTTTAATTTTCCGGGATAAAAAGTAGCCTATGTGTTATTCCAGACTATAATCTATCTCTGTGCCAAATTTCATCCAGATCCGTTCAGCCGTTGGAGCGTGATTGAGTAACAAACATCCATCCATACATCCAGACATCCATACATCCAAACTTTCGCATTTATAATATTAGTAAGAATTAGTAAGATAGTTCCCAAGCAATAAGGGTTTGGAAACTGTAGTTTAATTATTTTACATTGTTCTATTACCTAAAGCCCCACTAATTAAATATAATTTCCCACAATTCCACCTGAAAATAGCTGAAACCAGCTGCTCTCAGATCTGCTAGTTTGGATATAAGAATGAAACTGTACATTCAGCTATGAATATTTTAATTGTCCCACTGAGTATAGCAAATGTGTGTCTTCAGTGAAGAATATATTACAAGAGGCATTTTGTGCTTGAAACATCCTCGGGCTACTGATATCCCACTGCCATAGACTTTCCTCTACACTCTGTATGCTTATTGACGCCCAGTAGTGTTCTAACTCTCTAGATTTAACATATTCTGCTAATAGTTTACAAGTATTTGTTAAAATGTTAGGTGTTAAGAATCCTTTTACTATAAGAAGTGAAATTCTTGATGTTGTAATAGGATTAGTGCATTCAGGTTCACTGTAAGAACTTATATACCCCTCTGTTGGAGATAAATCACCATCGTGGGCCAACATACCGACCCATTCTACAATTTCATCAATATCTGCACCATCTAATGTAGGCACTTCCTTAATAGCAGGTGTTAATTTTTGTACTATCAAGCTATGAGTGGAAACTTTGTAACCTTTATCGCAGAAGTACTTTGCTACTGAAGATGGACATACATTTTCTGCATCAGGTACCCAAGATATATGAAAATCAAACAATTTCAACTTTTCTAAAGCTCTTTTTACTCTATCAATGTTTTTTAAGTCCTTCAAGTAGATTTTTATTTCATAAAACTTGTGCGGACGTTTCGTCCCCTCTAGTCCAAGGGTTTGGTAGATATTTTCAAGAATGTGAAGTGTTAAAATGCCGTCTGGGGTCACAGCTGCACAGTTTTGTATGATACAGTTTGTATCAGTCGATAAGCAATATAATCTTCCAGCTTTAACGAAATTTTGAATGAAAACCGGGTCTAGGAATTCTGTTAAAAGGCAATTTGTCACCTTGTAGTAATCACTGTCTTCTAATAAAGCTTCTTCGATGTTTTGCGGCGTGTGCAACTCATCTGGGCAGGTTATGATAGCACTTTTATAAAAATTGTTTAGTTCTACAATTTTCGACACAGCGTCAAACGTTAAACATTTTTTCTGCGAGGCCACGACTTTCGGAGGTGGAAAATTCCAAACTTCGGGGCATAGCATTTTTAAAAGAAAATCACTGAAAAATACAAAAACTGTTAATTGTCTCTGACCATTCTCTGACAAAAACAACGAATCAGCACGAATCAAAACAACTGAACTGATGAAGTATGAAGTATTCACTATTCAGAGTATATAGACTTGTTGACAAGCAGGGCGACCGCGTAACTTCTGCATAAATCATTGTTACTGTATCAATTGTTGGAATTGGCATTTATGGTATTCTTGCTGCGTCAATAGATTTTATCCAATAGTGGAAGAGTGCCAATCAGAGGTGATTGCGATCGTTACACCGTAGCTTAATCTGAGACTGTAGCTGTCATTTTTAGCCGGTCGCCCTTGTTGTTTAGCATATTGTTGACACCACAGATTAGATAATTGAGTCAAGTGTCAACCATAATCTGTGGTCAAGTGAAGTGACAGCAGACAGCACAACGTTGCTGTCAAAATCAAATAGACAACGACATTTTCACAGTACTTTTTACTTTTTTAGACATTTTACTGCGATTTCATTCTTCCGGTCCGGGCCGGTCTCAATATCGATTTTAAAATTACCAGACTAATTACCAATAGTATAGAATCTGTAAAGCTTTGGTAAAAAGTAGTACAGAAAAGGTATTCGATAGGACACAGAGTACATTGAATATAGGGGTAGTAGGACAAAATGTTATTTTTATTGTAACTCCCTGAATACAATCAACAAAATATAATTTATCATATTTTTTAAGCTGCAACGAGTTCTTTAACTGGCATGGCGACGTACAAAGCCTCGATCGCTTCGACAAAAAAAGCTACGACAGCCTTCACCACTGGCGGCGCCACCTCTTGCATCACATCCTTCCACTGCGCATTAGCGAATTCTAGAACTGGATCACCTGAAATGGAGAGTCCAGTGAGAATAAAATACTAAAACAATTGGGTATTTGACTGCTTACTAGTCAAATAAATAATTATTTTGTTGTGATTATTAAATAGACGATCTCCCAAAAAACGTAAAAACCACGTCCCTGTTAACTAGTTTTATGTTGAATAAAAAAGTGGGTCGAACTTTGATGACGTCACAATTCAATATTTCGTAGAAAATCCCCAACTGAGCACGCGTTTTGACGTTTGAAAAAAAGTTGTTGATTTTATTAGTTGTCAAATACCCAAAACCGTATTCCGCTTTCTTGGTCCAAGCCGATCTTTTATGTCTGTGGTCCAAGCGCCATAAAACATATTATTATTCCTGGTAAGTTAAAGTAGCAGCAATCCTGCTAAGTACTTTAACTTACTTACTGTAAAGTGTCAAGTTAAGCCACCTGAGGAATTAACTAAGTACCTACCTGTTCTTCACTAAATCCATTTTCCTAGACTACAAAAGATTAATCATTCCATTAGAGCACATTATAGTCTTGGAAAGGAATTTCGCTGGTAGTTAACTCCATTGTAGAGCTCGCTTGTGTCTAAGAAGTTGCTTATTCATTCTTGCCTTTCCTTGAAGATAGGTAGATACGGGACAAGAAGCACGGACGTTGAAAGCTCCGTTCCACACCTTAGCCGTTCTCATTAGAAAATATGTTTTGTTGGACCACATAAGATTGCCACATCTGACTATTTCTAGTTGTTATACTTGGCGGCGTACGGCATTGGTGGAGGTCGCGAACATAGGGATGACGTGGGATGAGGTCAAGGGTGTAGCTTCTAACCGCTCGAGACGGCGCAACACTGTAAACGCCCTCTGCCCCACTGGGGGGACATAGGACATTAACACATACTTATGAAAGAACGCCTACTTACCTAGGGCTTTGTTTCCGTTGAAAAGGTTCTCAAAGTTGAACTTGGCGCCAGTGAGGACCTTGAAGCTGTGACGCCACTTGCTGATGTGCCAGTGCGGGAGGCCGTCCTTGCCGGTCACCGTCGCCAAGTCAAACACTGCTTTGATTACCACGTCACCTGACAAAACAATGACATATTTATTGTGATATGATATGTAGGTATTGTGATCATTACACACAGCCAGGGGCGGTCTTAGCCATTGCGAGGCTCTGGGCGGTAGATATATTTTGCGAGGCGCGAATTTAAATACACGTAAGTACCCAATGAAATTTGATACAGATATAGTTTATAAATACCTACGGGGAAGGACATAGACAGCAGTATATGTCCTTCCCCGTATTTGTATGTAGCATGTATATTACAAACAGTAGTTTGTATGAAAAATTAAAGAGTTCCAACGGGAACACAAACCAAAAAAGTGATCTACGCGGACGAAGTTGCGGGCTTCAGATCGTTAAAGTTCGGCTTCAAAGTAAATGTGTATTCATTCTTATACGTTTAGGGTATCGTATCTACATACCTAAACGTATAAAAATGGATACACGAAATTGAGCTCTAATCCAAGGCTGATATGGTTTATTTTACTTTGAAGCCGAGCTTTAACGATTTGATCGGCGATCCTTACATGATTGCACCTGTTATGTTCGGAAGTGTCTACTGTTTCGAAAAAATATCTTATTTCAGCAGAAAAATAAGGCTTGGTAGATAAAATTGGCATATTTTGAAATTTAAACGTCACTATTGTTTTTACCAATGTACTCTGTGCAGTGTGCAGTAAACAATAGTGTGATTGTCAAAGCTCGAAAACAATCAATTGTGACGTCATTCGCTTCTTGGTGTTTGATCCATTATGGCGGATTGTTGTATTTTACAGTTTTATTTTATCAAAATAAATAGCAATCTCATTCGAAATAGAAAAATAAATACGTTTTTTATAATCCATGAATCCTATTTCATTAGATAAATTCATAATTTCATTGATTCTTGGTTACTGTCATCATGCCTATTGAAACTGTGATTGATACAGGTTTTAAGTAATCGTCCAGCAGGTATAACAAGTGAGTGATTCCTCACGTATGTCAATGGAGAAGGGGCCTTTGCCCTCCACGGGAAAGATGAGCAGCCTGCCGGCCAGGATGTACTGCCCCGTCAGCAACGCGCTGCACTTCAGTGTCAGCGACTGCTTCTGCTTCACGGCGTCGTGTCTGTGGACAGAAAACGCAATACCTAATAATCTATACTTCTATCTTTATATTATAAATGCGAAAGCACAGAATAATATAATAGTACTATGGCGAAAGTTTGAATGGATGGATGCGTAGATGGCTTTTTGTTTCTCAATCACGCCAGAACGGATCTGGATTGGCACAGCTCAAAGATAAATTATAGCCTGGAATAACACTTATGGTACTTTTTATTTCGGAAACCATGTTATTCGGAGTTCCCGCGGGAACCATGAAACCTCAATCTACGCGGACGTAGTCGCGGGAATCAGCTAGTAATTATCCAAATAATATTAAAAGAAAAGGTGACTCAGTGATCTATCAACGCTGCTCAAACTACTGGACAAATCGGGCTAAAATTTGACAAACAGATAGCTTATATATGACGTATGAGGTAGGTAAACCTGGACAAATCGGGCTAAAATTTGACAAACAGATAGCTTATATGACGTATGAGGTAGGTAATTAGGTACCTATCCGCTAAGAAAGTGTTTTTTTAAAATAGGGCTTTAAAATTTGTACGAAAATTTAACCTAACGTGATCGAAGCTGCGGGCAAAAGCTATATATAAGTGGCTACGCGTGGGTGGGGTTTATCTTACACGAGCTGATGCCCGCGACTTTGTCCGCGTGGAATAGGTAAGTTTTTTAATTCCCACAGGAAGTCCTTAATTTTCCGGGACAATAAGGAGCCTAAGTCACTCTCCACGTCGAACAGTTTCTTTGTTGCAGCGTGACTGAAGGACAAACCAATAAACAAACTTTTTCATTTATAATACTAGTATGATGATACCTTTAGCATTTAGGTAGGTACCTATCGCACTATCTATGCTTAAATAATAAAAAATGTAAATTGGACGATTTCTGTACATGTATTTTAATTGGAGGAAGTTCTATTATCGATAGAGCCCAAAGCATTTTACTTTTAATTGTTGTCTGTCTGTCCATCCATCAGATTATGTCTGTCTAACTTTCTATACCTATATCAGTTTGTCTGTCACGGTATCAAGTTTTGGTTTATTTAACTCCATAATCCGTCTTTCAATCGATTTTGTAATTTTTAACCGACTTCCAAAAAGGAGGAGGTTCTCAATTCGGCGCGTATTTTTTTAAAATGTTTATTACCGGATATCTCCGTGGTTTCTGAACCGATTTGAATTTTTTTTCTATCAGTCGTTAGAGGAAGCTCTCGAGGTGGTCCCATAAAAAATCCTGACTCCAAATCCTCAACCCTGACACTAAAAAGTTAAAAATAAAAATTCTTTCGAAAAAACCGACTTCCAACGCCACTGTAAAGTAAAAGATAATTTTTATTTCTACCCACTATGTAGACGTCGGTCGGTCGGTTTTTTGGAAAGAATTTTTATTTTAAAAAGTTTATACTTACATCCAAGTTGGTACTATGTTAATACGTGGAGATCAGATAAGTAGTTCAGAGATGGAAGGCGGAACTTCAAAACGATTAACAGCATATTATAATTTAATTAATTACACTCTTGTGTATAACACAGTGCAAGGACAAACAACCTATTTAACTGGCAAAGTGGTTAAACTGTCCCGTACCTATTCATACAGGTCAATATTTACTTGAGCTCACTTAACTTCGTCATGTAGTACCTACTTAAATATTAATTATGTTTGTTCTTAGTTAGAAGCTTCTTCGACACAAAGCGATCGCCCACGAATACGCTTCCGTAGAAATTTTGAATAATTCAGCCTATGGGCGTGGTTTTTATGTACAAATGTTTGTTTGTAACACCATTGTGGAATAATAGTAGATTATTAACCAAGGGGATAAAGCAGTGTCTTCTGTCGCGGGTGACGATTTAAATCGCGAGCGTAACGAAGGACTCGAGGTTTACTCCCGAGCGTAGCGAGGGTGTTAAAAACTTAAATCACGAGCGAAGCGAGGGACTTAAGACGAGTCCTGAGTGTAGCGAGGGATTTATGTTCACCCAAGACTAAGACAGCTTTATCACCGAGGAAAATACTCTACTTTTCGTACCATTTGCGAAAAAATTAACACAATAATAATATGAGATAAGCATTTATTAAAAATAATGACAATTAAAAGATTTTTAGAACATTAACTTATTTATAAAAATAAATTAAAATAAACTTAACGTTTATGTAGGTATTTGAAGAAAACAAAAACGCGGCAAATTACTAGACTAATATTTTTTTGTCGGAAAAGCAAAGGCATCAAGCTCATACGGCCTCGTCGGTTTTCGTAATTTTATTTAATAATCATAACTGCATAATAAATGCGTATTCCTTTTTCAAAAATATGTAATAAATAATGCTTTTTATACAAACTCAATGGTGTAAACACAGATGTAGTTCAGTATAAATTTCGGTAAGTATTCCAAATTTAAATCACATTCTCCCCCTAGAGGATGAATGAAATTCAGTACAATTTTCTTTCCCTGTTTTTAACAGATTAAAAATGACTATTGTTATGTTCGCTTTTTGTGGCATAGAATGTCACTTTTTTGAGCAAGTGGTACGAAAAGGTTCTTTATTTCATTGCTTTTGCCAATAATTGCAAAAAGTGCCCGTTGGCTGAATATTCTTGCTAAAACCACAGAATGCGCAATAGGACAGCTAAAATTGCGCATTTTAGCCAACTTACTATGATTACATAAGGCATATTGTTTTAATATTGTTGACGTTCTTGTTTCAGAATTATTAATCCTTATTTTAGAGAGGAGTCAAGGTAAGTACCTCATATTAGTGTAATTTTAAAACAATACTGCTTCATGCGATGATAGTATGGCCCCTGCACAAGAGTGCAGTAGGCCAGAGGATCAGCCTGGCTGTCCAGCGCGGAAGCATTCTTGCCACAATTCCACGCGGGCATCTATACCTACTAATATTATAAATGCGGAAGTTTGAAGGGATGGATGAATGTTTGTTACTCAATCACGCCAGAACGGCTGAACGGATCTGAATGTAATTTGACACAAGGAAAAGATTATAGTCTCGAATAACACATAGGCTACTTTTTATACCGGGAAACGAAAGAGTTCCCGCGGGAACCAAAAAACCTCCATCCACGCGAATGAAGTCGCGGGCATCAACTAAGGTAACGGGCCCCTAGTTCGTGATAGTACGTCATTTCGTTAGTTTTTTTTCTGGCGCAAAAAATAAGCAATTTAAATAATATTTATTTAAATTATACAACTTTATAAAGTCTCTATCATTTAAACTGGCTGCTAAACTGAAAGCAATACGACCCTCGAAACTGTCAGCCGGCCACGAACAGCTGTGGGGCTTGCTTTTATGACTCGTCACCGTAAGGGTAGCGCTCGTATTTCTTAAGCTTACAGAAAGGCATAGCTAAGTCCATTTGAATAAAAAATTTAATAGGGCTTTTATGTGTTCCTTTACAATCGATTTGACTCGGAAAAAGTTAAATAAAAACATAGGATTCCTTTAAAATTGCAATAAACCGACTCACGAAATAGCGGTCATTTTATTTTTCATGTGTACCCTAGTTCGTGACACTACCTAATTAGGGATATTCGAGATACATTTTTGTAGCTCGTGCGTTTATATAATAATTAAGATAATTTAGACGTAAATTGAATATCAAATAATGTATTTAATTAAGTTTCTTAGGAGCTAAATTCGTTATATGTTTTGTTCACTAGAATTCTTATAAAACGAGTTTGAAGGTGACCTGAATTTACATTTTGGAGGTAAATTCGCACAGGTACTTCAGCTTATTTTTGTTTGTTATTCGATTTATTTTATTTATATAGGGCAGTTAATAGTTAATTTACATAATTTTAAAATGGTCTAAAAAATTTAATGCTGGAATTTCCAAAAATCAATATCACGAACCAAGGGACAGTCTATTTTGCTATACATTTCCCCAAGTTCGTGACAGATATATCTATAGTGGTAGGCTACTGTAGGTAAGGCACATACCACTGGTATCGCAATATATCCATACTTCTTATCTTACTAATATTGTAAATGCGAAAGTTTGGATGTATGGATGGATGTTTGTTAGTCAATCACGCCCGAACGGCTGAACGGATCTGGATGAAATTTGGCACAGAGATAGATCTGGATCGATCTATTCCAGAGTCTGGAATAGCACACAGGCAAATTTTTATCCCGGAAAATTAGAGTTCCCGCGGGAACCAAAAAAATTGTCTCTTTAACCGATTTTGATGAAATTTGGGATAGGCATAGTTTGTATCCAGGGGAAGGACATAGGCTACTTTTTATCCCGGAAAATTGAAGAAATCCCGCTTGAATCAGAAAGCCTTAATCCACACGGACGAAGTCGCGGGCATCATCTAGTTAATAATATATTCTTTAATAAACCAAAGTTTCAAGCAAGGGACTAGCTTCGTTTTAATTTTAAGTTTCAAGTAGGTTAGTACCTAATAAAAGCTGTCATTCGGCTGAATCTCACTCTCACATCTTTTTTATTAATAATTATTATTAAAAAATATTTTTATCCCGTTCTTAATTATAAAACCTTTTAAATAATTATGTTTTTATTAATAAATAATCGTAACTCACTGTAAAAACTTTATCACGAAATAGGGGCCACGAATTCACGAACTTATAGGAGCAGAGCAAAATTTTATCACGAAATAGGGTTCAAACAAGAGGTCCACAAATAAATTAATATTAAAAAAACTACGCAACAAAACTACATAATTCATACATTCAATTACTGGCTAAATACCAATATTCAACACACAAAAGCTTTCAAACTGATATCATGTTTATGAATATATTTAAAAAATCTTAAAGTCTTGGGAGCCTTAATATAACGAAAAAGAGTACAATTACGTTAGTGATTTTTATATAGTAATTTTTATTTTTTTTATCCACTACAACTTAGCCCTTGACTGCGATCTCACCTGGTGGTAAGTGATGATGCAGTCTAAGATGGTAGCGAGCTAACCTGTTAGGGGCATGGCAGTTATATTAAACCCATATAGGTACCCTATTCGGTTTCTACACGGCATCGTACCGGAACGCTAAATTGCTTGAATTAGGTTAAATTAAATTAGGTTAGGCTAGCTAGCTTTAAGTTCTATTGTATTGTTTTCAATAAAAAAATTGTTGTAATATTCTTCAAAGTTGTATCAAATAAAATATAATCAAAGCAAATAAATAAAATTGGTAACTATGTTTTTTTACTGTGACTATGGTGGTCAAATTCAAAAGCTGAATATATAAAATCTTTTACCAGATGCATATTTTATTAATAAGCGTTAATATTGGCTAATTACCTGTCTGTTGGTCTGCCTCAAGGAAAATATTCATCTCATGTCAGACTATCAAACTATTATATTATTTATATTATGATTAGTGTGATTTTATTAAAGTATTTTAATAGCCTTGTTACGAGAATAAAGAGCCGTCGAAAATAATACATAATTACTGAGGTGAAACAATAATTATTATTTCTTAGTTTTAATTATCCTTAAAATTACATAACCATTCTATTTATTTTAGTCGATATACCTACTAATCTCCACAGAGATTAACCATCTATGCGGGAGACATCGACCAATACCAGTAATACACAACTCACAATTGTGTGCGCAAACACAAACACTCGACTAACCCGGATCGGTCGGATAATCCGCCATAACCAGAGAGAGATCAGGCGCAAGATAGACGCCGTCTCTACGTGCTCTCCGAGGCACGGAGGTGAAACTTCTTAACTCTAGGCTAATATTGAGAATTTCTTGTCAGAAAAAGCTTAGGTATACTTATCGAATCGAACCTGAGACCATCGTCCGCAGTTGAACATGCTAACCACTTTTTACGGTCTAGAACTCTAGACCAGCGAGACATTAAAAGTTTTACCAACTAGCAATAAATATTTCTTACTTCTGAAATCATTTTTGCACACCAAGTTTGGCATAATATGTAGATAAGTTTTAATATAAATACCTAGGTAATTATATGTTGCCCGTACCATATTCTTGCAAAAATAAAAACGATTATGATTATGATTAGCGTGACTACTGATAACGGAACCCTACCTGCGGGTTTTGACACGCTTGACGCTTGACGTCTGTGTGTCTGTGTGATCAAACTTTACATTATTATATCAATAAACAGGTAACCTACTAATAGGTATACTATGAACTGAGGGCTTCTATGAATAATTAAATACCCGTTTTCAAGATATGGTTACTAATATTACTAGTGGTTCGCCCCGAACTGAGACCTCGCGGTATCCATAAGATAGTTTTAACCACGGAATAGATAAAGGGAGATTAACTATACGAGATATATTGTAATAGTTAACTTTTAACATTAGACGCAAAAGAGCTAGAGTTAAACTTTTACAGAGCGCCATCTATTGACATCAATGTGAAGTTCTGTTAAAAATACTGAAGCTCGTTAAAAATTAAATAATTTCGTTTCCTTATAATATTTATCTCATTTTAGTATTTGTTGTTCAAGTACAGGGTATAATTCAAGTTACAGGCTCAGCCTTTCAGAAAATTGAGAGTTCTGAGGTCAACTTTGGACGTTAGAAAATGTCCACTTTGAAAGTCCACCATTTTGTCAATTTTACGAAGAAAATTTTAAAAAATTTTTTTGGACTCCATTCCTAATTATCTTTAAAATGATCTTACCGCAACCCTATGTAACGCTATACAAAATATTTTACTTCGCATTCGCTTCTATAAAATAAAGATTTTTATAACTTTTTAAGCCATATTCAGCTGGAGGCCATCGGTTTACATATTATATTAAAATTTGAAGTAATTACGTTCAGTAATTCAGAAGTTATAAGGCTCTGACAGACGGACGGACGGACGGACGGACAAGTGCAAATTCACTCAAGTAGACTCGGAAACCTTCGCTTCGTTCGGTCAATTATTATTTTGTTCTTAAGTATGAATAATTATTATTATTATAACTCAAAGCATCTTATGTAGGTAAATATTTTATGACGTGTACCTGTTTTAAAATTATACTTCTTACTAATATTATAAATGCGAAAGTTTGGATGTATGGATGTCGGTATGGATGTATGGATGTATGGATGGATGTTTGTTACTCAATCACGCCCCAACGGCTGAACAGATCTGGATGAAATTTGGCACAGAGATAGACTATAGTCTGGAATAACACATAGGCTACTTTTTTTCCCGGAAAATTAAAGAGTTCCCGCGGGAACCACAAAACCTCGATCCACGCGTACGAAGTCGCGGGCATTAGCTAGTTGATTAATAAATTGAAAAAAAGTTACTCAAGCTCGAACACAAAATAATTAAGTTCCATTTCTGCTCGACTTTAAGTACTATATTTGTTGTCTTTTTAACTTAACATATTAAAGACTCGAACGCGGGTAGAGCTCGTCATGGGTTCAAAATTCATCGAAAAATCTTCTAAGTAGATAAAAGCCTATAGTGTTATTCCAGAAATCCAGACTATAATACCTATCTATCTCCCGATCACATTAAATCATGATGACGACGCCAGTGAATAAGATCAGCAGGAGTCGGGAGCGGAAGCATAGCATTACCACCCCCCCTCCACTTCAACGCACCTCGCAGAGAGCTGTACAGTGTACGATACGCGGCCCGCAGTCGAGCAGCGACCGCGTCCCGTGAACAGGCTCATGAGTAAGGGCCCTGAACGGGTTCGAAACTAGTCACAACTACTAACTACGAACTAACTAGAACTAGATAACACGTTTTTATGTTATGTATAGTTATAATATCTATCTTTGTGCCAAATTTTGTTCAAATATGTTCAGCCGTTCTGGCGTGATTGAGTAACAAACATCAATCAATCCATTTTGTTTGTCATTTTCTATGGATTCGTTTCGCGTCGCGTATCGTTGCGTCGCTTCCGTCAACAGGTGAGGGATACTTTAGTAAATGGCACGTGATGTATTAGTATAATAGTACGACCAATGATATTAGTACGAATGGTAGTAGATTAATGTTTTTTGCTTCGGAAGTCAACAATGCATTGTATGTAATTTACGTGTAATTACACTTTTTGTCTTTAAAACCGGTTTGCTGGATTGCACTCTTCTCACAGATATTTAAACATTTATTATAATTACGCTTGTAACATAATTATATTTAAAATAATCTAAGTAAGCTAATTTATTTTTTGTTTAATGTTCGTATTTATAAAGGTACAGTATAATATATTTCAAAAGTTTTTTGTAGTGAAAACTTCTTTAGCCACGTTGAGCACTTTTTGGTAGGGGGTAAAATTGTGAATTCGCGTCACCGACACCGACCTCGTCGTTGTTACGAAGACAAAAGGTCCTAAATATAAATATACTACATTCATTCGTACATTAAACTTTAATGTTTAATTCTTATAATTTTTATCCACTACAAGTTAGCCCTTGACTGTGATCTCACCTACGTGCGGAGGTCCCGGGTTTGATCCCCGGCATGATCAATTTGGGAATTTATAATCTTGTGTCGGTAGAAAAAGACGTGCCGCCATTCGCCAAGCGATTTAACGTTCCGGTACGACGCCGTGTAGATACTAGATACCGATTAGGGGTATGGGTTAATTATAACTGTCATACCCCAAACAGGTTAGGTCCCTACCATCTTAGACTGCATCATCACTTACCATCAGGCGAGATCGCAGTCAAGGGCAACTTGTAGTGGAAGAAAAAATAAACTTTGTCATTTTGGTATATACTGGGGAATGGAAATACCTATGGAGCAAATAACAATGATACTTGCACGGTGCACCCATTGAAGTAATAATAATTATGTAGGTATACTAACGTTAGTACATTATACCTCAATGCTGGCACCTTACTCGTACCTATTCAGTGCTTGCACCCAAGCAAATCTCCCATTTTTTATGTAACGAATAATTAGAGTCATTATTTATAGCAGGTAATTGCTGCTGAGAAACCAACTAATTATTTTTTTGTAAATGTTAAGGGCAGATCTTGCGGAAATTCGGCATGCGGAAAAATGTACGCGTTTCCGGACAAATTAATTGAATTTTGCCCGATTGTACCCTCTGGACACAACTGGGATTACAAAAATCTATCATTCCCTATCTAGCTAGTGACAGCTGGGAATAATTATCTATACTAATCCATACTTCTAAACTAATATTATGAATATAGAGTGTGTCTGTCTGTCTGCTACGCTATAACGGCCCATCATTCCAACATATTTTGATGAAATTTGTTACCGGGATAGGTTTTTATTCCGAGGTAGGAGATAGACTTTTTTAATTTATTTTATAATATAGTGAGCAAACGAACAGGCGGGTCACCTGATGGTAAGTGATTACCGCCGCCCATGAACATTTGCAGCACAGGAACTGTCAATGCGTTGCTGGCTCTTGAGATATTTGTTTATCCGCCCTGTGAAGAGCCCCACATTATAATCATAAGGGAACACAGAAGATGGAAGCTGGTTCCATAATTTGCAGGTACGAGGCAGAAATGACCTGGAATAACGGGAGGTGGAAGAATACCAGGCATCCAGGTGGTGATATATATATGAAATTTCCTGAAAAATAAAAATTCATCGCGAAAATTTTATGCGGGTTTTGTGCACTACGCGTTTATCAGTAGGTAATAATGTCCTCCCGACCGGATTTCGGCGCATTATCTCCAGAGATTGGCCATCTGCGCGGGAGATATTATAGTGCATAAGTGTGTGCGCCTACACATAATGCATACACAGGTGCATTGTCGGTTCTTTTACTCTCATAGCCCAATGGGACGGAAAATCCGACACGACCGGAGAGAGATCAGGTGCAGGACCGACGACTTTACGTGCTCTCCGAGGCTCGGGGGTGAAACACCGCCACCTTCCTAGCTCCGGGATAGTATAATGAGAATTTTTGTGAGAAAAACCCAATACTTGTTATGGTCCGACCCGGGACTCGAACCCGGGACCTCGTCGGCCGCAGTCGAACATATTAACCTAGTTAACCAACGGGGCAGTCAAGCCTGTGTTAAGTCAAGTGTTTGTAATGAACTTAATTTAACCCTGGCCTTGTGTTATAGGAAACGTTTAGTGGAAACCTTGAAACTAACCCGCATATTTAGGGATCCGTTCAAAAGGTAAAATCACACGAGTATATGTAAAATGCCCCTTAGATATGGTGTGGATCTGTCTGTCCATCCGCTACACTTGCTTGTTGCAGTAAATTATACTTATTCTAATTATTCTAGTAAATTATCCTTATTATTCTATCAATTTGGAAAAGATTTAAATAATCCGATTTAAATAAGCGAAAATGTTTTTGTCTATCTGTCTATTTGTCTGTTTGTTGTGCTATCACGGCCCATCTGTTCACCCGATTTTGATAAAATTTAGTACAGAGATAGTTTGCATCCCGGGGAAAGGCATAGGCTACTTTTTTCCCGGATAATTAAAGAGTTCCCACGGGGATCAAAAATCGTAATCCGCGCAAACGACATTTAATTTTAGCTATAGCAACTATATATAGCCTATTCTGTGCTTAAAGTAATAAATTAAGTACATTACGTGCCTACTGTAAGTTGTTTCTTAGTTTTGTATGTTAGTAAGTTGGTCATTACAGATTTATTTTCTTTAATCTTGTAGTGACCGACTGCGATTTCTGGCCGAAGCCGAGGCCAGTAACTCGGTTTTCGCCAGAACCATCGGCCGAAGCGTCGCCTCCTACATTGCGCTCTCATGCATTCATACCCTAATTATAACAATCAGTTAAATTTCGGCGCTCGCTAGAAACTTTTGTATTTGGCCAAAACTTCGGCTCATTTTGAAAGATGAAGGTGTTTTTAGGCCGAAGTTTCGGTCGGACAATAATTTACTACCAAGGGTCACTGGTAGAGATCTCATATAGAGATAAGTTATAAGCTTCTTTGTCCATTATGTTTCTGTTTTTCTACGTAGTTTATAACTTTTTTTAGTACGAAAAGCTGCTCAACCGGTTAATTAAGTACCCGTTTAGTCGTTACTTGAACGGAACGACTAAACTTTGTTTAAAGTTTGAAAAATCAAACAAAGTTAGTCTACATGGTTACTGTTAGACGGAAAACAATTTACATATAGAAAGAAAGAAAGAAAGAAATATTTTATTCACCAGTGGGGTCACATACAAAACTAGATACAAATGCACTTTCGTAGGTATCACTTCTATGATTTTGTAGAGTGGCAACACTGGTCAGGGACTCTATGATTGATTGTATTATAAAAATAATAATATGGTGGACGTGTTTCTGCACAGACCACTCAGTGGTCTGTGTGTTTCTGTGTGTAAATTGCTAATCAAGTATGATTATATGCTTATCGAGTGTTTTCTACTTATTATTACTTAGATGCGGACTGCGGCGATATGCATAATATGACAAAAAGTCTTTTACATAAACATATGGCGTTTTATTTTTAAACTATAACATGGGAGAGTATAATAATACAGCAATGCGTTTCACTGTCTGCTACAGAATCTGAATATGTTTGTCTTTGCCAAGCGGCTATGGAGGCGGTATATTTACGTAAATTGCTAGGTGAACTCTCTTAGTAAATGATGATTGTTGGATTAATAGTCCAGTTGGGTTGTACAATGACAATCAAACCTTTTCAGATTTTTTTTAATCCACTACAAGTTAGATCGCAGTCAAGGGACTGCGATCTCACCTGATGGTAATTGATGATGCAGTCTAAGATGGTGGCGGGCTAACAGGGGCAATTATATTAAACCTATACCCCTATAATCGGTTTCTGCACGGCATCGTACCGGAACGTTAAATCGCTTGGCGGCACGTCTGTGCCGGTAGGGTGGTAAATTAACCACGGCCGAAGCCTCCCACCAGGCAAAGTTGTAAATAATAAAAAAATTAGAAAAGTACTCACTTTATGCTCTCCAAACTGCAATCTTTGATGCCGGTGAGGATTGAGTCCCTGAAGACGAGTTTGAGGCCTGCGTGGTCGCTCTCGATGAGAGGGATCTTCATGGGGTCCACGGGTTTGATTCCCAGCTCGGGCACGCCGGCTGCGAACACAGCGATCGCGGCTTTGCTGGACGAGGTCAGGCATACGGAGTCGCCGGGCTTGCATGGTGTTATGAGTGACGCTAGAATAATAAATAATTATGGATCTAACTAATTTTTGATGTTTTGTAAGATGGTGATAAAAAACCCGGATAAGTTTATTGAGGGCTCTTCTCAGACCAGGGGCGCGTTTGGTACCCTCGTAGCTTTAGTTTTAGATACCGTAGCTAATTATAATTTATAAACATCTAACATCCTTGAAGTTCATAATTTCATAAAGTATACTGTGTATTTACCAATTTTGAATAAACATATTTTGACTGAAGTGATCATACTTAGGTACCTAATGCCCACGACTTCGTCCGTGTGGATTGAGTTTTTTTTGGTTCACGCAGGAATGCTTTAATTTTCCGGGATAAAAAGTAAGTACTTTGCATATGTGTTATTACAGAGATTATATCTATCTCTGTGCCAAATTTCATTCAGCCGTTCTGGCAATTGAGTAACAAAGATCCATCCATCCATCCATCCAAAGTTTCACATTCATAATATTAGTACAGATAAAAGCAAAGATTACAAAAGCTTACCCGAGGTAGAATAAGCACCGAGCACTAAATAAAATAAGGAAATGATTCTCAACATTTTAACAGGTTATTAAAAAATGCCACTACAGAAACAAATAAAAGATTATAAACAGGAAGACTGCGCAAGGATGCGGCTGCACTAGTAAGAGGTTAAGATCTATTCGCTCACTTATATGGACCAACAGATGTACTGACATCATTATATACCTACTGTTAAACTATACCGCTTGACCGTCCGTGGATTTGTAAAAAATGTTTTTCTGTACCTATCATCAATTTTTGAAGTGAAGACTTCTTTAGGCGCTTTGAGCACTATTTGGTAGGGGGTACACTTGTGGATTCGCGAAGACCGACATGCTCGCGAACAGCGACATGCTCGCGTTGTTACGAAGACAATAGGTCTTAAATATAAATATACTACATTCGAAATTAAACTTTAATGGTTTATTGTTAAGGTTTATATTTTTAACCGACTTCCAAAAAAGGAGGAGGTTCTCAATTCGGCGCGTATTTTTTTTTTAAATATTTTTTTTACAAAAAAAAGTATATATAATATTATATTCGTTTTCACTTCTATCGGCAGTCCCTATGACTGCCAATTTTTTTTATTCCATTACGTGAAAGACTGTGATCTCACCTGATGATAAGTTATGCAGTCTGAGATGGTAGTGGGCTAAATTAATTGTGGTATCGCAGTTATATTATACCCCTGATCGGTTTCTATGTACGGTATCGTGCAGGAACGCTAAATCATTTGACCACACTAGCTACAGCTGAAGCCTCCCACCAGACCAAACCAGAGAAAATTCTTGGATTAGGCGTTGCTTTGCAGAAATCCATGATAATCAAGGAACAAGAAGCTTAATTCGCTATAATTCGCCAAAGCAAACAAATCTGTGTGGTACAGCGTGTAGCTTAGCTCGAAAATGCTCGATAGAAACTAAAGGCCCATATGTATATTAAGTATTAACCGACGTCTTGACCATAGATTGACTGATAATTAAGATCGTGTTCTTAGCTGATGTCGGCTTATTAATTAATTTCACAAGCTAGGATTACTTATCTGGGAATGCACGGTGAAGATTTCATATTTTTTTTTCGATTTTTTTATGTAAGTAGACCATATTTAGTTTTTCTTTTTACACATCAAAGCAAGAGCTCAATAAGTGAAAATTCATCTTAAATAGTTTAAGTTATTGTGTGGGGGCTCACATATTATAAACTCCATAATGATTTAGTTTTTGCCTGAAACTGCGTTGCCAAGGCTTTGCCGCATTAACTAACCTGTTTCTCAACAATTTCCTCGCTAAAGGTTGCCTGTGAGAGATCGCTTTAGAGATAAAGCTGCCTTTTCGCACTCACTTACCAGTTTTTGTTTCATCTTTGCATGTTCCTTTTTTTCGTGTTTGTGTTTTATTCGTATTCATGTAATACAATTAAATATGTGAATAAGTTCCATCCTGGTAGGTACTATTTAGTTCTGACTATTTGATTTCAACTACTTGTATACAACGTATATTATTTATAAGCACAGGGGTTTAATCCTTGGCCACGCACTTTATTTTCTGAGTTATGTTGCTTGCACTCATACACACACTACATAAAATGTCATCAAAGCTGTGTGAAGTGTTTCAATCTACACTTGCCAGCGTGGCCCTCCTCATTCTGAGAGGGGACTCGAGCTGATGTATAGTCAGTCGATGAAGCTGTAGGTGTATGTAAGAGTTGTTCCTACCCACTTTGAATCATAATAATACTACCATAGATGCGATCTGCACGATAGGCTAACTAGAGGCCGTAATAAGCTCGTGACTCCATCGCTCCGCCTCAAAAAGTCAGAAGGTGAATGGGCATTATTTTCTAGATAACAAAGTTCCACCACCTATTTTGGACTTGAATAAACACAAATTTAAGAAATCCAATAAAAGTATGCTCCTGAAAAAAGCTTATTATACTGTTGAAGATTATGTAAATGTTAAAGGAGCATGAATTTGATCGCTCCAGCAATGCTAAGGACAACGGCTACATAAGTACACATTGATATAATAATTGTAAATGAATTACAAATAATTCATCTCGAAGAAACTCTTCTTTCTTCTGTTTCTTGCTGGTTCTTCTCGGTAGGAATGGTATTCCGAACCAGTGGTAGATTCACTTGACGATTCAAAAGTAAAAAACCTTTGATTTTGATTTTACTATGATAAATGTGGAAGTTTGTTAATTTGTTGGTTTGTCCTTCAATCACGCTGCAACAGAGTAACAGATCGTCGTGATTTTGAAATGATAACTTCTAATGGGAGGGTAAGCCGCTTCGTAATGTAACGCGTTACATGGCGTTACGGCGCCAGTCTGTCTGGATTCCCTCTTTCTCACGCATACGGCAGCAGTAGACACTAGACAGGCTCCTCCTCTCTCAATCTAACCCACAGCGCTAGCCGTATTTCGGACAGACTAATTAATAAAAGATTTTTCACACCACATGCTCGACAATGCCGAATTATATGTCATATAAACCTTACCGAAAGCAAGACATTATATCTCTTGGCTTTAGCCGGGTTATAATGTTCTATTGAATTTCATTATAACCCGCTGGTCAATAATGTGATTTTCACTTTCATAATTCTTATTGCAATGTCGATAAAGTCTAATTTCGCTAAACAGAATGTGTTCTCAGCGGGCGCGGCCAACTCGATTTTCTAAAACCGAACCCGTGGCCCACTAGATTCGCTCTGAGACGAACTTCATTTGTTTGTCAAATCGAGTAGGCCACGCCAGCTGAAAGAAGTGGCTAAGTACATAGGCCGTGGCCCACTAGATTCGCACCGAGACGAACTTCGTTTGTTTGTCAAATCGAGTAGGCCACGCCAGCTGGAAGAATGTGCTATAGCCGTAGCTAGTAGTACCTTTAGAAGATTCTATCACAACTCAAATAAACTCTAGCTCAAACGTACCAAACTCGATAAACGTACCAAATAAAAATATAACGTTATCTTTCCATAATTGGACTAATGTCTACAATATCAATTTGCACTTTTAATTTGCTGTAATAAACACTATCTACTAAGCCTGGTTTTTTATTGTCTCGCATAAAGTGAGAAAAGTAGAGTATACACCACGGGGATAAAACTGTTTTTTTCTTGGGCGCTTGAATCCCTCACTGCACTCAAGACTCAATATTAACTTATAACACCAGAAATTTATCAACCTACTAGAGCAGCTATGTGCCATAAAACCGATTCCGAGGACCAATTATTGTATTTAAAGTAAATCGTTATCATTTGACAGCATAAAACATACTTGAACTGTTTAAGGAGTACCTACATACATGCTTTTTGACGTGCATGCTATGAACTCCTAAATCAGGTCGAATTATTCGAATCGTTTGACAAACGATTTAGACGATTACGATTGCCTTTGCCTTACACAATCGGAGGCTTGATGTAAAAGTTCACTAGTATAGTGCTTTTAAATTAAATGTTATTCTTATATGTGTTGTTAATGTAATGAAATTATATTTCATGTAGGATAACTTGTGCCGCTTAAGATGTCAGGACTCTACCATCGGTTTGGGAAGAAACACGTCTAAATTGGGGCCTATCCTACTTTTAATTTTCTGTCTATCTTTTCTAGTACAATCTATCGGGGTTGGTCAAGCATTTAGACTTACTGGATTTTGTTCACCGCTGTCCTAAACAATAGCCTCGCGTTGAGCCACTGGCGAAGGTTCGTCTACGGCCTGGGCATTCATTTACCCTTTAACTTGCTTTGTATAATAAGTATCATCTCTATACTCACTCGTTGTCCTAGGTCAGCGACAGAGGCCCTGGAGAGTGATATAGGCATTTTGTCCCGGAAAAATAAAATTTCTCCAGGATTTTTAAGCCTAAAACCAAGCGGACCATTTCGCTGCCAACATCTAGTAATCCTAATCTACACTTATCTATACAGTAATATTATAAAAGCGAAAGTTTGGATTGATGGATGGATGGACGGATATTTGTTACTCAATCACGCCAGAACAGCTAGACGGATCTGGATGAAATTTGGCGCAGAGACAGATAACACATAGGCTACTTTTTATCCCGGAAAATTAAAGAGTTCCCGCGGGAACCAAAAACCTCAATCCACGTGGACGAAGTCGCGGGCATCAGCTAGTAATAATATAAAACTTGTAAATTCACTTGAGATTCACTTGAAGATTCGAAAACATCGAGTACGTTAGGTGTTCTATATATTCAAATATTTGTTGCTCCATGATCCAGCTCAATGTAAAATAACGTCTGGTGAACATGAGCTGAATGATGCATGCTCTTAAATTATACATCAATGTGCATGTTTATAAATAACACCAATTGTACCTACTGTCATTATATTTTAATGTTTAATGTTATAAAAATGTAAATTATTTAGTAATTTAGCTGTCTTTAATAGAATACCTACCAGTGTCGAGTTTTTATTTGGTTGATATTTAATTATTCGTTAGTAATATTTTACTGATTTATAGTAGGTAGTTATTTCGTGAACCTACTCTTTTTAACCAACTTCCAAAAAGGGGGAGACAGTGTTCCCAATTCGGCGCATTTTGTTTTATTAATTACTAGCGGTCCGCCCCGGCTTCGCACGGGTAGCACTAATCACCATAATAGTCCATATCCTATAACAGCCAGTCGGCACTGGGCAGCACATCCGGTTTTACATTAGCGCTGCGATATCTTTTCACTCCGCCTACGCTTACTCCGAGTTTTTACATTGCAAATACGATTGATCGACGTGAGAGCTCACCTCACCAAGTGTAAACGAACGTTAAAGTAAAATGAACCTTAACTTCATTGATTTAGAGCTCATTTCATCATTTCGTGTATTTATTCACAGCCAGCGCTCCAAACGCTGAATTTGTGACTTTAACGCAAGAGCTTTTGGGTCCATTTTACTGTGACCGTTTGCTTACACTTGGCGAGATGAGTTCTCACGTCGATCAACCGTATTTGCAATGTAAAAACTCAGAGTAGGCGTCGCGGCCCCTATTTCTATCGCGCGTTACATTATTTGCTCAGCGCAAGCGCTCAGATTTTACGATTTTTTCCGACTTCATTCACATTATTGCAATTTTCGTAGGGATCTGTTTTGAAAATAAAATATAAGTAGCCTTTGTTACTCGCTGATAAAGTGGCTTTATATAAGTGAAAGAATTTTTAAAATCGGTTGAGTAGTGTCCGAGTTTATCCATAACAAACAAACAAACAAATCTTTCCAAAAAACAATTTTAATATTTTATTAGACATTATAGACGACGTGCGAGTAGGTACATAGAGCGTTAATGAAATTTCCCCAGTAGATACAGCCGCTAGGCTGACCAAGTAAGTACTTGACAACTACATAATAAAAAATAACGTTTATTTTGTATTTATAAAGGTTGTGAAATGCGGAAAATCACCAGAGATGCCGAAATTGGGAACAAAGAAAAACTGCATTAAATTTTCACTAGAAACGCTATACTTTTTTATATGAATAATAACAAAGCAAATTTTTTAATAAGCTATACGAGTAAGTTTTATAACAAGCATATAAGCAAGCGGTTTACCCGATGTTACGTGATCACTGCCGCCCATGAACATTTGCACTACCAGAAGAACCGCCAATTCGTTTTGGAAAATTGTGTTCAATACATTTGCATTGGCTCAAATCATGTATCTACTTAGTCGGAAATTTTACATTCTATAGTTAGGGATTTATTTCTCTACTAGATGATGCCCGTGACTTCGTCTTAACTTTCCGGGATAAAAAGTAGCCTATGTCCCTACAGGGATACAACCTATCCCTGTAACAAATTTCATCAAAATCGGTTGAACGGATGGGCCGTGAAATCGTAGCAGTCAGACAGAAACACTTTCGCATTTATAAAATTAGTATGGAAATATGGATTTGCATCTTTATTGCTGAAAATGTATCGGCAGACTAATTATCTATTGTACAACTGAGTATTAAAACGAGATATGGTTTGAAGCATTTTCTAGTCCAAAGCGAGTTCCCTGATGGGCACATTGTCGAAGAGTTTCGCGATTTCTTCCACGATGCGTGAGATGATGGCCTTCACGATGGGTGGCGCCACCTCCTGGAAGATCCGGTGCCAGTTCTCATTGGCCACCTGCTGGACCGATTTAGCTGCAAGATAAAAATAATGGAGACATTTCATGATGTTGTGAATATCATATTTAACACAACGGAAGTAAAATATAGATTAAAACTAATAAATCAGTGTTTTTTTAAAATCCATTAATAAATGTCTGAGATCAGGTGATGTCAGGTGAGATCGCAGTCAAGGACTAGCTTGTAGTGGATGAAAAAAAAATGACTGAGAAATGAAGATTTAAAAGTTTATTGCTGTATCTTACTCGCGTGAGAAATTTTTATACATAGCCGAGATTTAATACTTCAAAATTATCTTCACACACAAATTAAGTGCTTTTAATTCAATTAAGTCACATTAAGTCCATATTTTATTTCTTTTATTCGGCTTTATAAAGTTGGTTGATAGGGTGGTGTGACGTCACACCACCCCACTTGCAAGCGCAACTTTAGAGTTCCATAACTTTTTCATTTGTAGAGATATTTTAATGATTCTTTCATATTTTTGTTTTATTTTGTCTTAAGTTTCATAATAAATTAAAGAAAAAAATGGTAAACTTCTCCATTGCCGGCTTTCCCTCCCCCGCACATTTTGACATTTTCATTGATTGTGAAAGTCATATGTGTGAAGTGTGGTGGTAGTAACCTCACTACCATCACATAAAGCAGTGTTATAGGTCCCACAAACCTATCTGACCTTGGCCACCGGGCCAGATAAGTTTGACCCGTTCACTTCAGTTTTATGACACCTACCTTAACGATCCCTAAAATAAAGATTATAATTCTAAAACAATACGTCATTAAACGACGGTAGTATGCCCTTTGTATACCTACTTTTTATAAATGTGGCCGATCCGGGTCTTGACAACAAAATTCAGGGAATTGGTACCTGTTATTACGACTACTAAAAATAATACTTTTAAGACCCTAACATTCTTACAAAAATTATATGTCTAATTATTAGAAGACTAGATAAGTTCACCAAATTTTGTTTGATAATAAGTACTATCACAGAATAGGTACGTGTACTATATTTGTCAAAGCCCTCAAGTATATATTTTAAAAGATCATTGATCAAAACCCAAAACCTTATATTATAATAGGCGATAGCTGCACTTTTGGTACCAAAATAAGCCTTTATAAATATGGTTCATTTTTGGTTACCATAACACGTCTTTGAGCGGCCATATTATCTAGTAAAAGGCCCATCAGCATGCGGGCAGACTGGAAGATTTCCCACCGGTGGAGAGCCTACGACCCACCAAATACGAAATCAGAATTTCTAGCGATAGTTACCAAAAGTGCAGTTATCTCTTAGCCTATTATGTTAGGTTAGTGCCCGGCGCGGCTAAGTGAAGTCAATTGGGTGACATAGTACCTAACTTAACTTGAAAAAATTAAAAATGAAAAATGTGGGTTATTAACCATTAACCCATTTTGTGTCAATAATGTAATTTTTTAGATGTAAATATATACTCTATTTGGCAAGCAGTTAAACATAAGCCCAAAATTAACAAAATTTTAGAAATTTTTTATTCTATAAAAAAATAAAAATGGCGAAAACGACTCGTATTTTTCCTCGCCATTTTTTGTGTCAATTTGTGCGGTGATAGGTCTCCCAGAGCTCTAAAAGAGGCAGTAATGATGCCATCGACTCACCCATGGCCTGGTTCCCGTTGAACAGGTTCTGGAACTGGTAGCGGACGCGCTGCGTGGCGTCCGCGTGGTGCGTCCAGCTCTTCACAGTCCAGTAGCGCTCGCCACCGGACTCGCGCTCGCCTAATTCCATCACCACTTTCACTACGATCTCACCTGGAACACAATGCGAACACCAATGTGTTTAAATACATTCCGGTATTTTAACGTTTAATCTATCGTGAGTGATATTCATTTTACCTATAAATAACTACCGGTTAAACTCAAGTATTTTGTCGGAAAAATGCCGATTATTTTTACTACGAAACGGTGAGAAAAGCATATATTTAATAGCGGTGAAGTAAGAACGACTTTACGAAATGAAATGAAATGATTTGAAATGATTGATGAAATGATTTATTTATTTCATGTAGGACAACTTGTGACACTTATGATACGTCAAGACTCTACCACCGGTTCGGAAAGCCGTTTCTACTGAGAAGAGCCGGCAAGAAACTCAGCAGTTGCTCTTGTCAAAAAAGAAAAAGAAAAGAAAAAGAACAGAAAAAGTTTACAATAAGTAACAATACAACACATACATTACGTTACACTGACTTGTGGGTCACTGGATGCGAGCCCGGTTGCTTCTATGCAACTTTGTCATCCAGAAAATCATCGATAGTGACCTCGACTTAAAAAATGCTTTTTAACAGTCTTTAAATTTATGTAATGGCAAATCTAGAAACTCTTTGGGAACCATGTTATAAAAGCGTACACTCGACCCCACAAATGATTTCTTACGAGCAAATGTAGTTAAATGAATCAATGGTAAAATATAATTTAAAAAGTAAAATTAATATTACATTATACCATTTTTGATTGTTGGGTTTAATGATATGGATCTGAAAGTTTATCTATAAATATAATATACTAAACTAGCGGATGCCCACGACTTCCTCCGCATGGTTTGAGTTTTTTTAGTTCTCGCGGGAACTCTGTAATTTCTCGGGATAAAAAATAGCCTATATGTTATTCCAGACTATAATCTATCTCTATGCCAAATTTCATCTGGATCCGTTCTGCCGTTTTGGCGTGATTGAGTAACAAGCATCCATCCCTCCAATTAGTATAGATTCTTACTATCTGGTATATGTGTACATAACTACTCACGCAGCTTAATCCTGTATTTCCCCTGCCCCTCGATGGGCATCATCATCAGCTGGCCGCCCAGCTTGTAGTCGCCGGTCAGCTCCACCTGGCAGCTGAGCGTCACGAACGTTTCATGACTCGTAGTGCGCCTGAGGCGAGAGGTGACATGGGCCTGATTAGACTACCAATTACGTAATAGGTATAATTACGCCCCAAGTGGCGTGTGTCCTGACAACGTTTTATAAAACGTTTGTGAGTTAAACCATAAGTAAATTTAAGAAAAAACATTTTCTATACTAACAAACAACAACGGCGCGCGATATTACTATCTTGAAAAATTTTCAACGAGACGTTTTACTATAGGAGATAGCTGCACTTTAGGTAACTATCGCCAGGAAGGCAGATTCAGTATTAGGTGGGTTTAAGGCTCTCCACTGAGGACGACAGTGAAGGTCTGCCCGCATGCTGATGGGCCTTTCACTAGATATGGCCGCTTAAAGATGTGTTATGGTTACCAAAAATGAACCATAACTAGAAAGACTGATTCTTGTACAGTATCGTCATCAGTGGAGAGCCCTAAACCCACCTAATACTGAATCAGCCTTCCTAGCGATAGTTACCAAAAGTGAAGTTCTTAGTCTATTTGTCATGTCGTTTTATTGTACGAGTAGGTACTTGGCGGCATGATCAGAGCTATCATTTTTTATGGTGGCCATTACATTGCTAGTTGCTACACTAGTGCGAAAATTTATACACGTACCTACTACACGGTAATATTTTTATCGCATAAGTATTTAACTAGCAGGTTAATTTTTAAGTACGCCTCGGAATACGCTCTAATCTATACTTATAATTTGTAACTGGAAGATTACTGTATCTACATTTAATATATTCTGAAAATTTTAACCGGGGTATGCTTTACTATCGATACTGAGCCCAAAACAGATTTTTATTTAATTTTTGTCTGTCTGTCTGTATGTCTGTATGGCCGCGCATCACACGAAAACGAATGAACGGATTTAAATGAAATTTGGTATAGCGGTAGCTGATACTCCGGGTCAATATATGGGATAGTTTTTATCCCGATAGAAAATAAGGTTCCTCCAAGATGGGGGTATTTTGTTGATTTTACTCCATAACTCAGTCAAATCTGAACTGACTTGAATAAATCTTTCTTTATTAGAAGGTATGTATCATCAGGTTGTTCAATTTTGGTGAAGATTTCATGAATATTATCAGAGATAGAGGACAAAACTCTTCAACAGATAATAGCAATTCACTTGATTAGGACTTAATAATATCTTTGGTGGCGTTTGAAGGAAACAAAACTAATTATAAAAAATTACGACCAAGAGAAAATCTGTCAAATATTTTCATAATATTTCGATGCCATATGTTTGAGCTTGAAAGGTCAGATAACGAACTTTGCTACAGAAGTGTTATCTGCAACAGTATCTTCTGGAACAAAGTCTTCCTCAGTAAAGAAGCTCGAAGACAAATGCCGTAACCAAGAGCTTGAGGTAGTTTAAGCAACCGCATAAACTACCACACTACACTGTGGCTTCATCGCCAGTAAATGTTATAAGATAGCAGATAATGCAAACATATATCGAGGCGATTGGTTGCCGTAAGCGGATCGACGTGATTTTTGGTATGGGTATAGTTGAAGACCTGGAGAGTGACATAGGCTACTTTTTATCCCGGAAAATTTAGGAGTTCCCGCAGAAATCAAAAACTTAAACCACGCGGACGAAGTAGCATCGGCTAGTGGACTAATAAAAGTATACTTACAAGATAACAAAGAATAGACCGTACTTAATGTGCCTAGCCGCGGGAACTCTTTAACTTTTCGGGATGAAAAAACTTAAGAAGCCTATGTCACTCACCAGGTCCTCCACTATACCCATGCCAAAAATCACGTCTATCCGTTGCGGCGTGATTGAAGGACAAACCAACAAACATTTATAAAGTAAAGGAAGAAATAAAAGCCAGAAGTCAGTCGAAGTTGAAACCGAAGTCAGGTCGGATCATTTAGTTCTAAATAAAATATTATAATGACTAGCTGATGCCCGCGACTTCGTCCACGTTGATTGAGGTTTTTTGATTCCCGCGGGATCTCTTCATTTTTCCGGGATAAAAAGTATCCTATGTGTTATTCCAGACTATAATCTATCTCTGTGCCAAATTTCATTTAGATCCGTTCAGCCATTCTGGCCAATCTGGCGTGATTGAGTAACAAACATGCATTTGAGGTTTTTTGGTTCCCGCGGGAACTCTTTCATTTTTCGGTATAAAAAGTAACCTATGTGTTATTCCAGACTATAATCTATCCCTGTGCCAAATTTTATCCAGATCCGTTCAGCCGTTCTGACGTGAAGAGTAACAAACATCCATACATCCATACATACATCCATCCATACTCACAAACTTCGAGTTTATAAAAAGCATGAATTATTATAATTGTGTGAAATGGAGACAATTAGGTACTTATTATTAACTATACATATTATAATGACGGATGAAAAAACTGCGCAAGAGTTATAATAATCTAATTTGCCTTGTTTTTTGGATTCCGGAGGATTACTCAAGTAGGTACCTATGAGGTTGTATCCGATATTATAATATAATATACGTATTTTTATTTTGATATAATAATTAGGGTGCCTGTCTGAGATATCCGTAGTAGGTACACTAATTATAGTACGCAAGCATGAAGCTACTCGTCCATATCCATACTAATACTATAAATGCGAAAGTGTGTGTCTGTCTGTCCTTCTGTCTGTCTTTCTGTCTGCTACGCTTTCACGGGCCATCTGTTCAATTGATTTGGATGAAATTTGGATGAAAATACAGCGATAAGTTGTATCCCGTGAAAGGAGATATGTCGAGCAAGGACATATCTTGGGGAAGGACATATCACAATCCTATGTCCTTCCCCGGGATGCAATCTAACCCAGTACAAAATTTCATCAAAATCAGTTAAATAGATGAGCCGTGAAATCGCAGCAGACAGACAGACACACTTTCGCATTTATAATATTACTAGCTGATGCCCGGACTACGTCCGCGTGGATTGAGGTTTTTTGGTTCCCGCGGGAACTCCTTATTTTTCCGCCTATGTGTTATTCCAGACTATAATCTACCTCTGTGCCAAATTTCATCCAGGTCTGTTCAGCCGTTTAATATTGATTGGATTTGATTTGATTGATTATTTGATTTGATATTTGAAGTATGGGATTAGTACCCGATATCAATGACGCGGCAGTTCCTCAGGCCCTTCACCGTAGTGCGCCGGAAGTGCAGAGTAAGCCCCGCCGTGCTCGCGTCCACGTGCTCCACGTGCAGCGGGTCCAGGCGCCGCATGCCCAGCCACGGGACGCCTTGCGCGACCGTGGCCACGGCGTTCTGCGCTGACCTCTTGAGGCAGACTTTGTCATTCGCGTGGCATGGCTCGATGAAGGTAGCTGTGGACAACAAATAACGTAGAGTCGCGACTTGCTATTGCCACAGAATAGGTAAGGACAGTGGTTCTATGTAGAGTAGTTGCCCTTAAGAGATTATTTAAGTAGTATTTTTAAATTAACTGCGTACTTTATAGACTGAACTACGTAATTGGCAAAACATAACATAGGTAAAATTTTCACGGTTCATAACATAGGTAGGTAAAAAACGCGAAACTCATTCTGGAGTATTCCTTGTAAAAGATTTAGGTACTCAAGTGTATTATAATGTAAGTTCCCTATACTTTCTTGTTTTTTCGAACGTGAAATTTTCCTAAGATATCCAACTTCTGGGGGGGAGAAGTCGGTTACATTTGGAGGCTCCGAGATGTCATAAAGAACGCATCGGTGGCTGATGCCTTCAAACAAGCAAAATGAAATTTCATTCTTACCTAACTGGCAGTCAACAGAGATGATAGCCAAGGCACAAAGAATCACCAGCAGCTTCATTATGAGATAGAAACACTAACTAATGTAAACATGAAGTGACTAGCGATAAAAAATGCATTACAATACATCTTATATAACCTGGGCAATAAAGATAACATAATGCGCTTCCTAACCGCAACGCTTGATATCGTGACGTCAAGGAAGAATCCTCCAGATGGGCCTAGCATCGGTGTTAGATAGCGACAATGTGACCATAGCAATCGTCTCTAATTTAATGTTACTCTCTTACTATTGCCTGTATTTCTGGTGGGAGGCTTTGGCCGTGGCTAGATACCATCCTACAGGCATAGAAGACCCCGTGAAGTGATTTAGCGTTCCGGTACGATGCCGTGTAGAAACCGATTAGGATTATGGGTTAAATATAACTAGCCCGCTACTAAGTATAGTAAGACATCATCACTTACCACCAGGTGAGATCGCAGTCAAGTGCTGATTTTAGTGGAAATTAAAAAATCCACCAGTTAAACAAATGATTGCAATTGTAGCAATATTCCTTTCCAGTGAGCCTAGCATAAAAGTGTAACTGCCTCGTTGGTCTAGTGGTAAGCATGTTAGACTGCGGATGACGAAGTCCTCAGTAAGGAGGCCGGTTCGCGCCGCTCGCAACTTCTATTCGAACCGCAAATATAAATTTGCCGGTATATTGCTATCTCTATTTCACTGATGACACATGATCGCGTTCAAGCGAGATAGCAATATGAGCTTACAGAATTTGTTATACATTTAGTCTTGTTCCGTGAATACCAAAAATGATGAATGAAAACTTATCGTGCTTTTTACTTCGTTTTGTTATTCTGTAACTTGACAATATAGGCTATGCTGCTGACCAATTAATACGTAAGATATCGTTGGTTTTAATATGAAACAAATAAGAGGGAAACATGTCCATCTTGTCGTAAAAATATGCAAAACGCAATTCATTTACATTTCATTTTAGGAAAGTATTTTGAAACATATAAATCCAGGGGACTAGATAAATACAATTTGAATCCAAATAAACTCTCATTTTGGTGGAAATGTTCTCGAATTATTAATTATTTTGGTATTACGTTTGTATGGGCAATTCATTCTCCGCTGGCACCTTAATGACAAGAATTAATTTCCAGCATTGAAAAGAATGTAGTTTTGTCGAAGGCGTCTCCAATGTCTATGAAGGCTCCTAATGTTAACAGTTTGTTATTTAAGTTATGCACTATCTTACCAATCACATGGTAAAGAGCTGGTTCTGTTGATTTGCCAGTACTGAATGCGTGTTGGTTTTTGTGTAACGGAAGGTTTCTTAGCGCTCCGTCTCTGAGAAAGCGGTCTCCGAGTTTTTCCAGCGTTTTCAGTAGGAAGGACGTTAGGCTAATTGGTCTAAATACTTTTGGTTGAGTGTAGTCGTTCTTGCCTGGTTTTGACAGGAACACTACTTTCGACAACCTCCGTGGCGCAGTGTGTAGCGCTGTTGCCTTAACGTGCGGAGCTCGTGGGTTCGATCCCCGGCAGGGTCGATTTGGGAATTTATAATATCTGCATTTTCCCTGGTCTGGCCTAGTGGGAAGCTTCGGCCGTGGCTAGTTACCACCCTACCGGCAAAGACGTACCGCCAAGCAATTTAGCGTTACGGTACGATGCCGTGTAGAAACCTAAGGGGTATGGGTACGAGTACGGGTATGTAATATAACTGCCATGCGCCTAACAGGTTAGCCCGCTACCATCTTAGACTGCATCATCACTTACCATCAGGTGAGATGGCAGTCAAGGACTAGCTTGTAGTGGATAAAATAAAAGACCTCCCCCCATGAGAGCGGTATATATCTAAAGGCAAGGCAGGCTTGAAAAATCCTTTGATATAATGCCTATGGCACTCACAAATAATGTGGCTTTCTATTGGTACCATAATTTTCAAAATCGCTTCAGTAGATCCAAAGATTACCCCCTCCAACGTCACAAACTCACAAACTTTACCTCTTTGATAGTATAGATGACCGAAAAGAAAAGCCTTTTGAAAGACATTAGCAAAATTATGTTTTGAAACATTGCTCGTTATTTTTTATGAATATGAAATATGAATCTAAATATTTATTGTTGGACATCAATTTTGACAGACAGTGAAGCCAATTATGTTCTATACGATCTCTAAACTAAACAAAAATAAATAATAGGTAGGTACATGTACATACCTACCCTAATCGGTTTCTATACGACCTCGTACGGGAATGCTAAATCGCTTGGCAGTACTTCTTTGCCGGTATGGTAACTAACCACGACCGAAGCCTACCATCAGGCCAAAGCAAATAAAATTTTGAAACTGTAAATTTCGGAGGTCAAACCCGGGATCTCCCATAATAAGACCACAGCCCTCACCACTGCGCCAGAGACGTTAAAGAAGGTAAACTACCAACCCGGGTTTTGACCTCTTGATAGTCAAAGTCAAATGTCAAGATACTATGTTCATTCAAAATGTACATGGTATACTTTTTGAAGGTCAATAATACAAAGTGCATCTTACGAGGGTTCCAAACGCACCCTGGTCTGAGATAAAAAATACTACTTCTATCCACTGAGCCACAAAGATTAATTAGTGATCTTTAAAATATTTTAGCTATTTATTAAATATAAACAAATACAATGGGCATAATAATTATTATGGATGCCGCTAATTTATATTTTAGCCTTCAATGGTGAATCATTTTAAACGTGGAAGTTTTTAGTTAAACCCAATTTAAATAGATAAACAAAATTATAATAATAAACAAACAGTTCTAATTTTTATTTAGCTCACATAAACTTGTGATGACTAGCTAGGCTGCTATAACAAATTAAATAAAATAAAAAAATAAAGGGGTCATGAAATTTTCAAAAAGTGAGCAATACAACAAATAATTTAAATAAATTATAGGTGGTCCCCACAGTCCATACAATAAACTTGTACGTTCACTTGTTGAAAATTCAGAAATTATAAATTCCGAAGTCGACTCTGCCGGGAATCGAACCCGAGACCTCCCACTACAAGACAGTGCTCACTGCTCACCAGGCGTCAAATACTCGTTTATTAATATTATGATAATTTAAAATGCACAATTTATTCCCGTGTACTGTAATAAAATCCTCATTATCGTGTTACAAGCAACTCGTAATTCACTGTAATTTGACGCCACTGTCATGGCCTATGGTTTTATATAAATAACTTCTAAATAAGATCATTACAAAGATCAGTACACTATGTATATGTCACCCTAAGATTGTGAAAACCGTCAGATTGCAGTCTAACACTTTTTATCTCGATAGATTGTAAACTGTCGACAGATTGTGAACCGTTCAATGTTCTTTGAAATATTCATTGTATTAACGTTTTCTAGTCTTTTTCTTGTAGGTTAGGTTAGAGTTCGACATAAATAATTAGGTTCTCTCGGGTTAATATTATACCTAACAGATTACAATCTATTACTTATCTTTCGACAGTTTACAATTTCACTAGATAGATTACAATCTATCGGTTTTCACAATATTACGGTGACATATTATACTCATTTTCGTGTTTCTCTATGGGAGCTTAATGAATGCACAATTGTAGAGATTAAAGATTCTTGTTCCTTGATTATCATGGACTTTCGCCTGCTTCTATACTTTTCTCTTATCTACTTTGATATCGTCACGTGAATCAACGTCCACTGGTTCGGAAATCGGAATGATAGTATATTATCTGTATCCAATCGATGCTATTAGTGAGTTTGTCGAATATTATGACACCTCAATTAATTATTTATTGCAAATTAATGTCTGCAATAATTAATCAAAACAATGCACTTAGTACTAAATAGATTTGTTCATTAGGTACAGATCACTTGGAGAGGCGTACGTGCTAAGTGTGTACGTGACTCCAAGGGCGTTTCAAGGCTTGGCATTATAATTGCTACATTAGTACATAACTTTCTGATTACTGCCAAATCCATAAGTGTAGCTGTCTGTCTATAGATCAGTCAGCCGGTCTGCCTGCTATGCCTTCACGATTCATGTATTCAACCAATTTACCTTATTTATATACCATTTCAGCAATGAAGTGTACGATATGGCGAGTAGGTAGTAGTGAGAATGACAAATACTCGTATTATGTTATACTTATTTTATTATTTATTGCAAACTATCAATAATATTTTATTTTTATATATCTACATAATGAATAATAATCAAATATTGTTTGTTGCAATTTAAATCTGCAATAAATAAAATTACTCAAAACAATGCATTTAGTAATAAATAGGTAGATTTGCTCATTACAGACCATAAGTGTGTACGTGACTGCGAGGGCTTGGCATCCTAATTGCTTTACCGTAAGGGAATAAGTTCGTAGATTAATAAACTGGAGCTTAATGAATACTTTCTGGTTATTGCCTAATCCATGTTTAAATACTTGGTATAATATCACGGTGCGACTTTGTCTTTAAGATTGGTATACACCGTAGGTACATTACTTATTCTGCGACTACTATTATTAGGTACTTGTAGCACAGAATAGGTATAATAGTATGGTTATAGCTTAAGTTTTAAGATTAGATTTAGTTAATTATCTCTCTCTTATTAACCAATTGCCGGCTCACTACCGACCGCGAATCTCGTCTTGGAATGAGAAGGATTTGACCACAGTCCACCACGCTGGCCAAGTACGGATAGGCAGGCGTGAAAATTATGAAGTACCTACTCTCGGGCGTGCAGGCTTTTTCTTCACCGTTTGAAACAAGTGATATTTATTTTTTTAATAATTTCTATAAGATACGTCGGTTGACGACGAAAAAGTCACGCGACCCTCTCTGTACACGAGGTCGAGTGTCTTAAACAATAACCACTAGCTAGGCTATCGCCGCTGCATCAGTTAATTATCATCATTACGTTATTGAAGTAAAACGTGTACCTACAGTGTACAAGTAGAAATATCTCCTCTCAGAATGAGCAGAGTTAGGCCATAGTCCATACACACTAAACGAAAGATCAGACCGGCCTTACGTGCATCCGAAGCACACGGAACGCTTTCTCAAACTGGACTAATACTTGTAAGTATTCTCGGAATTGCAAGATACACAGAATATAATAACTCATACAACGGTTACTTACGGAACGGAACGGAACCGGTCAATTTACAAAGGACAGGTTCCCCAAATATTAACGGAAAGTTTATATGTTCTAATGCAGATTGTAGTGTGTTTTTTAGTAAAGTGCCTTGACTTTCCTCATTAATGTCACGGTCAGGCCCCCATGAGGCCGTAAACATTGGAACAGTGCGTCACGGAGCCGCAGTGACGTCTGGCTTTTATTGACATATCGCATTCGGACGCCTCAGTGTCACCACTACAGCCCATTAACGTCCCACTGCTGGGCACAGGCCTCCGCCCTCATAGGAGAGAGGTAATTAGAGATTAGACCCACCACGCTGCTCCAACGTGGCGGGCTTTGAATCGTGTTAGTGATAATAACCGGGACCGATGGCTTAACGTGTTCTCCGAGGCACGGGGGTGAAACACCGCCTACTTCCAACTCCGGGCTGGCACTTAGAATTTCTTAACTAAACCCCCAATACCTAACAATTTATAAGCCCGACCGGGACTCGAATCGAGGACCTCTTGAGCGCAGTCGACTATGCTAACCGCTAAATTAGTATGAATAGGTTGTCAGTCGGTAGGCCGGGAAAAAAACTGCTTCTATTCTTATGTTCTGTTGATCTCATGGTTAGATGTTTTTTTTTCCAATTATAATATAGGCCTGCGCTTGGCGACAACACACAATGGTGGATACCAAAAAAAATCAATAAACCCAATAACAGTATCAGTACAAAGAATTTGGATGATGCCTGATCACTGTTGCCTTGAAGGTATTTATGTTACACGTGGCAGGAAACACGGTTACGCTCCATTAGTCCTCAGCACTGAATAGGTAAATCCTATTCTTAGTAGAATGAGCTTTCCGAACCGGTAGTGGAGTCTTAACGAATCATAGGTGACAGAAAAACTATCTACGTAAAATAAATAAATCATTTATCATTTATAAATAGGGACATACTTAGGCTTCCTTTCCATGGAAAGGAAGCCTAAGTATGTCCCTCGGGATTCAATCTATCTCTGTACCAAATTTTGTCAAAATTATTTAAATCCGTCCTCGCGTGTCAAAAATAAATCATGGTCTAAAAACTGTGAGTTAGAGTTAAACACAAATAAAAGCAATGTATAGCCTAGCAATCAGCTAGAGTATGATGATGTGGGTAGTTGGGTACTTGACTGATCTTCTAACCTTTTCATTGTTTCATTGTCAAGAAAAGTTGAATTTCCAACACCAGAAAATAACAATAACATTTTAGGGTCACAAGTGGCAGCGAAAATCCTTTCATGTTATTTAAAGTTATACCTATAGGTTATATTATACTTTTCGTATGCAATTTGAGGTTCTGATTTTTTTTGAAAAAGTAAAAAAAATAGCTGGACCTATAAAGGTTCCCTGTTGATTACGGAACACTAAAAATAGGTAGGTGCTTTTTTTAAGATCTCCGGGTACTTCTAACGAACGTATCCGGTAGTACACGGAGTCGGAAAGATTTGGCGATCTTCGATTTCGCAGTGGACTACGATTCGAGTAAACGGACAGAAGGAAAATTAAAAAAAAAACAGTCCAGTGCGAGTCAGACTCGCACACAAAGGGTTCCGTACCACCACACAATATAAATTCTTTTAGCAAATAACAAGAAAGATGTCATAACAACGCGTAATCAGCTGTGAAATAACTGGCTTATATAAGGCACTAAACTGGTAGCGCCTGACAAACAATTCGACAACCTATAAATACGGAACCTGTGAGACCTTGCTTCTTGCAAAATATCTAGGTCTATGGAAAGATAATAACACAAAACACACCAAAATCCTGACACAGGCTTTTAACAAAGAACCACGACTGGAGTGGAAATGTGACAGAACGAGGAAACAACACATACTGGACAGGAACTACCAGATAAACCCAGAGCAAAACAAAGATCCGAAACCAGTAAGAGATGCAATAGAAGTATACACTGACGGATCCAAAACCAAAATAGGCACGGGGGCTGGAGCTTTCTGCCAAGAACTAAACATAAGAATAAGCCAGGCACTCGGTAAGAACAATTCTGTTTTCCAAGCAGAGTGTGTGGGCATCACAACCGCGGCCATGGCAATGGTCAACAGACAGGTAACGAACTTCAAAATTAACATTAACTCAGACAGCCAGGCTGTTCTCCAATCCCTAGCTAGCACCTCGACAACCTCCCAACCTATACAGGACTGCCACAAATCACTGGAAAAACTCGCCGCCTCCAATGAAATCACCGTACGGTGGATCAAAGGACACGACGGGGATCCAGGTAACGAAGCAGCAGACGCATTGGCACGTAAGGCTACGACGCTGAAGGTAGCAGGTCCCGAACCAATCGTGCCTATACCTTTCAGTGAGTATAAGTCCTGGTTGCATGAACTAACACTAAAAGAGCATTCCCGACATTGGACGAATGCCTCGGACTGTCGACAAGCCAGGGAGGCATTACCTAACACCGACAAACGTCTAACACACAAACTAATCCGCCTGAATAGAGGTAAACTCAGGAAGGTGGTGGGACTCATAACAGGGCACAGCCCATTAAACAAACACCTCTTTGTCATAGGCGTCACCGACAGCCCTCTGTGCAGAGCCTGCATGGAGACAGATGAAACGCCGACGCATGTGCTGCTAGAATGCACAGGCGTCACAGACCAACGAGAGCGACACCTTGGATCCCCAACCTCGCTACGAGAGGCCCTAGACAACCTGGGCGGTCTTCTAGGCTTCTGGAGCGAGCTCGGATGGCTGGAGTGAAAACTCCAGCGGGGAGGGGCAACTACGTACAACAGACCTCCAACTGGAGGTTTAAGTGCGGAAACCTGCCCAGCAGAAAGAAGTAGAAGAAGATCTAGGTCTTCGGGAATTAGGTAGGAATTCTAGGTCAACGGTAAGTAGCCAATAGGTTTTGATTTATTGGCAAGTGTCAAAATATGAAAATTATGCGGCATAACCAGCCGTATAATATTTTAATTGCGTTGACTTAGAAGCTTGATTGTTTACAGTTCCAAGGAATCGTACACCTTAAGTACTTAATATTAATTTTAACCATATACCTCCACGCGTTCCCGAGAAAAAGGTGGTTTACAGACAGACACTCGGATAAGACAAAGAAGTGATCCCAGAAGGAGGAGAAGGGTTCCTGTTTTCCTCTTTAGATACGGAACCCTAAAAAAACCAATGTAACTTTAAAATCGCTTGTTAATTTTATTTGCCAAAACACCTTGAATTCCATCTAAAACATTTCGTAGAATTACCAGAGGCGCCTGTTGTATAGTGTAAACACGTCGTATACAGATCTGTACTTGTCAACATTACTGTACAAACACTCTACGATGACTTCAGCAGATCCTAGTGCAACCGCAAAGATATTAAATATAATATATAGCAGTAAGCACGCTTTAATGGCCTGTCCTTTCAACCGATTTTGATGAAATTTGGAACAGAGATAGGCTATATCTATCCCGGAGCAGGGCATCGGTTACTTTTGTCCCGGAAAATTACGGAGTTTCCGCGATTTAAAAAAACATTAATCCACGCGGAAGAAGTCGCTGACATCTTCTCAGTACTAATTGATGAAGATTACGAATTGTATATGACTAAAGTCTACTGTATTTATAAATATCTTAAAATACATAATACGTATAACATAACATAACTAACTATAACAAGTTTTATGGTCTCGCTGGCCTCAAGCTGCCATTGCTCTTCACGTACATCTAGAGCAGGGTCATTTCCTGCCAAGATTTACGGAAAGTGTGTATAAAATCCAAAATTATAAAAAAGTTCACTTTTCTAACATTTCCATGAGGTCTGACCATAAGACCGCAGTTACTTGTGTAACGCTGAGTTGCACCAAACAAATGCAAAAATAAACTCATTTAAATCGTAAGAATAGGCATGATGACAGTAACCAAGAATCAATGAAATTATCAATCTATCTAATGAAATAGGATTCATGGATTATAAAAAAAATATTTATTTTTCTATTTCCAGTGAGATTGCTATTTATTTTGATAAAATAAAACTATAAAATACAGCAATCCGCCATAATGGATTAAACACCAAGTAGCGAATGACGTCATAATTATTTTTTTCGAGCTTTGACAATCACACTATTGTTTACTGCACACTGCACAAAATGCATTGGCAAAAACATCAGTGACGTCACAAACGACGCCATGACACCCGCGAGCGTTTTGGCGTGAATTTTAAAATTAAAATTTTAAATGCCAATTTTATCTACCAAACCTTATTTTTCTGCTGAAATAAGATATTTTTTCTAAATAGTAGATACCTACTTCCGAACATAATCTGACCATTTCTCAAAATCAGTCATCATGCCTATTGTATGAAGTCCTGCAGTTAAATTACTTATAAATAGTTTGTGCAACTCAGATAAGCACTTTAATTTATTATTATTGTAATTTAAGATTCGAACCAGTGGTAGATTCACGTGATGATTCAAAAGCACTTGTAAAAGTTTATTTTCTGTTTTACTGAATCGTATCCGTATCCATATCCATACAAATATTATCAATGCGAAAGTGTGTCTGGTTGTCTGCCTGCTACGCTTGAATGACCTATCTTTTCAACCGATTTTGATGAAATTTGGTATACCTATAGGGGTTGGTAACATCCTGAATTCCTGAAGACTGGCATAGGCTTTATCCCGGAAAATTAAAGAGATCCCTGGAAATTAAAAAAAATAAACAAGCGGATGAAGTTATTTAGATAAGTACTGCTGTCCAATGTCCAAACTAAATATCTTATTACGATGAATACAATTGAGTCAATTAGATGAGCCAGCCAAAATATTATGAAATTAAAGTAATAACCTGCGCGCCCACCCGTGCGTAGCAAGCCGATAAAAGCTACCATTTTTGATAGATACAGTTCGCACGCGAGCTCCGAGGAATCCTTTGGAATGTTAAAGTTCTAGAGTTGTTTAAAGTACAAAACAATACTGCTATCGCAAAATTACACGCGTCAAGCTCGAAACTAGTGCTGGGAGTGAGCTGGATATGGAGCGACGATCGGGGGTGGCGTACAGCCGTCGCTTCTTCAGACCCCGATTCCTCGGAGCTCGTGCGCGGACTGTAGAAACATAATAAGGCTTCCTGTGAAGCTGATGTTACTGTTAGTTATTATTGGGACATTCAGATAATGCGGATTTGGCATAATATAGCTGGGCATGATTTGTGATGGGAAAAAATTATCGGTATTAAGTACTTAATAAGTATTGAATGCGTTCCCGACTTTCTTTACGCAGTAACTTTACGAAGGATCTCATTATTTTTGTAGTTATTTTTAAGATTGTTTATAAATTTGCACGTCAGCAATGACGAAACATGTTCGTTCTTTAATTAGTTTGTCATCTTAATTGTATAATGTTTCTTAGAAATAAACGATTTATGGATTTATTGAAAATAAGTTTAACTAGCATAAAGAAATCAAAATTGCCATAGTATTGCCACGAGAAATATATTATTTTATTGAGACTGATTCTTAGTGATGTTAGTTTCAATTTTGGCTACCGGGCCAGATAAGTTAGTAGGACTGTACCTACCTACTAAATCGCAAAACCGACGCTGACGCAGCAGCGGTGCGGCGCCTTCGTATACACAATCTTCCGCTCAGACGCCGCTGTTTCCGGCCTCGTGTACATGAAGCCTAAGAAAAATGCATATGTAATATTTTTTGGTTTATCAGAATTTATCTGAATTATGTATAGGTACTAAAATTCTACGTCAATGATTATATCCCATTATAGAATGAATAACAAATAACACAGATTAAATCTAAACTTCTAAACTAATATTATAAATGCGAAACTTTGGATGGATGAGTGGATGTATGGATGGATGTTTGTTACTCAATTACGTCAGAACGGCTGAACGGATCTGGATGAAATTTAGCACAGAGATAGGTCTGGAATAACACATAGGCTACTTTTTATCCCGGAAAATTAAAGAGTTTCCGCGGGAACCAAAAAACCTCAATCCACGCGGTCGAAGTCGCGGGCATTAGCTAGTATCTTAAAACATAAGCGAAAGATAGAGAGGTAAAATATGGTAATAATCACTCTGCAGTCCGTTCCTAAACACTACAACATTCCTACATTCGATTGCTTCCCTGCCGTTGCGTACGGGCATGGTACAGGCCACGGAATAGATAAAGGGAAATTATTTTTTCTATGGTACAGGCGAACGATGATGCTATTTTCGGAATCTATGTAGGTACAATGATAATTTTTACTTTTCTTTACGTATGTTTTTCTTTGTCCTAGGTAAATAAGGCTATAAATGACACACCCGACGTCGTCCGCGTGGGAACTCTTTAATGTTTGCAATCATAGCAACTTGACTGCAATCAAATTGATGATGATGAATTTTCCGAGAAAAGTAAAAGTAAAAGTAGCTAAAGTTATTCTCCCAAACACAAACCAACAATCAACACACTTTCGCATTTATATAATATGAGTTGGATTAAACAATAACACTCAATTTTTATGGCAAAACTCATCATTATAATTTTTTATAATTTCCGAGAATTGCTCGGCTCTCTTTTTCCTTCATAGTCATAGTCATTTATTTATTAAATATCGGTACACTGTAGGTACACTTATTTTCGTCTAAAAATTACTTAAAAAGCATGATGGTGATAATGGGTAACGTTATCTTAAAACTAAAGCTACGAGGGTTCCAAACGCGCCCTGGTCTGAGAAGAGCCCACAACAAACTCAGGCGGGTTTTGTTTTTTTTTTATTATCACCATCTCACAAATATTCTTACTAAGAAACTGTCAGAGACATTAGAGCAAATTATTGCCAGGCTTCCTCGTCGTTTAAATAGTCCTTTACATGGTTATAAGATTTTTGAATGAGTTTACGTTTTACATTAACTTTGAACTTATTCAGAGACATCTTCAGCATGTCTTCTGGGAGCTTATTGTAGAAGCGGACACTGTTTCCAACAAATGAATTGCTAGATTTACTAAGCCTAGAAACAGGCATTACAAGTTTATTTTTATGTCTAGTATTGACATTATGACAATCACTTTTCTTCTTGAATTTATCAATGTGCTTATGCACGTGTACTAAATTTTCAAATATATATTGGTTGTGCACTGTCATAATATTGATTTCTTTAAATTTATCTCTTACTAGCTGACCCGGCGAACTTCGTACCGCCTTAGTATGCAAAATTAAATGTATATTTTTCAATATTTCTGAGAGATTTTCTTAATATTTTTTTCCGTAAGAACCTTCTCCTAATAATAACAAATACAACAAAAAAAGAATTAGTGAAATCGGTCCAGCCATTCACGCGTGATGCCGTGACCAAGGAAAACGGGTTTCATTTTTATATATAAAGATTATATATATTGCCTTGGTCCCATATTATATATGGCTCGAACAGCCCTCTTCTGCAACACAAAAACAGAATTAATATCAGCAGCATTACCCCATAATAATATACCATATGACATAATGCTGTGAAAATAACTAAAATAAACTAATCTCGCCGTTTCTATATCTGTTAACTGGCGAATCTTTTTAACCGCGTATACAGCAGAACTAAGCCTGTTCGATAAGTCATTTATATGATGGCCCCATTGGAGTTTAGCATCTAACGTTATTTCGAGAAAAACAGCGGTATCCACTAAATCGAATTCCTCATGATCAAGTTCTTCAACATCATGAATGTTCTTTAAACGTTTTATTTCAGGTACGACAATAATATTTGTAATTCCGTTTTCCGTTTGCGTGTTCGATTGGAGGACGAGTGTTTTATATTAAACACGAGTTTGAAAAGAGAGTTAGCACATTCCATAACCCGTGCACGTTTCGAGGCAGTACTGCCTTCTTTTGAACACGTAAACGGAAATACGCAGTCGGAACTCTACTTACCACTGATACCAGCTTTACCTGTTTTCAGACCGTACCTGAAGGCACTGAATCAAATTCCATATCCACACACTTTCTTCCATCTTCCGACATTCCAAGCATTTTTTGCCACGATATTTTTTATGCCATTACAAGTTAACCCTTGACTGCGATCTCACCTGCTGGTAAGTGATGATGCAGTCTATGATGGTAGCGGGCTATTCTGTTAGGGGGCTATCCTGTATGACAGTTATATTAAACCTTGTCGGTTTCTACATCGTAACGGAACGTTAAATCGCTTGGCGGTACGTCTTTGCCGATAGGGTGCTAACTAGCCACGGCCGAAGCCTCCCACCAGACAAAAATTGTAAAAAGTGGAACTAACTTCCACCTTCTATATTATGTTTCCTCACTTTGAATATCTACAGTGCGGGATATTTAATGCTAGATGATGCCCGCGACTTCGTCCGCGTGGATTAAATAAGGGTTTTTCTTTGCTGGGTAAGGCTAAGGCCGAGTTTATTGTCAGCTCTTCTCATTAGAATCAGCTTTCAGACTTATCATAACTGGCACAAGTTATTTAATCATATATTATCATTTACTAGCTGATGCCCGCGACTTCGTCCGCGTGATTTAAGTTTTTTTATTCCCACGGGAACTCTTTAATTTTCCGGGATAAAAAATAGGCTATGTCACTTTCCACGTCTTCAATTATACCCATGCCAAAAATCACGTTGATACGTTGCTCTATAAAATGTTACAAACTAAACAATACAAAGATCCAAAAATAGTCCAAAAATAAACTCCCATAGTACTCCGAAAAGTTAGGCTCGTTAGGCTATCTCCACCAGGCTATCACCGTTATGTAAAAAATATAGTAGGTACCTAATTAGTATGTGCGATGACTTTTTTGTAGCAAAAATAAATTGAGCATTTGCGCAAGATATAAATCTAAGCGGTCGACTGACAACGCGCAGTCGATACTGTGACGCTCACCGAAATAGGCTTAGTTTATTTATTTAATTGACTTTATTTGTTTTTTATTTATTTTCAAAATGCGTGTGTTGTGCTTTCTGGCGTTCGCCGCTTTTGTAGCGAGTGCGAGTGCGGGAAAATTGCGTGAGTTTATTTTGCGTTATATTAATTAATTTTATTTACTTTACTGAATATACAAATCTTACATTATTTATTTTTATTTATTTATTTTAGTTTTAGATATTTTTTATACCAGCCGAGATGGGCCGATGATAAGGCTTTTAAAAATCCCGCAATTGTTGATTTTCCGGGATCAAAATTATCCTGGTTCCGACTCCAGGATAAAAACACCTTTGTGTTTCTGATATTATCATCGTTAATAGTGATGTGGAATCATGCGGAAATCAATCAATCAATCCTTCCTCAAGCGGAAGGACGTAGGAACCCACCGCATTATTATCCCAAGAAAACCCCTACCATTATTTGATTAATGGAAAGGGGTCACGACCCTCAGTAATGGGGAATACGACGCAGAGAGAGAGAGAGAATAGTGATGTAACAAAAGTTCGTTTTCTCACATTCGCGAATGCGAATATCGATCAACTTCGTCAATCTAACGTTGTTTTTTTTACAAAGTTTATATTTTGTAACCGATTCGGTCCAGAGATTGAACCGAAAAAAGTTAGGTAGTTAGACCAAGAGATACTTGGTATTTAATTATATTATGGACCAAGCGCAGTCTAAGGAGAAAGGTACTTACGTGCTTACTCAGTGCACCTAGTAGGTATATTATAGTAAAATCAAATTATGTAATTTTTCAGTGAATGGGGTTTTAAATAATATGGGGTGCAATAAGTTAGAAAGTCAAATTCACGACCATAATAATATTATTATATTATTAGATCGGCTGTCGTTTGAGGGCAAAAGGCTGAGACCCACGTTCTGGTACCTACCTGGTTCAAAGGTTATCCATCGCCATTCAGCGTGGCAATGCCACACGCAATGCTGCAAGTTTGATGGGTACCTTTGGCGTGGGGGCAACCCAGGGGTGGTCTTTTTGATTAGGGTTTTATTTTTATTTTTTGTTAGTAGGTTTTTTTTTAAATCCACTACAAGCTAGCCCTTGACTGCGATCGCACCTGATGGTAAGTGATGATGCAGTCTAAGATGGTAGCGGGCTAACCCGTTAGGAGCATTGCAGTTATATTAAACCCATACCCCTTCGGTTTCTACACGGCATCGTACCGAAACGCAAAATCGCTTGGCGGCACGTCTTTGCCGGTAGGGTGGTAACTAGCCACGGCCGAAGCCTCCCACCAGACCAGACCAGGGAAAATTCAGAAATTATAAATTCCCAAATTGACCCTGCCGGGGTTCGAACCCAGGACCTCCGCACGTTAAGGCAACAGCGCTACACAATGCGCCACGGAGGTCGTCAAGGTATATAAATAAGGATTTGATTTAAATATATATTATTTAGATACATTGTAATGTTGAGTTTCCCATTGTCCCTTTTTGAGGACATACTTTTCAAAAATGAAATGTCTAACCTAAGAACACTAACTATTACTAACTAGTACGTGTCGTAAATTTAGTTAAAGAGTTATTAGCCGAACCGCTGAACAAATATTATTTAGATATGATATGAAGTGATTTTACTATCTATCTACTTTAATATCTGCTATTCGAAAGTGTGTTTGTTTGTTTTTCAATCACGGCGCAACGGAGCAACGGATCGACGTGATTTTTTGCATGGGTATAGTTGATGACCTGGAGAGTGACATAGGGTATCCCGGAAAATTAAGAAGTTCCCGCGGGAATCAACAAACTTTGAATATAAATTCAAAATCCGATTTTCTAAATTAATATTTAGGTACATCCCCTTTTACAATAATAATGCCAATCTGCTTAAATACATATTTGTTTATATTTGCAAACTTTCCTCTTAAGTTGAATGACTTCAAACAACAGTTTATTTTATAGCCCTAAAATTCTAAATCTCCAATACAATCCGGTTTATATAAATCATGTTTAAGAAATAACTTTAAATTTACCATAATGACTATTAAACTGGTTAGCCTAATTATTAATTCTTCTATCAGTCAAGTTTACGCTGAGTATACTGATCAGTCTACTAAACTACAGTCTGGAGGACCCGGGTTCGATCCCCAGCAGGGTTAATTTGGGAATTTATAAATTCTGTATTTCCCTGGTCTGGCATGGTGGTAGGCTTCGGCCGTGGCTAGTTAACACCCTACCGGCAAAGACGTGCCGCCAAGCATTGATGTAGAATTTTTTTAGTACGCCAAGCGATTTAACGTTCCGGTACGATGGCGTGTAGAAACCGAAAAGGGGTATGGGTTTAATATATGCCCCTGACAGGTTAGCCCGCTCCTATCTTGGACTGCATCGTCACTTATCATCAGGTGAGATTGCTGTCAAGGGCTAACTTGTAGTGGATTAAAAAAATACTGCAATTCACTGTACATTCCTTATTGCTAAGGGATAATTATGTGGGCTCGGTTGGACAGCGTTCGATGAAATCCGTGAAATTCCTCAATGCCTGCAGGCGATAACAGCCTCCAAATAACTAGACGAGTTCAGGAGAAACCTCTTAAAAGCCTAAATCTCTAAAATAGACGTGTTTGCACGTTTCTTTGTAGTTTTACTACTTCTTTTTAACTTGTATACTGTGTATTAAGTGTGTGCAATCATACTTCATACTAATATTATAAATGCGAAAGTGTGTTTGTTTGTTGGTTTGTTGGTTTATTGGTTTGTTGGTTTGTCCTTCAATCACGCCGCAACGGAGAAACGGATCGACGTGACTTTTGGCATATGGGTATAGTTGAGGACCTGGAGAGTGGCATAGGCTACTTTTTATCCCGGAAAATTAAGGAGTTCCCGCGGGAATCAATAAACTTAAACCACGCGGACGAAGTCGCGGGTATCAGCTAGTATCTAAATAAAATAATAAAAGCCACAATAAATAACAATAAAACAACGGTTTTTACTAAAAAGCAGCATAGTTATACCTACTATTACGCTAAATCCCTTCATACACGCAACTATTGTTTAACGTACAGAAAAATATGCTATAACAAGGTAAAATAAAAAAAAATACCTCATTCAGGAAGTCTATCCTCTCTATGATAAGTTACTTCATCGTCGTCTTATACCTAGTACAAGTAAGGTACCTAATAGGTATATGCCAAATACGCTATTATATACTATGTACGTAATAACTAAAAAGACCACTGATAGTAGAGGAACGGAGTGGGTGGTAGACGGTAGAATAGTCTCCTCGGTAGTAACTAGGAATGATATTCCGAACTAACGGTAGATTCACAAGATATTTTAACTAAAAGTTCGCCTTGACTGCGATCTGACCTGGTGGTGAGTGATGATGCAGTCTAAGATGATAGAGGGCTTACCTGTTAGGGGTTACCTGTTATGTTAGACCCCATACCCCTAATTGGACGCGGCATCGTACCTGGTTACTAAACCGCTTAGCGGCACATCTTTCCCAGTAGGGTGGTGACTAGCCACGGCTGAATCATCGTACCAAACACTATAAATTCCCAAATTGACACTGCTGGGGATCGAGCCAGCGAGTGACCCGCTTATAAGATAACAACGCTCGCCACTGCACCCTTCTCACACTTTATATCAGTTCTCTCATGTTTTCATTATTTTAACCGACTTCCAAAAAAAGGAGGTGCTCAATTCGGCTCGTATCTTTTTTTTTGTTACGTAAATACGAACTCGCCAAGTACGGCTTTCTCGCACACACTTTTACTTCATAAGTATATTGTTATCTTGCAAATAATAGATTCGTTAATTACAAATGCTTCGTTCGAGCATAAATCCGCAATCCGCAATGGAGGAAACATCGTAACACTTAAAGAGATTGCAGGTCACATTTACACATCACTATTAGTAATTATAATGGCTAATTTCAGCACGAGCCGTTGACTTGTTTTTTTTTCTTCACCAATATACGATTAAACTACAGGAACATATTATTATTATTATTTCAAAGCTTTAAAACGTAAAATGATAGTGAGATGTGTAAGATGGCGACATCGTCACCATATAATATAATATATAAATCAGTATGTTAAGTAAACAAGTGAATATAATTAAAATTATTAAAAAATACGACTGCTCTGCCGTAGCCCGTATTTATTACCTTTGGAATCTTAATCACATTTTTATTAAATTATATTTTTTGTGAATCACTGGATATTGAACTATAGTGTTATATATTTTTGGAATCTACTCATCATTTTCTAGATGATAATTATATAGTTAATCTTATTTTCGAATATTTTTTTTCAACTTTAGTCTTTAATGCGGGACCATGGTCACCCCATCAATTTTTTTTTAAATTTTACTAGCCTTTGTCACCCGGAATAAGCAAAGGATTCTAATAATACCTCATTTATCAAAATCGGTTCAGGCGTATAGAAGTTATGTTGGAATATAGAAACTCACATACATACATACATACATGAACCCTGAAAACAATATACTCCTCTTTCAGGCAGTCGTATAAAAATCATTAGGTGTTGACGCTTTCTGCAGAATATTCAGTTAGTGTTGTACAAAAGAAGAATTAGTTTATTAGAAGCTTTCTCATTTTCGCGTTGCTTAGTTATAAAATCACAAGTTAGCTTCCGTGGCCAAAAATAAGTTCTGTGGCTTGACCTTATTTAATTCCCCATAAATAAAGACGAGCCGCATCCGCGTTGAATATTAACCATAGCACGAGACATAATATAATGTTAAACTCTTATCAAATCAAATCAAATCAAAACAGGGAGATCCACTGGGACCTGCCATTTTCAGTTTGGCTATTCACCCAATTATTTCGGAATTAAAGTCTAAATTTAACATTTGGTATCTAGATGATGGAACTTTAGGAGGTGAAGCTTCATCTGTTTTAGGTGATCTTGCGGTTTTAATTGAACAATTTAAATCTGTTGGTTTGGAATTGAATTTTGGCAAGTGTGAGCTCTACATTCCAAATTCAACGGAAGCCCAAAAAAGACACATAATTACAGAACAATTTAATCATTTGGCACCAGGAATCAAAATTCTAAGTGAAGACTCGCTTCGCCTTCTTGGGGCTCCAGTCTTAGTTGATTCTATTCCGCTTTTTATCAAAGACCAAATTACTAAATTTGATCAATGTTCGGAACGCCTTTTTCAAATTAATTCACACATGGCCCTTTTTATTATTAAATATTGTCTTTTTGTTCCAAAATTTACCTATTTTCTTCGATGCTCACCACTATGGAAATTCCTTCCCTTATTGAACGATTTGGATAAGAAAATTAAAAACACTCTTTCCAAAATTCTAAATTGTCCTTTAGATGGCACGACATGGACACAAGCTTCTCTCCCAGTTCGATACGGTGGTTTAGGCATTCGTAAAATTAGTAGTGTATCATTACCAGCATTTCTATCTTCTGCTTATGGTACGTTTAAGCTCTTTGGGAATATTATAAACCATTCATTAGGTTCCATAGAGCCGTCGTATTTGGCAGAAGCTAGAGTTGCTTTCAATGTGGCATGTCCTAGTAAGGAACCGGTATCTTTGTTCTCTCAAAGACAATGGGACGACGCACTGTGTTCGGATGTTTTGCAGGAACTTATAAATTCATCAACTACTGCAAGCGACCGTGCTCGCCTTCTTGCGGTGTCTACGAGGGAATCAAGTTACTGGCTTCAAGCTCTCCCCTCTAAGCATTTAGGCACTCTGTTGGACCACCTCACTCTGACGATTGCGGTTGGTCTTAGACTTGGCGCCAAGTTACAACAGCCACATCTATGCCACTGTGGTGGGTCAGTGGACGCGTATGGTCATCACGGGCTTTCTTGCATTAAAAGTGCCGGTCGTCTATCGCGTCATGCTTCCCTGAACGACATCATTCGTAGGTCTCTTGCCACCGCTAAAGTGCCTGCAGTATTAGAGCCAAATGGCTTGGCACGCAGTGATGGTAAGAGACCAGACGGGATGACTCTGGTTCCGTGGAAGCTAGGAAGGTCGCTTGTTTGGGATGCCACATGCGTGGATACGCTGGCGTTGTCCCACTTGCAGGCGACCTCCATGACGGCGGGGGCGGCGGCCACTAATGCAGAAAGAGCCAAAAGGCGCAAATATGAAACTATAGAAAATAATTTCATATTTGTGCCTTTTGGTGTTGAAACCATGGGGTCGTGGGGCGAAGATGCTAGATCCTTTTTTAAGGATCTATCTTCTCGTCTCACAGAGTCCACAGGTGACCGGAGGGCTGGCAGTTACCTCGGCCAACATATAAGTTTGGCTATTCAGCGGGGTAACGCAGCCAGCGTTCTGGGCACATTGCCTCATTGCAGCGGCATAGATTATATTTTTAATTTTTAGTTTTTAGTTTTTAATTTTGATTTTAAAGATTTTTTTAAGAAATTGTATATATTATTAAATGTTATAAATATGTGAAAAAAAAAAAAAAAAAAAAAAAAAATCAAATCAAATATTTTTTATTCAAATAAACTTTTACAAGTACTTTTGAATCGTCAAGTGAATCTACCACTGGTTCGGAATGCCATTCCTACCTATCACTGCACTTAGCGTGTGAATTGTAAAGAAATCTCATTTAATAGATCATTGTGAGGAGCTTGGTTACATTAAAATGACCATCAGTTGCCACTTTATTACCACTCGTCCTTACGTAATTCATCCTCATGACGTCATTATTCACGGTTATCTGAATTTATTGTTGTTGACTGCCTCGTTGATCTAGTAGTTAGCATGTTCAACTGTGGATGGCGATCTCCTTGGTTCGATTCCCGGGTCAGGATAAAAATGTTGAATTTTCTAACAAAAAAATCTCAGTACTAGCCCGGAGCACGTAAAACCGTCCGCGTCGGTCCTGCGCTTGATCTCTCGCCGGCCCTGTCGGGTTTCCGTCCTATCGGGATATGGGAGTAAGAGAATATAGAGCGCACCTGTGTTTGCGCACTATAATATACCTAACTCCTGCGCAGTTGGCATATCTCTGATTGGGAAAACCAACGCTTGGCCAAAACATTTACTTAAATTGTTTCAATTCAATTTTATCCTCGGAGTGTTTCAATTAGTCTTTGCCCTTTACAGCATCGTTCATGAAGGCTTGCTCAGCATCGGACCCCAACCTGAATCAATGTGTGGAGAAGGTCATAGAATCAGCGGGGGCCAAGTTCGCGAAGGGCATACCCGAGCTGGGCATCAAACCCCTGGATCCCGCGGAGCTCGGGCGGGTGGTGGTCAACAACCCCGCGTTGAAGATCACCTTCGATGACACCGTTGTCACCGGTTTGGCGGGATTCAGAATAAATTCTTTTAAGTAAGTGTCTATTATAACAGGGATGATGACAACTCAATCAAATCAGCAACTCTTTATCAAACTCAAAAACACACTTCTAGTATGGAAGTTGTATGAAATTCACAGTTCTGGTATTATATAATATCAACGCACTTTTTCTTTAATCTATATTTTAAAATGGTTATCAAACTTAAAACTAACCGAGGCTGTGAATTTTAGGTCTTTGGAAGACCCTCTATTTAATAATCAATTAGAAATAATTTAATTTGGATATAGGCATCACCCCTATTATTCAATGCAGGATTCCGCGTAGATAAAGGTTACTTAATAAATCTCGATTAGTCTTTGATTTTCCGGGGTAGTTAGCCTATGTCATTCCCAAGGATCCATCTCTAAACCAATTTTCATCAAAACCGGTTAAAAAGATGAACCTTTCACATACATTATATAAGTTATTACAAGATACGCCTGCGCTTGGCGACAATCACGCTTATGAAAAGCAATGATGAGGTCTAGGTTGGAGCGCGCTTGGCTAGAAAATGCCTATTATGTCTTGCCTTTAAGGTAGGTACTCAAGTCATACTTGGCAGGAAACACGGTCACCGGAAGGGCGTTCCAAACCTTAGCGGTCACTACAGCCCATTAACGTCCCACTGCTGGGCACAAGCATCAATTCTCATAGGAGAGAGGGAATTAGAGCTTAGACCCACCATGCTGCTACAATGCGGGTTGGCGGGCTTTAACCATTATTATCATGTTAGTGATAACAACCCGGACCGACGGCTTTACGTACTCTCCGAAGCACGGGGGTGAAACACCTCCAACTTCCAAACTCCAGGCTAGTACTGAAACTTTCTAGCCAGAAACACTCAATACTTAATTATGGCCTGACCCGGGACTCGAACCCGGGACCACGTCAGCCGCAGTCGCACATGCTAACCACTAGATCAACGAGGCAGTTATTAACCAACGAGGTACTTATTAAACGACACTGACAACTGACAAGTAATTCCATGTTCCCCAGGATCCGACCAGAGAAGGGTCAAGCGGTGTTGGACTTCACGGCCAACGTGACACTGAAGGCGCACTACGACATGGACGGTCAGGTGCTCATCCTGCCCATCCGGGGCAACGGCCAGGCCAAGATCAAGATCAGTGAGTATACCTTATTTTATTCATGTTATAACTAAAATAGCATACAAAACACAGACACCAGCGAAGAAACCATAGAAAAAAACAGTATACAGATAGCAAAATCAAACGTCACTAGGAAGCGTCTATTAAAGAAAAACTAGAGGTTCTTACAATTAACAAATTACTATGATTGATGATTTTATTGGGGAAAAAAGTTATTTTTTATTTTAATTTCTGAAGAGTTGTGTTATTCAGAAAAATTACAGAACTTATAATTTTAGCAGTAGACAATAAAAAAAATTATTTGTACTTAACATAATTTAGTTTTAACAAAGCGAAGATAGAAAGTAGGGGTTTTACGACAAGATATCAAAGATTTAGGGCAAGCAAATCTTAACCTACGAATAACAAGTACTACTGACAACTTATACTGAGACAAATTCGCTGATCCTTAATATGATTCGCTTGTTTTAGCCACTACAAGTTAGCCCTTGACTGCAATCTCACCTGAGTAAGTGATGCAGTCTAAAATGGTAGCGATTGGTATCTACCTTTTACGACAGTTCATGAGCGTTTCTTTGTGAAAGGGTCCTTTGTCAATTTCTATATCTCCAAAATTCTCCATTTTGAAATAGGTAAGTAAAAATGAAAGAAAATCAAGTAAAGGAAAAATTTGAAGGAAACTCTGCGTGTAGCCTGTAGTTTTATCTTTAAAAATTAGAAGGAAATTATTCTCTATGAACCCTGTACTCATAGTTATTAAGTTATAATCAAAACTTCGAGCGTTTGTTATTATAATGTTCGAACATTAATAATCACCATCGTTTCACATAGCTAACTTCGGTAACTCTGAATAAATGGCTTTTTACTTTGATTAGTTTAGTCTGCATTATTGATCATCAGAAGGTTGTTATATAAATATTGACCAGGTAATTTATTCAGATGTCCTGAATGGAGGACAACGGGATTTTATTTAGACTTCCGTCTACTATAGTCATATCGGGTAATTACATTATCGAATTGAAGTGATTGTTAATACTTTTGAAAACGATATTTCCGGGTATCTATTTATCTATAGTTTTAACTGATACCTTGGACGAATATTATGGTTTATTCGTCGAAGGCTGCTACATATTTTATTGAATTGAGGCGATGATGATATTATTGTATACGTCAAGTCAAAGCTTCGGTTTTGAAATTTGTTATTATCTGAAGTCTTGATTTGGTCCATTTCATGCGACCTAGCAACTAGCAAGCCATAAGAATTAAAATCCACCTTGAACTTGAATAGGCATCTTCTAGTCAAGCGCGCTCCAAGTTAGGCTGCATCACCACTTGCAAGCAGGTCTGATTGCAGTCAAACACTAGCCTATATAATTTAAAAAAATGCACGTACATAACACGTAATGTCCACAGCGAACCTCAACATCGTCATCGCGTACGCGTACGAGACGGTGGACGGCCACTGGACGGTGACGGACCACAAAGACTCGTACAAGATGGACGGAGCTCAGTTCAAGTTCACCAACCTGTTCAATGGGAACAAGCAGCTAGGTAGGTTTTTTACCTTGCTCACAACTCGCAGCGTAAAGGTGGCTATAGACCGGCGAGGTGAGACGTGATCCCTGGCTGTGCTGCGGGAACTGAAATCTCGCAGGGCCTTTCACACCGGCGAGGCGAGGCGAGAAGTGAATAGATTCGTTTATTTAAATAAATTATTAAATTACAACAATAAATACCATTACAATATAATTATTATTGTTATTCGTACCTATTTGATTTGATTCATACATATACATACATAAATACCAAATATTAGATATATATAGAACGATAGTGGTTGCAATAGTATGAACTGATGCGCAACCACTAACGCCTACCTCACAGAATAAGTACCATTGATGTAGAATTTTAGTAGCAAATATTTTAATAGCAATAGGACGGAGATTAATTGAGAGAGTCCGTGCGCGTCTCCGATGGCCTGCTGGCCGTTTTGCGAAGGAATAAATATTCTTTTCATGCAGCAATATACTGTCTAATGTTGTATCAATAAATACCTATGTCAATTCTCGCCTCGCACATCCTCGCTCATCCTGCCTTTTACAACAAAGATGGGCGGAACTGGAATTGAAATTGGTGGATCCTAGTGAACTCCAGACAGAGTGGTATTCGATCCACTGGTGGATCCAAAAAGTGGATCCTAGTGGATTGAGGGAATTTTGCCACACAAATTTCAATTCTCGTCTCGCTCCGCAACGCCACGCCTTTTGTCGGAATATACCCGACCAATTTCGAACCCGTCCGTGATTCTTATTCAAAGCCTGTTCAGGCGACACTGCGCGCAGCCAGACGTTGTGCCAGCCAGCCATATAAAGCTACTTATTATACTTATTTACTTAGTATTAATGTTATAAATTAGTTCACCTTCAATCAAAGGTCGATTACCTACTTAATTAAACAATTCTACTACCTTATAGGCAATAGGTAAGTAGGACGGTAGGTATTCCGCTCTTGGATATCCTATTTATTAAAATATAGTAAAATTAGATAGAGATCATATATATCAATAGGTATATATTATATTACCTACCTACTTATACACAACGACCAATAAAACCCTTCATTACGACTTCACCATAATGATTACCTTACAAGGCATCACTTAGCCGTTTGCATAATATGTAAACAAGTATTATTTACCCAAAGAAGTCCATATTAATTTATTGTCCTTGTTTAGACCAGGGTCAACTGGAAGTAAATGCTAATTAATAAGTGGTAAGGCATTAAGTTCTACATCATTCTAAAGACGTACTTATCTAATTATACATTTTCAGCCTGAATCCATCACGATCAACCTGAAGTCGTGGGTGTTTTTTAGTACTTAAATACCGCAAACAGTGATGTAGAATTTGCACAGTCCATACATACTATTTTCCCTTCCCTTCCCTTCCCATAGGTATCTTGCCGGTTATTCTATAGAATAATAAATTCAATAATAGCTAAACATAGTTAGCTTTGACCATTATACTGGGTCATATTCTCATATCTCAGTCTACCAACATACAACAATAATATAACAATAACAAACATTATTACACATGATCATTCCAGCCACCACGACACTCAGGTTCCTAAACGACAGCTGGAGGTTAATCATGCAGGAGATAGCCCCGCCCGCCATCGACCAGATCCTTATCAACTGCGTCGAGGAAGTCGAGAAGCTGTTCGCAGCGGTGCCTGCCGATGAACTCTTACTCCAGTGATAATATGGTGACTCTTTGATACTGCCAACCCTTTACTAACGACGCTTTAGCTGCAAATACCTAACTCCTTAAATACTTAACCACCGTTCTCGGGACTTGGACCTCAAAAATCTGAGCGACAACTGAAGTAGGTATATTATAACCATATTATAACTAATATGCGTGGAAGAAGCTAGATGAACTCAAGTGATATGGCGCTTGAGCTGAAATTAACTAACTCCATACGTAAAGCTATCTATAATAATTATTGGTGGTATAGTCTTGGACCCTGTCGGATACGTCGCTATGGGTAGTTACCTCAAACTCCTAAGCGACAACTGAAGAAGCGATTGGCAGGGGTGACTGCGGATGAACTAACCATTCCAGTGACATGGTGACTATGGAACTGTAACTTTTTAATAACATCGTTTTATTTTGTTTTTTTTTTCTAATAATACACTAATATTTTTTTCTATACATACCTACCTAGTCTAGTTAACTCTGGCTCTACATGTTTCAGATCCTTTTAACTAGCTATGTACATAATTAATTACTTAAAATGCTCATAAATAACATGCATATAAATTACCTCAAGGCTAACAAATACTAACTCACGTCAACTAATAATAAACTTATAAGTTAGGGAAATAAAATAATAAGTAGTTATCTTTGTTGTCTACGACTGTTAAAACACTAAGTAGTTATCTTTGTTGACATCGCCTCAAAGATTTTTCGCAGCAAAAGCATTTCAGACCCGCTTGCAGAGACGCCGCCGGTTTACGTTAAGGGAACCTCTCACATTAGGTGATAATGATAAGCGAATTATTGTGGCGATTCAGTAGCGATACAATCGCGAAAAGACCGCGATACTGTCGCTATCAATACATTCGTGCACTGTAGTGACTATCGACTTTTTTAACTTTCGTGCATTACTTATTTGCATTTATACTTCAAGTATAGTAGATACGCCTTTGTTCTTCCTACCTATCACCTATGTATATCAAGAGAATTCAATTCAAAATTGTGTGTATTCATAGATATTGGGTATACACTGTCTCCTGTAACACAGTTTTTACTACCACAGGAGGCAAGGTTTCACGTAGGTAAAAATTGTACCTACCTATGCTTTTTATGACAATTAAAGATTTTATTTATTCCAGCGGACACAATCCACGCGGTGATCAACGAGCACTGGGAGCCGGTGATCCGCGACATCGCGCCAACCTCCTTCGCGACCATCATCACCGCGTGCGTCGACGAGACCAAGAAACTGTTTGCGGCCGTGCCCGCTGACCAGCTGCTCTTGCCGTGAAGCACACATCCAGCAAACAATCATCACACTGCACACTAATATTATTATAAAGGCGATAGTTTCAAACTCAAAGTATATTTATTCAAAACTATAGCTGATGCCCGCGACTTTTTCCACGTGGATTGAGTTTTTTTGGTTCCCGTGGGAATTCTTTAATTCTCTGGGTAAAAAAGTAGCCTATGTGTAATTCAGACTATATAACCTATCTCTGTGTCAAATTTCGTCCAGATCCGTTCAGTCGTTCGGCGTGATTGAGTAACAAACATCCAAACTTTCGCATTTATAATATTACTGTAGATTGATACCTACACAGTAGGTACACTTGATCTAGCATCTAAAGATCTGAATGAAAATCAAGCGCTCCTATTGAGTAAATTATTAGCAACGTAAAGCACATCTCTGGTGGAAACCATGTGAAAACGCAGGGTGCGTTTTTTGCATGGATAAAGGAAGTTTTACAGCTGTTATGACAATGTCTGTTTTCTCAAGTGAAACGGCGAGAAGTTACTATAGCAGATTTACTTACACAGGGTTACTTTAAAAATACGTAAGTTTAAGTTCTTGATTGTAATTTCTGGACTTGCGTTTTTCTTTTCATACAAATAAAAAAATTATATTTGTAATAGGGTCGACGGTTTTGGTTTGTGCGTTTAGTGTTATAATTTCCGTGTAACCTGTGATTTCGTATCGAACGCGTAGATTTCAAAACAATGCAATTTCCCTTTGCGCAAAATATATCTACATTTTATTGCACCTAAACGTACCTAGTTACTTATAGCACAGCGTACACTATAGATAAAATATATCCTACGACTAGCTGTGAAGTTAGGTACGCGCGCATAAGCGTGTATTAACTGTCATAAAAAACTGAGTACGAAACAGTATGGCTAGGTATGAGATTTTAGTTTTACATGTTGACAGAATTCAAGCGTCGAAACTCGAAAACTCGGTGAAATCTTCGGAAATTCAAAATAAACAATTTTAATTTTAATCTGATTAAATTTAACTATAGCTTTTCGACGATCGAATTCTATCATCACGATTCACGAATGGTGATGAAAAATCTTATACTAACCCTGTTACTTGTAAAAGAGTTTAACGAGTTAACAGTTCAACTTTCAAGGTTTTGCAATTTAGCCTTTGCTGTTTTGTCTACAAATAATCATTGCAATTAATTTTTATAGTAAAATTGCTTAAAAATAGTTTTGGTTCAAATTATAATAAATTTTTATGATAAGTATTTTACACTTTTTCAGTTGTTTTCAACTAAACTTGAGACTGGTTCACAACTGTACTTATCTTAAACATATCTACTAATTATGATGCAATAATCGTTACTGATAAGACTATGTGATAATTACATTTAAGTTAAATAAGTAAGGACTTGTACAATTAAAGATATTTATTCTTTAAATGTTTTTTTAATCATTTACCTAGGCTTTTTAGGGTCAGGCTGAGGTAACTGTTTGTGTTACACTTTTACCAAGAGGTCAGAGCAATTTCATTTCACACCAGTCACAGGTTCAATTCCTGGGTAAACTTTCATCTCAATTTATATTTGTTTGAATAAAAGTAGGCTGCAATAAACAGACAGACACACTTTCACATTTATGTTAGTATGAATAACAATTAGTTGAGTTGCTCAGCAGTGAATGATGAAAATAGGCATGATGACTGATTTTGAAAAATGGTCAGATTATGCTCGGAAGTATGTACTATTTCGAAAAAATATCTTATTTCAGCAGAAAAATAAGGTTTGGTCATTGAAATAGAATGAGTACTAGAAACAGGGTCACGAACAAAAAATATCGCAAAAATGTCCCAATTTGCACACACATAAACATTTGTATGTTGAGTGGGAAATGTAGAAAAAGGTATTATATTAGCAACAACTTCAGTTAATTATGCACCTTAAGTTTAACACATAAAGCTACATTACGATTAGAAAATATTAATTTTTAAGACGTTCTGTCATCAGAGAAAAGGTAGGACTACCCTTTCAATCCAAAACAAAAAGTAATTTTTAAAATAAGTACAAAAATATTTATTATTAAAATAAAACTTAATATGTAAGCAATAAGGTACTTCATACGTTGCCAAATTGACACCTTTACACTATTTTGGAACAAGACGCAACTCTTGGCATCACATTGTCAATATCAACAACGTCAATTTATTATAAACCTTAAAACTTAGAATTTAAGTTGAATTACGAATGTAGTATGTTTATATCTAACCTAAGACCTTTTATCTTTGTAAAAAGGCAAAAACAAAAAAATTCAATGGAACGAAATTCAAATAGAACAATGGAGACATGGAGTTGCTGATTTTTTAAAAGTTGTATATCGTGGTGGTATGTGGTCGTGTATATTTATTACTAGCTTACGCGCCCCAGCAACTCACTTATGTGTTATACTTGTACAGTATGTTTTATTTATCAAAATAAATATTGATACAGTTTTGGTGGGTAGCACTGCGAAAAACCACGTAGGTTTAAATGGCGTACTCTCTCCTCTTCTATCAATATTTATAACTATACAATGTTATGATATGCATAAGTATCTGTGTAAAAACATGAGGAAACTAAAACTAAACTACCTAACATTTGTTAAAGAAGTAAGATTTTAACTTAAAATTAAATTTTCCTTACTTAGTTTCATTTTAAAATTAATATCAAGGTTAAAAATCTACGTTTTATTGACGTATTACACGTAAACTTAAAAAGTACCAAGTAAACTTTATTCAGATTTAGCCTTTGCGGCTTTTATTATTTTTTACTACATTTTTTTATAAAATATTTATGTAAAGTATATAATATCTTTATGTACCCATGTATTTTATGTGTATTTATGTAACTAAGGTATGTGTGTTTCCAGTAATATCAATTTTATCAAAATTAATTTTAACATAATTAATGTTATCTGTATATTTTAGATGGCTTAAACAACTCTACTGCATAACGAAATGGATTGCCAGGGAATCACTAAGCAACAATACTTTTAAAACACCAACACTACTCCATGCATCCCGTCTATCCAGAACAGTCAATGTTTGTTACAATATTTGACGCATTGTCACAAACATTGGCCAAAGGATATTAGCACACTTTTTATATGAGCACTGCAGCATTTTGACACGTCGTTATGTTGGCTAAGGTTGGCCCGTACTAATGTCAAATAAGAGCACATTCGTATTTGTGCTGTAATTTGTCGGGGACACTTTTGAAGCGCTAATCCTACATCTAGTATAGGTACTAAAAAAATTCTACATCAATGGGTTTGGTAGATAAAATTGGCATTTGAAATTTAAATTTTAAAATTCACGCCAAAACGCTCGCGGTTGTCATGGCGTCGTTTGTGACGTCACTGTTGTTTTTTGCCAATGCATTTTGTGCAGTGTGCAGTAAACAATAGTGTGATTGTCAAAGCTCGAAAACAAATAATTGTGACGTCATTCGCTACTTGGTGTTTAATCCATTATGGCAGATTGCTGTATTTTATAGTTTTATTTTATCAAAATAAATAGCAATATTCACTGGGAATAGAAAAATAAATATTTTTTTTATAATATTATATCCTATTTCATTAGATAGATTGATAATTTCATTGATTCTTGGTTACTGTCATCATGCCTATTGCAAATATTAGCTATACTGTAAATTATATGTGTACTGTACTTCTTAATTTTTAATATCATGTAGATTAATTTGAACAGTCAAAAATGGTTTTGAAAGTTCTTTATTCATATAACACAACAAAACATGGTACAAAAAACAAAACTTCAATATTATACATCCATTTTAAAACTTTAAAATATTAAATATTAAATAAGTAAATGAATATAAATGCAAATAATATGTGAAACAATATCTCAAATTTTATCCTTATAATATTACAATCAGTATACAAACAAGTTATTTCTATATTTATGTATTAAAAATAAAGGCACTTTAGTTTTCATGGCACGAACGATCCTAAAAACACTACATAAGCATATATACTTAAAGTATACAATATTTGTGTAGTATATTATTAGCGAGGGCACATAGCATGACGCCCACCGTCCACTGGAAGGCTTGCACCAGTAATATTGCTGGCTAGATCACTTGCCAAGAAAGCTATAGTTGCTGCAACTTCCTCAGGCTTGCCAGGTCTGCCCAATGCATGGGTCTCCTTCGTCCTTTCCAAAAATGCTGCATACTGCTCTTCGCTCATCCCTCCACGTCGCTGCAACTCAGTTAAAATTACCCCAGGGTTAACACAATTAACCCTAACACCTTTTAATGCTAATTCTAAGGCCACACATCTAGTGAATTGGTCGACGGATGCTTTAGATACATTATATGCCAGTACTCCAGGAAAAGATCGAATACCATTGACACTGGATACATTTACGATATTACCCTTCGTTTTTATCAAGTGTGGCACAGCTAGCATTGTCAAATAGTATATTGAGCGTACATTAGTGTTCATAAGGCGGTCGTATTGAGCTAAGGAAGTGTTCTCGATGGTTCCAGTTTCTATTATGCCGGCGTTGTTGATCAAAACGTCGATTTTACCGTAATGGTCCACGGTATTCTTGACTATCTTCTCAATGTCACTTTCCTTTGTCAAATCCGCAGGCACGAGAAAAGTAGATTCCGCTTTCTCGCACTCCTTATTAACCTTTTGTAGATTGTCCACATTTCGCCCAGTTAGAGATAACTTAGCGCCAAGTTTTGATAAAAATACAGCTGTAGCGGCGCCGATTCCGGAGCTCGCACCGGTGACGATAACTACTTTTCCAGCAAAATTCATCTTTTCTTGCCACTTACCGGCTTTGATATCCAATTATCGAATGATGCTGTTACTCTTATCACCAATAAAAATAGATAAAAGCTAAAAATAAAATTACTTGGACTTGTTTACCTACTTCATCACCGACCACAGATTCATGTTTTTATTCATTGTTCATTGTTCCATGATAATAAGTTACTTGTCTCTGATTTGTATTTTGTTGTTTTTGGTTTTGACGTTAGTCCTTCCTTTCTCTGTGGGAAACAATCAAAATCTTCAACTCTATGATCTTTAATTTTCCCGTAGACAGAGAAAAAATATAGACATGGCGTCAGCGTATATAGTATGCGATAGCGATAGTCTTAATGCGATATTTTCTTAAATAATTGTGTATTGTTTTTAGTTATTTCTATACTTTGTAGCATTCATGCAAGACTTAACAAATATAACCTATTTTTATCTGTAACAATCAGGTCAAAATAAGGTCAAAATTGTAAACTTACATATTAGGTTATGTTTTCGTATCTACGTTCAGTTCGGCTTTTGAAGCCTAACACACAGCAATACACCATCGTCTATAAGTTAAACCAATTTTTTCGTAAGCCACGAGCACAGTTACGACTTTGTCCAATTCCGATTTCATACGAATATGGGTGAATAACAAAAACGACACAGGATTGTCTGACCTAAACTTTCGGATAGGTCAAAAAAAAGTGATACGCTGAGCAGGACAAGAGAACATTTTCTCGCTCTATCTTAGACTGCATCATCACTTACCATCAGGTGAGATCGCAGTCAAGGACTAGCTTGTAGTGGATAAAAAAAAACACTCCTTGCATTAGCGTATATACTCATTTCGCTCACCTGTGATATTAATATTACATTGTCTCCTCTTGCTTACTCTATGAATTTTCCCCACTTTTCCCGATAAAAATTTTTCTCTGTCTACGATAAAAATACATTCCTGAAATTACCCATAGACAATAAAACATTGACAGTCAGTGGGTAACTTGGTTAAATATGCATTTACCAATGAAAATCATCAACCAACTTGATTTATGTACAAAAAATGTCATCATAAATACATACACAATAATGGTTTATTTTGAAAAACCAAAACAAAACTACTAAAAATCCGTTCAATTCGCAATATGTAATTCAAGGAAAATAAAAATATAATTAGTTTTAAATTCTAGTAAACTATACTAAAATGGGTAGAGTAAGTATATTTATAACTAGTATTGATTTACCAATAAAATCACTAATCTTTCTTAAAGTGGAAGATAATCGTTTGCTTAATACTGTTTTCACTTTATAGAAAGAAGTAATCCAAATTCACATAGGTCAAGCTGGAGTCCAATTGGGAAATGCATGCTGGGAATTATACTGCATCGAACATGGCATAAGACCTGATGGTATATTAGCATACAGAGATGACAACAGCTGTGAATCCTTCTTTAGTCACACTGGAGCTGGAAAAATGGTTCCCAGAGTGGTTATGGTTGATTTAGAACCAACTCCAATAGGTATTTATTTAGTCACCTCAATACCTACTACATTCTAATAAAAATAATTTAATATTCTATGTAGTTATCTCAAAGTAGCATTTCTTGTCATATAGATGAAATAAGAACCGGTACGTATAGGACTCTATTTCGTCCATCCTCATTATTAACGGGGAAAGAAGATGCAGCAAGTAACTTTGCACGAGGTTATTTTGGTGTCGGTCGGGAAATGATTGATTTAGCCTTAAACCGTGTTAGATTAGCAGTCGAAGAATGCCACAGCTTGCAAGGATTTATAATATTCCGAGCGTTTGGAGGTGGAACTGGATCAGGATTTACGGCCCTTTTACTCGATGGTCTTACCCGAGATTATGGAAAGCTTTCAAAAGTTGAATTTGCGATATACCCTGCACCAAAAATATCACCAATTATAGTTGAACCGTATAACGCAGTAATGACTTCACATGCCTGCATGGATACTGAAGATGTTTGCTTCATATTCGATAACGAAGCTTTGTACGACATTTTAGCAAGATTACTTGATGTACCGCGACCTACTTACACAAATTTGAATAGATTAATTGCTCAGGTGATATGATTTCATAAAATAATTGAAGTGAAAATTTCTTTAGGCACGTTGTGCACTTTTTGGTAGGGGATAAAAAAGTGGAACGGTGCCGGTCTAGCCTGACCGACACCGTTCTTTTTAAAACAAAAGGTGTTAAGTATAAATATAGTACATTCGTAATAAATTATAAATTAAATATTCGTTTTCACTTTTATCGGCAGTTCATGCGATGCGATGCATCGGTAGCATGGCGGCTATGACTGCCATTTTTTTTCGCATTTGTTTTAAATTCATTTTATTTTTTTAATTAAAATTAATTTAAAATAAATTCGATTTATTTATCTAACTCGTGTCTATTTCAGGTAGTATCTGGTATGACGGCATCACTGAGATTTGAAGGATCCTTGAATGTTGAGCTAGTGGAATTCAGAACAAATCTGATTCCCTATCCTAGAATTCATTTTCCGCTAGTAACATTTGCCCCGTTTGTTCCCCCTTCGAAATCTCTTCATGAATCCATGACCACGCATCAGTTGATGATGTCTTGTTTTGAGCCAGCTAACCAAATGATTAAATGCGATCCTAGGAGAGGAAATTACATGGCGTGTTGTTTGTTATTCCGAGGAGATGTTAATCCGAATGATATTAATTCAGCTATTAATCAAATAAAAAGTTCACGTTCTGTCCAATTCGTTTCTTGGTCTCCTACAGGGTTTAAGGTGAGAAGAACCAAAGTTAATAATCAAATAATTGATTTCAAGCACATCGCTAAAGCATACTTACTAGTATTTAATATTTCTGAGATTCAAACATACATTCCCTGCCCTTTAGGGCGCCCCTAAGGCCGTGTGCTTGTTTGACCGGTACATATTAAATATTACTGTACCGGAACTGTACAATGATTTTTTTCAGATCGGTGTAAATTATCAACCTCCTGCAACAGTTCCCGGTGGAGATTTAGCAGCATTACAAAGAGCAGTAGTGATGGTTTCCAACTCTTCAGCAGTTCGCATAGCATGGGAACGTCTTTGCAAAAAATTTTCTTTAATGTACGCGAAGCGAGCATTCGTACACCACTTTGTCGGAGAGGGACTTGAAGAAGGAGAATTTAAAAACGCTATACACAACATTAAAGCATTGTCTAATGATTACAGGGAAATGGAGACTTAAAGATGGATAAGCCAAAGAATATAGTATAAGATCCCGTTATAAAACGACCTTCACCGAGATGCTTATTTAATGAAACGTATTTTATATTTAATTTAATATGTCAATAAATATAATCCATATGGGTTGCCTAGCAAATTTCAGTCCAGAGTATGTTTAATTAATAATTTAAAAAAAATATTTTTTTAAACATTTCATCGGTATGATTATTAGATAAATTCTATACCAATCGAAAGTATGAAGCCCATAGAATATGCAAACGTTAGGTTGCCTATTCTTTTCCGGTCACATCTATCGGGTTGCCAGGTATAAACAGGTAAATCTGTACTAGCATTTTGCAACGGTCTGTTTATTGAATGAAATTTAAATTAAATTAAAGATTATTTTATTCTGAACACGGTGGTATAGGGTTGCCTGCGAAAAATCAGTCCAGAATTGCGGTTGTCGAATTTTAAAAAGTAAAATATTGCTTCGAGTGAATGTGTGCGACTGAGAGGTCCCAACCGACCATCCCATGCGATAGAATAGGACACAGCATAGCAGCTGTTTAAAGTCCGCCCACTTAAAGAAAGAGAGTGCGCATGCTATTTGGGCTTGGAAAAGAAAAGGATAGCGATAGACTCGTATATACTATGCATCATTTTGGAGTAGAGTGTCGCTATAAATACAATTGAAAAAACGTGCTACTATTTATTGTTGGAAAAAATGGCAAAAAAGTGTTTTTTGTGTGGATCGGATGATGAAATAATTGATTTTAATGATGAAACTTTTAAAAACTGTGTATTAAAGTTAGCTTTTCGTAAAAAAAAACACTTTAAATACAATTTTGTTGAGCTACCCAGTGCGTCTCTTCAATTTGTAGGTTATCATACCACGTGCTACAAAAAAGTGACCGTTTTGAATAAAAAATATAACGAAGAATTTCTTAATTTTAGTGCTGAATATACAGTAAGTACATAATAATTGAATCTTTAAAATTATCTTAAGTAATACATCTTCTATATTTTTTTCATGTTTAAATAATTGTTTGGAAAATTCACCTATGGTTTTGTTAATTTTCGACACACATAATTTTTTTGTAATTTACTTTAAAACGGTAATTTATAAATTAAACAAGAAAATGATCTGATTTCCTTTTTTTTTGTAACAATTAATGAGGATGTTTTCAATCAACTATTCTTATCAAGAAGTTTATAAAATTTATATATCAAACATTTTCATTTAATCGTAAAAAATATTTTTTTTACCCTCGACGAAACGGAGTCGGTATATGTGTTTGCCCTAAGAGGTTGTGTGTTTGTATGTTTGTTTGTTTGTTTGTTTGTGCACTTTTTTGTTACCGTTTTCCTGGAAAACTATTGGACCGATTGAGATGCGGTTTTTTGCAATAGATATGTATTGCTTGTGAGAAGGTTCTTAGATATCTTTTAGGACCATAGACAACCAAGCTGAGCTGTAGTCTATGATTTTAATTTTTCAATATGTTACCATTTTTCTCAAAAAGTACTGGGCCGATTGAGATGCGGTTTTTTGCATTAGATATGGATAGCTTGTGACAAGGTTCTTAGATATATTTTAGGACCATAGACAACCAAGCTGAGCTGTAGTCTATAATTTTAATTTTTCAATATGTTACCATTTTTCTCAAAAAGTACTGGGCCGATTGAGATGCGGTTTTTTGCATTAGATATGGATAGCTTGTGACAAGGTTCTTAGATATATTTTAGGACCATAGACAATCAAGCTGAGCTGTAGTCTATAATTTTAATTTTTCAATATGTTACCATTTTTCTCAAAAAGTACTGGGCCGATTGAGATGCGGTTTTTTGCATTAGATATGTATAGCTTGTGAGAAGGTTTTTAGATATATTTTAGGACCATAGACAACCAAGCTGAACTATAGTCTATGATTTTAATTTTTCAATATGTTACCATTTTTCTCAAAAATTACTGGGCTTAAATAATAAACTACTCCAAAATGATGCATAGTATATACGAGTCTATCGCTATCCTTTTCTTTTCCAAGCCCAAATAGCATGCGCACTCTCTTTCTTTAAGTGGGCGGACTTTAAACAGCTGCTATGCTGTGTCCTCTTCTATCGCATGGGATGGTCGGTTGGGACCTCTCAGTCGCACACATTCACTCGGAGCAATATTTTACTTTTTAAAATTCGACAACCGCAATTCTGGACTGATTTTTCGCAGGCAACCCTATACCACCGTGTTCAGAATAAAATAATCTTTAATTTAATTTAAATTTCATTCAATAAACAGACCGTTGCAAAATGCTAGTACAGATTTACCTGTTTATACCTGGCAACCCGATAGATGTGACCGGAAAAGAATAGGCAACCTAACGCTTGCATATTCTATGGGCTTCATACTTTCGATTGGTATAGAATTTATCTAATAATCATACCGGTGAAATGTTTAAAAAAATAATTTTTTTAAATTATTAATTAAACATACTCTGGACTGAAATTTGCGAGGCAACCCATATGGATTATATTTATTGACATATTAAATTAAATATAAAATACGTTTCATTAAATAAGCATCTCGGTGAAGGTCGTTTTATATCGGGATCTTAGACCAATAAGCATTTGAAAATAACTGAATTTTTATGGCAGTGAAACCAGGCACTTTTTTTAGAAAAACAGTAAGTTAGAGGATTTGAGCCAGCAGCTTGGCCAGTTCATTCTTAAAAGAGCCACTTGAGCAGTTTCCAAGTATATACAAATTTATCTTGTTTATAAAGTTACCCGGTTTTACTGTGTTAATAGCTTTATATTTTTGATCCAAGTCTGCCAAATTCTACATAATAACTTAACTTTGTCTATAGTCTAACTCTAACGTTAAAAAAGAAATTGATTGTCTTTGCTTTGATTGTTGACAGTTGAAGTCTTTTTCAGAAGGTCTTTTTTTTCTGGTCGGTGGTTGCAGGTTGAAGTGATTTGTTTTGAATCAGAGACAAGTTAACCTGTTTTGAATTCTGAAATCTGAATCGCAAACAAATTAGATTTTTTGAAAATAAAATAGATAAGATTAAACGCTAAATGTATTTAAATTATTTTAAAATAAAGTCGTACATTTAATACATTTATCTAGACCGTCTTCTCAGTAATCAGTTCTAAAGGTGAGTTTCGCTATTTCGCAACTTTTAATTTTAATTTTTAATTTTATTACAAAGTTTCTACACTCTCTAGAATCTAGCTTTATTGTTGCCTTTTACTCTGGATAATGGGGTACACTTGTTATTCAATTTAATTTCATATCAATGCAATAGATAACCTTCATCTATTCATGAAACTAATGTAATACATTGAGAATAGGTATTTTAACAATTATATTGCCGGCTCACTGCTGCTCGAATAGAGTGGGACTCTATTTGAGCACCCGATATGGACAACTGCAGCTTGGACCAATTATACCTATGTAAAACAGTTGGAGGAATAATATTTCCATGAACAGGATGACAACTTTAGCTTTAATATTATTTTGAATCTTCAGTGGCACACCAAACATGTTGAGTATACTGCATTTAAGTCGCTGCACACTGAAATCAGCTCCAAGCAAGCTACTTGCCTCACACACAAGCTCACATGGAAGGCTTGCCTCTAGACAACTGGTCACATCTGTAAAGAGCTACAAATATGTTGGAGTTGGCAAAGGAAATAAGGTTAGTAGATCTCTCTCCTATGTTTATTCTTGGTTTCTCAAGCTCAAATAAATAACCTTATGAAATGAAATGTTTATTTCATGTTGGACAACTTGTGAACAATGATATGTCAAGACTCCACCACTGCTTAGCTTTCTCTCTCTCCTACCCTAACTGAGCTAGAACTAACTTCTTTAATGGAATTTGTATTATTACTATGGGAACTCTTTGTTTTTTTTTAAGTTAAGAAGTGTGAACTCCAGGATACTATTTAATCTACTGGTGGAATTATTCAGTGGATCCTAGTGGATAAATACTAATGTGTGGTGGTACAGAACCCTTTGTGCAAAAGTCTAACTCTTGACCGGTTTTTAATTTAAAAAATCTCACTATTTCAGTTGAGCACCCCACTCAAGTCCAATGGTATACTAGCGCGGTTCTGCTCATCTTCACCTCAGCCGAAGACCAGCAAAGTTGTCGGCTATTGGCTCCTGGGCTGCAGCGGTATGGTGTTCACAGCGGTGGTGCTAGGTATGGCCGTGGGGTATCTAGTGATTGTGTACTCGGTATACTATGTCGTCAATGTTGTGGTCAGCAGCACTAATGGCAGCAAGTAGCTCTATTCCCTCACTCTATTAACCAATCAATCAGTATTTGTTTATTCAAATTAGGTACATTATACACTTTTTGACATCCAGGCGTAAGGTAATAAGCTAAGCTAGCTATTATGAATATAACTCTTACTAAACAGATAACTTAACTTATATTAGCTTTTACTTAGAATTCTTTATTGAATATTTAATCTACTTTTGAAATTGATACATCCTTGGACAATCTTTTCCAAATGTACAACTTCGTAGGTCTTATCTCCTTTTGGGATGTATTGATGATGTATAGAATAAAGAATGAAAATGAATGATTACTATGCTAGAAATGCATTTAAATAGTTAGTTTTTAATAGTATGAATACATTAGAGACTAGAGTACCCGAATATCCAAATAAAGAATGTTATAATCTAAAGTTGTTTTGCTGTAATCCATAGTCTTAATATTATAAAATGGGAAAGTGTGTCTGTATGTCTGCTACACTTTCACGGCCAATCTTTTCAAGAGATTTTGACTAAATTTGGTACAGAGATAGGTTGCATCCCGGGGAAGGATGTGGGCTACTTTTTATCTCGGGCAATGAAGGAGTTCCCGTGGGAATCAAAAAATCTTAATCAATGCGGACTAAAAATCTTAATTCTTTATAATTTGATTTAATCCTTACTTTGACTAGCATTTGATAACAATAATTAATTTAAATACTTTGGTAATGTAACAAAAGTACTTCTAATTTGTCCTATTAGTGGGAGCATGAGGAATAGTACTAATAATTAACCTAAATCGGTTTTTCTTAATTCATAATTTTTATTTTTCCAAATTGTGGGTAACAACTTATTTAGAAAAGCAATACGCTTTGTGCTTACTCTTTTGTAAAAATAGCCCGCCAACCCGCATTGGAGCAGCGTGGTGGGTCTAAGCTCTAATTCCCTCTCTCCTATGAGAGTGGAGGCCTGTGCCCAGCAGTGGGACGTTAATAGGCTGTGGTGGTAGTGGTTTTGTTTTTCACAGATAGTAGATACTAGCGACACTGTCACAGGGTCAGATAAGTTGGTCGGACTATAGTTTACATAGGTAAATTACAAGGTAATTGAAAAATAGTTTATAGCAACACTGTGATAGGATCATCAACCAATCAAACCGATGTGAGAAACAGTCCAACTCTTCAAAAGTACCTACTTGACAGCAAATAATGGTATTGCCAAAATGCGACTATAATTTTTTTCTAAAATACTGACTGACTTATTGAATAGACTACCATACAGTATTGTCCATACTCCAATGCTAAATACTATACTTATTTTGGATTTGCCGTTACATAAAATTAAAGACTGCTATACAGCATTTGTTAAGTCGAGGTTATTATACTATCGATGATTTTATTAATGACAAAGTTGCATGGAAGCAACCGGCCTCGCATCCAGTGACCCACAAGTCAGTGTACATGTTTTATTGTTAACCGAGCAGTTAAACCAGTTAAATAAAATAAAATAAAATATTCTTTAATTATTGTAACCTTTCTTTTTTTTAAGAAAAGAGTAACTGCTGAGTTTCTTGCCGGCTCTTCTCAGAATATTTTTCTGAACCGGTGGTAGAGTCTTGACGTATCATACAAGTTGTCCTACGTGAAATTATTAAATCATTTATCATTTCGACATTAAATTTCAAACACAAGTTTGTCATGTCAAGGAATGTTTTCTGTCGGGCAGGCGGCGTGACGCGGCTGACAGAGTCCGGTCTGTCCATGGTGACGTGGAGACTCCTGGGGGAACAGCTTCCGAGGACTGAGGAACAGTGGCAGGCAGAGTTCCAGAAGTACCAACAGTTTCCTGAGTACAAATAGTTAGTACATCCATTTTACTCTTTTTGCAAGTCTTTTTCTTCCCATTCATACAATTTTCTACCAGCTGTTCAACGGAGGCATCTAGACAGAGCAATGCTGCGGCGTGATTAGGGACCACTATAATATCTCTATATATGGAGTGACGTAAAAACATTTCCCGAGTTAAGAGAGAGAGAGTAAGAGAAATTTTTAGTACTTCTCAGTCACCCCCTTTGCGAAGCGTTTTCTTCAGCTTAATAAATTCAAGTTGGTCAACGGAGGCATCTAGACAGCAACGCTGCGGGGTGACGGACGTTAATAGAAATAAAGTAATTTTACCTGGATCTTGTAAAACACCCACAATACAAATTTATTTAAACTTTGGAAGATGAATTTAGGTTTCAGTTTGCGGCGCTCGTACGCTATTACTATATAATTAGTAACTATTGATTCTTATCGTAAATCTTTATCGTACAATTATTCCGAAAGGAGTTATTGTCAAAAAGTGTTTTTGGACGCCATGTTTCCAATATGGCGGCGCGAGCGGCAAAGATACGAGGTGATTAAGTGAAAATATGGAAAGAGCAAGACGAAATCTATAAAATACACCAAATTTCAAAACTCCCACGAAACTGTCCAGGTAACCCCCTTTTTGGGCACCAAATGACTGTACTAAAGTAACAACGTTGCAAAGTAAAAAAATCCAAGTATTATTGATAGATTATTTCTACCGTTAGTCGATTTGGAACGATGATCTTTGAAAAATTGATGAAATTCTTAACGGTTTCCAAGCCCTGTTCACTAGAGAGAGGCTTCAACAATCGACGTCCAAAGGCAGCTAAGATGATGACGGATGTTGGTTTTGCAGCAAGAATACAAACATAACGCTGTCAGAGTTCAAGTGGATCTGGTGGATGGAGTACGCACACCGCACGTGGGGGCGCGCGATTGGCGCAGCCGTTTTCCTGCCCGCCGCCTTCTTCTGGGCGCGAGGCTTCCTGGACAAGGCTATGAAGATCCGGGTTGGGGCCTACTGCGCATTGGTTGCCGCGCAGGTTTGACTACTAGGACATCCATACGACCTATTCCAATTTTACCAACTCTCAGTAAGGTTTTTGAAAAAAATATTTTGAGCCACTTAATAAATCACATTATCACAAATATCTTATTGCACCCTTAGCAGTATGGCTTCACTAAAGGTCGTAATACAACGGATGCGGGCGCAAAACTTTTAAAACATATATACGACGCCTAGGAGTGTTCACAGAATGCTATTGGTGTCTTCTGCGTTCTGTCTAAGGCATTTAATTGTGTAGATCACAAAACTTTATTGCTGAAATTAAGCCACTACGGCATCAGAAATGTTGCACTCGATTATTGCTTCTATCTAAACGAAAGAACTCAGGCAATATGCGTATACCACGCGAAGTCAGAGGGCTCAAGTTCATTAATGGGTGTCCCACAAGGCTCGATCTTGGGTCCTTTTCTATTTTTGGTGTATAATATATAAATGATTACCGTACCATGTCAACATTGTATTGTTTGTGACATTGTATTGTTTGCTTACGACAAATCACTTACTTTTAAAGTGGATAGAAGCAAGGAAAATTTTGACGATGTAAACAATGCAATATCACACGTATCACACTGGTTTACTGTCAATAATTTGTTATTGAATGTCAGGAAAACCAAGTGCTTAGAGTTTGTTCTACCTAATGTAAAGAATATTGATAAATGGAGAAACACTAAAAATGGAGAACTCTGCAGTTTTTTTGGGGGTGACCTTGAATAATAAGCTGCAATGGGGCGCTCATATAGAGACACTAGCGCGAAAACTTAGCTCGGCTGCTTTTGCTGTCAGGAAAATTAGACAGTTTACCGATATTGAAACGGCTAGGCTTGTCTAATTTGCTTACTTCCACAGTGTTATGTCGTATGGCATTTATTGTAAAGCAAAGCAGCTGATATCTAATCAATTTTTATATTGCAGAAAAGAGCCATCCGTCTATTTATAAACTCTGATCACGCGTATCAATTCGTAAAAATTTAAAGAGATTGGTGTTCTTACGGTGCCTTCACAATACATATACAATAATATAGTCTTTGTTAATTTAAAGACTGTGTTAATCAGCACTTGTTAAGTCGAGGTTATTACACTATCGATGATTATCTGAATGACAGACCCAAAAGTCAGTGTAATACTTGTAACGTAATGTATGTTGTTGTATTGTTTACTTATTGTTACCTTTTTCTTTTTTAAGAAAAGAGCAACTGCTGAGTTTCTTGCGGCTCTTCTCAGTAGAAACATCTTTCCGAACCGTTGGTAGAGTCTTAACGTATCATAAGTGACACAAGTTGTCCTACATGAAATAAATAATTCATTTATCATTTATCAAATGCGAAAGTGTGCCTGTCTGTCTGGCTGCTACGCTTTCACGGCCCATCTGTCAACCGATTTTGATGAAATTTGGTACAGGGATAGGTTTTATCCCGGAGAATTCAAAAGTTCCTGCGGGAATCAAAAAACTTAATGCACGTCTTGTGTTTTGTGAAGTACGGATCACTATAGGATGATGCCAATGTCAAAAATAAAATTATTTCTTACTGATTATTTAAATAGAGGATCTTCTAAAAGACCTAAAATTCACATGCTCGTTTAGTTTAAAGTTTGATATTCATTTTAACAATCGATTAAAGAAAAAATGTGCATTGAAATTTGATGACGTCACAAGTCACAACTATGTATTTCTTACTGGAATAACTTCCATTCTCGAAGCGTGTTATTAAGTTTGATAAAGAGTTGCTGATTTATTTTATTTTATTTTTATTTATTAGGGACGATAAACAATTGGGTATTTGACTACTAGTGAAATAAATTATTTTATAGTGATTATTAAATAAAGGATCTCCCAAAAGTTGTAATATCCACGTCCCCTGATAGTTTAATTTTGAATAACCATTTTAAAGTATCGATTAAAGTAAAAAAAGTGCGTCGAACTTGGATGACGTCACAACTTAAAATTTCATACAAAATCCATACTAAGCACGCGTTTTGACGTTTGAAAAAAAAGTTGCTGAATTGACTAGTTGTCAAATACCCAATTACACATTAAAATCTTATTATCTAAACACAAACAAAATAAATAAAACAAATGTGCAATACACCACACCATCCACGGGTTAACAGTTTAAAATTGATTTGATTGAGTTGTCACCATCCATATTATATTGCGCGTTTCTTTCAGGGTCTAATGGGCTGGTATATGGTCAAATCGGGTCTGGAAGACAGGTTCCAGGGTCCATCGGACGTGCCCCGAGTGTCCCAGTACCGTTTAGCGGCGCACCTCAGTCTAGCCTTCATCCTGTACGCAGGGCTCTTGGCCGGAGCGCTAAGGGTGCTCCGGCCGTTCCCTGCGGCGGCCGCGTTCCAGAGGATCAAGGAGCTCCGTAGTGTAACCGCTTTCGCGCACACTGTCAAGGCTATGGCGTTCTTTACTGCTGTTTCCGGTATGTTGATTTTTGTTTTAGGTTTTTTGAAGTGAAACTTCTTTAGAATCGTTGTAATTTGAAATTTCGATTACACGAAAAAAGCGACACAAAGAAGATATAAACATATTCATAATAGGATTTAGCCTGCGAGAGAATGAGATAGAATACAAGTTATTCTCTCGTAGGCTACTTTTCTGAAGTTTCACTTCTGCTGTGTGTGAATTTTATTCAAAAGAACAACCACCGGGTCCCTTGCTGGTCCTTCTCGGTAGGAATGGCATTCCAAACCAGTGGTAGACTTTGACAAGTGCTTTTGACGGCTTTTGACTGTGACAAGTTGTCAAAGTCTACTTAAATAAAAGAGATTTGAGTATGAATGAAAGTCACAAACAATGTAATAGTACTAGCTGATGCCCGCAAGTTCGACCGTGTGGATTGAGGTTTTTGGTTCCCACGGGAACTCTTTAATTTTGCGGGATAAAGTATTGATGGGGTGAGTTATTCCAGACTATAATCTATCTCTGTACCGAATTTCATCCAGATCTGGCGCCGTTCCATCCAAGCTTTCGCATTTATAATATTAGTATAGGTCGAGTGTTCCACCGACTTCGCATCCATGGCCACAGATTACTTTCTTAACAGATAAAACTTGTTTCCCAGGAGCCTTCGTAGCCGGTCTGGATGCCGGTCTAGTCTACAACTCGTTCCCGAAAATGGGCGACCACTGGATACCAGAAGATATCCTCGCCTTCTCACCCCGGCTGCGGAACTTCACGGAGAATCCTACTACCGTCCAGTTCGATCATCGGATCCTGGGAACCTGTACTCTGGTGGCTGCCACTTGCCTGTGGCTGGTGGCGCGCGGGAAGCCACTGTCGCCGGTGGCTAGGCGGGTGGCTAATGGAGTTGGCGCTATGGCTTGGCTGCAGGTTAGTAACTCAGAAATTACACCAGGGATCGCACCCGGGATCTCTCGCTTTTTCTCTCGTCTTTCCCAATCTTTAGCGCGAGACCGGCTAAAGCAAGCCAGAAAAGCTTTATGTATATTTATTTGTTGTCTTGCGCGACAAACGCGACACCGCGCTACGACGCGACGCGAGTGTCTGACCCTTCTCTATGGCGTTATTATCAACAGAGGCGACGCGATGCAACACTATAGAGAATGACAAACTTGTCTAAGCGACAACGTAGACCACGTGATAGGTCAGCTAAGAGACTGCCGATAGAAATGAAAACGAATATGTATTTAAAAGAACAAAAAAAAAATTAAAATATTAACCTTCTAACTAAAGCATTAAAGTTTAACTACGAATGTACTATATTTATATTTACGACCTTTTGTCTTCGTAACAACGCGAGGTGTCGGTCACGCGTTTCCACAAGTTTACCTCCGACTTTTCAAAAGCACTTGTTAAAAGTCTACTTGAATAAAAAAATATTTGATTTGATTTTTTAAAGCTTTTTGACCGGCTCAAGCTGGTTCCGCGACGATAGCTTTGAGTAGACCCTAAGATGATAATTTGAGTTGAATAAAAATGTTTATCCTTCCAGGTGGGCCTGGGCATCCTCACGCTACTGCACTACGTCCCGACTCCGCTCGCCGCCAGCCACCAGTCCGGCTCGCTAGTTCTACTCACCCTTGCCATTTGGCTCACGCACGAGGTCAAACTACTCAAGTATATACCTAAATAAACTGTAGTTTGTACACGTTATCGATGAAAATATGTGTTCACTTTAAATTCTGTTATTTAGTTCTGTAAGACAGTTTTAACAATATTTCGTCAATGAAATCGAAGTGCAGGGGCCTTACTGCTGTCGATTCAGAATAGAGATTCGATGCTGTTCTTGCTCCAGAATTATAGTCCCTATAGTAAGGAGGTCAAGGTACATCGTATAAAACTGCAATTTTAAAATAATACTGATTTCAGCGATGGTAAGCCTAATGATAAAATTTTCTCTGAGTAACACGCAGTTACTTTTGAACTAAGGAAAATTGATTTTAGATTGAATGGCGTCATCTTAAATTCAATATGGCCGACCGCCTTGAATTTACTTTTATTCCTCATTTGACACAACCAGTTTTTAAAAATTTAGAATTATTTTTGTTACGTAACTAGTAACTACCATGCATTTGTCTAACTTAAGTACTTCCGTTGAAACATAGTATTAAACTGATGTACTTAGTTTAGTTTTTTAAGTTAAAGTCAATAAAATATGAGTTTGTTACAAATGAACTTTTTTCTATCCGAAAATCAGTTGCGAAGCTTCGTCCACCGATTGTCTGACGTGTGTTGAGCCCCTAAAACATAATTCAAGGTGATGGGAAAGAAAACAAATCAATATAAAGTTATTCACAAGGTGATTTTATTTGAAAATTTAAAATGTTTATTGCTTACACACACTACTATTTTTTATGTACAAAAATACGACGTGCCCAATTCTATATAACACAATCTCTAAAATAAATTTCAATAACAGTTTTAAATCTAGTTATGTCCCTTTCCGCGGGGAGTATTATGAAAGGGATAGCAATAAAATTTAAAGACTGTGTACAACAGAATTAGTTGAGGTAACAACAGAATTAGCCTTAATTTCTTATCTATGGAGTACAGTGGTTTATATTTTGTACTAAACTGACAGACTAAAATCATGATATCCCTTTTCCTGATAGTTTGTCTTGTCCAGAAATGAAAGTTTCATAATTAGACGTCGTCATTGATCGTTTAGTCACCGACTATAAACGTCAACTCTATGGCCAATTAGTGCACACAATCTAAACCAAAATGGCAGCTCTAAATATGCTCTAAATCTAGTGCTGTCCCTTTCCACAGGGAGTATTATAAAAGGGATAATAATATATATAGAGCTGTTACTTAGTTTAATTTAGTTAGAAATGGTGTCCAACAGAATTGACACCATGGTCTATAGTGAGTCAGTAGCTAAATAAATAAAACAATAAATAAACAAATAAAATATATTGGACGAAGTCTATCATTTGTTACCTTCCTAAAATACTGTACAGCTGTTGGATAAGCGTGCTTCTAAAATGAACCGTTTCGTTGTTTGCTTTTGCTTGGTACGAATGATAAATGTCATTTTCGCAAGCTAAAGGAGACGGTTCAGATTTGAATGGGGCGTAGGCCATGTCTTGTACAAGCAGAGAAATGAAGGAAAATAAAATACTAGACCAGTTTTTATTGGTCAAATCTATGAATTCGTCGTAATTTCAGTGGTAAAATTATTTAATCTTTTCAAGTTAAGGAACACTAAGCATGAGTGGGTAACAATGGCGGATTCGAATTTTGACGTTTTCAAAAGAAAAACACGTTATTTTGACAGTGACTGTCGGAAATGACATTTGATACATTTCGCGCCTACTGCCTTCTCTATGGATGAAGGTTGTCATCTTGAAAACGTATCGAAAACTTGAAATACATTTTTATTTTTTGCTCGTTATTTACTTTACTATTCTAAATTATTATATTTTTATCACAATCTATGTATTTTCCTCTATTCATGGTAGAGTGTACAAGAGTAGGCCTAAAATGAACCTTTTGTAGAAAGTATGGAATTATGAATTTATAAGTTTTGCGCTCAACCGAATTAGCACCATTTCAACAAAAACTTTTGTCACACGGAACATAACATAAATATTTAATTGTTCATATTGCAGCGTGATAATATAATATAAAAGTAAATTTTACTATACACTAGTTGGCGCCTCTGGCAAGGTCCTAAGTATACTCTTATATGAGTATAGTAAATTCGGAAAGCAGTTCCACAAACTTATCTGACGCGGGGAAAACGTTATCAAAAACTAAACAGGCATAAAAATTAGTTCCAATTATGGCCAACGGGCCAAATAAGTTGTGGGACTATACTTTTGACAAAAATACGTGTGTACTTATGTACGCACGCAAGAAGTTAGGTAAGTATACTTTTTGATAACAAATAATAAATAACTTGAATAAAGCTATCAGTTCTCACCCAACATACAGTAAATGTATTTATTTTGTTGGTAGGCCTTTTTCTGCAAGAATTGTAAGTTGACCAACGAACTTCAGGGTGTCGTATTGTGGTGTCGGTGTGCGCATCGTAAAAATTCACTCTGATAATTTTTCCCTAACGCGCCGAAAGAAGTATAATTTCAAAAACACGGGAATCAGGGATTAGGGAAATCAGGGGTTATTATAACCTCTAAATTATCTGTTATTTCAGCCAATCCAAAATATACAAAACGGTTAATTACATGATACAGACTGTCAATTTTTTATAATAATGGGGCCGATTCTGTATAATACAATCTCTAAACTAAAATGACACCTCTAGTTCCGTCCCTTTTTCGCAGGAAGAATTATAAAAGGGTTAGCAATATTTTTAATGCTGTCATTATTTTAAACGAGATTGTGAACAACAGAATCAGCCCCAATATATATCTACATACTTAGTTTGAAAGTCAAGTGTTCAAATTTCGCTACTTACTTCGAAAGGCATGATTTAAATTTCGCTATATAATCTCTGTATGAATAGTTCGTGTAATTATTAATGTTCGAGTCTAAAATAATAATCTAATCTGGAAGTATGCGTTGTGCATACGTTTAACAGGGACGATGACAACTCAATCAAATCAGCAACTCTTAATCAAACTTAAAAACTCACTTCTAGTATGGAAGTTGTATGAAATTCACAGTTGTGACGTCATCAAATTCCAACGCACTTTTTTTCTCGTTATCAAAGTTAAAACTAACAGAGGATGTGAATTTTAGGTATTTTGGAAGATCCTCTATTTAATAATCAGTTAGAAATAATTCATTTTTGTTACAGGATAATTATTTTGTTATAGGATTACAGTTTTTGTTGATACATCCTCCCTATTACATTGGCTTCATCAAATTCATTATTATAGACATACTATTATGTGATACAAAATAAGATGGTTTGACACGATAGTATTTCGAACAAGATCTATTTATACAGGTAGGAAAGTTAAAGTCTAATAGGTTTTAAATATAATATTTTTTAAGCACTTTACGTATTTCCTGAATGATAATGCGATACTGAAAAAATATAGTGAACAATTTATTATTGTCGATTTTTAGTCGAAGCCTTTCGTATAAAAAAAATACTCCAAAAATCAAGCCTATATAAATATCTATTAATGAAACTTATTTTTAGCAAGTTTTTAAAAATAATAAATATAAATTCTGTCCTTTTCTAACTCAAATAAAAAGAAGCCGATATACTAGCCGATCACTGCAAATGCACCCTTATAAACATTCAGATCTGTATGTTATATTCCTAAATCCTAAAGTTATATAATAATATTTATTTACAGATAATGCAGCTATTGATAATTTAAAGAAAAAACGTAATAATATAGCATCTATATAATATATTTGAAATTATGTTTGTATATTTTGAAATCAGGCCGTTTTCATTTGAAAATTATAGTAAACATTTTGGGCGATACCAGTATTGTTAGTAGCAATTAAATCAGTGGATAATATAAAAACGTTTCATTATTCAACCTCTAAATATACTATATTCAGAAGAGTTAAATCTCACTTCTGACAATGATATAAAATTATCCCATTAAAGTAATATGCTTGTAGAAATTGATTTATTTATTGGACGATGGTAACGATATTATTAAAACAATTTTATATTATTTTATTATATTGTAAAGTAACAGATTACCGACATCAGAAGTGGGATAACTCACAAATATTTGTATTCTCAAAAAAAATATGCAATCAGTGCTAGTTAGAAATTTTATTAACCCAATAAATTAAGAAATAGTACAATTTTGTGGTACGTATTTTAGATTTTGATATAAATACAGTAATTGGTCCAAACTGCACAATTTGAGCGCGTTAATTATTATTTGTAACAATTTTATAATACTTATTCATATAAGCTAAAATATAGAAAATTTAGATTAAAAGTCACATAAATGCTCAAGATTTCATCATCATAACCATTCTATATACATGAAATTAAACAAGACACAAAATAAAATGCCTATAAATAAATAGCGTAGCATAATGATACAACCAAATAAAAGATATATTTTGTGTGAAATCCTATTTTCGCAAGAGGACAAATATTTGTGACTTTTTTACTATACTTTTATATACAAATCATTTTTCATTCTGCGTGATAAAGCAAAGGACTTTAAAAGATTTTGTTTTGTAGGTATGTTGATTAAAATAAAGAGTATGCAATTCAAATGTATTTATTAATTATTACTAAATTATTATTAATATAATATACTCTATTTCGTATATACCAACATAAGATATATTTATTTTGTAAAATAGGTAATAATTATTGAGAAAAATCAACCTCTTAGCACCATAAAATAATTCCTATGTAGATAGAAGGAAAATTATTTTAATATGTGAAATAACGTATATTTAAACATGTACTAAAAGACATTCAATATATTTATAGTTTTCTTTAATTTCTGTCTATGTTTTTGGAAAAACTGAGGTTTTGTATTGTGAGAGCTATATTACTAGGCTTTTAAGTTTCAACGTATAACTATGGTGCATTATATATTATTACTATTTCTTATCAGAATTACTGATAAGTTTATTTATTTATTTATTTATTTATTTTATTTGAACTACCAACAGAATTACAAGTAGTAGGTATACAAAATGTTGAATGGCTTAGGCAATAGGTAACAAGCAATTCAATTTATAGGTAGTTACATCATGCACATAGGAAAAGTCGTACATAATTGACACAAGTTTACATTGGGAAATTATTAACAAATAATTATGATTACTAATATAAGACTACAAAAAATTAATATAAGACTACAAAAAATTAATGAAAATAACTATTGATAAAATTAAAATAAAAAAACTGGACAAAAAGTAAAAAAATAGATGCTTAAAATTTATAAATATAGGATTAGGAAACACAGCAAAGAGGATCATCTGACAATATCGTATTAAGAGTCAAGTGATTTTAGTGAGTAGTTTAACTTTGAATTTCTGTAGTTTTCCACAAAACAAATCAATGGATTTGTCCTTTACCGTAAATTCCCTGTAAAGCCGGCTAAGCCTGGGTACAAGGGAATGATGGCCAAGATTGGTTTTGTGGGTTCGATGAGTGAGCAGTGAGATAGGATACCGAGGCATCCGAGAGGGGACTTTGAAAGATATTTGGCTCAACAGTTCCGGGTTATCCATGGTACCGTTTACAAGTTTATGTAAGAAAACCATATCGTGCATTTTTCGCCTATCCGTAAGTGAGTGCAATTTAAACTTTTTTAGCCTAGAGACATATGGTAATCTTTTATCGCGCCCAATTGAGTAAAATTGTGTAAATCGCCTCTGTATACTTTCCAGACGATCCTTATGGATCTGGTAATTGGGGTTCCATATCACCGTGCCGTACTCGAGTTTGCTTCTTACTAATGTCGCAAAAAGTATTTTTTTAGTTAGACAATTTTTGAATGGTTTTGCATTTCTAAATAAGAAGCCCAGCATTTTTCGCGCCGATCTGCATATATTTTCGATATGAACATTAAAGCGTAGTTTGGCATCAATGGTAATCCCTAGATCGCGGACAGATTCCAGTTTTTGCAGCGGACTGTTATTTATTGTGTATTTGCCCTCGAATAGAGAGCGTTTACGTGTAAAACTAATATAGGAACATTTGGTGGGATTTAAGTGCATACCATTAGTTTTACACCATTCAGCAACCCTATTTATATCATCCTGCAATAACAATGCATCATCCTGTTTTGTGATCTCTTTTGCCAATTTCAGGTCATCCGCAAAAATCAAACACTTAGAATTTAATATGCAGTTAGTAATATCATTTATGAAGATATTAAATAAAAGAGGTCCCAGGATAGATCCCTGAGGCACGCCTGAAATTGCACTGTATGACCGTGAACAGTGACCTTTAATTGCTACGTATGAGCATCTATCCACTAGGTATGAAGAGAGCCACGATAAGAGTGATCCACCTAGTCCAAAAGAAGCCAGTTTTGCCACCAATAATTTATGGTTTACCTTGTCGAAGGCCTTCGAGAAATCTGTGTAAATTGCGTCCACCTGTTTACGAGAGTCGACCGAGGCTGTAACAAAGCTCATGAAATTCGCCAGATTAGTTATGGTAGATCTTGAACTTACGAAACCATGCTGTGCCTCTGAGAGCTCACGGAGAACATGGCGTGATAATATTGGCTGTACTAGAGACTCAAATACCTTCGCCAAGGTAGACAATATCGAGATAGGCCTGTAATTGGTAATATTTTCACGACCACCTTTTTTATAAACGGGTACTATTCTAGCACGTTTCCAAAAATCTGGGAAAGCTCCAGTGTGCAATGATTTGTTATATATCATGCAAACAGGTAACGATAGTGAGTTAGCACATTTTTTAATCAGCAATGGTGGAATATCATCCGGTCATAGTTCATAGTTCATAGTTCATAGTTTCTGAAGTTTATATCGGATATTATTTTATTAATAGCTGTCTCCCGCCACTTCGTCCGCGTGGATTGATGTTTTTTGATTCCCGAAGGAGCTCTTTAATTTTCCGGGTCTAAAAGTATGTGTTATTCCAGACTATAATCTATCTCTGTGCCAAATTTCAGCCAGTCGTTGGCGCGTGATTGAGTAACAAATATCCTACCACTGTCTAGTCTGGAATAGCTTCTTTTTATCCCGGAAAATTAAAGAGTTCTCGCGCGAACCAAAAAACCTCAAACCACGCAGACGAAGTCGCGGGCATTCGCTAGTTGTAAATACTATCCTCATATAATTATTATTTAATAATGAATTCAATGCACGAGCACAGATACAAAATATGTGTTAGTATCGATAGCGTAATATCGACTAAATCTCATTACTTCAACATTCCTTAAGATTCCTCGGACCTCGCGCACTGTACGTACGCGTTTGTACAGGACAAAGGAAGTTTTGGGCCGCGCTCACTTTGCATGCGTTTTCGTACTAATATCGGTCGTGCGTACACGTACGAAAAGGCACGATCCCCACCATTCAAATACTACGGAAGCGCTCACACTGGATGCGAGTCAATCGTACGTATAGTTCCGACGTCCAAAATCAATCCGAATTTGTTGGAATTTTTAACGCTCTTTCGTAAGTTGAACATAAAAATTAGACGTAGAAAAATTTATTAAATTAGTTTACTGATTTTATAATGCGTATTGCGTACATAATATTCATCACGAACCAAAGAGGACTTCTCGATAGCGATATCACGATAGGAGAAAAACGTTTTAAGTGTGCGGACTTGTTAAAGTTTATTTGATTAAAAAACATTTGTATTTAATACACTATTTCGTACGACCAATATTCGTACGTTTACGTACGCGCAAATACGTATCCAAAGTAAGCGCGGTCTTAGGCCTTCTGTTTTGGTTTAATCCATTTAACCATAGAGTACAGACGAAAAAATATAGTTTATTTGTGGTAACTAACTATTTATTCATTTAAAATTACTTAAATAACACGATATAATATATAAATTAAGCCTCAATTTTTCTGTAAACACATACTTTTCATACTAGCCAGTTAGTTTTTAATAATTATTACATAATATTACGTTACGTTAGCCTTACCTATTATATTTTTATATTAATATTAACCTAAAATTTACAATATAGGAAGTTTACGAAAAGGAAAATGGCCGTCAAGTTTACTTTACTGGCATATATTTTATAGCATTTTTTAAAAATTGATTATCATAAAATAGTCAATTTTAAAAAAATGCTCCTTTTATTGATTGTTATATACGAACGAATAATACGAACGCAATTTGTTTTATTTTCTTATTATTATTTTGTCGAATATACAGCCTTTTTAACTGATTTGCTGAGTCTTGAATTCAATAAGATAAGTAGGTATTTCATAAAGATAATAATTTCATTAATCGCACAATATTCAAGAATTTCAACAAAATCTCGTAATTTGCTTAAATTTTAAACACACTGGGTATCTAACAAGTTAAAAATGTAACAAGATCTTTTACAAAGCATGTAAAAACAAACAATACATTTCGCGAAATTCTGGCCGGAATTTTCATGTGTTTTTGCATCACTGATATATTTTTAAAGATACTAATTACAGTTTGGACACACAAAAATTGCAATATTTAAGGTATACACGATTAGTACAGTCTACAGACACTTGTGTCACCAGTCTTCCCGCATATTTTTGGGAAAGTGAGAACATAAAATTATCGAGTTATAAATATGGCAGTGAATCAAATAATATTGATTAAGTTTTTTTTAATTCACACACACACACAGTCAGTATGATTAGGAATAATACATACATATAAAATTATATAAGAATTTAATAACTAAAATATGATGTAAGAATCCAAAAACAGGTTCTTGATAATATATTATACAAAGAATTACACATTATGTGGCCCATATATTATTATAAGATCGTTTAGAATACAATAGTAAGTAGTTGAGTAATATATAATATTTTGAATATTGAACATACATACATTATATTGTTTTACATTTTATCACCCTTTTCATCAATTTTGATTGCGTTCAATTTATAAAGCGACTTACGCATTTAACCATTTTCTTTTATCAGTATCATAAAGAAAACAAAAATAATATACAAATATACCTATATCAAATTGGTGCGAAAACAATGAGTATAATTTTGAATACTAAATTTTCGTGGGCATCTGAAATGAGAGAAGCATACAGAATAAAATAATACTTTGTATATTTTGCTATATGTGCAAAAAAAGCCCTTGTAAAGCCTTTGCTATATATGTACAGATCTTCGTCATGGCATATGTACAAAGCCCGCTCCTAGACACCATTTCGGTCCATCGATCTCCGATACCAACGTTGTATTCTTACGTGCGTACTAAATGTCTGGACATAAGCGATAAGACCGCCTTTTGTTTATACCAAATTTCATCAAAATCAGTTGAAAAGATGGGCCATTTAAGCATTGCAGACAGACACACTTTCGCATTTATAATATTAGTACCTATAGACACGGCGATGCTTCGCCATGTAGGTTCGCCTACTAGTTTACATGGATTTTAAAGTTTAAAGTTTTGAATATAAACAGAACGATAATAGACAATTACAACTAAAATTTAATTTATATAATATTTATCCAACCATTTATTGTACTTTTGACATAAGCATTACATAAAATGCAATACTCTATATACGCATATAGTTTTTTACAACTGTGAAGCGACGTACCCTTTTATCCGATATTTCGTAACTCGTATATTCATCTATTAATTACAAGTACAACTTTCTTTTTCAAAATAGTTACAGAGCTTCAACACTAGCTTTCTTGATAGTCCTTTAAGTATCATACATCTTTGGCGAAATATGCGATCTGCATGATAGGCAAACTAGAGGCCGCCATAAGCTCGTGACTCCATCGCTCCGCCTCAAGAAGGTACGAAGGTCGTTTGTGGGAATGAGCATTCTATTTTATAACAAAATTCCACAACCTATCTTAAACTTGCCTTTACACAAGTTTAAGAAGTCCATTAAAATTATGCTCCTGAAAAAGGCTTATTATACTGTTGAAGATTACGTAAATGACAAAGGAGCATGGATTTGACTCGCTCCAGCAATGCTAAGGACAGCTGTTACTTATGTATTTTACAAATTAATGAAATTGTAAATTATTATTTTTTTCAAAAGAGCAACCGCCGAGTTTCTTGCTGGTTCTTCTCGGTAGGAATGGCATTCCGAACCAGTGGTAGATTCACTTGACGATTCAAAAGTACTTGTAAACGTTTATTTGAATAAAAATCATTTTGAATTTGAATTTGATGGATGGTTTCTATGACCTGGCGGATTTATGTACATTTACTGTACTGTTGTACATAAATTATTTCTTTAAATTATTTATATATTAATTAAATTAATATACTTAGTCATTTAAACGCTTGGGTATGTTTATGAAAAATATTTTTTTTGAGAAAAGATAAATACGAATGTGTCAAATCGATTAAAACTATAAAGAAAGTCGATTGTTATCAAAAATCGAATCGGTAACGTAATAGAACATCATGGAATCGAGCTGCCAAAAGTAAAATAAATGGTTGGACAAAATATAGCGGTCTCACGACGCGCGTACAGTACAGTCTATGAGTATGATACAGTTTAGAATAAGAAGTGCAGCCAGTCTCTGTGCTCTGTGGTCGCGGCGCCATCGACACGCCGGTACTACTCCCTCTGTGATCGGTTTACTCTGGAAAATTGTGGTTTCGATAATATGACTTTACATGGATGCAGGAATAAATAAATGGATCGAGGTCTACGATAAAAACTGAGTAAATCTATCGCATTAAATTTTTCCCTATTACATATTTATATTTTCCCTATGCAAAACATAGAAACAAGCATGTTTGTTTTTATGTTATGAACTCGTCACAAATTTTCAGATGAAATCTTTTATCTATAATTACTGTCTATTTTGAAAATACCCAAAACCCTATTGTTAATCAAATTGTAGGTATTTGTTCCGTAATTGCATGACAGCGCTTTATTAGTTTTAGTTCTATTTTAAAAGTTAAATGCTAATCTTATATTACGAGTATGTACCTATAAATTTATATAAATAATTTGCGATTTGACAGTTTGATAAATTAAGTTGACATTGTTTATATTATAAGTATATTTGATTGTATAGATAATTTTAATTCTAAAATATTCAATATTGCAATGCCCCGACGGGGCCTCATGTCTCATTAGGTATATTATGACCATTGTACATGAAAGCAATTATAATAAACAATAAAACAATAAACAATAAAACTTAATTTTGAAGCGTAATATTTCTTGCCTTGAAATTTGAGGTTGCTGAAAATCTCCCTTTTTGCTCCCACCTATTAGGAAATGAACTAGGAACACCACCAACAAGGTTTGCCTACGTAGTGACAAACTACGTAGGCAATCCTTGATCAATTTGTATTATTAATTAGTTTTTTACAGTTATTTAATAGTAACATGGTAGGTATTTGTCAGCATGCCATGGCCGAAGTATCGGCGTACGTTTAGTAGTACGACGTTAGGTATTACGGCACAGTTATTAGTCTACAAAAGAGTGCTGTAATGTTCATTTTCGCACAAGTGCGGTAATATAATGTCCGCCATGCAAAATAACAGCTGTTTCATCTTTGGCAAGGATTGTTATACCTAGTACCAAGTAGTTTAAAAAAAGCGACTGCTAGGATACCAAAAAGTATTTAAAACAAAACGTAATAATGCGAAGTATTTCATTATTATCAATTTACATAGAATGGAATTAACATAGGTGGGAAAACTGTACTTTTTTCTTTTGATAGCAGTGAAGTAAGACCAACTTCACGAGAAATGACGTGTTACTTTAAGGCAAAACACGCAGCGTCACTCGCCACGCGCCCGACCCGCGCCCGCGTTCTGTGTGATGTCGTCCATATAAATACAAGGAATTCAACCCACCTGACACCCGACCCGACCCGCGCCCGCTCCCCCTGTGTGTTTTGCCCTTTAGAATATGCTAAATATGACGGGACAGACATAGTTGTACCATAAGGGTAGCAAACCTACCTTTTATATCTAAGGCAACCCTAAAAATGGCATAGAGAAAAAATGGCATAAAACACACCACATTTTACCACACCGCAGAAATCCCCCAAAAACTACCCTCAACGCGCGTTTCACTCCGACACCGGAGCATCTTTAGGAGGTGCTGCCTCCACAGTGCACGATTGTGAAGGCTATTGTGCATTGTGGAAGCTCGTTTTTGGAGGGTAGTTTTGGGGGATATCTGTGGTGTGGTAAAATTTAAAAAAAAAGTCACCATACCACATACATTTTCCTGTTGTCGCGGATTATGTGCATTGTGGAGGCTCGTTTTTGGAAGGTAGTTTTGGGGGATATCTGTGGTGTGGTAAAATTTTAAAAAAAAGTCACCGTACCACATACATTTTCCTGTTGTCGCGGATTATAGCGAATTAAACTTCTCGTTCCTTCATTATGATGGACTCCCGCAGGGTGAGTTTATTGTTTCGCGTCGATCTCTAATAGTGGGTCAAAATAGGCATGATGACAGTAACCAAGAATCAATGAAATTATGAATTTATCTACTGAAATAGGATTCATGGATTATAAAAAACGTATTTATTTTTCTATTACGAGTGAGATTGCTATTTATTTTGATAAAACAAAATAAAATACAGCAATCCGCCATATTGGTTAAAACACCAAGAAGCGAATGACGTCACAGTGGTTTGTTTTCGAGCTTTGACAATCACACTATTGCTTACTGCACACTGCACAGAGTACATTGGTAAAAATAATAGTGACGTCACAAACGACGCCATGACACCGGGGAGCGTTTTGGCGTATTTTTCGAAATAGGTAGTACATACGAGTACTTCCGAACATTTATCAAAATCGGTCATCATGGCTATTCTACATGAATGGAAACAGTATACCTACGCGTCAGGTGGCTAGGGATGTATCATGTAACAGACCGCAGCCTCACCAGTGGGGCCGCGCGGCGACTAGCTGGGCGGGCGCGGCTCGGCATCCGCCACGATGACCTGCACCACGTAGCCCGGCGTGATGCGCGCCTCCTCCACCAGCAGCCGGTCCCCGAGCAGCTTGCCGCCGTAGAACCAGCGCTGGCGCCACGGGGATATGTTCTGTTGCGCCTGCGCACACCGGTGAAGCTGTGAGCTTGTACTGTACGTCTCACCAATGGACGTCCAAATTTATAATAGCAGTATTAAAAATACTCCGACTCGCTCAAAAAAACAATAATTCAGTTTCAGTCTTTTCAGTACACACACCAGCAATTTTCCAATACGGCGATGATATAAATCGCTGGGCACCTGTGACGATTTTAAAGTACACACATACACACACATTAAAACACACATACACACATTAAAAACACTTTGACTTTGATCTTATTCATATAAGATCAAAGTCAAAGTCAAATAATGTTTATTCAATATAGGTAGCTACACTACACTTCTTGACGTCTAGTTATTTATAAAATATAATGGTGATAATCAGTAACGGTATCTTAAAACTAAAGCTACGAGGATCATTTTGACGCCCTCCCTGGCGCAGTGTTGAGCGCTGTTGTCTTAAGTTGGGAGGTCCCGTGTTCGATCCCCAGCAGGGTCAATTTGGGAATTTTAAACAAATTCAGAATTTCCTCTGGTCTGGCCTGGTGGGAAGTTTCGGCCGTAGCTAGTTACCCACCTACCGGAAAAGACATGCCGCCAAGCGATTAAGCGTTTCGGTACAATACTGGGAAGAAACCAATTAGGGGACTTGCAGTGGAAAGAAAAAAATAAAGTTTACAAAAGTTTAAAAATCAAACAGGCGGCGTGCGGTCGGAACCAGCATAAGCTCGCTTACCCGTTGTCATAAATGAGCAACAAACGCGGCAACGCGACAGTATCAACCAAGTAGCTGGCCTACGTTGCCGCATAGATATATACCTATAAAATTTTCTATGGCGTCGTATAGCGTTGCAACGCTTCAGTCATTCTTCTTTTCCAACTATTCTTCGTGCTCCCACTTAATTTTCCCAATTAGTGGGCGTTTTATCATGCAAACGCCCACCTAGGTGATCGTCGGCGGCTGCCATAACGTTAGGCGTGAACGCCCTGAGGCGGATACTCACGTGCAGCTTAGCCTTGCAGTGCGCAATGCTATGCCTGGCGCACACCGGCAGCTCCAGGTCGGCGCCGCCGGTGGACAGGCGCAGGCGCAGCGCCAGCGCTGCGCCGCCGTCCACGGGCTCCGAGCACTCTGCGGGCGAGTCGCGCCCGCTGGCTTCCTTCACCATGTTTATCGGCGCCGATAAGCAATATATTGGTACCTACACCAAATGGAAAATATAAAATTACTAGTTAGGTTCGATTTTCATACAAATTTTCGAAGCCCTCCTTTACTTTAGCGCTTAGGGGTTGAATTTTCAAAAATCCTTTCTTAGCAGATGCCTACGTCTGCTCCGACTATAGCTGTATGCCAAATTTCAGCCAGATCTAAATCAGATGGTTTGAGCTGTGCATTGATGGATCAGTCAGTCAGTCCCCTTTTCCTTTTATATACATACTAGCTGATGCCCGCGACTTTGTCCGCGTGGAATAAGTATTTTTAATTTCCTCGGGAACTCCTTGATTTTCCAGGATAAATAGTAACCTATGACACTCTCCAGGTCCTCAACTATATGTTTGCAAAAAATAACATCGATACGTTTGACTTCTAAACAATACTAGTTGTCTCCATTGCAGTGCTAAATGGGACCGTGTTTAGGATGTGTTTCTTGAAGAGACGTGCTACATTGCTACGCTATAGATATGCGTCAAATCCATCAATCGGCTTGTAGATCAAGCCGATTGATGGATTTGGAGTAATCTCGGTAAGCTATGAAAATCAACCAAGAAAACTTGCTATTCAAGTTTTCCATAATATCTCTGGTGGACCATTAAGTATTTACTGGTGGATTAACCCTCGCCATTGAAGATGAGTTACTCCTAAGTAATTAAGTACATGAGAAACATAATTTACCCCAAAAAAAACCCCCTACAGTCATCAGTCTTTTGATATTTGAATATCGAATTCACAATCAATGGGGCACCTTACCACAGACCATACGGCTTAAGCAATGGCCTATGGATTTTGCACTTGCAGTCAAAATGTCTTGAGGCTATTGACTTAGGCTGTGGATTATGCTGGGCACGCAATTTCCGTGGTTTTGTATGGCGCCAAAATTTGGCTTACAGATTTCACATTCACAATCAAATTTTGGTTTATAACGCGTCTTTAACCAAATAACTTATCAATGGTGAGATGTATACTGTCAGGTTTGTTCCTTGTCCTTGTATGCAGATCTGATGAATAGTTCAGAGAAGGAACTTTTCATTGGGCATCAATATATCATCATTATCGTCATATTAAACATATTATTATTATTATATAACAAACAATATTATTATTATTATAGAAACTATTTTCTAAAACAATTATCATAAAATTGCAAATGGCTTGTTCTACACACATATATGAAAGCAATAAATCTAATAATAAAATAATCTATTTAACATGACAATTACATTTATGTAAGTTCAGTTAAGTTGAATCATTGAAAAAGTCCAGTTGCAGTGAAAGGACTTAAAATGTAGGTCACAAAAGCTTATCTCAGATTGTTGCATTGCATTGCATAAAAGATATTTTTTAATTTCAAAATAAGTAAATTGGAGAATCCCATCCATACCTACTAACTTATCCATACTTTACATTAGTAAAATAAATGTGTTTTAAATGCAAAAGTGTGTCTGTTTGTCTGCTACACTCACAGCCCATCTGCTCAACCGATTTTGATGAAATATGGTATAGGGATGACATAGCATCCTGGGAGAGGACATTAAAGACTGGAAAATTAAGGAGTTCCTGCAGGAATAAAAAAAAACCTAATCAACCTCAACGCAGTTGTGGGTATAGTATTTTATACCTTACTCTCTGTCCTGTCTCAGATATGCCTAGTGGATTTTTTTGAAAATAAGGTATATCTTAGGTTATTCTTAATAATAAATTAAGTACTTACTTACTCTGTAAAATTTTAAGTATCCCTCGTAACTAGGAGTACTTAGCTATAAATGAGGATTGTTCTGTCAAGAGATTTAGTGCTCTCTTAGCATAGGAAGTTACCTGATCTCAACTCTCCCAACATTCAAAACTTTTATGCTTAATTTTGCGATACTTAGTTATATTATAACTATTTTTCAAGGTTTCTCTAATATAAACACTCTGTTTAACTGAAGTCTAAGTCCAACACATAAATACCATTAAATGTTAACCACAAACAAAATACCTGGTATCTGGTCCCCCATTCATCATAGCACTCAGTAAGGTATCCGTTAGGCACTGAAACACTGGCTCCGTCTAGGATGGCCTGCGCGAGCTGGAAGTCCGTGGCCTCGGCCGCCACTGCCGCCGCCCGTAGAGCGTCCCAGATCTCCTTCCGACCTTCGAACGCAGGAGCCGTGTCCCAAAACTCATCGCGTTTACTTCTCAACTGACCCTCCGTCAAAGGCACGTCGGATTTCCACCGTATTGTCTCGTGACACAGCGATTGATTCTTCCGCAGACCGCCTAAAACAAAGGCCGTTATTACAGTGAGTATAAGGCGAGTCTCCACGGCGACAGAAAGGCCGAATTGGTCAAATGGTCGGATGACCTACCCGAATTAGGCCGTGACACAGTACCCGATGAATCATCGATGGGCCCGCTTCTACTCCTAGTTATTCCAATGCAGCCACCCATATTATTCACATTATATATTCACCCATTTAAACGATATTTACAAAAAAATATTTATCAAATAACATTTTTATCGCCTGTCCACTCCTGTCAAAAAGATAGCTGTATATGTTTTGTTATTGCAAATTGCAAATGACAATACCTACTCAATAGGTTTTGCTGAGCAAACGTCATTGTTAGAATTTTACATATAGTAAAACTAGGCATTTCTCTTGTAAACTAAATTCATTTAAAAAAGCTTTATTTTGAAATGTAATATAGATCTTTGCTTTAAAATAATTTTGTATGTGATGTAGTTACTTAAATGCGAGTTTAAATATTATTCACTGGACTATATACTTGTCACTTTTGTTGATTAAACAAAACGCTTATCATTATGTGATAGTGTGAATTTGTCCTTATTTAAGCGATATTGTGGGTACAAAGTACAAACGGGTCCAAAATCCAAATTACCTGGATTTTGGACCCGTTTGTACTTTGTACCCATAGAAATTTATTTTCATGACTTCCATTGTATCATTTTTGTAAAACGTCGTCGTCGTCATCTGTGTCGTCATATACCTACCTAATCTAAGGTCGTCTCAACCTATAATAGACGTCCACTGCTGTACCAAAGTCTCCTGCTTTAGAGGTGGTTAATATAACGTAGCGCAATATCATAGCGCGCTATGCGTTATGAATATCATACGATCGCGCGCGGTGCCTCGTAGCACTTGTAGCGGCGGCGACCGCCTGCCGGTAGCGCACTGCCGCTGGCCGATGCAATGGTTAGTATCACGTAACGCGCTGTTGTGCGTGAACGTAATGTGAATGTACGAAATTTAGCGCGCTACGAAATTTAGCGTGCAACTAGACATATAGCGCCTGCCGGCCGCCCACACCCTTTCTTATAACAACCGCGTTATAACATAAATAGCGTATTTCAAAGCATGCTAAAAACACACTTATAGTCCGTAGCGTGCTATGGATTTATAGCAGTTTTGAACAACTCTATCCTGCATGGATCGCCACAGAGCATGGTCTTGTGTATGTGCCGCTTATTTCCAGCGGCTCCTAACTACACGCTTATGATCATCTGTCCACATAGTGAGGTGTCGTCCAACGCTTCCCGGTGCGAGGCCGCCATTCAAGCAACTTGGGAGCCCAACGCCTATTGGTTTTACGAACTATGTGCCCTGCCGATTGCCATTTAAGTAAGGTGACTTTTCGAGCTATGTCGATTATTCTGGTTCTCCTACGGATCTTCATTTCTGATTTAATCACGTAGGGATACACCAAGCATAGTCTGCCACCCGCTGAGTGAGCCCGAGCATTCTTATCAGGCCCATAGTAAGCGACCATGTTTCGGAGAGGAGGAGATAAAGTAAAACTGGAATATTTTCTTTAGTTTGATTTTAAAAATGATAGTGTACACTAAACCTTATATTATCTTCTTTTCTTTCTCGCATTCGCGTGTTTTCAAACTAGTGTCCTTAATGTCATCTTATTTTCCTTTAGTCATTGGTGTCATCATCCAAAATCCAAATGTCAAACAAATCAGTGTCAGTGCTGCCAACTTAGTTGAATTTCCACCAAGTCAGGTGGTTGAGATACGTCAAGGCCCCACTGGTGTGGGTATTTATTGACTGGTGGATTTTTCTTGGTTTTGTTTACTTCTGATAATTAGTGTGAGATAAGTTATTCAACCACTTATGCTTTAGGATACCTGCGGCATGCGATGATGGCCGGTATAGTACAACAGTGATATACACAATTATTCTAATGAATATCGAATCGAGTAGATTAAGTAGGTATAGTATTATTTTACTTTTAAAAATTATTATAAACGAAAAACTGTGTTGTCCTTCAATCACGTCACAGCGGAGCAAATGTGTGATATCTTACTTTACTATCCTAGAAAATTAAAGAAAGAAAGAACACTTTTTATTCGATCACAATATTTAGTTACAGACGACGACCTCTGTGGCGCAGTGTTGAGCGCTGTTGCCTTAACGTGCGGAGGTTCCGGGTTCGATCCCCGGCAGGGTTTGAAAAATTATAATATCTGAATTTTCCCTGGTCTAGCCTGGTGGGAGGCTTCGGCCGTGGCTAGTTACCACCCTACTAGTAGAAAACTTGCCGCTAAGCGATTTAGCGTTCCGGTACGATGCCGTGTAGAAACCGAATAGGGTATGGGTTTAATATAACTACCATGCCCCTAACAGGTTAGCCCGCTACCATCTTAGACTGCATCATCACTTACCATCAGGTGAAATCGCAAGTCAAGGGCTAAGTTGTAGTCGATGAAAATAAAAAATAAACTACCTATCAAAATATTAGATATAGTTAGCAACAAAGTTGTGTGACCAAATACAGTACGCTGCAGTGCTGGTTTTCAGTGGAATCCTTAAAATTGGTGAATAGCTGTTGTTGATTAGTTTTTAGAAGGGTTTTTGAAAACTATAAAAAATAATATTATACATATTATACAGAACGAATACCTAAAGTGGACTTGGGGATTAAAAGCTGGCAATACTCAGATCAGTGTCAATGTCAAAGCAAAAAAATATAAATTTTTCCGCTTTGATCAGAGGGAGAGGCTTTGATGTCGGCTTTGTTATTTATATTTATTTGATTTGAATTTCCGAAGCGTATTTAATTCTTTAAACAAATTACAAATGCAAAAACTTTAATACACAAGATGTCGAATGATTCATTTAGTATTGAAAATTACAAAATAACCAATGTAAGTGCGTTTTCTACTTTATCTATAAAAAGTTTATCTGGCTATCATCTCGATATCAAATTATGTTAATCTTTGTTCTTTATTTCTGTTAATTTTCGTTGTCATGTTGTCTTTTTAGGCTGAGCCAAAGGCATACTATGTCTCAGAGTTCATAACACAAGAAGAGGAAAAGTACATAATATCAAACATCTACTCTTCACCTAAACCGAAATGGACTCAATTATCCAACAGAAGATTACAGAATTGGGGCGGAATCCCTCACAAAAAGGGAATGATAGCTGAGGAAATACCCCAGTGGTTGCAAAAATACCTAACCAGTATACATTCTATAAATCTAATGGCTGGAAATAAGCCTAACCATGTTTTAGTCAATGAATACTTGCCTGGACAAGGAATCTTACCTCATTTGGATGGATGTTTATTCTATCCAACAATAACTACATTATCTATTGCTTCACACACTGTTTTGAAGTTCTTTGAACCAATTTCTACTGAGAACAGTGTGTTAAAACCTGTTTTCTCAATATTACTAGAGCCAAGAAGTCTATTAGTTCTCCAAGATAAGCTGTTCCATTATTATTTACATAGTATTGAAGAGGTAAATGCAGATTTATTAGATGATTCTATTATAAATTTAAACATGTGTTCTAATAAGTATGTTAAGGGTGCGACAGTGCCTCGTGAAACTAGAATTTCTTTGACAATAAGGCATGTGCCTAAAACAACGAGTTTTAAGATTAATATTGGTACTAAAAGATGATGAAACATTGATGGTAATTGGTAAGTGTTGTGAAGCCGTGCTGATTAGATTTTTAGAACTTTGCCCTTTCCTGTGATGGGCACTATCTCTGTACCGGAATAAGTTTAACAGATGGACATTGAAATAAAGTAGACAGAAAGACATACATGATGATAAATGTTGTTATTAGTTGTGTTTTTGCAAAAAAAAATATACAGGGGTAATTTGAAAATACTTAAGTATTTTATCCTCTTGGGTTTTCTCTACACAATATAAGAGAGCGGGATTGCATTTATAATATTAGTATAATGAAAAAAAAACTAAATTTTTGAAAGTCAGGAACAAAAGTTGTTTAAGGCGCACGTGCATAGGTCGACTTTCATACATTTTTCTTTTCGATTATTCTTGAAATATATACATTTTTGTGTTTTTTTAATTTGTTTTATCATTTCTTTAGGGCTTTTTATGGTCGCAATTTTCATGTCAGACAAATATTTACATTATTTATAATATAAAAACGGCATTCAAAAAGTGTCAGATTTACGCATGTGTGAGTTGTGAAGTTTACATTCGTCTTGATAGATGTCGCCCGTGTCGCCTAAATAATGCGTCAAAAAAATATATTTGATCGCCATCTATCATTATACTGTAAAACTAGTTCGCTGTTACATGCTATAAACTTTTATAGGATAGGGGAAGGTTCATATCTAAGTACGCGGATTGTTGATAAATTATTCTCGTAGTAGATCCCGCTATACCACGACCTTCACCGATCTGTATAATAGATGAAACCTACTTTTTATTTTTAACCGACTTCCAAAAAAGGAGGAGGTTCAATTCGGCGCGTATGTTTTTTTTAAATGTATGTCGGTGCATATCTCCGTTGTTTCTAAACCGATTTGAAAAATTTTTTTTCACTGGTTAGTGGAAGCTCCGATGTGGTCCCATAAAAAATTCTGACTCCAAATCCTCAATCCTGATGCTGTAGGTGTACCGTACTACATGAAATCCTCAAAACTAGGCATTTAGGAAATTTTGATGGTAAATTAATATAGTAGGTATCAAGTCACGTGTATAAAATACAACTCTGAGTCCCAACTCCTCAACCCTGATGCTGTAGGGTACAGAACTCCTTAAAAATAGCAATTTAGGATTTTTTTATGATGAATTCTTATTTTAGGTGTCAAGCAACGCCTTCATACTTAAACCCAAGTGCCAACTCCTCAACCCTGATGCTGCAGGGAACAGAACTCCTTAAACATAGTGATTTAGGATTTTTAATGGTGAATTCAGATTGTAGGTGTCAAGCAACGACTTCATACTTAAAACCAAGTCTTAACTCCTCAACTCTAACGCTGCAGGGTACTGCACTCCTAAGCCGTGGGGATTTAGAGTACACTAAAAAGTTAAAAATAAAAATTCTTTTCAAAAAGCCGACTTCCAAAGCCATTGTAAAGTATAAAATAATTTTGATTTCTACAGTGGCTTTGGAAGTCGGTTTTTTGGAAACAACTTTTATTATTTAATAATAGACAAATACGCCTAAATTAGTTTGCCTATCAAAATCCGGTCCAGGCTATTTTTAAATAAATTAATTTTAATTTTTTTTTTTTGACAAGTTTATTGTAGCCAATGCTATACCATCGCGTTTGTTATCAAATTAACCTATTTTAGGCGTGTTTATCTATTATTAAATAAAAAGTAGGTTTCATCTATAAAACAGATCGGCGAAGGTCGTGGTATATCGGGATCGAAACTATTTAATCGTATCCAGGCATAAAAAGAGCGCTTATTTCGCCTACAAGTTCGTCGCTCGTTTAGCACCACCCAGGCACAGTATTGGTATCTATATACCAATACTGTGACCCAGGGGACACGTGCAGGGAGGTAGAAAGTAGTTCCTGCGGACGTTAGCGACGGGGCTTCCCCCAATTGTGGATTGTGTGTTGCGATATACCTACCTACTTGGATTTGTTGAGATCAAAATGAACCAAATAAACAAGGCAACCTATAGGAAACGTAAATATTCCAATGCGTCGAATAAATCTAGGAAAAGAGTAAAAGATCATTGTAAGTTTAATCAACATCGGATAACTTTGTAACTACCTAGCTGATGCCCGCGACTTCGTTCACGTGGAGTTTTTGAAATCCCTCGGGAACTCTTTGATTTCCTGGGATAAAAAGTAGCCTACCTAGGTACCTATGTAACTCCAGGTCCTCTATTATTCCCATGCAAAAAATAACCTCGATCCGTAGCTCTGTTGCGGCTTGATTGAAGGACAAACCAAGAAACAAACACACTTTGGCATTTATAATATTAGTACCTATGAAGTATGATTATAATTTTTATACATACAAGCTTTTGCAAGCGGCTTCGCCCGTGTGGATAAAATGTAGCCTAGGTATGTTCTAAGTCAGGCTATAAGCTATCTCCATTCCAAATTTCAGCCAAATCGGTTCAGTAGTTTTTGCGTGAAAGAGTAACAAACAAACTTACTTTCCCCCATAGGTATAATATTAAAAGTATGATAGGTAGGTATACCTACCTACAGTTTACCTATAGATGAAATGTCTACTGTGTTTATAGCCTTCATGTTTTTAGGTATTTACCTACCTACCGTTTTTCCGCGGCTTTATACAACCTAGGTTTAAATTGAAACTTTTTATTGATACCTAGGAGGTATAGGTAATTGAAATCATATCATACTTCATACAAGGACCTTGGTCTAAAGGTCCTTGACTTCATAATATCATCATACTAATATTATAAATGCGAAAGTCAGTTTGTTTGTTGGTTTGTCCTTCAATCACGCTGCTGCAACGGAGCAACGGATCGACGTGATTTTTGGCATGGGTACAGTTGAGGACCTGGAGAGTGACATAGGCTACTTTTTATCCCGGAGAATTGAGGAGTTTTAGCGGGAATCCAAAAAACTTATTCCACGCGGACGAAGTCGCGGGCATCGGCTAGTATAACATAAATTTGCAATTATGGCTCAATTTCAAATTAAAGTTTTATTCGTTAGTACTAACTACTAACTAGGTAGCCTACTAATCGACTCGAATTAGGTAGTGGAGCATTATTCAAGTTAGTTACTGATTTTGATAATTCGAATTGAATTCAAAAACGCGGCCTCTATAGTCCGGGAGGCAGCGGCACTAATTTCCGTTCATTTCCTCCTGTTTTTATTTTTTGAGTATCTGCATGAGTGATGAGATAAGTACCTATGCAATATGTACCTACCGTACCTATCTCTAATTGACCGAGCGAAGCGATTTCAGATCAGCGGTTCAGATTTGGCTGAGTTATGGAGTATAATTAAATAAATGAAAAAAAATTAAAAAGATTATGGAGAAAAAAAAAATTTTTTTTCAATATACTGAATTGGACCCGTTACAGTTTTATTATAAGTACCTACCTATTTATATTTTAATATAAATCGTTCAACTTCGGTAGGTATAGGCATAACATTCACATCAATAAGTACATTATCATTTTTACTTGTATTTGTCATAATCTGTTGTGTGCCTAATAAATAAAATCAGATAAAAAAACATTTCGTTTCCTCTTGGTCTATAATATCGCGGTGATAATAATTTCTTATTTCGCTCTTGCGCGTGGCTTGCAACAGTACGCCTCATCAGTAGGGTTGCCACTTGCCACCCGTACTCGGTACTACCCAATTATTAATTTATTATTACATCTCTCGAAAATTTAAATATAAGCCGGCACTCTGTCCGAAATGACAGTTATTGCATTAATGAGTACCTACTTAAACGGGGGGAAATCACGCAAACAAGCAAACAGAAGAAAAAAAAAGAATTAAAGCGAAGTATGTGTATCACTTCAACGGGGGACCTGACCAGGAATCTTACAGATGTTTGTTACTTAATCACGTCACTACCGATTTGGCTGCCACGGGATTCGTAAAAAACCTACTTAATTATATAATTTTCCAGAACTAGTATATTTTCACAACTTTTGAACAAATAAAAACTATTTTTAACCGACTTCCAAAAGACAATTCGACACGCATAATATATTTCGTGTGTTATATTATTGGAACTGCAAAATCATACTTCATATCATACTAATATTATAATTAATGCGAAAGTGATTTTTTTTGTTGGTTTGTCCTTCAATCACGCCGCAACGGAGCAACGGATCGATGTTATTTTTGGCATAGGTATAGTTAGTTGAGGACCTGGAGAGTGACATGGGCTACTTTTTATCCCGGAAAATTAAGGAGTTCCCGCGGGAATAACTAAAACTCAAACCACGCGGATGAAGTCGCAGGCATCAGCTAGTATTCACATAAACGACAATCTATTAGGGCTTCCAAACATAATATGTATATGTAAGTCTGTATGTCTAATCTAATCTTTTTTTACTGGCTTACATTTACTTCAACTTAGGGAACAGTGCAAGTTTCATTAAAATCGTTTCAATAGTTTTCAAGAATTGGCCAATTGTTCGTTTTCTGTAGGTAGGTATATTGAAATTTGAAGTAGCTTGTTTCCAAAAAAGTTGGCAACCCTAGCCACATTATTGTAAGTTGTCACCCGTCCGCAGCAAAGACACCCTACCGGCAAAGCCGTGCCGCCAAGCGATTAGCGTTCCGGTACGATGCCATGTAGAAATCAAAGGGGTATAAAGTATGGGTTTAATAAAAACTACCATACCCCTTCTAGGTTAGTCCGCTCCTATCTTAGACTGCATCATCACTTACCGCCATCTCACATGGTGGCACCATCAACCATGTGAGATTGCAGTCAAAGCTGAAAGTTTATCTTGTATCCGAATGAAATAAATAAAAAAACAATACTAAGCAAAACGCAGCAGTTTTTGTTTCAATGCCATCTAGTTAAATTTTATAGTAAACAATTCGTAGTTTATGTTAGAACCACAGAACTTGGATAACAACCATTGTCAGTGTGTGCGTGGGTATTGCGTATATACAGTAATCGATATAACAGATGTTTATAATTTGACTATTTGACTAAATGGCTCTGTTTTAAAGTAAACTAATTATGTGATAAAATAATAGGCATTGATGTACTGTCGCAATTTTAATATTTTTATAATCAGTGCATTGCAACTTTGCGAAAATATCAAAAACCTGTCAAAAGCCCTAACAACGCCATCTAGCGGGAATCTGTCCGGGAGAAGACGTTGTGTTGACATTATTAATATTTTTAAACTATTCATGTATATTGGTAGTTAGATAAATTATATTTACTTAATATCGTAAAATAAAATGTACAATAAACTGTATATTTTTTTAGGTAGGTAGTTGTGGTTCTTTTATATTTATAGTATGTTATTTTGTACATAAGCAGTAGTGACCTACTTATTTTTGTATGATATTCTACATTCAAAATGATTTTTTTAATAAAACAAATCTAGTAGGCTTTTAATAGTGATTTTTTTTATTACAAGACTCATTTTATTTTACACATTTTTGAATTGATTAAATATTAATTTTATAATGTTTTTCGGTAAATTATTTCCGTGTATGAATATATTTCGTAGTAGAATACATTCTGGTAGATTACTTGTGAGGAATTGCAGCGCGGATTCTGCAAGTGATTGTGTTAAAAGCACTGGAGAGGAAGAAAAACTCAATGATGGACAGGGGAGTGGTGGAGAAGGAAATAAGGTAGGTAACAATGTGGCTAATTCTGTACAACATAATCTCTAAACAATGATACTTCTAAACCTAGTTCTGTCACTTTCTGCAGAGAGTATTATGAAATCTAAGCTAATCTAATCTAGCCTATGCTGTCCCACGACTGGGCAAAGGCCTCCCTCCGAAGAATGGAGAAGTTTACCTTTTTTTTTAAATTTAATATGAAAATTAAGACAAAATAAAACAAAAATATGGAAGAATCATTAAAATATCTCAACAAATGAAAAAGTTATGGAACTTTAAAGTTGCGCTTGCAAGACGGGAGACGTGACGTCATAATACCCTATCACCAGACTTTATTGAAATAAATAAATGGACTTAACGTGAGTTAATTGAATTAAAAGCACCTAATTTGTGTGTGAAGATAATTTTGAAGTATTAAATCTCGGCTAGGTATTAAAACTCACTCACAAAATTTCTCACTCGAGTAAGACAGCAATCAATGTACAATTAATAATTAAACTTTTAAATCGTCATTTCTCAGTCATTTATTGATGGATTGTAAAAAAAACCACTGATTTATTAGTTTTAATCTATATTTTACTTCTGTTGTGTTAAATATTATGATATTCACAACATCATGAAACTTCTCCATTAAGAAAGGGTTAGCAATATTTTTATGCTGTCATTTTAGTTTAGAGATTGTGTACAACAGAATCTGCAGCCTCAATAAGGGACTAAAAAAGTTTTTTTTAAAATCCACTACAAGTTATCCCTTGACTGCGATCTCGCCTGATGTTAAGTGATGATGCAGTCTAAGATGGTAGCGGCCTAACCTGTTAGGGGTATGGTAGTTATATTAAACCCATACCCCTAATCGGTTTCTACATGGCATAGTACCGGAACGCTGAACGCTTGGCGGCACTACTTTGCCGGTAGGATGGTAACTAGCCACGGCCGAAACCTCCCACCAGACCAGACCAGAGAAAATTCAGAAATTATAAATCCCAAATTGACCCTGCCGGGAATCAAAGCCGGGGCCTCCCACGTTAAGGCAACAGCGCTCAACACTGCGCTACGGAGGTGTCTTGTTTCACCCCTAGGTGTGTACCTAGGTATGCTAATTCATAGAATACTTCTTAAATTTTTTTAAAATCATGTTATAATAATCATGAATATCATGGACTTCCGCAAATTAACGCCTGCTTACTATCCAACAGAAAGAAGAATAAGTATTACTTCAGATAATATTTATCTACGTATTCCAGAGTGGGCTCGTGCTCGGCGTGTACGAGTCTGGTGATAAGTTCGAGCTGACTCCCGCCGCTGAGGAGGTCAACCAGAAGAGTGGCGGCAAACTGTGCAGATATCTGAACGAGTAAGTTTAAGGCTCTCATTTGACTTTATACAGCCATTTGATCTTGAGTGAGAAATTGGCTTGATGCCAACCCAGGAAAGTTCTGTGTCCACTATAATTCGCAGCTTTAAGTCAATTGGCGATATGATATTTGGCCGTGTGTGCAAAATCCGTGTGCCATGGCATTAAAGCCCCGCCCGCCAGATCGTCGATCGAGAATTAAAGTGATTTGGACTGACAACTCCGTGATCGTGCAAAGATCAGCGCCATATTGAAATTCTTTATTATTGGAATGTTCCTAAAAATCGATATTTAGGAGTTAAGTTTCCCGAGTTCATTATTTCATTTGTCTTACAGGATCTCCTGCCAGCTGAAGCTGGGCAAAGCGTTCGTAGTGACGGATGTCGTACCGGAGTTCGGCCCGGTGGCGTTGTCCGCCCTGGGCAAGAAGGATCCGGGATACAACAAGCTTGAAGATCTGGACGAGACCCGGGTAAGGCGCTACTTGCTTTTTTTTACGCCACTACAAGTTAGCTTTTGTCTGCAATCTCACCTTATGGTAAGTGGTGAATCCCACTAGACCAGACTAGAGAAAATTCTGAAATTATAAATTGACCCTGCTGGGAATCTAACCCGGGACCTCCCACATTGAGACCACAGCGCTCACCACTGTGCCAGAGAGGTCGTCAAAAACTCCTTTCTGTGACACGCTCGGTATGATTCTAGAAGAATTATTTTTCTATGTTTGCCTTCCAATGGTTGGGATCGTTAAAGATAAATTATTTATTTATTTCACGTAGGACAACTTGTGTTATTTATCATCAATAGTATAATAACCTCGACTTAACCAAAGCTGTTTCACAGTCTTTAAAATGGCAAATCCAGAAACTCTTTTAGAAGCATGTATTGTGTTGTGGTTGTCAGGAGAACGTGCGCGTGATGGTAGGGGCCGGTGTTCAGGCGCTGGCAGAGCGCGGCTGTGAGCGCATCACTGTGGAGGGCGCGGCCGCCACTGACGCCGCAGCCGAAGCCGCGCACCTTGCTGCTTGGAGGTTAGACATCGTCATCATAATGAAGAAACTTGAAATTTAATTCACTGTAATCCGCCACAGTAGGTAAATCTATGTGGTACAATATGTATCTTGCGATATTCACCACACCACAAAAATCTTCCAAATTATTCTCAAGTTACGTTTCACTCCGACACCGGAGCATCTTCAAGAGATGTTGACTCGACAATCAACGATTGTCAAGTGACGATCGTATCGAAAGTTCCGGCTTTTATACCTTTTTGGTATGATTTATACCGACGCCCCGCCCCCTACTCCCTATTACTGTGTAAACTGAGTAAAGGTGAATTTGTTACGTTTATTTGTTAATTTAGCAACTCAAATCCTTTATTATTGTGTTTAATTATTTCTAATTGTGTAGATTCACTTGACGATTCAAAAGTACTTGTAAAAGTTTATTTGAATAAAAAATATTTGATTTGATTTGATTTGATTTAATTGCTCCCAAACGCACAGTCGAAATCCCTTACTACATGTATGTAGGATTTTATATGAATGGCTATTGTCCACCTCATGTCCACTGTCCAAAAGATGTTTAGCGAAGTTGGACCTTTGTGGTTGATCGTTCCTATAAGCAGACATAATATGTTCCTTTTAGCGCATTTCAGTCTAATAAAAACAAATCATAAGCCTGCTTAGTTTTTGTTTTTATTTTTTATTTTTTAATATAAGCTGGAGATGCTGTCACTGGGTTAGATAAGTTTGTGGGACTATAGAATTGAAATGACAAACCAGACTTTTATGAATAAATTTCGCACTGTCAGGTTTGAAGAATTCAAGTCGTGCGGCGCTCGCAGCTCAACACCCCAGCTGTCGCTATACGGCGGAGAGGGGCAGGAGGCGTGGGGCGCGGGTTCGGTGCTCGGGTGTGCGCAGAACTGGGCGCGCTTCCTGTCTGACATGCCCGCCAATAAGATGACGCCCGTGGACCTCGCTCAGGTGACTATAGCCCACAATCATCACCATCCCACTATCGATCGACACTCGTACAAATTGGACCTACTTATGCAAACAGGAACTAATCCACGCACATACCAAAAATGAGATAAGTATACAGAAAGCTTTTAAAATGCTTTTAAAACGACAATTTTGGTCACACAATGATAAAATTGTCAGATGATTTTGATTTTTACAGGGTAATTCACACTAACGCGTGCACGGGTCGTGTCGTGTATTTACAAAACATAGTTCGTTTTGAACATACATGTGTCGAATTGATAACCTCCTTTTTTTTTCTAGTCTGTTAAAAATACGACCGTTCACCCGCAGGCGGCTATAGACGTGCTCTGCCCCCTGGGCGTACGCGTGACGGCGTTCGAGCGGCCGTGGATAGAGGCGCAGCGCATGGAGGCGTTCCTGGCGGTCGCGCGCGGCTCGTGCGAGGCGCCCGTGTTCCTGCAGTGCGAGTACACCCCCGCCGGGGATACGCCGCCCGTGCTCATCGCCGCCAAGGGGATCACTTTTGACAGGTAACTAAACTTTTGACAGGTAACTTCACTTTTGAAAGGTAACTACACCTTTGACAGGTAACTACACTTATGACAGGTAACTAAACTTTTGACAGGTAACTTCACTTTTGAAAGGTAACTACACCTTTGACAGGTAACTAAACTTTTGACAGGCACCTTCACTTTTGACAGGTAACTAACCTTTTGACAGGTAACTACACTTTGACCGGTAACTAAATTTTTGACAGGTAACTAAATTTTTGACAGGTAACTACACTTTTAACCGGTGTAACTCATCGCCACTAAGGGGATCTCTTTTGACAGGTAACTTCTCTTTTTAAAGGTAACTTTACTTTTCACAGGTGTTACTTGCAGTTTAACCTTAACAATTGTACAATAATTGCCATGTCGAATTGACCCGCGAATTCGTCCGAGAGGAATGAGGTTTTATGGTTCCCGCGGGAATCTTTTAATTTTCCGGGATAAAAAGTAGCCTATGTGTTATTCCAAACTATTATCTATCTCTCTGGCAAATTTCATCCAAAGCTGTTCAGCATTTCTGGCGTGATAGGGTAACAAACATCCATCCATCCAAACAATCGCATTTATAATATCAGTGTACATTTTTAGGTCGTCTTTGAAAAGTCGCCATTGAAACGATATCTGAAAAAATAAAAAAATGTTGCAGTTCCAATGCCAGAAAAAAGATACTAGGGTCTGTCCGCAGTCATCCTTTACAGAGGATTGATCTTATGGATGGATGTATGGATGTTTGTTGCTCAATCACGCCCCATCAGCTGAACGGATCTGGCTGCAATTTGGCACAGAGATAGATTATAGTCTGGCACATAGGCTATTTATCCCGGAAACCACAAAACCTCGATCCACGCGTACGAAGTCGCGGGAATCAGCTAGTAAAAAATAATGATATTTTTATAATGTAATAATTTTAACAATTGACACCCTTAATTAATATAATATTGTATATATGGATCATGATATCTAAAATAAATAAAATTAAATTTACCACGTATGTACATATTTACTCGTACGTACCGCCAAGCGACTTAGCGTTAGAAACCGATTAAGGGATTGGTTTAATATATGTGCCATACTCCTAACAGGTTAGCCCGCTACCATCTTAGACTGCATCACTTATCATCAGATGAGATCGCAGTCAAGGGCTAACTTGTAGTTGATAAAAAAAAACATAAATGTCCCCAGCGGTGGGCTGTGCCTGAAGAGGCCGGAGCTGATGCAGGAGATGCGCGGCAGCATGGCGGGCGCGGCCGTGACGCTCGCTACGCTCAGGGCGCTCGCCGAACTTAAGGTTGTAATTACCCGCATGTACCCATTACTTTACTATTTACGACATGTTAAAATATTTTTGTGTAGAGCTTCCGTGAAAATATGTTCCGAGTATATGTTAAATAACAGGGGTGACAGAATGCAGCCTTGTCGGAATCCGCTTAAGATGTCTACATCTTCTGTAAGGTTCTTTTCTACACGCACATTAGCCTTCTGCTGCCAGTACCAGTTCTCAATGAATCCTAAGTCTCTAGAGTCAAGGCCTATCTTCTTTAATATGTTCATCAATTTGTTATATTGGACTCTATCGAACGCCTTTTCATAATCGATGAAACATACAAAAACATCTGGGCTCATATCCCAACATCTATGGATAAGAACTTGATACCCGTATCCGAATTCAAATTGCGAATTTGAAATTACACTTAAACACGCTGATGGTAATTTTGGCAATGTAACAAGCCAGTATGAGGGAATAGAACCAGTATTATAGATGGTATTAAATAGTGTTTCAAGCAGGGTTAGATTGTTATAATCCAAAACTTTCAGCAATTCTACAGGTATACTATCTGGACCGACAGACTTTCCAGACTTTCATGTTTTAATAGCATGTACAATTTCACTTCTAGTAATTGAAATTGTATATAATTTAACATTTACCAATTTTATACAATTAAAAATACGTTTTAATTTTTGGCTATTTTATACGTTAGGTGCCGATAAACGTGTGCGCAGTGATACCGCTGTGTGAAAACATGGTGAGCGGACAGTGTATGAAGGTTGGAGACGTGGTGCGGGCTCTTAACGGACTGTCGCTACAGGTTGCTATTATATTATTTTTACACATATTTCTTACACACATAATGATACAGAAAGAGTAAAAACTTGCTATAGAATACGTGAGTCTAAATTTCATTTAAATGAGGATAGAGGAAGGGTTGTGAAGCGATCCTGGGGCCCCATTTTAAATTACACGGCGCGCAATTTTTTTTCCAGAAAAAGCCTGGAACCAAAGGAATACTGCTCGTCAGTGTTCTTTGATATAAACCAGCATTCGATAAAGTCTGTCACAAAGGGGTAACCCCTTTTGTAAAGTTAAACGCGTTTGACCACACACCTACTTTATGATAGTAAAATCCTTCTTAGCCGATAGAAGTTTTAAAGTAAACGAAGGCGAATGCACCTCCTCCTTCCTTAAGTGTCCTTTATTGTTCACGTCACTTTTCTGACAGGCTCAAATCAGTTTCGTGTTAAAGAGAGACCCTTAATTAAACCTTTTTACGTTTTTTGCGTCGTTTTTGACTCTTAACTTAATGTTGTCCTTGGGTGAGCGACGCCACGCAACGTTATACGACGCCATAATAATTTCTCCCTTTCTTTCTTTCTTTCTATAACTTAGGCCACGTGAAGGGTCAGCTACTGTTTGATCCTGTCGCGTCGCGTTGTCGCGTTTGTCGCTCACGTAGGACAACGGGTAATTTAGATTGCCTGCAACAACGCTTGTTCACTGTGGGACGAGTTAGTGATGTGTACACCATTAGGAAGACCTTCCTTCGGGCTGGTGTCGTGCTCGGGGACCCTTCTGGTCCGACCGTTGCACTTAAGCTTTAACGGTGTATATATAGCGCTAGTCTCAGAAAACTTCTAATATCGCGATTCAGGCTTATAAGTTTTCATTCAGTAACATCTCTGTATATAAAGAGTGTCTGTCGCACCACATTGGGGCCGCCACATTAAATCAAGCTAAATTTAAAAGGAAGCGCCAAATACTATTAGGTTTGAGAAATAAACAAGGAAAAACATTCATCATTATTTTGTACAACATAAGCTGTTAAAATTTTCAATTAACTATTTTAGTCGAATTCATACCATACCCTTTGCTACACCAGCGCCACTGTGGAAGGTTTTTAAATAAATAAATAAATAAATAAATAAAACTTTATTTCGAGCGACAATGACTCATATTTTGTTAGTTATACAAACTTATTTCCTATGAAAAACTAAACCTAATAACTAAAACTAAATTTAAATACGAGTCATCGCTGTGCCATTCCGTTAGAAATAGCACAGCAATGACCCACATATATGCAGTCCAATCTGCTGGCAATTAACTTCAGAATGCTGTTGGTACTGCCCCGCACTCTGCGCACCAGGGCTCCGCGTCTTTTGCGCATAGTGGCATAAAAACAATCAACATGCGCCCCGGCGAACATCCCTGATGCACTACAGAAACGAGGCAGCCCCATCAGCACCCTGAACGCATTGTTGTACTGTACACGGAGAGCGTTGTAAGATTTTTGAGTGTACTTGAACTGTTATTTTCAGCAACCGCTGGACACTTTTTCAACTTTTCTCCCTTATGAGATGTTACTCCTTACCTCCACACTTCATGCATCTCGTGACGTAGATACAATGAGCGCCATCGTTCACTATGTATCAGATCGAGGACACTGATATGGAGGGTCGTCTGGCGCTCGCGGACGCGCTGGTGTATGGACAGGTTCTGTTCAAGCCGTCGCTCGTCATCGACGTCGCCACGCTCACCAGTAAGCGAACACATATAGAGAGCCTATAACACACTATACTTACTGTTACTACGCTAGAATTTTTAATACAACACGTTTTGAAGGCCTTAAAGAACTTGTAACCAGGGCCGTATAATAAATTTAAAAAAAAAACGTGTTGTCATAAGCTAATGTTAAATACGGTAAATACGACTGAATAGGCTCTATGGTCCTAGATCTTTGCCTGTCCCGAAAGGGTACAAAAAAAATTAGCTCACCAGTAAGCTAACACAGAGAGAGAGCCTATAACGCACAATACTAATGTTACTATGTGTGCCAAATTTCGTCCAGATCCGTTGAGCCGTTCTGGCGTGATTGAGTAACAAACATCCATCCAAACTTTCGCATTTATAATATTAGTATAGATTCATAGAGCTGGTGTCGGCCACTAGGGGGCGTGTTGCTAGCGACGGGGGGCGGCGCTTTTGGATGCTTCTCCAACTGCGAGAGCGCGTGGCGGGCCATGCGCGACGCGGGTGCGCACACCGGCGACCGGGGGTGGCGTTTCCCGCTGTGGGACTACTACCAGAAGCAGATCGACAGTGAGTGAACTCTTTTCTGGTTAATATTGATTGTTTAATGTGAATTCATGTTCATAGATGGCGCTAATGGTCACTTACACTTGTGTTTGGCGTTACAGAAAATGTTAAAAAGTCATGTTTTGTACGAGTGTGGTAACTGGTAGTAAACAGTATGTTTATTACTTATAAATGATTGTTACAGTTTAGGATGACAATCGCGTTTTATTGTTTAACACTTCTCCGCTATTGGCCAAAAGCCATAGTCTCAACAAGAATGCTATTTAAATTCAGCTGATCAAGTAATTTAGCCGCTTTTGCTTATGTAGTTTTAGTTAACTTGTACTTTTTGTATTCTACGTACAATAAAGTATTTCTATCTATCTTACAACAATTAAAATTGTATTAAATTATGCAGGTTTTACATAATAGGGCTCGTTCCATCAAAGTTCATTGTAAACTTTGATGGAACTTTAGTGTAAAACCAAATGATTTGTTACAATAAACTAGCGTGTGCCCGCGACTAGGTTCGCGTGGATTGAGTGGAACCGCGTGGAACTCTTTAATTTTCCGAGATAAAAAGTAGCGTATGTGTTATTCCGGCTTATAATCTTTCTCTGTGCCTTTCATCCAGATCCGTTGAGCCTTTCGGGCGTGATTGAGTCACAAACATTCATCCATCCAAACTTTCGCATTTGTAATATTATCTCATCTGTTTGTAACAAAACTCTTCCGAAACGGCTTGACCGATTCTTATGAATTTTTTTGTGTATAGTTATTCGGTAGGTCTGAGAATAGGACGTAAACTATTTTTCATACCCCCACGCGGACGGAGTCGCGGGCATCAGCTAGTAATATAGATTATTGGAATATCTGTTTGTCGCTCCTCCCACGTACGGAACCCTGTGATCGTTTCAGACGACGCGGCAGTGGACTTGCGGAACAAGGGGTCTGGGACCGCCACGCCCTGCATCGGCGCCGCGTTTCTCAAGGTGCCTACATAAAATCTATGCCTATATAAATCAAAGAATGTCAGCAGTAAGTAGTTTTTTAGCGACTATTATTGCCTTCAAACCCTGTCCTTGTACTCGCGTATACGTCGAGACAAATTCGCGCCGAATGGGGATCCACAGTCACGCAAAGCTCTGCGCAGAGGGCGCTATAGCTGCTTTCATTTTAACCGACTTCCAAAAAAAAGTTTTTTTTTAAATATATGTTGGTGCATATCTCCGTGGTTTCTGAACCAATTTGAAATTTTTTTTTCTATCAGTCGTTACAGGAAGCTCTTAAGGTGGTTCCATAAAAAATTCTGACTCCAAATCCTCAAACTGAGACAAAAAAGTTGAAAATAAAAATTCTTTACAAAAAGCCGACTTCCAACGCTACTGAAAAGTAAAAAAATAATTTTGATTTCTACTTGATTTCTACCCACTACGTTGAAGTCGGGCGGGTATACCAAAGTTAAGCAAAGTTGACGCATCAGGCTCGCCCGACTTCAACATAGTGGGTAGAAATCATGGGGATGATTCTGTATAACACAATCTTTAAACTAAACTAAAATGGCAGCTTTAAATCTAGTTCTGTCCCTTTCCGTAGGGAGTAATATGAAACGGTTAGAAATATTTGTAATGCTCTAATTTTAGTTTAGTTTAGAGATTATGCACTACACAATCAGCCCCATTGTGGCCAATTCTGTTTAACATAATCTCTAAACTAAAATGACAGCTCGAAATCTAATACCTACTGCCTCTTTTCGCAGGGAGTATTTTGAAGGGGATAGCAATTTAAATAGAGCTGTCATTTTAGTTTAGTTCAGAGATTGTGTACAACAGAACGGCCCATCTTTGAACCGATTTTGAATAAATTTGGTATAGAGGTAGTTTAGATCCCGGGGAAAGACATAACCTCTTTTTATCCCGGAAAATTAAGGAGTTAGTCGCGGGCATCATCTAGTTCAACATAAATTAACAGGGGACGTGGATATTACGACTTCAAAAAATGCCCAATTAATATTGTCAACCGTTGTTGCAGAACTTCATCTGCGGGGACTGGCTACACGTGGACATGACGGGCGTGGGGCGCGTCACGCTCGCGAGCGGGGCTTCTCACACGTACCTGCGCGCGCGCCGCATGTCCGGCCGCCCCACGCGCACGCTCGCCGCCTTCCTCGCGGCCGCCGCGCACGCCAGCGCGACCGGCGATAGCGGCACTGTGGCCAAACTGTGCCCCGCACCCGCTGACTTGTAAACCACGTTACACATGTCCTAGGTGAGCGACAGAAGCGGCAACGCGACACCATAGAAAACTGACGTATCTACGCGACAACTTCTGTCACATTGTATAGAGTCGCTTCCGTCGCTCACCTACGACGAGTCACGTAGGATAACGGATGAGCGACAAACGCGACGCGACAATATCAAACATTAGCTGACCCTTTACATGGCCTACGTCGTTGCAAATTTTTCCATTTTCTATGGAATTGTACCGCGTCGCTTAACTAGGTCAACGGGTTTATGCGCTTGGTCGATTGCCTGAAAATATTTTGCCAGAATCGTATTTTCAGCTTCTGTCTATTATCACCTATTTGTACCTAGCAACACATTTTCATATCGATATTAGAGGAATGCAGCCTAACTAGATTGTTCATTCATTGGCCAGGCAGTGGGGCCAATTCATCTCTAAAGTAAACTAAAATGGCAGCTCTATTTATATAGCTATCCCTTTCATAATACTCCCTCCGGAAAAGGGCTGCACTAGTTTAGTTTAGAGATTGTGCTAAACATAATTGACCCCATTAACGTTATTCTAGATGACATTATTGGTGTTACAATAAGAAATCTTCGCTTAATCTCCAAATGTGCGATGAAACAGAATCTACTAAGAAACATAAATCAAAATACAAAGAAAATCGAACTTGGTACTTCTTTATCATAGTAAATAGAAATTGTGCTAGTCATTTGTCTCGTTATTATTTAAAAATAAAAATATTTTTCTTCATATTATATCCTATTGTATTTATTTATCGTAGTTTTTTTAAGAGCAGAACAATCAGGGCTTACCGCGTTTAAATTCGCCGCCAGAGGCGTTACATAGTGTAACTGTAGAGTGAGGTCTCCCAAATAATAATTATCATTGGGCTTAATATTTAGCAATCCCATACTAATATTATAAATGCGAAAGTGTGTCTGTCTGTCTGTCTGCTACGCTTTCATAGCCCATCTGTTGAACAGAGTTTGATGAAATTTGGTACAGGGATAGGTTGTATCCCGGGGAAGGACATAGGCTACTTTTATCCCGGAAAATAAGAGTTCCCACGGGAATCAAAGACCTTAATCCACGCGGACGAAGTCGCGGGCATCATCTAGTACTTAATACATGAAGATATTAAGATTCGTGTCAATGAATGTCAGTGCTCTGGCTTTGAGAGCGGAGCTAATAAGAAAAAAAGAGGTGCAAAATTAAGCAGGCTGAAAGAACAGCTAATTCGGAAGTTTCTGATTGCAGCCAAGCGCTAGTCTATAAATTAAAAAAAAAGTAAGTCCCTGGCTCCTGTGTAACTTACTAATTATTTACAAAGCATTTCTGGTTAAAGGTATGCTTGTTACCGAATTTACAGCTGTACGGAGCTTACCCGCCCCGCCAGTGGCGCCAACTAGTGAGCACAAAAACGGTAGCCCCTCAATCTTACATGCATCGCGACCCGACTCTACACGTAGCCAACTTAATATACCGCCTCAAGGACAGCTTGCGACAACACGCTTATGCTTGTTTTTTTTTATCCACTAATTTGTAGTGGTTAAAAAAAATGCTACCACGCTACTGCCCTCTGCGTACGTTGGCAATGATACTTGTCCACTGTGAATCGAGCAATTAGTGTCCTAATGCCATCGATATATTATGTACAAAAAATATGCGATCTGCATGATAGGCAAACTAGAGGCCGCCATAAGCTCGTGACTCCATCGCTCCGCCTCAAGAAGGTCCGAAGGTCGTTTGTGGGAATGAGCATTCTATTTTAAAATTACGCTCCTGAAAAAGGCTTATTATACTGTTGAAGATTATGTAAATGATAGAGGAGCATGGATTTGATCGCTCCAGCAATGCTGGGGACAGCGGTTACTTATTATAAATTAGTGTTTGAATATTAGTATTCAATTCGATGCTTTGATACGGGTAGACTGGGTATGTCACGCTCTCTTTAAACATTTCTGTGGTGGTGTCGTGTGGTGCGGGTTGTTACGTTCCCTCAAATATGGTCGAGCGAAGCAATGGCTGGATCATGCGTCATGCTCGTGAACGGGTGCCACCGGCGGGAATGGGGCTACTTTCTGTCTGCCCGTCTTTGACATGAATTGAATAAACAAATTTAAGAAATCCATTAAAAGTATGCTCCTGAAAAAAGCTTATTATACTGTTGAAGATTATGTAAATGATAGAGGAGCATGGATTTGATCGCTCCAGCAATGCTGGGGACAGCGGTTACTTATGTACACATTGATATAGTAATTGTAAATGAATTATTTAAAAAAAGCAACCACCGAGTTTCTTGCTGGTTCTTCTCGGTAGGAATGGCATTCCGAACCAGTGGTAGATTCACTTGACGATTCAAAAGTACTTGTAAAAGTTTATTTGAATAAAGAATATTTGATTTGATTTGTACATACTAGATGGGTGTATACAAAAAAATTTGGGGCGTCAGACTTGTGGTGCACGCTCCTCACCTGTCTTAAGTTTTTTAAAGTTAACCTGGTTTTGGGTTCCAGATATAGAATAGTCCAGTCCAGTACGATAAAAAAAAGCAACCAAGAATAGTTTCAGCAAAGATGGAACGGACAATAGGCATGAATACCTAGACATAGGTAATATTACCCATACGGTCTAATAATATAGGTACTAAATTAAGTTCGACAGGGCCGGCTATGTAAATTGAGGTGAGGTCGTTGCCTACACACCAACGTTGGAACCAATGCTAATTTTTAGTCGCTGGATAAGCATTGGTGCTGTTGGTGCCAAAATGTTTAACAGTTTAGCCCGCTACCATCTTAGACGGCATCACTTTTTATCGAGATGAGATCGCAGTCAAGCGCTAACTTGTAGTGGAATAAAGTCACGATTTTCAAGCTATGGTATATGATGTAACTTACATGCAAATGCGACTTCAAAATATGTCCACGTAACTTGCTTGCGTGCTGATTTGAAGTCACATTTGCATGCAAGTAATGCATGTGTATATTATGCAATTGCATGGAATCGCGACTTAAAATGCATTTAATTCATAGGTCTTCGATAGGTCTACTGTTATGGCACAAAGGAAAGAAACAAAAAATAATTAATAATCACATTTAAGTAGGTAATATGATAAGACTAACCCGCAACTTCGAACGGGTGGTTTGAGGTTTTTAATTCCCGCGGGAACTCTTATTATCCGGGATAAAAAGTAGCCTATGTGCTGTTCTAGAGTATAATCTATCTCTGTGCCAAATTTCATCCAGATCCGTTCAGCCGTCATTGAGTCAACACCCACCCTTCATCTTATTCATTCATCCATCAACTTTCGCATTTATAGATTCCCTGATCGTAAATTTTTGGGCTTTGAAGAATTCAGACGACTTTAATTCTTATAACAAAACGAGAATTTATTAACTTAAAATCTTATAAGAAAACTTAAGTATTATTTTAATAATAAAGTACAATAAAGTCTATGCAAAGCTCAAGTTAACCCCTTCATATAAACCGTGCTTTTTGAAGGGCGTGCGGCGACATTGGCGCAAAGCCATAGGTAAGGTTAAGTGTGCGTTTACAGAGTTGTGCTAAATTGTTAGGCCACGAATGTGTGTCAAACCCACCAATAGGAGAACGGTGATTGGCACAGATTAGACTAGCGATGTTAAAAGCGCTCCGTGGTGTGTTTGACACACATCTGTAGCTTAGCAACATAGCACATCTCTGGTGGGAAACGCATATAGTAACGCATATACTAGAGATTACGGATTTCAAGTATATCTCAGCAGTATTATATTGAAACTCTACTTAGTTAAAAGTATAAGATTTTTTTAAGATGGTTACTGTAGAAACGAATTCCAGAAAAAACCTCTGTTCGTTATCTTTCGTCCGATTGAGTAGAAACTTTGTACAGTTGTTATTGGCACTTGCGTTACTTTTTCTTACTGTATAGTGCTACAGGCGGCGCGCGACTCGTGCTAACAAAAGAGGCACTGCAATGGCACGCAGTTAGTGCAAAAGTTATTTATATTATTGCACTAATTAAATGACATTGCTTGGCGGTTTAATTTTTTTTAACATTTTACACTAATTGAAACTATGTGCTTTAAATAATGAGGCACAGTAATGAGTTTGAATTAATTTAATTAACAGACACAACTTAATTTATAATAAATTATTATCAAACATACAAATACAAGCACAATAAGTGATATTATGAAAGAATTTCCTACAAGTAATGATATCAGCTAAAGCCGTCACTATAGATACTATCAGACACTGACAGAGACATACAGGAAATGGTGAAATGAAACACTGATGCTTATTGACCTAAAAATGAAGAAACATTTATTTTCACTTCAGTATGTCTTTTGTATAATAATTTAATAACAGAATGAATCAAATGGTAAGATAATAATAACAGAGCGGAGCACTTTCACCGTAATAATAGAAATATAATATTATTTATCAATCATTTACAGATACAATTAATTAATGCATTACCAATTATTAATCTAATTTATTCGTTTATTGAGTCTGTTAGATAAAACATTCAATAGACAATAATTAAATGTACAGCGGCGGTGGGACCGCCTGCTACGGCCACGGTATCTTTTTTTTTTGAAGGATTTTTTAAATTTTTAATCTTCACGTACTTTTATAAATATGCCATACTTGAAAAAAATTTACATTAAAATGTATCGGAAAGATTCTAGAGATGTGCAGGCCGCAGTCCGCACACACGCCACGCAGCAGCCGGCGCGGGCCCGGCGCGGAACCGGCGCGGGACCGGCTCGGGCCCGGCGCGGGACCGGCGCGCGACCGGCGCGCGGCCGGCGCCGGGCCGGGGCCGCACGCACACACACAGACCGTATCACACAACGCGACGCACACCGACTCGATCGCTTTGTACCGCTACACTTTAAGTTTTCTTCCTTACATAGTAAAATTAACGGAATACTTTAAAGTCTAAATAGGGAGGGAGCGCGCGCGCGCCTCCTATATACCTTAACTGAAACGATGACAATAGTAATTTATCGCGAACACTAGAGAAATGCAGGTCCAATACGATGGTAATATTGTGTGTCATGAAACAAAATGTATATTGAAATTCTCTGCTTTATACACACACACTAGCCGGCGGCTCACTTCGACGTCATCATGGTGACGAATTCTGAAAGCAAACAAACGGACAGACGTTACTCACTGTACATACGACATTATACCAGACAGCCCTTACACACGTGACAAAAGTTAATTATTTATGATAACACAGAATAGGAACCGACAGAGAGAGAGGCAACTATTGAAACGATACCTGTTAGATAAAATACCACTATAATAAAGTTTTATTGTGAAACGAAACCAAAACTCGCGTCAGTTACGCGCCGCGCACGGGGCCGTACACGGCACGAGCCGCCGCGTGCGAGGCGCGCTCGACGGTGGAATGTAGTAAATAAACCATAAGAAACGGTCGTACCTGTCATGCCACTACAAGGGATTATGAAATACCACCCTCCGGATATATCGTCAATCAATCGTTACACAACGGCGACAGTAATGCATCAAGTGTAGTAATAACAAGTGTCGTGTACTACTACTGGCTGCGACCGCGAACGCACGCTCGGCTTGGCTCGGTTCGGTTCGCTCGTAGAGTTTGCTGCTCGTTTTACGAAAGGCTTTTAAGTAGTTGAGGCTACGGTGCAAAGCGCGACAAGGGGACGATCTATCGGCGGTGGGATCGCCAGGTGGTATTTCTATAGGAAAGATTCTATACAGTTAGACACATGCACCAGAGGCCGCCCGCCGCCCCTAGCACCCAACTTCAACTGCGACAATATGACCATCGCAATCATCTCCGATTGGCTGACCATTCAAGGTTAAATCCAGAGTCAAATGAGTTCTGGATGATTTGGTTTGACTCTGGTTCTTTCATACTACGCGAGAAACTAATTGATTGGCCAATGTAGACCATCGTATCATACCCCCCATTTCTATTTCGTGTCGTAAATCAGGTTAAAACTAGGAGCTTTTTCCTGACACCAACCGTACCACGGTTTCAGCCAATAACGATTGCGACAATCAGCGTGGGAACAACTTTGAGTTCGGTGCTAGAAGCGTTACCGCGAGGCGCGGAGAGTTAGAGAGGCACAACAGAGTGAGGTTCGAGAGGGCGGGCAGGGGGCTACCGTGTCAGACAGAGGGAACAACGTTAATAACGAGCAGCAAACCACAGCAGGTACCTAAGGCAAAGTGTCGCGGTCCGCGGCGGCCGTATCGGTTAGTATCGCTAGGCGGCTGCCGTCGCCGCGCGCGAATATCATTTGCGCGAGCGCGTGGAAGTCTGCAAGAAGAAACGCTCGGTCGGCTCACGTGCTCACAACCTTCCACGGCCTTAGCAAATAGGGAAGCCAACTGAAGATCTTCGCCGAGCCGCAGACTGTATGCGGTTTTAACTGCATTGAAATTGCCGATCGTCTGAGCAGTCCGCATGCAGTTCATCCTGTGAGGATCTTAAAGAGTATTTGACTGTTTGAGAGTTATAACCTTTTTTATAGCAATTACGTTCTTTATCGGATAAAATAGAAACAAGAGGAATAACAAATTATTCAAATTTAAATGGAACTCGTTGTATGATTCAGAATTCGTAAAGCGTAATATAATTTTATTTAAATTATTATGTGAATTATTTATGACGAGTTCACAAGATACTTACAACTAAAAAAAATTTTTAATTGTCAGTTAGTAATTAATTAAAAGAATAATCTCATTATAAGAGATAATCTCAGAGGTTTTAACAAATACACCTAGTCGAATACTCTTTTCACAAGCTTCACAATCGTCATCTTATTCCTTGGGTTGGTACAACTTTACTTTGTGTGAAGGAACCATCACCATTCATTCACGTATGATGCATTAGTGACTAAATACAGGATATTAATTATATCAGTTAACTCAGGCCCATATTACAGGATATTTAACATTTCATGCATTGGTTACTAGATATCCCAACCACCTTACATTGTTTTCGTGCAAATCTTTTATTTTAATATTACATTATTGTCTTGTCCATAAATGACTATTTGATTGCAATATAACCGAATGAAGACCATTAATATGTAAAAGAAATAGGAGTGAAGCCAATACACTTCCTTGCGGTACTCCAAATAAGACTCAATATGTAAGTTTTTTGTGTAACAGTATGGTCTAGAAACTTTTCGAGGGTGGTATTCAATAACATAAATCAAAATACGAGTACATTTCTGCATTGGATAGCCTGCCTGCACTGAGTCGGTTCACAATAGCTATTATCATGTTCCTACTTAAATAATAAAATATTACGTCAATATAATTAAAATATATTATATAATCATTTTCACGTTTCAAAAGGAAATTACATTTGATGGAGCATGATTAGTGATAATTACTTATCTCATTTCAATTACTTGGCCATTCAGAAATGATAAACGACGCTATCTATCAATTATTCTTTATTGGTCAAACTTTTTTTTTAAATTCAGATCAATGGTAACTCCTGGTGGGTATGCTTTAGTTATACAACGATCTTTAAGAAATTCGTACATTATTAAACATTACTTTTGCATTATGCCCCTGGCGTTTTGGAATAGTGCTATTTGCTGTGAAAACAATTACTTCAAATATTTGGAATAATCTAAATATATAAAAGGAAAAGGGGGCTGACTGATCGATCTTATCAACGCACAGCTCAAACCACTGGACGAATCGTGCTGGGATTTGGCATGCATATAGCTTTGGCGTAGACATCCGCTAAGAAAGGATTTTTGAAAATTCAACCCCTAAGGGGGTAAAATAGGGATTTCAAATTACAATTTCAAGTAGCCCACGCGGACGAAGTTGTGAATATAAAAACTAGTAATAATTATAGCTGTTAATGTACTCCCGTTTAAATACGAAAGTGTCTAGACTGAACTAGACAAACTTGAATTTTTCTATATATTTTGGATATAAACAACAGTTTGAAGGGGCGTCGCCCACGATTGTTTGGTTCCGTGCAACTGGATATAGTGGGTTGCGTTTGGCAAACTACCAATTGTGGTTTTCGTACTGTAAAGTGTACCCTGACAAATGGTTACAATCGTTGAACTCTGAACTGCTATTGCTTGTAAATATTCTTCTTATCACGTTAGTGATAACATTTCAATGTCAAAGTAAAGAATAAAATTTGCAGCGATACGATCTCTATAATATTATGACGTACAAATTGTTTTTATTGCTTCCTTTAATTTTGGGCAAAGATCTATGAAGATTTTCTAGATTTAAAGTTTGTTTGACCAATATGTACAATATGTGCTACTGTTTTATAAACAGTAAATACTAATAAAATTGGTACAATAAATAATTATCACTAATTAGGAAACACTGCACTCCACTATAATAATTACTTGGTAATGACATAACTAAATTGTCTTGAGTCATTCAAATGCACGCTATTTTGGTTGTGAACAAACACTAAGTTGTGTCATCAACATAATATTTTTCAGCCTTGCAGAAAACGATAGCATAGCTGTTTTGAATAGTTAAAGTTTTGTTTACAACCGAATTATAGCAACAATATCATTATTAGTGATAGTGTCAAGACATTGCACTCTGTACATAAAATAAGTCAGGTGTACGTGTAAACACGTCGTTTATTTTATACCTAGTTAGTTGTAAACAGCAAACAGCTTTGGACGACAAAAATTCTTACGTGAGTCATCGTTAAAATTAAGCCCACCTATGTACTCGTATGTTACCGCTTGGCCGTAATTGGTAGCATGATAAATACATGACTAAGCTAAAACTTATTAACTGAAAGCTGGCAGCTTTTCTTTCTTTTTCTACTACAAGGCTACAAGCCGTATTCGTCTGCCAGAGTTATCTAGCTATCTTTTACCTGCCCTACCTACCTTCGTTTAGTCCAGGGACAAATCTAACGGAATCCCGCGAGCTGAAAATTCCGCTCGAATGTCACTCGTATGGCTTGGCAATGTTAGGATTACACTATATCTGCGCGGACAACCCTCGCAAATTTCCATAAATTTGTCCCTGGCTTAAGATCTATTTGGAGCGAAAAAGATAATATCAGAAATAACACATAGACAATATCAGGTGGCCTTATCCATAAATCTCAAGTTACTGGTCTGTCTGAGAGATGAAATCCTCGATCAGGAAACTTACGAATCCGTCCGCAGAACCTAGCCCGCAGCGGGAAGGTGAATTTGGTTACTAATGAACGTTGGATAGATGTTCTGAAGTACAGATTTCATATCTGTTTCAAAAGTTCGGGTGATGCTTTCGAAAGGGACATTCAACAGAGCATGCTGTCTAATTGATTTGATTTGCCCGTAGCCTGTGGTAAATGATGTGGCACTTCCGTGTGACCTTTCATGGCAATGACGCGAAGTGCCCGATCATTAGAGTAATCCGAGTTTACTTTGTTGTAGGCTCTTCTCAGACCAGGGCGCGTTTGGAACCCTAAGCTTTAGTTTTAAGATACTGTAACTGATTATCACCATCATGTTTTATAAATAATTGGACGTCAATAAGTGTACAGTGTGCCTAATTCGAATAAATAAATATTGTTTAATACTACAGAAGCGGCTTACACAACAACTTGTAGAAGATAACGGTCCATAGTTCCTCGTCACAGCTGATTCGTTCAGCTGGGTCAGCCGAGCCATCGGAGCCGAGCTGTGGAACAGAACGCGGCGCGTGTCGTGCTCACCTTCGTAATTGACCTGTCCGTCGCCGTCGATGTCGGCTTCGCGGATCATCTCGTCGACCTCCTCGTCGGTAAGCTTCTCCCCCAGGTTGGTCATGACGTGGCGCAGCTCCGCCGCGGATATGAACCCGTTGCCGTCCTTGTCGAACACGCGGAACGCTTCGCGGATTTCCTCCTCGCTGTCCGTGTCCTTCATTTTGCGCGCCATCATCGTGAGGAACTCGGGGAAGTCTATCGTGCCGTTGCCTGGAAACGGAAACGGTGCATTGCTTTACTGACGAATCGGCAGGAAAAATAATCTGATCTCTTGAGTTAACCTGATACGCATGATGCCTACCTATATCAAAAATAAATAATTTTCTAACTGATTATTAAATAAAGGCTCTTCCAAAAGACCTTAAATTCACATCCTCGGTTAGTTTTAAGTTCGATAACTATTTTAAAATATAGATTCACAACTGTGAATTACATACAACTTCCATACTAGAAGTGCGTTTTTAAGTTTGATAAAGAGTTGTTGATTTGAATGTGTTGTCATCATCCCTATTCGGATTTTTGAAAATCCATAAACAGCTGTAAATGGGGCTCCTAGTTTTACCGCAGTATATTAGCTCATTGTATTTCTATTGCTTTTATTCGACAGAAGTTAATCATATTAAAAAGAAATCAGTATCGAACAGAAAAAAACAAACACCCTAGAATTATCTGTGAAAGGTTAAGACGGAAGAGAATCCCAGGTGCTGGATGTATTATTATTTTCAAGATTAATGAGCCCGATCAAAAGAAGCGCCAAATGTTTACACAAGCGCCGGAGCTATTTCGACGTAAGCCCGTGTGCACACATGCAGGCTTTAGTCTTTCGACTATTTGCACGCGTATTGTAAGTGGTTCTTTAGTAGTTAAGTTTAAATTGTTGTGCGTAGAAGTGATAAAGATTCGATGACCTCATCGTACATAACTACAATTGTTAAATTGTTTTTAGGTTTAATAAGTTTGTTTGAGGAAACCGTATAAAAATATCAATACAAGATAAAGAATTTATTTCAATTAGATTCAGATTCAATTTGCGAAAAATGTCTCGACGACAAAACTACAAGTCTTACACCGACAAAAACCGGGTGCTATTATAACAACTCATTAGGCATCGATTACCAAATTGGTTCTGCAGTTAAGCCAGTAAGTGAAGAACTGTTGAGTGACCGAGGGACAGGATCTATCCAGATTTGATATGTAACACACACCAGTGCCTGTGGAAAGACTGACGGTAAAATATAATCATGGTCTAATGGACGCCTTATTCATAGTTCGTAGCACCATCTGTAAAGCAAAGTATACAACTTGTTTACAGCGCTGTCCTTCACATTAGTGAATTAGTGTGTGAAACGCCAGAACAAAGGATCATGCAGATTTACGGATAAATGTGAAACGAAGGCGGCGTTTTAATACGAATTGGTTATAAATGTTACTTCAAACTGTTTATGTGGCGAAGAATAACTTTACTTAACCCCGTTTCGACTGTACCTATCTGTATTTAAAATGGCAGTTGGTTTCTTGGGATTGGGACTGGTCCAACCACTACAATCAACTGATACACCATCCTCAACCTCATATGTATACATATAATAAATCTTGACATACTCGTATATCAAATACATTTATTAATAATATCGTTTGTCTGTTACAAAGTTGAAGATCTAATAATTTTACATAGTAGGAACAACAGTCTACCTCTAACAGGCATACGATATATTAAGCTTAGATCAGCAAATTTAACATACGGTATGACCGTATATATAAACATTTGATTCAGACAATTATTAATTAATTATCAATAACATTAATTATTATGGTAACAATGACATGGCCTAAGCGCTAAGGGGCAGACCAGGATTGTGTTTATATGACGTCACAGATCCAGATGTGCCCTACAAGCCGGAGCACGGCATTCGGCACGGGTGACGGCAGCGGGAACGCGGCCTGCATTCCCCAATCCCCATCGCTGTACGCGGGGTATAAATATAATCTCCGCAAAGGTTGCCCCAAAATTAGCAGCTCCAAACTTAACTCGCACTTATTTTTGCAACGCGGCGGAACGTTCACCCTTTTGTTTAATGATTGACGAGACGATATGTCTGGATATTTTGGCGCATGCGGTTACGATTACGACTAGGTCAGTTTGGGAAGTGGGAATTGATCTTTACCAAAGCCTAGGACGGAACTAACTACTGGGAATCTCGGCCAAAGTGTGCTCGCTAGCAACCGCGTTATTTATTTCTATGACATGTTATCTTGGAATTTCTTTGAGGGATGAAGTTCGGAACGAAAATTGTTATTAAGCAAACACATAGCTTTATTTATAAAGCGCTGAAGTACAAAAGTAATGGATTTACTTTCAAGCCTAGCATGTGGTCACGTCGTGTCGTCACGTCTGTCTCAGTGGGACCAATAGTCGTCAGTGGGAGGCGGAAGGCGTGAGGTCTTCGAGAGGAGATCGCGTCTTAGCAAGCGGGGTGTAAGCGAACTAGGCGGGTATATTATGATATCTGGTAACTAGCTGACACTAATGAGTTGGCGGGAGGAGGGAGCTGCCTTGCCTGTCCAACTTAGGATGCATCATGGATAGTGTTGATTATACCACGTGACCAGGATACTAGGGACAGGAGTAACTATTTTACAGGTACATTGCCATTATGAGAAAACAAATCTTAGAATCGCAATCCACAGTAAGAAATCAAAAGAATTCAATCAAGATGACTATGTTTGATGACTAATCACAACGCGTTATAATAGTCAAATTGCTGACATCCTTTGTGTTCGCAAATCGCAATGAATTGCGATCGAGCTCCATATGAGCGTAACGACAATATCGTGATCATACGGAGCAATTTAAGAAGTAAATCGGTCTCGCCCGGGTAGGCAGGCATTGTTCAAGGAGCGACAATAGGCTACCAAGCCTTGAAATAGAACACCGCGCGATTACATTGAAAATAATATTTATGAAAAATTTATACAAAAAAACTATTTTAAATTTATTACAAAAGCTAAAGCAGCTAAAATTGGTATGAACTATGATGTGAGGTTCAAAGCCCAAAATGGATAATATGTTAAACCCCATGGATAATATGCATATCCAATACCTAACAATTTTTATGCCCGACCGGGAATTGAACCCAGGACCTCATGATCCGCAGTCGACTATGCTAACCGCTAGACCAACGAGGCAGTCTATTACGTGTCTTATAAAATGTCGCATGTCTAGGACGGCAGCTCGTGTGGTTTGCGGGAAAGCGGTCTACTCCAGTTTCACAATTGCGGCGGATAATACTAGAACAGGGACACTAATCGCATTACAGTGCGCTTTGATATTAGATACCTCTAGGTTCTAAGACATTCTGAAAGAAGCCATTAAACATCACAGAAAATGGTGCTTCATTACTGAACTATTTCTGATAATATCTTTCTTCCGAAGCATCAGTAGCCGTACTTTGACGAATGAATGGGAGTTAACTTTGGTAGAAGTAAAATTCAATTTACTTAAAACATGTAGGACATACAGGTGTTTCTTAAGTTACGTCATGTTTTGACTCTACCACCGGTTCGGAAAGCAGATTCTACTGAGAAGAGCCGGCAAAGAAACTCAGTAGTGTAAGTCATTATACTATCCTGTTAAAATCATACTAAAAGTAGAATTGCAAATAGTTTTCCCGAATTGATCCAACCAGTAACCGCTGAATCTTCAGCGGTTAAAAAAAAAAGCATCTAGGTAAATGTTTACCTAGATGCTTTTTTTTAAAAACAACAAAGCGACGTTATCAAAGCAGTATCGATGAAAATTTACAAATAAAATCCACTTTTCGTAAATATATTTGGAATACTAAATAGCAATTGAACGGTTAGCGGCCATGATGATGTACCCAATTCTCTAACAATAAATCAGAACACTCAATGGGTAAACAAGGAGGAGAATCTTTTTGTCGGCTGATTTATTTTATGGCGATGCTCGTTAAGGGGAATCTCTTTATTTATTATTATTGATCTACTTCCCTACTACAAACTCTCTTTCACAGAACCCTGATAAAATTGCGAGAAAGTTCGCAACCAAATCGGAAGTTAGGGTGAATATCTGAACAACTCGGTCTTTGCTTTCGTTTTTTGCTTTGGCTAATACCTTCATTAAAACCACAGAATCCATTCAATATTAATAGTTGTAGAAATCTTCTGAACTCATCATAATGGATGAGATCATAATATTCAGTGAGCACAGTCACGTCGTTGAGATGTTTTTGTCTTTAGAAAAATGTGTCATCGCAATTTTTTGTACTTTCAACAATAGACTAACGTTAGAAATATTTCCTTTCTAGAAATCATAAAACGGAATCGCTACAGGAAGTAACTGTAAGCGGAACAAATTCATGAAATTAGAAAATTAGTCATTGTCAATGGCAAATAAAAAAAACCAGAATCAATTACTTTTCTAAGGACTTTTTTTTTGCATACCATTATACACACCTAATGACCTAACAGTGAGCTGTGAGAGTCTTCTATGTATAAAGCTAATTAAATGGACGTAAAACCAGTGAATAGCGTAACATGCTATGCAAATTGCGAAAAATCCAAAAATAGGACACCAATTACTCATACCACCGCGCAAAGCCTTGGTAGATAATAAGATTAATTTGTATGCTGATAAAGTATCGCGAACATTAGAAGAAGCCTTAGCGGCGCGGCAAGGTCGCGTGACGGCGCGACTTCGATGGCGTCAGCTTAGCGTCAGCCTGTACTACATACCTATATACCCAGCCCACTGTCTAATAGAGCTGCGCATTCCTTTTATGTTGTGTAATAATCCTTAGATCACATAATTTAATTTATTTACCTATTTATTGTAATATCTCAAAAAGAGCAACGGCTGAGTTTCTTGCGACTATAATCTTTCCGAACCGGTGCAGTGGTTGAGTCAAAACATGACGTAACCATAAGACACACGTGTATGTCCTACATGTTTAAATAAATTAAAATTTTCAATATTCCGTGACCCGTCTCACAGTGGGTAGAAAATGCGTCAACTCTAAAGGCCTCTTTCTGTTCACAAATCACATAGGTTTTTTTTTTTTTTTTTTTTTTTTTTTATAAAATCAGTAGACACCTCTGACGTAGTCAAAGCCTTTGTTTATCTAATTATTAATTGTTTACGGTCATTTTTTATTTGAAAATTATATTAATAATATTTATTAGTTATATTAAGTATATACTAAATTTATTTTAGCTATGTGTGCACTATCTATATTTTGTTCCTATATTCTAATAATACAGAGTAAATGTAGATCTATCCTATACACATTATCTTATAGCTTACGTTTTATTCCTATCTATGACTATATTAACAACTTTTTTGGCATACTTTAAAAATAAATCCCTTGTTTTATTAGTTTTTAATATATTAGCCAGGGAATCCTTGCACAGATTCATTTGCATCTCCTGTTCTAGATTTTCTCTTTCTCTGCCGTGCTGCGGACACTCAATTAATATGTGTAATACAGTTTCGTCACAGTTGGGGTCGCAGACACAGCCTGGATCGTCTTTGCATTTGAATCTGTGCAAGTATTCTCCAAAGCCGCCATGCCCCGTAAACAATTGGGTGGTAACACTGTCCAGGGTGATCTTTTGGACCATTCCATGCGCTTCAACCGCGTTTGGGAAGAATGTTTTGGTCGTTCCTGCAGTTTCGCCTGATCCATATCTCCGGTTCCATTCGTCAAGGGATTCCTTGCGGATTTGGCCCTTGACAAATGATACCGGGCATAGATCGTAGTCTGGACGCTTTTTTGAGTAGAGGGCGGCGCTTTTCGCCAGCTCGTCAGCGCGTTCATTTCCAGCGAGGCCAGCGTGGGCTTTTATCCAGAACAAAGTGACAACTTTGCTCTGGGCAAGAGCCCGCTCCAGGTTCTTGCGGGCCCCTACTGCTAGTGGGTGGTGCGAGTGATAACTGACTACAGTCTCCAGCGCAGATCTGGAATCACTATATATTCCGAAACTTGTCTCGGTGCTCTTTAGGACCTCCGCCGTGGCTCTGCATATGGCCAGCAGTTCAGCCTGGTAAACTGTACTGTAGGATGGCAGCTTTAATTTTACGGGCTTGATCTCCGCTTCTTCGTTCCAAAGGGACAGTGAGGCTCCGACTTTGTTTTCAATTTTGCTGCCATCTGTGAAGATGCGCATTGCTTGACTGTTGTTATTGTCGACATCTTCTTGATCTACCAGGCTAATGAACTTGAGGCTCATATGGGTTGCCGGGTGGCCGTTCTCCGAGTAGTTGGCCTTCCGCTCGATCTCCCCGCCCGCCAGCTCCGGCCGAGGCACTCCCCTCTTCGCCTCATACAGGGCTGCTGCCTCTCGTATGCGGAGATCGAGTGGGAGGATCCCTGCCAATAGCAATGCGGCATTCAGGGAGACCGTTCGGTACGCCTTGCTGATTTTTTGAGCAAATCCGCGCTGCACACCGCCCAGCTGCTTTCTAACTCCAAGCTTTCGCGCCGCTGGCGCCCAGGCGCTCGCCGCGTATAGTATTATGGGTTCTACTACTGCCGTGTATATCATCCGGATTATTTCCGGGTGTAGGCCCCAACTAATCTTTGCCGCTCTCGACAGCTGCCTGTAGATGTTTGATACTTTTTTGCATGTATTCGTAATGTGTGTGTTAAAAGTCAGGGAGCTATCGATGGTAAGACCAAGAATTTTTATTTCCTTGGTCATATTTATGGAAACCCCTCCCATGTTCAGGAGTGGCGTGTCGTATTTTAACTTTCGCGTGATCAGCATAGCATTTGTTTTGTGCGGAGCGAATCGAAGTTTATTTCGGACGCCCCACTCCTGAACATAGGCGAGGGCGGCGTTGGCTTGTCTCTGTATTTCCTGCGCAGTATTGCCATCGAAAATCAACACAATGTCGTCTGCGAACGCCTGACAGTACTCACCCCTCTCCTCTAGGCCTTTTAACAAAGGGTCCAGAGGGAGATTCCATAATATGGGCCCCCCTATGGATCCCTGCACACATCCTTTGTTGGTTGACTTGCTGTATTGCTCGCCGGCATACCGCACATTGACACTCCTGTCTTGTAGATAATTATTGATAAGCCTACGTATGTTGACTGGGCAGTCCTCTTCCACCAGTCGAAGCTTAATGGCTGGCCACCAGGCGCTATCGAAGGCCCCCTCTATATCCAGCGATATCATCGTTACAAGTTTTTTCAAGTTCAGCTTGTTCCGTATGTATTGCATGAGGTCATAGAGGGAGTCTTCGGTGCTCCTCTGTGGCACAAAGCCATACTGGCGGGTGCTAATTTTTGGCAACAGGTGCCATTTCAATCTACCGACCATCATTTTTTCTAGGATCTTCCCCATTACAGACAGGTTCAATCACATAGGTTTGCTAAGGATAGATTTTGTGGTTAGTTTGCCTTACTTTCCGCATGCACCTTACCCTCGAAATATGAGCTAATTATTCGAGGCTAATAACATGCAGAATCAATTTGTATAGTGTGCAGCCCGTGCTGATACTTGCAGTACCAGAGGTGTCAAAAGTGCGTAGCCAGTTTGAAGAATTTGTACTATCCGCCCCTCGAATAGACCCACATTGTACTTCCGAGGAAAAGGTAGAAGCCGGTTTTACAATTAGCAGATACGTGTCAGCAAACACCTGGAGTACTAACGGGAAATGGATCGCATCCAGATGATGGCCACATTTAAAAGCTATGTCTGTAATTTAGAATGACTTAAAAAAGGCAGTATTTATAAGGCAATAGCTACTGCAACAAGTCACCCAGCCATATTATAAGTGTGACAAGGTATCTCGACGACAGGTGCCTACAATCCTTTTAATACTGCGATATTTTAATCGTTTCCGAGGTTTGAACTTCGTCCTGCTAGTAAACACATTAACTGTGATTTAAAAATCATGGTTATAGTACCTTAGTCATAGAGGAAATATAAATAGGTCTGAGGCATAGTACAGAAAATGACTAACTTGAATAAATTATTGTTCTACTAAATAGATCAGGTTTGTACAGTTGATAGTTGATACGGTACAGGTAAAAAAGCTCGAGGTCAATGTCTGTGCAAAGATTCATCAAATTACTTATTTATAAGTCCATGTGCTAAACCTATTGCATGTCAGCAAAATACTGGCCGTCGCGTTTCACTTCGCTGTCGTATTACCCAAGTAAATCGATAAATTATCTTTTTTCATGACTCCAAAAGCTATACCTAAAGCCATATTAAGTATATAATATGAATTATGAACAACGCAACCCAGACATCACACCTCCTAAATGGTACCACAAAGGTATCGCTAAATTCACTATTGCGCAGCATTGTTTAAACTCTAATTTTGGCTACCACCTACGCCACCGCTCACCATATTGATCTATTATAAATTATTCTAAATATGGTAGCGCAATAATAAATTACTAAAAATGTAAGCCAAATCGAATCGAAAAGACATCAATATAACAACTCACTTGTTTAATGCAATATAAACTATTGTCTCGTACTATGCCAATTAGTATCAAGTACAATCGGAATGGAAAAGAGATTATCGCATTGATCGCATCAAAGTTTCTAAATACAGATATCTACTAGTCTGCCGGCTGTCGGTGTTATGTGCACGTATCGCTAATGAATATTAATTGTCACCAGTAATGTAACAATAGAAATGGCGAGAGGCACGCGGATGCTGCCAATTATCACGCGGATGGTACAATATACGTACAGACACTGATACCGACTGTGACTATATCTAATGTCAAGAGCATGGGTATATTGGGTATGCTTAGTAGAGTACCGATATATTATATCTTTCACAATGTTAGTGTGATTTTGAAAATAGAAAAAGGAGTTCGGAAAATACAAATCGGTAAAACGAAGGTACTAGTACAACTAAAGAAAGTCATATATTCAGGGAACTCTCATACACATACTCAAAATGTACAAGAAACCCCAGATCCTTTTCCACACCTAAGGGCCGCTTGCACAACACTACCTAAACTGATTTAATTAAATTTCGTGATGGTGTCACTTTTCGATATGTTTATTCCGGGGTAGACATGAAAAGGACAGTCATATAAAATACTTAAATACGTTTAGCAGCCTTGCGCAAGTGGGCTGAAGTAACTGAACCTGAATAAAAAATGGAACGTAAAAACGTCAAGAAGTGTCAAATAATATTATTGCACAAACATCACACAATCAGGGATTTTAAAAAGCACAGGAAGAATCAAAAGATTCTCTTATAAACATTTTGGCACTAGCCTAGGCACAAGGCTACAATATACCTCGCTAACCATAAAACAAGTCCTAGCCGCATCCTAAAGCAAATATCCTACCGACGGTAGCAGTAGCAGGAAACTTTAAAATTTTCGTAGCACCGATTACTCCAGAAGGTTAACCGTAAATGCCCAAAACATTTTGTAAACTGTCTGTAAATTAGCAATACTATCATTGCAATATTTGTCAGTCTGCCAGCGGTAGTGGAAGTCGGCTCCGCGCAATGTAATATAGGGTAAAAGTAGTCGTTTGGGCGTCGGGCGATGCTCCTAACGGCGCTCGGAGTAAATCGCGACAGGCATTGCTGGCTCTGCGCCAAGGGAATATGCAAATTCATTTGCAGTCTCTGTCGACTCCAGACGCCCGCCGTGCTGTAGGATAAGCGCGTTGTCGACACATTCCGAATTAGCAACGGTTTCCAAACACGACAATACTGTTCAATAAGTCACTTTAGATAGATATTTTAGAAAAAAATTAAAATCTCATTCTGACGACCCCATTATTTGCTGTCAAGTACTTTTGAAGAGTTGGATGTTTCTCACATTTGTTTGATTGATCGATGATACATTCAGTGTCGCCTTTAATTTTTCAATTACGTTGTATTTCACCGATTTAACCTGACTTATTGAACAAGACTGCCATAAATCATGGCACTGGCAACTGGATCATATAATATGGCAATGCTGTAGCAGAGACGAATGACATTTCTCTAAACCAAACAAACAATGCAAATGCTACATCATGTGCATTTTTGTTTTTTTAAATTCGATAAATTTTTACAACTGTTTCTACGTCAATTTTCACCATCCCAATATTTTTAATGGGTTCTGATTTCTGGACCGGTTCGGGATATACGAAGTATAATAAAAAACGTGAAGTTGCTTAATCCGGGCTAGTGCATGGAAAGGGGCTTTTATGCGTTGTCCACTGCAATTAGTAAATCATTGAATTTATCTTAACCTAAAGATATGGTATTTACGCAACACAAATTAATCAACACCTTAATTTGCGCTTCACACATGCAAATAAATAGCTGCGAAGTAATTTAAACGCTGATTACATTCTAGTGGACTGGATTTAGACCCTGACTAATGAAACACCAGCAGATATAAATTGGGGCAGTTGTACTATCTTCGTCCGTGAATCAGAATCGGAAAGGGCACGCGGTGACCGACCAGCTACATGGCGTGAGGACCACTCACGACAATGGGTCAGCTATTCGAGCTGCGTACGAGACTAATGCTCTCAAGCATCTACAGATGTGCCGACAAGTTGGCTGCTAACGGATTTCAGTCACACTTGGCTAAGTCGAGCCAAATGTCATATGAAACGCTAGCAGCAACGCGTTCGATTATCATGGCTATAGCTGCACCAACTTATCTGACCCGGTGACAGCGTCGCTAGCATATGAAACCAAATGCGAGTCGGACTCGCGCACCGAGGGTTCCGTACTGAAAACTGTAACGACCAAAGATGTAAAACGGTAATAATTACCTTTGTTAACGAACCGCAAAACTAACTTTGTTTGTAGAGGTTTACTGTTAATATCAAAAAAACTATGCTAGTTAGAGCATTGGCTATAGTTTTCCTGTAAAATATACATAAATTCCTATTGACCATAATTATTTCAGATTTTTCGATTGGTAAACTCCGGAGATAAGGGGGGGGGGAACGGTATTTTTTTAGACTTTTTCCCCTATAAATCAAAAACTATCATGACTAAAAATAATTAAAAATCTGTTTTAGAATGTACAAAGTAAACCCTTTCATATGATACCCCACACAGTACAGTTATCTCAATTTTAAATTTCAACCCTCCGATTTTCCTCCCTTTTTAAATAAGAACAAAAATAATTTCCAATTTTTTTTAATTCCAGTGTCTTTGGGCCACTAATATATACAACTATTCCAAATTTCATGTCGATAGCTTCGGTAGTTACTGAAATAATCGAGTGTGACGGACGGACGGACAGACAGACAGACAGACAGACAGACGGAGAAAGTCGCACCATAAGGGTTCCATTTTACCATTTTGGTACGGAACCCTAAAAATTGAATAAAACCAAATAAGTCCTAACAGTATTGCTGTCTTGGACAAGATGGAAGAACCAGAGATTAGACAACGAATAAGGAAAGCTTGGAAATTTCTTAGATATAAGAAGGACGTAAAAGCAAAACCAAAACGATAACTACTAAATGACAAGGACAGCGTCAGGCCAATTTGCATTGCAAACCAACCTACAAAGGAGCAAAATACGTGAAGTTGGATGTTGGCACGTGTATAAAAGCTATCAGAGGAGACACTGACGAGCCGATCGATTGCCTGGCACCACTCCAACGGCTAAGGATTTTCCTCCGCATAGGATTCCATCTGTATTCAACATTTCGCCTGCGTGTATTGTAAACATGTGATTTATGCGTTCCGCGGGTTTATGTACTGCGACACGCGCGGCCGTCGCCAATGAATTGTGTAGGTAGGTATGTAGGCCGATTCGATGGCGAATCCAAACACGCAAAACCTGTTTTATTGGCACTTCCAATATGGCGTAGGCCGATTCGATGGTGAATCCAAACACGTAGATCCTGTTTTATTGGAATTTTCAATATGGAAACCATAAATTCTGTTTTTGAACTTTTCAATATATATAAATCATTTTACTTGTTTTTGTTTTGTTAATTCACTCAAATACATTGAGCACATTTGCCCACTATTTTCATGCACTTTTCATTAGGTACCTAGTTCTCTATGCCTCGTAACAAATTAAAAAGTCTGCAAATCATAATATTATCACAGCGAAATTGGCTCCAGGTGTTTATGGTATTTACACTAATACTCATGGGAACAATAAACTGCGTCCTACATTAGTCAGTAGACATAAACCAGAATGTTTTTCCGATACGAATGCTTTGATCTACGAGTATGTCCCAACTCCCAACGCGAAAACATAGACGGTTACATATTTTTTGCGGGTCTGGGACAGTAATATGCTTTCGTTGGTGTGGTACTCGTATGTTTCCTCCTGTCATTTGTAGTTAAAATTGAATAAATAAATAATTAAACTCTTTATTTACGCAATTACAGGTTCAAAATTATAATTTGGCCTCTATCTCCTAAAAAAGTAAACTTTGTTATGGTAAAATTAACCAGTTACTTAAAAACTCAGCTAAGTGACAGTGAGTTACCTACATAAGAAATTCGACTTTCTTACCAGTCATCCGACGGACACGTCTGCCCCCCTAATCAAGTTAGATATTCGTGTCTAACCTTTTTCTATAATCGTTAACGCTTTAGTGAAAGAGATTAAAATAATCGCGCTAATCATAGACAATTCACTTATTTTTCTCTCCGCGTGTCGTAACAATAGCGGGGCTGGAGTCTGGACAGAGGCAACGAAGCGTGGTGATAGAGACAAGACGGGGGAGCGTTATATTATCTCCAAGCTAGCAGAATGTTCAGTACAAAATTTAGTCATTCTAGCGCAAAGTTGTTACGCAGCTTAGAGATGTATATGAAAGGGTGAGCCTGTGGTCTGCAATTTGTATAGGTGTCGATCCTCTGTAAGGTAGCTCATAACATGACTATGGTTAAACTTTCACTTCCAATTTTCATTATTTACGTTGGGTACCGGTGTACTAGAGAGTTTTAAAATTCCTAAAAAGATAAGTAACTATTGTTCATATTAAAAAATACGAGGCGCCAAGGTGACATAACGCCAGCTTTCTAGCTCGAAGTACAAAAAGGACTATTAATGTCTTTATAAAGGCACGATATACATAATAATGAACCGAGAAAGGTCGCCATGATATATCAACGACATTTTTCTATTGTAGCTTCGTCGCAAATGTGGGCAATAAATACTGTGGAATAGTAGTCAGTACAGTAAATGTCACGTAAACGTGTGAAATGGGGCTGATTCTGTTTATCACAATCTCTAAACTAAACTAAAATGGCAGCTTTAAATCTAGTTCTGTCCCTTTCCGTAGGAAGTATTATGAAACGGTTAGAAATATTTGTAATGCTCTAATTTTAGTTTAGTTTAGAGATTGTGCACTACAGAATCAGCCCCATTGTCACATTTTCAGTCATTTTTCTAACACGGCCTTGTGATTTGGTAAATTAACCGGACTTAATAGCAGCAAACCCTGTAAAGCATGAATCATCAAAAGAAATATAAAGAGGCAATTTTTTAAAAGTAAAATTTATAGTAATATCGTCCTTACTCTTATGCAAGTTGATGATGAATTGATGATAGAAAATATTATAATACCTTATACGTATAGAATATAAATAACGAACAAAGGAATTAAAAACAACTTGTTTAACGCCCATGACAGCAATTCGCCTGAGATGATATCATCCTAAGAACAACTTCAGAAAATGATAGATATAACAGTTTTCCACGTGGTTTGCATTAAAGGAAATCATCGTAAGTAATGTTCTCGTTTCTTTCTAAAGGAATCCTGGGGTATGTGTAATATGTATCCTGGATTTAAACCAGCAAGGTGGTGAATTGAACTGCGTATACCTTTCATAATATAATATGAGAAGGGGCCAAAAAGGCTGATGATCGGCATCCTGGTGAAATGCACAAAAATATCTAGGGCTGTTCGGGATCCGGGGACAATCTTAAGAAGTTTTTTGAACTGCCTATTTTTATTGTTCGCTATTTAGAAACATAAACAGACGCAAATACAATAAAATATAGTATATGTAATAGTAACGTGACACAATAAATCTCTGAAGTCAACGAGGGTACGTCACCAAGATTTCATTGTCAATTAAGCTTCATTGGTTGTGATTATTTCGCAATCAACTGTGATCTTGAACCACCGCTTGTACGATAATGGGCCTCAATAATACTGTTAGTGCCCTCTTGCCTTGCATCGTATTCTTACAATTTGAGGACCAGGTCATAATCAGAGTGCCTCATGAGGTGAGTGTTCAGGAGCGTAACGAAAACAAAAAATTCAGTCAATTAGTCAAAAGTTACCAAGTCATCATATAGTCATCATAATAAAAAAAAATAGTGATACGTCAGCCATATCTTAATAACCGCACGCATTGCTTTGTTAGAATGTATTGCAAAATAAGCCGCAGGGGGTTCCAAATAATTAAGCAGTATTGCTTGCCATTTTAAGAATTACTTTAAACCTAGGTAATCTAATATCTTCCACCATTGCCGTAGAGTCTACTGAAAGTCTAAATGAATAAGGCAAGGGCATTTTTTGCATAAGGCTAGCCCCTAGTCTCGATAAGTTCACTACAAAAACAATATCTGACTATTGACCTGAGAAATAAGCAGTAAAACTACCGTATCGGCCAGAGCCCATACTGCCAAGTGCCAACGGCCAACTTAAAGCCTTGGCTTAAAGCCATATTGTTTCATTATTGTTGATTCTATTGTTTTATAATTAAAAATTATAATCCTTATTTTAGAAACGTCAAGGTACGTGATACCAAACTGTTATTAAGAGTACCTAATTGCTTTAGGCGTTGGCAGTGTGGCCCCAGTGATCGCAAAGTAATAATCACAAGTCCAGTGCTACGGCCACAGACAAATCAATAAGGTCACCATTGCGTTGGTCGGCCGAGGTTGAATGGGGTCAATCGAGGCGAGAGCCGCGGACGGAGCGCAAGGCAGCATAATAGTTAATTAGTCGTTCATCTCCACTCCGCGCTAATAGATTACCTGCGTCCACATGAATGTGGGCTCATTAAAACCTTGTATTCCACATCATGCCTAATGATAGCATTTATCATTGTTACTTGTCCCACAAATAGAAGACCTTGCCCATTACCATATCTCGTCTTGTATTTTAGGGTGTTTCGCAGTTTATTTATGTCTATTGTCTTGAAGAGACTACTATAATGGCGGTCCGGGTGACCCTTTTTCATGTTTCATTTTGGTAAGGCTAGTCTCGATAGTTCACTACAAAAGCGAGAGGACTTAGATGCTACAATTTTATAAAAGCAATCATAATGATCCAAATGAATGTGAGCTCACTAAGCCTTGTGTTCCACATCATGCCTAATGATAGCATTTATCATTGCTACTTGTCCCACAAATAGAAGACCTTGCCCATTACCATATCTCAAGTCTTGTTATTTAGGGTGTTTCGCAGTTTATTTATGAGCCACTAACTGCTTTCCGCGTCTTTGTATTCTGGAATTTCTGTTTTCGATGTTTAGCTGCGGTTTGACATCGTAGATGTCTCCGAAATGCATGTTGACTGTGTCGTCAGGAACGGTTCCTATTAAGTCGTGAAAAAGAAGACGAACATCTAAGACACGGGTTTTCTTAATTTAAGGGTCAGGATTTCATTGTAGTGTGCTGTATTGATTTCCACTAATAAAGAAAGATAAAGAACAATGAATTTTACTAGGCTACAGTTGAAAATTTATCAATCATGTAATTTTGCCGAGCGCAGTTAATAATTATAAGTTTCTTTCTTGCCGGCTCTTATTAACTGATTAATCAGTGACATAATTATAGCTCAAGAGTTAATTTTCAATTCAGAATGAGTGCTGTTCCCTTCAATGACCTACTTCTAAACTTTAACAGCTCTCCAACGAATGATACGTTGAAAGTTGAAACGTATACCTATCCAATATCATCGATTTACCCCTAGTTAGTGTACTAAAAAGATTAGAGCGCTCAATACGAGCGGAACTCAGCTGTCGCCGGGGTGGGGGGGTGGGGGCACGAAGCGGGCGCATCGGGCGCGCGATCAATACCCCTATGTGGGGCAGGGGTAATTGGACAACCAGATTTGTGCCCCACGGTACTACTACGAGAAATCTTTCACATTTCATAATCCGTGTGCCCGAGCGGATTTTCTGGGTCACAAGTCGCAGCTTGGTTTACTTGGATGCTATTTGAAATTAGATTAATAAATTCAAATTAAGGAAGAGCCAACGAAGTTGTAAATATTCACTTAGTTTCTCCAATTAAGTAAATGACAGAGGCCAAATTTTGAGTTTGAACCGAAAAGTTCTTACTTCTTCTTTCGCAAGACAAAAAAAATTAAAATGCTTACTACACAGGTTTCTTTACGATGTTTTACTTCACGCAAACTATTAGTGGAAAATCCAAAAATTCGGGCATTCTGCTCGGCACAACACGCAATCGGGAAGCCACACGCTCCCTAAGCCTTCACGGCATTCATATATCATATCTAAATTAGTCAAAAGCATAATAAAACTCTATTCCCATGACAACGCTCGCAGTGGTTTATTTATATCCAAGGACCCTGAACTTACTCCGCAATCGGTGAGGAAGCTGAAATTCGTCCGGTTTCCGAGACGCGTGGGCTTAGCGCCATCGTCATCGCCGGCTTCAGGCCAACCTGCACCGACCGTTTCGTTGACCCCACCGCCTTTGAAGAGTATTTTACGAGCTTTCGATAGCAATTTTATGCGATCAGCGCCTCTATTACGAAACTTGGGATAGTTAGGTATATATTTCGCAATTGTCACAAACCAGAATACCTCAGTGATAACGATTCTTTCGATTAGACCAGTTTTTCAAAGGCTTTTGAAAACTGTCAACTCCGAAAGGTCCGCTTGCAGAAACGCCGTGTTATCCTTTTTGACAGAATTTGTATAAACCCAACGTCAGATCACTTCATTGCAGCAAATTATAATTTTAGCTCTGTTGAAAAAGTGTCCCATGTCCCATCAAACATGGGTTTTCTAATAATTCTAGCTGCGCATACTCGCATTAGTCCGATAATGCTATGATTTTTAGCCGTTTCTAAACAAGTTTCGCCACCACTTGCCTTGTCTCTTTACTCATACGATTAGCGGGGCCTGTAGCACGGGTACGGAAAACAGATTTTACTGAGAAGAGCCAGCAAAAAACTTCATTTCAGCGAAGCGCTCATCTTTAAATTTAATATCAAAGACTCGTAATAGTCGCGAGATCGCTGAACTGCGGCCGGTGTGCCATTACAGAATCCCGGGCAGCGGCGGAACGGCGGCCATAACACTTGAGCGGCCAGGAAGTGCAGCGGTCCGGTTAATTGCGCATAAATTCCCTACACTAACGTATTTTATGGCACCTAAAACGTTATTGCTTTCACCGGAATAGTTTGTGTTCAAACAACTACCTTTGTCAGTATGTATTGCTATATTCAAATAGACTTACAAGTTACATGCCTGTGAGCAGTTCGATGTAACTACCAAAGAATCTAAGAAATTGTCTAACCTACAAAAAAAGAGAGTCAACATCTCCTAAGGATGTTCCGGTGTCGGAATGAAACGTATGATGTGGTGTGGTGGTGTTCAGAGGAAAAGCCCAATACAGCAAAAAAAAACTCACGTCATTATTCAAGTAGATAGTAAACACGATGTAATGAGGTCGATAACTCGACCTCATTAAATTGTGATTTGAATTAAATTAAACAAAATTAAGCTAAAGAAAAGGGGCAAAATCAGGCCTGCTAGAATTTGAGTAGGATATTTACCTACGTACATTCAGACTAAACTCCTTTGGGAGGAAATCTTTAGTATGAGTTTTAAGTTTCACGTACATCCAACCCAGTAAGATGAGAAAGTTTCACGTCCGCGAGGTTACCGATTCAGTTTAACACGATTCCTAGCAACGCATCTAACTATTGTTAGAGCACGTCACTAGCTAACAAGGGGCTATAAATAGAGCGGTTAAAGCTCGAACGTCTCAAATAAACAAATTGTTTACAGATCTCATGTAATTTTAATGGTGATGTCACCATTTTAGAAGCAACGATAATGTTGGAAACTCTATTAACATGCCTTTCCGAACCAGGCGTGTTTACGCAAATCAAATTCTATGGGCCACAGACTGCCGACAACACAGATTATAAACACCTCGTGTCGTATCACGTAAGTGCTGTTGCTTCTTAATTTTTGGTGATAGACAATGCGTTTTGAATTCTTTGACAAGTAAGCCATTGCCTTTAACTTTCACCTAATTGATAAAATGGTAAGGTGAGATGTTGTGATGCAGTCTAAGATGGAAGCAGGTTTACCTAGAAGAAGTGTGCTGAGTACCTGGTCTTAATTATACCCTATAATCGGGTTCCTGCACGGTGTGGTATTGTTCTACGATTTGATTCAACGAGCAACAAAACGCATAGCGTTTTACAAGTGTGTATCCTGTCATAATGGTGATGTCACACAACTTCCGAGCTACGATAAGACGTCGTACAGTTTCCGAAAAGAGACGGCGCCCGCATCGCTCCAAATCGAACTCTATTTGCGGAACAGAACAATGCTACGAAACTGAAAAGCTCTTGGATATTACGATTTAGATGATGCCCGCGACTTCGTCCGCGTGGATTAAGTATTTTCGATCTCCTTTCCTGGGGTGTAAGTGTAACCCTGGGACTCTACCAAATTTCTTCAAAATCGGTTGAAAAGATGGGCTGTAAAAAAACAAAAAAACAGACAGATAGACACACTAGCATTTATATAATATTAGTATGGATTATAATATGTTCATCAGCTGACCAGGATCATCGACATAACGTCGATCCTACCTCGTGAGCGATGTAATCAGTTTTAATAATAGATCGCAATGACGTTGCTAAGTAACTTATCTGTACGCTTACTCCGAGTTTTTACATTGCAAATACGATTTGATCGACGTGAGAGCTCACCTCACCAAGTGTAAGCGAACTTTAAAGTAAAATGAACCTTAACTGCATTGGTTTAGAGCTCATTTCATCATTTCGTGTATTTACTCACAGCCAGCGCTCCAAATGCTGAATATCCATAATTATAAAAAAAAATGCGATCTGCACGATAGGCCAACTAGAGGCCGTAATAAGCTCGTGACTCCATCGCTCCGCCTCAAAAAGTCAGAAGGTCATTCGTGGGAATGGGCATTGTTTTCTATAACAAGGTTCCACAACCTATTTTGGACTTGCCAATAAATAAATTTAAGAAATCCATTAAAAGTATGCTCCTGAAAAAAGCTTATTATACTGTTGAAGATTATGTAAATGATAGAGGAGCATGGATTTGATCGCTCCAGCAATGCTGGGGACAGCGGTTACTGATTATAAATTAGTGTTTGAATATTATTATTCAATTCGATGCTTTGATACGGGTAGACTGGGTATGTCACGCTCTCTTTAAACATTTCTGTGGTGGTGTCGTGTGGTGCGGGTTGTTACGTTCCCTCAAATATGGTCGAGCGAAGCAATGGCTGGATCATGCGTCATGCTCGTGAACGGGTGCCACCGGCGGGAATGGGGCTACTTTCTGTCTGCCCGTCTTTGACATGAATTGAATAAACAAATTTAAGAAATCCATTAAAAGTATGCTCCTGAAAAAAGCTTATTATACTGTTGAAGATTATGTAAATGATAGAGGAGCATGGATTTGATCGCTCCAGCAATGCTAGGGACAGCGGTTACTTATGTACACATTGATATAGTAATTGTAAATGAATTATTTAAAAAGAGCAACCACCGAGTTTCTTGCTGGTTCTTCTCGGTAGGAATGGCATTCCGAACCAGTGGTAGATTCACTTGACGATTCAAAAGTACTTGTAAAAGTTTATTTGAATAAAAAATATTTGATTTGATTTGAATTTGTGACTTTAAAGCAAGAGCTTTTGGGTCCTTTTTACTTTGGCCGTTTGCTTCGCTTGGCGAGGTGAGTTCTCACGTCAATCAACCGTATTTGCAATGTAAAAACTCAGAGTAAGCGTACAGCAGATTTGAGATTGCAGATAAGATTGATTAGCTAAGTATTATAAATTCGGCCGGTACTAAAATGGAATTCCGAGCCAGCGCGCAGCGGTAGATTCACTCGACGCGACGATTCAAAGTTTATTTGAATTAATAATAATAGTTTAAAAAAACTAAAAAACACGCTTTTGACGCAGACACTCCGGGTCTGAGGAACACAAAAAATAGCTAATCCTGATTATCCTAGTAAGGATAACGGGTCAAACTGTTTAATATATTGAATTGTCATCGGTCCTTAACTCCTTAATAAGTAGGTATGCCAAATTTCGAGTTAATCCGACGTTTTAAAGGGGGTCAAAATCATGTTCAAAGATTCCGTTACATACTAACATACATACGTCTGAAGCTAATAAAAAGCGTGTAATAAAAACATTCGAATTTGAATTTTAGTTATTTTTTGGGCAGAACTTGTATGAATATTATGGTATTTTGATAGACGTAATATATTTTATTTATTTCGCCCGCAAGAAATAGTGTAAGTGTTTCAGTCTGTCCTGTCTGCTACGCTTTCACGTAATGGGCATTGGTTTATTGATTTGGACGAGGTTCTACATAGAGATAGGTTTCTACTTTCTACTAGTAAACGGGGAAGGACATAAGCTACTTTTTATCCAGAAAAACTCTCCATTTTCCGAAAACCTAAATCCACGAGGATAGGATAGTCGCGGAAATCATCTAGTTAAAGATACATCTTTACATCTATAGATATAAACAGAATTGAAATGCTGTTACTTGGTAAGAGCATCACTAGAGGACGGCTAGACCGAAATACGCATGTTTTATTTCAAAATGTTCGAAATAGTCTAAATTAGGATTTTATGAAAAGGAAAATTGGAAATTTCAAATTAAGGAAAACTGTACGACCCTTTTTCCTATAGGAATTTCGTATGAATTCAATTTACTGATATTTGGAAAGGACAACGGATAACTAGAAGATCGAATAATAATTCATTTTGGTCGTAATAAAAAATGTCCAAAGTACCTAATGCTTTTTTGTCTACATATTATGCACTCGTGTTCCCATGGCACGATGGAACATTCCACGCCGGCGCGCGGCTATCGCGGCAGGATAAGCTCTTTACAGGAAAATGGCAGCCGTTTATCGGACCACTCTTTCCTGCTTTGTTGGCGGCAAACTAATTTGCAGCGATGACGCCGACGGATGTGACAGAGTGCCTATTGTAGTCCACAAGCGGTGATAAAGGCTTTGCCAGATTGACGGCGGGGAAGACCGTCGGGCCAGGGTAGCGCATCGATACTTTTCTGTATTGCTACGCGAGCAACTACTAAGCTCATAGGATAAACCTATAAAATATGATCTATGCGACAACGCAGGTCGTTTGAAGCGTGAGCTACTGTTTGTAACGTAGGATAATGCCTAAGGCCCTGTCCTACGTCACTCGTCAGCGTCGAACGCGACTCGGATAGTATCAAAATGTGGCCTAAGTTGTCGCATACTACAGGGCGTCGCGCCGTATCGCTTTCGTCACTCACGTAGAACAACGGGTTAGAGACCTTATTATGGCCATTTGGCACAAAGTTGGCGTCTAATTCGTATGGAAGAGAGAGTTTTTAGTTAGTTAATTAATTATTTATTTATTGATTATTCAATTTATTAAAAAAATCCAATTACAAATTACACATATAAAAAAAAACATTGGCAGTCATAGGGACTGCTGATAGAAGTGAAAAGAAGTTTTCACGTCAAAAGTTTGAAAATATCGGTTTTGTTTCATTTGTTGCTACCGCCAGTCGCTGCCGACTAGCTTATAGTATGACAAGCGCTATACATTGGACCGTTATGAGTTGACAGTTAGGTGTTTAACTAATATGGCCGGAATACTCAATTTGGTACACGGCGTACAGGCAGTTTTACTGCCTGCGCCTATAGACAACACCTTCCCGCGACGAAAAGAAAATATATAATCATTAAATTGTAATGCTTATAAAGCTTACCGCTAGTGCCTAAATTGTTTTTTCCCTACGACGATCATAATTGAAATTTAGATTTTATTATCAGACTGTTATGTTATATTTCAACTCGTCGCGCGTCGCTAAAAAATTGCGTGCCGTGTCGTCTATGGGCGCAGGCTCTTAATTGGTATTTATTGGTCAACGGTATTGTGCAAGATAATATGAGGTAAAAAATACTTTAATGAGTTCAAAAATAACCGCAGCATGGATGAAAACAACAACATATAATCAGTTTTCAGTTTTAGGACGAAAACGCCTTGTTTAATTTACTAGGTATGAAAGGAATAAATAATATCTATGTACTTGTACTCGTAGATGAGTTGAAAGATTTTACGTACGTTTGAAAGTAATAAGTTTTAGACGCGGGCAAAAATACCATTGGCAGTACCTATGCAATGCAGGTATGCAGTACCTAGTACCTACGCTACCACAAAATACTTTTATTTGGCTGATTCCATCTGACTTCCAAAACATATTTTAGCGAAAATTGCCTATTAATACAACCATACTGGGGGTGATTCTGTAGTGCACAATCTCTAAACTAAACTAAAATTAGAGCATTACAAATATTGCTAACCCTTTCATAATACTTCCTACGGAAAGGGACAGAACTAGATTAAAAGCTGCCATTTTAGTTTAGTTTAGAGATTGTGTTATACAGAATCAGCCCCACTGACTAAAATTACTACTACCATGTAAGCATTACTATGAATATTATGCAATCCAAGCTATTTTCATTTATTGCTTATTGAAGAAAACAAAGGCTTGTCTGGAGAAAATTACAATACTTGATAAGTTTGTATCCATGAATACAGATTTTAGCATTTATGAATCGTGACAACATCGATGTTCGATACTATCTACATATTTCTATGGTGAACCATCGTTTTAATTAGATAGAGTACTAAAGACTCACGCCCATCGGCTTTTAAAGCCGCCTGATTGTACATAAACCCCGTTAAGATGACGTGTAGCACTGTGATTGCCAATTTATAGCATTTTAGCATCACGTTGTAGCAATAACAGTATGCCTAAAACATGCCGCGGCCGTAACGCGCTAAAAATGTACGCGTTGGTTTTTCTCGTTGATAAGGAAATAATAATGAAACATTTCCATGTTAGCTAGTCGTAATCAGTTTTCAGCTACCGTAGTATTTTACCTTTTTAAAGGTAAAATATTTATTTAAAGGTCTAGCTGATGCTTGCGACTTCGTCCGGGTCGATTGAGGTTTTTGGTTCCCGCAGGAACTCTTTAATTTTCGGGGATAAAACGTAGCCTATGTGTCATTCCAGACTATCTATTTCACTACCAAATTTCATTTAGATCCGTTTAGCCTTTCTGGCGTGATTGAGTAACAAACATCCAGTATCCACCCATCCATCCAAACCTTTGCATTTATAATATTAGTAATAGTATCTAGATTATTTCAAAGATATTAACAGGGACAGAAAAAAGTTAACCTTGAGCCCTAACTCAGCACGAAAATACTTGGATTGATCTTTTATGTACTACAATAAAGGCTAGACATAGGTGATAGGAGCAGGTGTATTAACGATGGATCTAGAATATTGAAATGGGTACAAAATCAAATAGGTACCTATTTAACTTATAAAATCACGGTATTGTTTCAGACAGGCTAGATAATAGCGGCATAAACATACAAGCGTCCCAAAACTACATTTTGCAGTCTCTTTATTTCAGTCCATCAAAAAAAAACCTCGCATAAGATTAACCAGGGTCACAGGATCACGCAGCAGATGTGTGTCAATTCGTCATCAGTGGGCTTACTACCTTACTACCATCGCTTAAAGCAGTATCATTGTAAAATTGACGTTTTATGACGTACCCTTTTTATTTTTTTAAGTAATTTTTATTAAAAAAAAGGTCTTTAATTGGCCGCTTAATTGCGAGTTTGCGACTATGACGCTATGTTAAGGCCACAAAAAACTTGTTATTTTATCTTCTAGAAGATTCTAACACACATGTATACTTATGAATCTATCAAATTTTATAATTGAATGAGATTCTATTGGTCCTACAACTATATTAATTCCGCTAGTGGATTTTTAAAATACTAAATTAATTGAACACTGAAATAATAATCCTTATATTATTCTGAAACAAGAGCTAACAATTTTTTTTAAAATGTAATATAGCAAGCAAACGAGCAGGCGGGTCACCTGATGTTAAGTGATTACCGCGCGCCGCCCATGAACATTTGCAGCACCAGAGGAACCGCCAATGCTTTGCCGGCTTTTGATTTTTTTAAATCCACTGCTAGTTAGCCCTTGACTGCGACCTCACCTGATGGTAAGTGACGATGCAGTCTAAGATGGTAGATCCTGCCTGTTAATATTTAAATAATACTGCTTTTAGCGATGGTAGTAAGCTCCCTATATGCCATTATTTGTTTTTTCAACCCAGCATGTCCGCATGGGCGTGAGATCGTCCATCGCCATAACAATCGACGTGCTGAGGTTGTGTTGTGTGTAATACAATACTCGTCAACCTCGCGTGTCGGTTAACGCGATGTTGACACCTGTCCATCATCATTGACTTTGCGGTGTGGATGTCGTTTACGTCAATACTTAAACGCGTGTAAGCACAGCTGGACAATTCTGTAAAGGTTGTATCAATCATTGCTATAATCTCAATAGTTACGATTGGCGGAATTTATGGTATTGTTGTTATTGCGACAGTGGATTTTGGCCAGTGACGAAAGGGTATCACTCTCAGGTACTTCAAGGGTGATTACGATTGTGATACTGAACCAATGATTTTAGCGCAATAGGGTCCCATATTAGAGGCTCGCTCATGCTCCCACAGGACCAGAGAAATTTAGAATTATGAATGTCTAATTCGGGTTAGTTTTGGCGCACGTTCACCCGTTGAGCTGTGGGTGCAAAAACTGCAATAGGTAACGCGGACGTGTCCGAAGACGCGCCAAAACGGCGCCAGGTGAATTGCAAGTGCGTGTATACATCTAAATATATAAAAGGAAAAGGTGACTGACTGACTGATCTATCAATGCACAACTCAAACCAGTAGACGGATCGGGCTGAAATTTGGCATGCAGATAGCTATTATGACGTAGAAATCCGTTAAGGATAAAAAAAACTCCTAAGGGGTTTTTAATTTGTGTAGTCCACGCAGACGAAGTTGCGGGCAAAAGCGTTTCTATAAATAAATACTTCTGTCTCAGAGTTAACTCATAATTGGTTGAAGGCACTAACGACATGCCTTGCGATCAAAAGTTGGTAGACTAACTACAAGTAGGTTTTGGCTTATCCACCAAAAAAGTTACTGTATTTTGCATGAACCCGACGCACTGGTGTTTTTATAGATGAGGCATCTCAGACCTAGCTCATACATTAGATGCCGTCTCATGATATTGACGCGGCAAATGGTAGTCGCGACTAGTGATGTAACATGAAAAAAAAAACTTTGTTTTTCCACTAAGAATATTGAAAAACAAAAACATGAAAAATAACGTTGCAATTCAAAAAAATTCAAAATGATTTTTATTCAAATAAACTTTTACAAGTACTTTTGAATCGTCAAGTGAATCTACCACTGGTTCGGAATGCCATTCCTACCGAGAAGAACCAGCAAGAAACTCGGCGGTTGCTCTTTTGAAAAGAAAAAAAATTACAATTTCATTAATTTGTAAAATACATAAGTACCTAACAGCTGTCCCTTAGCATTGCTGGAGCGAGTCAAATCCATGCTCCTTTGTCATTTACGTAATCTTCAACAGTATAATAAGCCTTTTTCAGGAGCATAATTTTAATGGACTTCTTAAACTTGTGTAAAGGCAAGTTTAAGAGAGGTTGTGGAATTTTGTTATAAAATAGAATGCTCATTCCCACAAACGACCGTCGGACCTTCTTGAGGCGGAGCGATGGAGTCACGAGCTCATGGCGGCCTCTAGTTTGCCTATCATGCAGATCGCATATTTTTTTGTAATTATGAATGTGCTGTTTTACGAAGATTAAATTACTATAAATATATTGCGAGGCTACTGCAAGAATACCTATTTCCTTAAATTTCTCTCTAAGGGATTCGCGCGGTTTTAAATTATAAATTGCACGTATTGCTCTTTTTTGTAATAAAAATTTTTTTTGAATATCTGCTGCTTTGCCCCATAGTAAAATTCCGTAAGACCAAATACTATGAAAGTAAGCAAAATATACAATTTTTGCAGTTTCAACGTCAGTAAACTGTCGAATCTTTCTGACAGCGTAAGCAGCAGAGCTGAGTTTGCCAGCCAGAGTTGAAATATGGGTGCCCCATTGAAGCTTTGAATCTAAGGTCACCCCCAGGAACACAGTGGTCTCTTCTATTTTTAAAATATCATTATTTACAGTTAAATTTATGTTTCCTGTGGACTTTGTATTCGGCAATGCGAATTCAATGCACTTGGTTTTCTTTGCGTTTAAAAGTTTGTTTACAGTAAACCAGTTAGTGACTTGAAAAATTGCATTATTTACGTCTTCATAATTGTCCTTGTTTCTATCGACTTTAAAAATCAAGGACGTGTCGTCAGCAAATAGCACAATATCGCAAGTATTTTGGACGTAGTGTGGTAAATCATTTATATACACCAAGAACATGAAGGGACCCAGAATAGAGCCTTGAACGTAATTACTTCAGCTTCAAATATAATATGTAAACCGATGACCTCCAGCCGAATATGGCTTAAACAGTTATAAAAATCTTTATTTCAGGGGGGCGGCTCTCATAGAAGCGAACGCGAAGTAAAATATTTTTTATAGCGTTACATAGGGTTGCGGTATATCATTTTAAAGATAATTAGGAATATAGTCCAAAAATTTTTTTTTTCAATTTTTCCCCTTAAATTGACGAAATGGGGGGCTTTCAAAGTGGAGATTTTCTAACGTCCAAAGTTGACCTCAGAACTCTAAATTTTCTGAAAGGTTGAGCCTGAAATTTAATAAATTATTTGAATTATATCATGTACTAACAAATACTAAAATTAGATAAATATTATAAGGAAACGAAATTATTTAATTTTTAATGAGCTTCAGTATTTCAACAGAACTTCACATTGATGTCAATAGATGGCGCCCCGCGAGGTCTCAGTTCGGGGCGAACCACTAGTAATATTAGTATACAAGTATAGATGGTAGATACGTGATAGCTTGCCTACAGCGTAAGTGCGTACATAATCAAAGGCTTTCGATTGTAAAGTAAGTATTTGTTCAACATACGCCGAGACAAACATTTGCCTTGCGCTTTGTTACCTGCGATAAGTACAATGTGATACTGATAACAAGTAGCAACATTCTTCATACTAACAATAAAATAATAGCAACACCAACCTCGTGAAATTAGCTTTTCAGGTGGATTTGTTTAAAGGCCTCCTAAGGGCAGCAATAACTACTTAGTATTGATCAAGGATTTGTTTTGAAAGACAGAAAGATTTGAAATGAATCGAGTTTCCATTACAATTATTCAACGAATATAGGATAGCTACTGAGTAAGTAGCGTGTGGATCATAGAGGCATACAAGCAATGGCTTATTTATCCATTATGAAATGTAAGCAAACTGGTTTAAAACCCTGTACACTTGCGGAAAGAGGTATAATATAAGAAAGTCAAGGGAAAATATAGAAAAAGTATGTATGTGTGCAATTCACACACGGCAGAAGTGAAACTTCAGAAAAGTAATTTTTGTATTCTATTTGTCTCGCAGGCTAAATCCTATTACGAATATGTTTGTCTCTTTTTGGTGTTGCTTTTTCGTTTCATCGAATTTTCAAATTAAGATTCTAAAATATTGAGGGCTTGGTTTGCGCGTGGATGAAATGAAATATAAAATACTTGAAGTCCCTCGGAACAATGTTATAGAAGAACACGGTTTCAGAGAAAATATTTAGCCGTTTTACCTCTGGGTGTCGCATAAACAAATTATAATTTGGCACGTGATACGTCTTTGATAACATGCAACGGATAAAACGACATCGGACAGTATAACCGGCGCCAACGCGCTCATAATACTACACGTATAACGACATATTGGCAGCTAAATAATGTGGGAATTATTACGTTGATCGCGACTAGCGTGGATAGATATCGCTTATAGCCCAAGAAATTGTAGGAAACTGACGATTTACTTGATAACAGCTGAAACTTCTTAGTACGAGTAGGTAGTAGGTACCTCTCGTATAAAAGAAGTATACAGTCGAATAATCATCATCAAGATTGGGGTTTTGTGGTGGATGAACGAATGCAAATAGTGGAACTAGCTTAACAGCCGGCAACGGAATGGCGCCTGGCGGTTCCATTGTTGCAGTCTCAAAAAATAAAATACTTTCATAAATCTCAATTTTGTAAGATCAATAAGCTTCTAAAAGACAATAGCGTGGTTGTTTGTAAGAGATTAAATTAGAAATTAGCCTGAAATAAAAGAATAGTTAAATTATTAACTATTATTTAATTTATTAACTGTTCTATTCTTTATTTTGCAGGTCTAAGTTACAAGGGCTTAGTGTGAAAATACTACGATTTTTGGTAAATCCAGGAATTAAACCAAAACAAATACTTGAACTTTTATCAAACTTATTTGGCCGAATTGCCACAAGCTTTCCGACGATAGCGGGTAGTATGAAAAATATTTACAGTGGAGATAAAATACGATGTAAACTGCAGCCTACGTTATTGTAGAATGTGAAGAATACATAATATTCAGGACGCCCAAAGTCGTGTGCGGACTGTGGACGCATCACGCACGCCATAGTCTTGTACACTGGTACAGGATGGTACCATGTATCCAGGTTGCAGTAGAAAATATTTTTGTTTTGAATTATTGCTACCGTGTCTAGTCAACAAGTGCTTTTTGGGTCAAACTTTTTTCTCCGCCTCCGAAAAACACGAACGAAGTATCATTCGATTCGGAATATCATGTAAAATAATAAGCAATATTAAATAGTTTTTGAGATATTTGCAAACTCCATTTTTTTTCTAGTTAATTGTCAATAACTTTGTAATTTTTGCAAGCGAGTCTTGAATTTTGTTGGAAAATTATCTACACGCTATTCCGAATCGAATGATACCTCGTTCATGTTTTTCGGAGGCGGAGAAAAAAAGTTTGACCCAAAAAGCACTTGTTGACTAGACTAGACTATAAATCAAAAAGGCTTTACTTATCGGAAAACCGCGACCAAACTCAGTCAACACCAATCCCAAAGATAAGTTCCAAACTTTAAATTTAAAAAATCCTGGGGCTTACTGCCAATGCCAATTAAAGCAATACCTAAGCAATATGACACAAAATGGCAGTTTGATGTCACGTATCTTGACGTTCCTAAAATAAGGATTATAATTCTAAAAAACACGAAAGTTAAAAATAATGAACAGTAGGGCTTTAAGCGTTAGCAGTATGGCCCGTGTTCCACAAATATTGTTGTTATTATGTATTTTAAATATAATTTCAAAACCCGTTAATATTTGCCGTGGTACATAACCAGTCGATAAAGTCGATAATGGTATAGATGTCGATAGTCGACATTTATCGTTTATCGCGCAGCCCGTAGGCACAATAATACGTTTGTGCGATAAAAACACAATTACTGATAACACCTACTAAGTACTAACTACTTCACCTAGGTACATGCCATGTGTATTGTGTGGACGTGGATTGTTCGACAGCAAATTGAATATATCGGAGCCCAGAGGTCCTAGTGTAACTATAGATTCATGGTTAATGCGTGTATCCGTCAGTAATGTTCTCTGGCCACCCAATTTCGTGAGTTGAGGTCCGCGCCTTTAAGGTGCCATACTGTCAACGCTCAAACAATACTGTACCTTGACGTTCCTAAAATAAGGATGATAATTCTTAAGGTGCCAGCGGAGAATGAATTGCCCATACAAACGTAATACCAAAATAATTAATAATTCGAGAACATTTCCACCAAAATGAGAGTTTATTTGGATTCAAATTGTATTTATCTAGTCCCCTGGATTTATATGTTTTCAAAATACTTTCCTAAAATGAAATGTAAATGAATTGCGTTTTGCATATTTTTACGACAAGATGGACATGTTTCCCTCTTTCATATTAAATTCATTGTTTTGTTTCAATTTGTTTCATATTAAAACCAACGATATCTTACGTATTAATTGGTCAGCAGCATAGCCTATATTGTCAAGTTACAGAATAACAAAACGAAGTAAAAAGCACGATAAGTTTTCATTCATCATTTTTGGTATTCACGGAACAAGACTAAATATGTATAACAAATTCTGTAAGCTCATATTGCTATCTCGCTTGAACGCGATCATGTGTCATCAGTGAAATAGAGATAGCAATATACCGGCAAATTTATATTTGCGGTTCGAATAGAAGTTGCGAGCGGCGCGAACCGGCCTCTTAAACACGAAAGTCAACAATAATGAAACAATACTGCTTTAAGCGATGGTAGGGTGGCCCCAGGAGGCGCCCTTAGAGACGTCGGGGTCCGGGGACAACTTCACATCTCGGTGATGCGATTGACCACCTCCTCCCATTGACGCAATCCGAAAAAAAGTACAACAGATAAAGGTGTCGACTCACCGTCCGCGTCCACCTCGTTGATCATGTCCTGCAGTTCGGCCTCTGTGGGGTTCTGTCCTAGCGAGCGCATGACCGTGCCCAGCTCTTTGGTGGTGATGGTACCATCGCCGTCCTTGTCGAACAGCGAGAACGCCTCCTTGAACTCGGCGATCTGCTCCTCTGTTAGCTGATCCGCCTGCCGACCGAGAAACACGCGTCGTTAGAGACCTTGCTTTTTGTTTATTGAAAGTTTGACCTTGACAGTTCAAGCTTATCAGTTACTAGCTGATGCCCGCGACTTCGTCCGCGTGCTATGAGTTTTTTTTAATTCCCACGGGAAATATTCCGGGATAAACGGATAGCCTATGTCTCTCTCCAGGTCCTCAACCATACCCATGCAAAAAATCACGTCGATCCGTTACTCTGTTGAGACGTAATCGAAGGACAAACCAACAAACAAACACACTTTCACATTCACACAAACACATCGAAGCCAGTCATAGAGAAATCAGGCGTTTGCATAAGTTAACATACATAAAAGGAAACTTGACACCTCACAAGTACGTTATTTGAATACTACTCCCTAGCACGACTGCCAAGAAATGTTTGATGCACTCGATCATATCAACAAGACAAGCTTGGGGCGTAGAGCATTGCCGCCAAGAGAATACGAACAAGAAAAGAAAATCGTCTTAAGACAACGTCTAAAGATTACGCAGTGCCCAATGCCCATGCGCATGTATAGTGTCATGTTTTTAGCTAATAAGTCATTTTTGTATGTTTGTTTGTCTGTTATACTACTCTATCATATTAAAACTAATAGGTACATTTTATTTCGATAAAGTATGCCACTGGGTTACTAAATACCTTGCAGTAGGTTACTAATCGCATGCACTTTTATCGCAAGCGCAGGTCAAAACTTGCGTAATAGACCCGCTACCATCTTAGACAGCATCATCACTTACCATCAGGTGAGATCGCAGTCAAGGGCTAGCTTGTAGTGGATTAAAAAAAAAAGAATGAGGTACACAGGCTGGTCCAAATAGTGACGTTCTAAGAAAAATCTAGATTCCTCGTACCTGGACCTACCAGAAAATACTCCATGTATAGCCCGTGTCACGAAAGAAGTCCCCTACTGGCGGCGCTAGTAGTCGCATGTTTATGCAGTTATTGTATGTAATATGCAAGTAATATGCATTAGTTCCACAAATCACCGCGAGTCTTCTTTCGTGACACGGAATATACCTATGTTCAGCGATTTTTGGTAGTTTTCGAGTTATATTTTTTTTAGTTTTATCGTGAGATTTCTGAGGAAGCGAGTGTTAAATTAAGTATTTTTCTTTTTATTATTTAGTGCCTTTTTTCGAACATTTTTTGTGAACATGCTTGCTATGAAGTGTACAAAGTACCTACTTTGCATAAAAAAATTGATTCCTCGTACCGAGACCTATCAGATAATACCTACCCCATGTATGTTCAGCTTTTTTGGTAGTTTTCGAGTTATCTCTGCCGAACGTTAACTTTTCACTTACGACCAAAAATTTTCCAATGTTAGGGTATGTTATGGTAATTATTTTTCTTTGGACGTCACTATTTGGACCAGCCTGTATAGTATTCCTAGATATCGTGAATAGAACGTATCGCCGACACACGCCCTGCAATATTCATATTAATAATTATATATCTACTAGATGACGCTCGCGACTTCACGTGGATTTAGGTTTTAATAATGATGCAGAAACTTTTAAATTTTTCGGGACAAAAATATCATCTTCCCGGTATGCAACCTATTTATATGTCAAATTTCGTCAAAATCTATCGTACCTAGTTGACACCCAGACAGACAGATTAACAGATACACTTTTGTATTAATAATATTAGCACGGATAAATCAAAGATTAACATACCGCTGAGACAACCATTTTCCTAGCTATTTAAAATCTAACTATGTACAAGCAAATAAGCAGTAGAACAATTCAAGACTGCGCCGTGACAATTAATGCGAGATATTCAGACATGTGGCTGATATGTGATAAGGGGTGATAAGATAGGTATCCGGAGAAAGATTACATTGTAATTACTGTTTAGCTTGCCACGTCACACTGCGGACCCTCTGCTGATAGCGAGAGATATCAAATACTGCAGTGCTTACAATAAATTTTATCAATACATAGATAGGTGTTAGGAATTACAGTTATCATATCTTCAATTATTGTTGTGTAATCAATATAATGACTTATATTAGGTGGTATTATGAGCTGCGTACCATTAAAGTCCCACAGCCCACTGCTACGCACAGGCCTCCACTCTCATAGGAAGTGGAATTACGAGCTTAGGCCCACCACGCTAAAATGCGGGTTGACGGACTTAACGACCATTATCATGTAAGTGATAAACCGGGACCAACGGCTTACCGTGCCCTCCAAGGCACGGGGGTGAAACACTGCCAACTTCCTATCCTAACTCCTGGCTAATACTGAGAATTTCTAGTAAAAAAACCCAATTCTTAATTATGGCACGACCAGGGACTCGATCCCGGTACCTCGTCGGCCGCAGTCGAACATGCTAATCACTAGCTAGACCAACGAGGCAGTCGAAGCTGCGTGCACCATGCATTTCTTCACACCTAGGGCTTTTACGCCTCTATGTCGTGCACACCACTGGGAATAGGGCTACAAGTTGAATACAGACGAGTGATTAGTTACCTACTTGATAGATTAATAATAATAGGATTTCACTGTATTGTTTGGTTCCATCACTCCCCTCCTTTTTAACAATGGCTGCAAACAAGGTTATTTAAATAAGTTGTTAGTTTGCGAGATGGTGATACTAAATGAAAACCCAGCTAAGTTTATTGTGGGCTCTTTTCAGACCAGGACGCGTTTAGAACTCTCATAGCTTTAGTTTAAGATACTGTCATTGATTGACACCATCATTTTTTATAAGTTTTGGAAGTCAATAAGAGTACAGTGTACCTAAATTGAATAAATAAATATTGAATTGAAGATCTAGAATCATCAAAGAAAATATTTGCTCACAGTTAAAAATTAACTAATTTACAAAGATTTAACTGATGTAGTGAGATATGTAATTAGATTTCTTGTTTACTCGAGATTCTTCCCATGAGTGTTAACAGCAACATGGGTGACGTAATTCACGCCGTGGCGTCATTACGGGCTTGTGAAATCATGTCAACAAGGAAACATAAACTAGAGTCTAAATTGGATGGGCTTTGATAGCTTTTGAGACCACGAGGCTAATCCCTACTCAATACTCATATTATCATATCAATTAAGTATGACGAAATTTAATAAAGAAATTAAGGAAATACCTAGACTACTTTTTATCCCAAAATGAAATCATTCCCGAAAGAACTTTATAAGGTTAAGTACTTAGTTGAGTTTAGGAAATAGGTAGGTAGTTTATAAGTTTGTGTTACTACATGTGACTTTGTTCGTGAATTTTGGTTATTTAAAGATTTCAAAAAGTTCATTGTTAGGAAGATTTTTAAAGATGGAAATAAATTAAAAATTTTGTACTAGGACACCATATACATATTGCTGATTGATTAATTATAGAAAACCTGCATTAAGGCGAGTCACCTCCAAGATTTTAGGAGGTGAGGTGTGGGGTGCCGCCCGCGCGTCTCGCTGTACATTTCTCGTAGAGACTGGCGGGGAAGCGGGCAGCGCGGTATATTCTGAAACCGCTTGGCAACGTTCAAGTTCTGGGATTAATTTGAATTAAATAGATATAGGACTTCAGTTTGAAATAAATTTTAGCAGGTTCTCATTAATACTTCAAGAGGAATTTATCCATATAAAAATGATGAGCAAAGTCGAAAATTTTATTAATAAAAAATTCGTTTTGAACTTTTAATTTAGCCTGTTTCAAGATTTTTTTTGATCGAGTAAAGTACATCCTATCGTGTAACAAATTAGCACATTCTTTAGACAATATCTTTAAGTGTATCGGATATTTTTTGTAAGACCGTTATTTAATAGTAAATACCGAAAAAATTTGATCTAGCAAACCAGTTTTCACCGCTGAGCTGAGGTGACTCGCCTTAATAGTTGCTACAATCTCAAAATTGTGGTATTGCAGCAACAATGGATTTTGACCAAGAGGAGTCACAGGTTTTAAGTACCTTCAAGGCAATAGTGAATAGGCATCTTCTAGGCAAGCACGTTCCAACCTAGACCTCATCAGTGCTTTGCACTAAGCATGATTGTCTTAAAGCGCAAGCCTATAATGCAATAAAAAAAAAGTTTGTAGGTATTTTGAATTGTCTTTTCTCATTAAATAGATGGTTACTTCTAAGCACTAAATGATAATGTACATGATTATGATGCAATTGATACCACAACTGGTTATGTAAAGCGACAAATGATATTGGAATGCTTAATCTAATCTCAATAAGTGACCATAAACACATAAACTAGAACAAAATTGTAGTTTAATGACCTAGAAGGGTGGATGAAATAGTTATCTGATCACTATTTTCTTGCTGGTACTGCTCAGTAGAATCTGCTTTCCGAAAAAGTGGTAGTCTTGACTCCTGAGTCCTGACATATAAGTGGCACAAAGTTGTCCTACATGAAATAAGCATTCAATTTCATTTCAATGTAAGAATTAAAAAGTAACACGTCTAGTGTTATTGTAATCTCCCAATTGATAAAACATGGGCTATAAAAGAGGATCATAGGATGCAACATGATAGTGTTAAGGGTTGGCAGTCAAAACAAGATGTAATGTAAAGCAAAAATATGTAAGTGATTTCTGTAACAATTTACCATCATAATTTTGAGATAACAATACATTAAACTCAACTAAACAAAGATAACTACTTACTAGTACTGGCTGCACCCTTGAATGACATGGGATGACAATATATTTAAACAATTCCCATTTGCACTTGATTGGCTAGTTTACTAATAACTATGCTGGTTAAAAACTGACTGACTGACAGCAATGTACATTTTAAACAGTATGCTCACCTAGGACAACAGGTAAGAAAGAATTTTCAGGAAATCCATCAGGGTAAAGCCAGGGAAGCCAAGCTAGTAAAACATATTCCATACTTATTATTTTAATATGCAAGTGCTATTCCCTTTTTTTTAATTAAACTTTGTCAATTTTTTTGCTTTACCTACTTCAAGTTCTTCTACATGAAATCTGGAGTAGCTGGAATCTTGGGGATGGCTATATCCTCAAAAACAAAAGTTTTCATAGGATTTTATAACATCTAAGCCCACACAACAAAGTCATTGTGGGCAAATCTAGTCTATACTAATATTATAAATGCGAAAGTTTGCATGTATGGATGGATATTTGTTACTCAATCACGCCCCAATGGCTGAACAGATCTGGATGAAATTAGGCACAGAGATAGATTATAGTCTGGAATAGCACATAGGCTACTTTTTATCCCGGAAAATTAAGGAGTTCCTTAATCAAAAAACCTTAATCAACGCGGACAGTTGCTGGCATCAGCTTTTAACTAATAATAACAAAGGTATTACCTCCAACTGTTTATCTACAGAATGCAAGGCTATATCTCAACAGGTTGCTCGATGCTGCTGCTATTGTAATTTACAATCAGGGCATATAGGCCTGAACAAGCACTTCAGAATATCTAGTACCTTGATCGACTCATTTTCTAGTAATTATTGTTGTTAACTCTCCAAAGGGGCTTTTGCTATGAGGTCACATAATATTAATATCTATAAGTATATTTCTAGTAGTATATATACTAGGTTACTAACATTTACTGTTGTATACTTTGAACATAAAAATCTAATAGAAGGAAATTTTGTATTTTTGAACCAAATACTCATCTAAATTAATTGTTTTCATGCATTGCCATGCACAGGACTACAGTTACTTATCCACTTTTTATAATAACTTTATTAATAACTTTATTTTACATTATTTTTATTATAACTTTTGTAGTCCGCACAAAAATGATCATCTCTTGCAATCTCATTGTGTGTAAGTTATAAGTTGTATTGAGTACCTAGTTAACAAATACTTTTCATTGAAACCATCACAATAGACCTTGTGAAGGAATAAATAATAGCTACAGGTTTTATCTTTTCCGATTTATCTGTACAGCAACAAAATATAAAAGAGGTTAAATACAAGAGAAATTATTGTCTACTGAATTTGAATGGGACGGAATAAAAAAATTTGCAGCTGCCACTGATGTACCTATAGAATGTTGGCTCAATAACAATAAATGTTTAACATTGTATAACTAGAGTAAGGATAGTAAAAACATTGATTGATACTCGTTTCATGCTTATAGTTATTTTCCACTAGCAATGACACCATTTTGCTATAATCTAATTAGAATTACCGGGGTTGCTATAGAATAAGCCTGCCTTTCCTTAATCTCATTTCAATGAGGATGACTTTGATTGACATGCACTTAGGTTCTACTGGGTAAATATATTTTGAAAAATCTTTCGTTTAATTATAAATTTTTTACATGCTTTGGAATTTCAAATAGGTCCTCGGGATCGCTTCACCGCCCTCCTTTCATCCTTATTTCAATTAAATTATGGCTCACGCACTCTATAGCGCAGCCGATTTATGTAGGCTTAGTTTGATGCCTCATTTATGGGTAAATAATGAATTCATGCTATACTTACCATTGTTTTTATGTAATGTAAAGATTATTTTATATTTCGCGTAGTTTCTAGCTCACTATCATAGCGAATTGTCGAATGGAAAGCTTATCGCTGAAGACGGTGGGTATATAAATACACCGTGGTACCGGCTCGGAATGCCGGAACTATACCGGCTTTTCACGACAGACATTCTAAACCGACCTAAGCTTCCGACACTACCATGACTTTTCCTTGTCGAGTTTAGGCGAAGAAAGCTAACGGAACCCGTTTGATGAATTGCGTATGAAAAAAGATTTATGCTCAATGCGATGAGTCAACGGGCGTTTGACAGGTGCGCCCGGCCGATCGATCCGTCAACAGGGCGCGACGAGATCGAAACCTCTCTCAAAACACTGAATCACACTCGCGACACGCAGGACATCTCGCCCTGGTGTCCTGCGACAGTTGGTTGCGTCCGCGGCGACGTCATTTCATCGGTTACACCTAGCGAACTATGGCGACGGATGTTTCTCGACAATTCGCAACCGTCGCTCCCCGACACCGGCCTCTCGACGCGACTGCTGTCATCCTGGAGCCTCCGATATCTGTCGCTTTAAAATCCCGTGACGACTTCGACGACGGTGACGATCCGCAATGCGGTAAAAAACGGCCATCACAATAATAATGGAGGCCGTCATCACTATAAACACCGATGCACCACAACCCGAAAATATAACCGGGATACGGCTCAAAGCGATCCCCCGAATGCACTGATGGCTTCATTTCGACGAAAAAACACTCACCATTGTAGATTAACTTGGATTATCTGGAGCTACACTAAAAATCACAGACTACGCCGCAAAAGCGACCGTACGGACCGACGATTGAAACGATACTGCCGCCCTCTCTCGCGCGAGCGGCCGCGCCGGGAAACTAGCGACCGCGATTCGCTCCGTGCGCCGCGCGAATCGTTCGGAATCGTTCAATCGAATCGTCGCACTATCATGACCGACTCGATTCTAACTCGGTCGCGTCTCAGTCTCGATTCAGTGCACGTTTCGAACATCCAAGTCCATTTCTCGGGACGCACGGCACGGGATTAGATTTGATACGCAAAGGATAGTCGGTTTTATATGGGGCGGGTGCGGCGGCGTAGAGCGGCGGGCGGCGCGCGCCGATTGGCCACCGCGCACCTGCAATGCGTCACTGCGGCCCGCGGGGCGCTCGGGTGACGGGGCCCGGCGCGCGCGAGTCGAGCGCCGCGGCGACACCCGGCCGGCGCGCCGCTGCCAGCGCCCGCTGCCCCAGTTCGCCGCCGCAGTGCCGCCGCTAACGAGATGAAAGAGCCGCCGCCCGCTCCCCGACTGCGCAGGCCTCAGCCCGACGCCCGACGCCCGAGGGCGCGTGACACGGGGCTCATGCTGACACGACAATGCGTCCTATTAAGCACTTATCAGAGGCACACGATGTGCTAATGTAAACTACGCATTAGAGAGGAAACGTCCTAAACTGAATACTATTCCATCATTACAACGCTGATATAATATTATTATATAATAATATTATAAACTCCTAAGGGGGAAAGTGTAAACCCAAACTCAAGTGTCTAAAGGATACTTACGTCAAGAATACCTACTATTCGACATAATTTTGTTGCGTAAAGGGCATTGAAACCTTAGCAAAGTCACAGGTCAATCTGTATCTTCATCAGTCAATTGATTTTATTAGTAATCGTGCATCTTAATATAGGAACTCAAAATAAGTCTTATAATATGCTACGAGTATATTATAATATTTTAATTTGGTTTTATAAATCTAGTTAGTAATTATTACAAAAAAAAAATACATAGCCTTTGATAAAATTTCTAGCAATAGGTAGGTTAATGAAATTATTAGTATCTTTTGTGCAAGAAAAAAAATTAGGTATTATTCTATTGCAATAATAATAAAAATTATTGTCATTAAACAAATCGATGTAAAAAAATCGATATATCGATTGCTTAGTATATGCTATCTGTAATTCTACTGTCATTATTGACTTTTGAGTAACTGACAAAGTCGAAACTAGATGGCGTTGTAAAAGTTAACGTATGTCATACTCTTTTTTTTTCTGGTCGGTGGCCATATCCATACTAATATTATAAATGCGAAAGTGTGTCTGTCTGTCTGTCTGCTACGCTTTCACGGCCCATCTGTTCAACCGATTTTGATGAAATTTGGTACAGGGATAGGTTGTATCCCGGGGAAGGACATAGGCTACGTTTTATCCCGGAAAATTCAAGAGTTCCCGCGGGAATGAAAAAATTTATCTCTTCAACCGATTTTGATGAAATTTGGTACCTATAGGGATAGTTTGTATTCAGGGAAAGGATGTAGGCCACTTTTTATCCCGGAAAATTCCAGAGTTCCCGCGGGAAATAAAAAAACTTTAATCCACGCGGACGAAGTCGCGGGAATCATCTAGTTTAATAATAAATGCGAAAGTGTGTTTGTTTGCCCGTCCGTCTGTCTGCTCTTTTCAACCGATTTTGATTAAATTTGGTATAGAGATAGGCTGAGTCCTGTGGGCTTAGCATGCGCACAACGAGATTATCTCGCGACGAGAGAGAGAGATGTTGTCGTTGCCGGCAAATTTTTCATTTACATGCACAAAATGCGGTATATTACAAGAAAACAATTGTCGACGTGTAAAGGTTCGTAGAGAAAAATACCACGAATAAGAAATATTACTTTTGTCTCTACTTTTGACGTAACGAGACAAGTAACCATGTTAGCTTCGGTAGACAGAGAGAGATAACGGGTAGACATAATTTTACTCGTAGTGCGCATGCTAGCCCATACTATGAAGGACATAGTCTTTTTATCCTGGAAAAGTAAGGAGTTCCCGCGGGAATAAAGAAACTCAGATTTTACATTTTTGATGGCTCGGACGGTACCCTTGTGGTACCTACCGTATGGTATAGCGTATTTTTGTCCACTTTCGATTTTAAAAATAAGAAGGTAGGTATACTTGTATGTAAATACAATAAATACCTACGAAGTCCTCGGGGAGCTTGCTCACAGCTTGGTCACTGGTTACTACTTATACTTTAGAAGTAAGTACCTACCTACTTTTTTTATTAAGTACCTATATTTTTATAGTAGGTACCTACTTAATGAATTATTTCTTTCTAGGAGGGAACTAGGAGGGAATTTCAAGAGATAATAATTATAAACACAAAAGTCGCGGAGTTAGCTTATTACAGCGAGTTCTGAATAACAATGGCCCCTCGTATCGGATATTTGCCTCATTTGTAAAACTAAGTGATCTCTTGAACGAGCAACACTAATTAGCTCTTGTTTATTTAATACTAGCTGATGCCCGCGTCTTCGTCCGCGTGTATTGAGGTTTTTGGGTTCCCGCGGGAGGTCTTTAATTTTCCGGGATAAAAGTAGCCTATGTGTTATTCCAGACTATAATCTATCTCTGTGCCAAATTTCATCCAGATCCGTTTTTTCCAAAACTTAAATCCACGCGTAAGTATTTAGTTACGGGAATCATCTAATCCATAGGTAGGTACTAGGTAATACCTAATAGAAAAGCGAGATTGTGCCTGTCTATATATCTCTGTCTGTCTGTCTGCTACGCTTTCCCAGCCCGTCTTTTCTATCGATTTTGAAGAAATTTAGCCCTTTTTATTTGGCAATATAGGTATACAACAAAAATTCATATGATACCTACCTATAACTGGTATCCTTTGTATTAAAGGGCTACTTGCTATTTGCCTCCTGGTGCGATGAAAGCCAGTGTTTGAAAATGTAGCAGTCCAGAGGCAGAGGTCTAAGCAAATCGTACCTAGGTACCTATTCATTCGACAGCTTTTAAACGTACCTATTACTCGAATTGTTTGAGGAGTTCTTACGTGCTTGTTGACGTGCAGGCATCTATGAACTCCTTAACCAGGTCGAATTATCCATTTGACATACGATTATGATTACAATTTCCTTACACAATCGGGGGGTAGTTTCATATTATCTTACTAATATTATAAATGTGAAAGTTAAGATGGATGGATGTATGGATGTATGGATGTTTGTTACTCAAGCACGCGCCAACGGCTGAGCGACTCTGGCTGAAATTTGGCACAGAGATAGATTATAGTCTGGAATAGCACATAGGCTACTTTTTATCCCGGAAAATTAAAGAATTCCCGCGGGAACCAAAAAAACCTCAAACCACGCAGACGAAGTCGCGGGCATTCGCTAGTAATATATGGTCATATAGATATTTAACATACATTCATAAAAATAATGATATTATCATCAGAATCTTGGCTTAGATATTTGTATGTGAGCGGAGTGGCGATGTAGAGTTGGTCGCCATTAGTACGGCGCGCCAGCTCGCGGCGGCGGCGGCGGCTCGCGGCGGCGGCGGCGTCAAATTTAATATTCCTCTGAGGAACGGAGCTTCCGAAGCCGTTCCATTTGGTACGGCTCAAAGGATGGACCTTCGCGGTTAAAGTAAATAAATAAATAAATAAATAAATAATCATTTATTTGCAAGAATGTTTGTACATAATGATGGTAAAATAATAATCAGTTCATAAACATTCAACTAAATTAATAGTGTGCAAATATTAGGAGTCATTAGTAGGTAATTAGGAGTCATTAGTAGGTACGCGCCTGTTTAAAGTTTACGCGATTAAAGTTGCCTGTGCGAGCGTACAATACGTGGGCGGGCCGCGTATTTCCGTTTGCGTGTTCAATAGAAGGCCACCATAATATACCTATCGTCGTCAAAACTCCCAAACCCTCGCGCTGCACAGCGTTGTCGGTTTGATAATCCTGAATTGAACACGTGTTTGCAAGAAAATTTCGGTTGCAAACCCGTGATGGTTTGGAGGACAAGTTCCTTATAGTGAATACGAGTTTGAAAAGAGAGTTAGCACATCAAGCCTTACCTTCTATTGTACACGCAAATGGAAATACGCGGGTGGGCCGCGGTAGTAGCTACGGTATTGTCCTCGTTGTCCTAGGTGAGCGACAAAGGCAGAAACGCGACAGTATCAAACAGTAGCTGATACTTTACGTAGTCTATACGTTGTCGCGTAGATACGTCTGTCATTTTCTATGGCGTCGTATCGCGTCGCGTTGAGTGGCGTCGCTTCTGTCATAATCATAATCATAATCATAATCATCTTTATTTTGTCGCGACAACGGGTAAACTAACTTTTGCCCGTAGCTACGAATTTTCAAAAATCCTTTCTTGTCGGATGCCTAAGTACGTCAAAATACTATCGCCTGTCTGTATGCTAAATTTCAGCCCGATCCGTTCAGTGGCTTGAGCTGTGCGTTGATAGATCAGTCAGTCAGTCAGTCACCTTATCCTTTAATATATTTACAAGATCCGTGCTATAAAGTTTATTATTTTAAATTTTTTAATGCTCAATAGCGACCCGCGTCCGCGTATGGCGCGCACCACAAGTAAACAGAATCAAAAGCTTTCTCGGCTAACTCCATTGCGAAGGCGTTTCTGTTAATTTTAGCCGACTCTTAAAAGTTTTCGGCTCTCGTCCGCCCCGTCTCCCGCTAATGTATGGAAATTAGCTCCCGACTCCAGAATCTCGGCCAGGGGGCTTACTACCAGCGCTTCAAGCAGTATTATTTTAACACTCCAGTGCCCGCGCGTTCTACTTTTGTAGTAATTTATCTTTGAAGTTGAATTTCTCACAAGATCAGTCGTTTCGGTTGCAGTGACCTCACTGATTGTGTTCATTGGTTACTTGTAGAAGAATACCATGAGTTTGTGCGGCATCCGCCTACTATTTACTTTTAAATTCCACGAAAAGCATGCGTGTTCTGGAATGGTACAACGCGCGGCTAACGGAGTGGTAAAATTACTACCCTACTCCCTACGTGATCAAATCAGAAATGAGGAGAACTGTGGGAGAACCAGAGTCATCGACATAGCTTGACTAGTTGCGAAGCTTAAATGCCGAAGTGCGGCGGGGTGCATAGTTCGAAGACCCGATGGACGTCCCCAAGTACTAAAATACCCTGCAATGGAAAGCGTACCGTTGGCACTTGGCAGTTACTACAAGTTAGCCCTTCACTGCAATTTCACTAAAGTGATGATGCGGTCTAAGGTGGTAGCGGGCTAACCTGCTATAGGCGTATATGTAGGCAGTTATACTAAACCTATACGTCTTCTAATCGGTTTCTACATTTCATCGTAACGAAACGCTGTATCGCTTGGCGGTACGTCTTTGCCGGTAACTATAGCCACGGCCGGAGCCTCCCTAGACCAGAACAGAGAAAATTCTGAAATTATGAATTCCCAAACTGACCCTGCCGGGAATCGAAATCGAGACCTCCATTTATATGACAACATCGCTCCGCCAGGGAGGTCGTAATATTATTATAATTCTGAAACAAAAGCGTCAGCAATATTAAAGTAATACTGCTGTAAGCGATGGTGGTAAGCCCCCTGATGAATATGGAACTGCTGTTTGGGGAACTTTTAACTGAATAGGGACATAAAAGTTGGAGCGCTTTCGAACGAATGTAATTTTATACTCCTTTTTCTTTATTTATTTTTTGCTTATCTTACAGTTTAAATTTTAGGAATATCTAAAGTTTTAATTTCTTTTGTATGAAAAAAAGTGTGTCTGTCTTTAATCCTTTAACGGCCCATCTATTCAACCATGTTTGATGAAATTTAGTAAACAGTACCTCGGTTTCATCCCGGGGAAGGACATGGGCAACTTTTTATCCCGTTAATAATTAAAACTTAATTAGCGCGGACGACGAAGTCCCGGGCATCGTCTAATTTGTCATAATTACAAGCAACCGGCCGCGGGTTCGCTCCCGTGGGAATTTCGAAAAACGGAAAACCCAGCCTTACAAAAACCCTCCTCAGCTTTCTCAGTCAAAGGAGTTGTGCTGGACATTAATGAAGAGTATTATATAAAAAAATTGATTTTTTTTGACAAACCTGGTGTGTTTTAAATTTATTTTGTACTTATTCTGCGTATTATTAAATACGCAGAATACGCAGAACAGAACAGAAACATAGTGGAAAAGGAAGCAATTATTAATCTCTATAAGAGATATCTCTACCAGTGGCCCTTAGCAGTGGGAAGATTGTTTTAAGTTTTTTATATGGAAGGTCATGACTCGCGGGTTCAATTGATTATTTAAGTATATATAATATGTAGATTATTAAAGTTCTTTTTATGTAATCACGATGACTATTTTTTTAATTAGACGGCCTCCTTGGCGCAGTGGTGAGTGCTGTTGTCTTATAACGGTAGGTCCTGACTCATGGGTACGATCCCCGGCAAAGTCAATTGAGAATTTATAATTTCTGAATTTTGTTCGTGCTGGTCTGGCGGAAAGCTTCAGCGGTGGGTAGTTACCACCCTACCGACAGACGTGCCGCCAAGCCATGTTCGATCCAACTATGTCGTGTAGACACCGACTAGAGTAGGTCTGGGTTTAATAAAACTGCCATACCCCTAACAGGTAAGCACGCTACCATCTTTGACTGCATCATCACTTACAACAAGGTGAGTTAGCAGTCAAGGGCATATGCAACAGCAGTATAGACATAAATAAATAAATAAATCGTTTATTTGCTGGAAACAGGTACAATAGGATGACAAAGACTAAATTTTGCCATACGTTTCGTCATCATGCAAATTAAAAACATGAGTTATGCATAGATTTAAAGGTTCTTTAAATCTATGGAGTTATGCTATGAGTTTAAATTAATTCATACAACCATAATCAGTTATACCTACCACGAACCATAAAGATGATTATAAATTGTGTATGATACAAAAGTGACAAGTTTAAATTGTTTGTTTTGTTTTAAAGTCTTTATTGCACATAACATACAATATGCAAAGGCGAATTTAATACATAGAAGTATTCTCTTCCAGTTATCGGGGACTGGGTTAAAGACTGCGTTTAATACAAAGAGAGAAGTTGGGGGGGAAAGAAGAAATATATTTAGATAGTAGGTAATGGTATAGTGAAGTTTGATATTATCATGATGATATTGCAAATCAGGGGCCGTACTGCCAACGATTAAAGTAATACTTAAGTAATATTACTCAAAATGCCTGTTTGATGTCACGTTGACGTTCCTATAAAAAGGATTGTACTTAATGCTAAAACTCGAAAGTCAACATTAATAAAATAATATAGATTTCATTAATGTAAACGGCTTGAATAAAGAATTTAAGTAGGTAGCAATTAGGTACAATAATTCGATAATATTACGTGCTCACCCTTACCCTAGTTAAGTAAGTACTTAGAGAGGCAAATACGTGACTCATGTAACAATACCCATTGCCCGTGAGTCACGTGACAGGCACGCTATTAGCTTAAAAATGATAATTATATGCTAATTGCTAACCGTTATGTAAATTAAACACAAAAACATTTATAGCTCAGGTGCTTTTTGATTTTACAACTAGACGATGCTCGCGACTTCATCCGCGTGGATTGAGGTTTTTGGTTCCTGCGGGAACTCTATAATTTTTCCGGGATGTACCTATGTGTTAATCCAGGATATAATCTATCTCCATTCCAAATCTCAGCAAAATCCATCCAGAACTTTTTGCGTCAAAGAGTAACAAATATACTACACACACAACATTCGCCTTTATAATATTAGTATGTATTAAGAAAAGCCTGAGGAAATATTATAAAAATAAATAAGTACCTATGCTATTTTTCGCTGTTAGGTACTTTGTTTTTTTTCTTTTCAAGATATCTTTAATTATTGCAACAGCAGAAATTTCAAGAATACTCAATAGAGATAAGTACATTTTATTATGTATCAAATTAATCAGATGTTTCGATAATAATATAGCTCTAGCAATAGCAAGAAAATAACTATGTAATCAGTACTATAGTAAATCAGCTGAAGCCCGCGACTTCGTCCGCGTTGATTTAGGTTTTTGAAAAATCCCGCGGGAGCTTCTTGTATTTCCGGAATAAAAAGTTCAATATGTCTTTCCCCGGGATGCAACCAAATTTTATCAGAATCGGTTGAAAAGATGGGCCGTGAAAGCGTAGCAGTGAAAGCGTAGCAGACACACTTTCGCATTTATAATCCACACTAATATTATAAATGCGAAAGTGTGTGTCTCTCTGTCTGCTACGCTTTCACGGCCCATCTATTCAACCGATTTTTATGAAATTTGGTACAGGCATAGACTGTATCCCGGGGAAGGACACAGGTTTTTATCCCGGAAAATTTATGAGGGATTTAAGAGGAGTCAAAAATCCTAAATCCACGCGGACGGACTCGCGGGCATCATCTAGTATTGCTATAGGTTGGTTGTAGAGAGCTATACAATAAAAGGCGAAAATACTGCAGCCTCTTGCTATAATCGTTAAAGGGGTTTACACATTTTAAAGCATTTAATTTCCACTGCAGTGCTCCAAAATACAGATGCAGCTCAGCCTCCTACACGTGTTGACAGAACAAAAGCCCCCGTTCCGTTGCAGGCACAATGCAGGGCGCAACTCAACATGCTGATTAAAAGACTTTCATATCTAAATCATGCCGACAACGCTTTGACGTTTTCTTTTTGCTTTTTTTCGTTTTTTCTGCTAGAATGCTACTTTAAATAATGATACATATATCTATTTTGTTTCATCCAAGATACCCATAGAGGGATAGTTTTGTCTAAAGTAGAAAAAAAAATTCTGAATGAAGGAACGAGAAGTTTAATTCGCTATAATCCGCGACAACACGAAAATCTATGTGTTACAGTGATATTTTTTTTTGTTTTTGTTATAGTATAGTACATTATATATAGTACCTACTTACTGCAGTCAGTAAAAGACTGCGGTAAATTTAATCTATCTTCTTAATTGAGGTGATAGAAAAAGATAACGATGCAACTCAGCCATCCCTTACACATATTTTATGGAATCGAATAGCTCCTCGTGCCGTTGTAGACACAACACAGGAAGCAAGTCAACACGATGATTAAAAAACTTTCAAAAATCATGCTTTGGCATTTTCTTTTAGCTTTTTGTTGTTTTTTGATTTTTTTTGGAAAAAAATGTGGCTAATTCTGTTATACACTATTTCTGAATTAAACTGAAAATGACAGCTCTAATTACTTTGACGTCCCTTTCCAGAGTGTGTAATGTGAAGGAATAACAATATTTTTGGAACATGTCGAACTCTATTGCTAGGTGTATAGGTCTAGACTCTAGACTCTAGAAGATTAGCCACTGGCAAAACAGGCCAACTTATAAATACTCGTATATCTTAAACTATTGTAGAATACTCATTGAAATACCTACGGAAATACATTTTTCAGCTAATGTTGTTGATAAGCCTTGCATATTGAATCAGGTATCCATTCCATACTATACTAATATTATAAATGCGAAAGTGTGTTTGTTTGTCCTTCAATCACGCTGCAACAGAGTAACGGATCCACGTGTTTTGTATGGGTATAGTTGAGAACTTGGAGAGTGACATAGGCTACTTTTTCTGCCAGTAAATTAAGGAGATTCCGTAGGAATTGAAAAAACTTATTCCACTCGGTTATAAGTCACCAGTCGTAACCAGTCGCGTCTACCAGCGATTTACCAACAGCAGTGTAGCCTACACTTTAATCAATTTTTTTTAAACTTTTCTTACACTTAAATTAAGGGCATTCATTATTATTCATTCATTATTATTTACTGTTAATTAGAAATTGTTATTTAAAAAAAAATGCAGCAAAAATCTCTATGTTAAAATACCGAGCGACAATTAGCTTCTGTAAATCTTTCTTTGTTAATGCGGCATAGGTACCCACGATACAGGATTACCTAGTGTGGGTACGTACCATTGGATATAAGGAAAAATTGTTATAAGTTGTTTTTGGAAAATAAACATGTTCATTTTCATTTTCATTTTCAATTGTTCCGTACCTAGTTTGTGCTTCGTTATAAAGCGAGTTTGCATAAATTATAACGCTCGGTGACTGGTACATATTTCATGAACCCGACACAAAGTTATGCTCGTATTTTACCGGCTTATACCATGATTAGGAGGGTATACGATACACCTACCTCTAGGTTGAAGTGATAGTTTATGTGGTTTAGACGTCGGGTAATCGGGTGGTCGGGAGTTTGATTCTTGGGCACGCTTTTGAACATTTCGGGGCTATGCGCGTTTTAGGCATTTTAGGAAAGATTTCATTGGTTAATATTGATTTGCTTGATTGGTCTGCAAGTCACAGTGTCCTGGCTTACCCCTTATCCAGAGAAGACGGGCGCTGTACGAGATATATAAATCATGTGTTAAGCGTCTGCGTAGGCAGTAAAGTGATGGTTTTGTTCCTATTAGTTGTTCTGATTATGTCCAATATTGAACAAAACCTCTTTAGTACCTAAATATAGATTATTAAAAAAAAAATTCAATGCTCATTCAGTAAGAAAAAACTACTTTTGCTCACTTTTTGGGTTAGTGAGGTGAATATAACTCTTTCTTTGGTGCGAAAGTGTTTCTGTCTGTCTATCTGTCTGTCTGCTACGCTTTCACGGCCCATCTGTTCAACCGATTTCGATGAAATGTGGTATAGGGATAGTTTGTATCCCGGGGAAGGACATAGGCTTCTATCCCGGAAACTTAAAGAGTTCGGGAATAAAAAAAACCTTAATCCACGCGGATGAAGTCGCGGGCGTCATCTAGTTTATCATAATTTTGACCTCTCTCATTTTAATTCTCAGAATGAGAAGGCCATAGTCTACCATGCTGGCCAAATGCAGCCTGGCAGGCTTCACACACTTTTGTGAATAATTTAATCAAAACTTACTTACTACACTACAAGTTAGCCCTTGACTGCGATTTTCCACCAGACCAGACTAGAGAAAATTCAGAAATTATAAATTGCCAAATTGACCCTGCTGGGGATTGAACCCGGGACTTCTCATAAGATCACTACGCTCAGCACTGCGCCAGGGAGGTCGTCAAATTATTTGCGTGTATGGCATCATTTACGGTGACACGGGAATTACTACGTGACTCACCATAATATATACGTGTTAAGTAATTAGTATAGACTAGAAGTTAGGTTGGTACAATGATTATAGGCAAGTGTACTTTTATGGAGTCAACATGCTATTCAATTAGGACCTTCGACGCAGTGGTGAATGCTGAACTGTCTTATAAGCAGAAGGTCCCGGGTTCAATCCTCGGCAGGGTCAATTTGGGAATTTATAATTTCTGAATTTTCTCTGGTCTCGTCTCGTAGAATGCTTCGGCTGTGGCTATAAGTTACCATCCCTGAATGCACACTTAAGATGACTTAAGTTATGATTGACTTCGACTGCACACGAACGAACATAGCCGAACGGAATTATTGAAATAGTGCATCACTGTCACCCTTTTTTTGTCACCCTAAAGGCCTAATAAAGTCGTCATACTAATATTACAAATGTTTTCAGGGTTCATGGATGTATGTATGTATGTATGTATGTATGTATGTGAGTTTGTATATTCCACCATTACTTCTATACGCCTGAACCGATTTTGATAAATGATGGTATCGTTAGAATCCCTAGCTTATTTAGGATGACATAGGCTAGTAAAATTTAAAAAAAAAATGATGGGGTGACCATGGTCCCGCATTAAAGACTAAAGTTGAAAAAAAATATTCGAAAATAAGATTAACTATATAATAATCATCTAGAAAATGATGAGTAGATCCCAAAAATATATAACACCATAGTTCAATATCCAGTGATTCACAAAAAAATATAATTTACTAAAAATGTGAATAAGATTCAATACGGGTTACGGCAGAGCAGTCGTATTTTTTAATATTATAATTTTAATTATATTCACTTGTTGCATGGGTATAATTAAGGACCCGGAGAGTGACATAGGCAATTTTTATCTCGGAAAATTGAGAAGTTCCGGTGGGAATCAAAAAGCTCATTCCACGCGGACGAAGTCGCGGGCATCGGCTAGTCAAGTCATATTTCCAATTTCATAAAGAGCATTGCAGTTTCGGCCTTGAGAGTTGAGAGCAGTGCACGGCGCCCGGGCGTATAATCACGTTACTTGTAGATGCAGCGAGATAATGTGTAATGCGACCCTGACATACTTCAGACGTCTTGCAGCGGAGGAGGAAGGTACCTACTCTGTGAGGAAGGCATCTGGGGGTGCATTTCCATCAGAGATATATGCTACGTTGCTTACATAATATAATAATAAATTAATTTGTTTGCTTGAATTAATATCGGTTATATTAAGTAAAGATAGTAGGTTTAATATAATAATGGTATAGTAGGTATATTCGTCGTCGTCGTCGTCAACCGAAGGACGTCCACTGCTGGACATAGGTCTCTTGTAGGGTCCTCAACAAGCCACGGTCTTGCGCCGCCGCCATCCAGCGACTCCCTGCGACTCTCTTGATGTCGTCCGTCCACCGCGTGGGGGGTCTGCCGACGCTACGCCTTCCAGTGCGGGGTCGCCATTCCACTTTGGGACCCCAACGTTGAGTTTCCCTACGTGATCAAATCAGAAATGAAGAGACCTGTAGGAGAACCAGAGTCACCGATATAGCCCGAAGAGTTTCGAAGCTGAAGTGGCAATGGGCGGGGCACATAGTTCGGAGTATGGTGTAATAATATTAATAGGTTACAATCATATATAAAGATACCAAACATGTTTTGCCATAATATGGGCGTGCAAATATTAAGCTACGGATGTACTGTGTCAAACCCACCGATAGGAACGCTATACTATCAATATCACTTATTATTATAAAACAAATCTGTCTGTCTGAACGCGATACTACCGAACCGATTTTCATACGGTTTCCACCAATGGACGGAGTGATTCAAGAGAGAGGTTTATGTGTATAACAAGCTGATACCCGCGACATCGTCCACGTGGATTGAAGGTTTTGGTTCCCGCGGGAACCTTTTAATTTTCTAGGATAAAAAGTAACCTATGTGTTATTCCAGACTATGAAACGGATGACATTTGGCGCAGAGATAGATTATCTCTGCGCCAAATGTCATCCGTTCAGCCGCAAACATCCATCTATAAACTTTCGCATTTATAATGTTCTCTCTGGTAGATAAAATGTACATAATAATAATATAAGTATAAGCTATCGCCGTCTGAATAGATAAAATCTTGCCCTCTTCAACGTCTCACCGTAACGAGATACCGGTCGAATACCTAACAAAATCAGTTCGGGTTGAACGCCTCACGCCTGATATTCGATAATCCTCAACTCCAGGAAAGTAAAGCTTCAGTAAAGCAAACGTCGGAAAGGCTTTGCGGATCAACTTGCGATCACGGATCTAGATTCTAGACGGATTGCGAAGCCTTAAAGCTAGCTTAGGTTTAGGTTCACAGTGGAATATATCTAGAAAATCTCCGATGTTTCTACTTAATTTCTTGCCTACTTATAAAAAAATGTAACTGGACGATTCTTGAAAATTGTAATTGCCTTTATTATCGAATAGTATATTTATCATTATATAAGTCTCCCATTTTGCGGGTTCGGGGCTAAAATTAAGCTCTTAATTCAATTCAATTAATTAAAGTCTTAATTTAATTCAAACGTGCTTTATTCAAGTAAACTTTTGCTGCTTTTGAATAGTCGGGTGAATCTACCACTGGTTCGGAATGGTATTCCTACCGAGAACTTAATTATCGGAGAGTGTGTTTTCTTTTAAAGCAATTAAATGTCACTAGCATTTTACCTCCTTGCTTTTATAGTCTACCGGTGATAGATATCGTTTATACATCTGCGTGACGGCACAGAGGTTTCCATAATATTTTTAAGGCATGTGTGAAATGGAAAACTTGTGTCTGTGTGAAACTCTGGAATGTGAAAATAACCAGAAAAGACAGCGTTAAATTTATTTAATTACAAGCTTCTGGAAGAAGAAATTTTTTCAATTGGACCTCCAATGTCACTCATCGTGTTGTCGACTGAAGTCTGCGTATCTTACCTAGCACATTCAATAATTGTTTCCATTGCATCACCACATGTCCCTCAATGCAATATTCTTTTTTTTAATGTTTGGAATTTATATAAGTATTACAATGAAAAGAAATATAATGTGCTTGAAACCTACTTGTGCTAGATAGCAATAATATGGTTCAGATAGCCTGTACATTTTTGAATATATTTTGTATTGTAATATGTATTATTTTGTAAAAATATATATGTAATATTTATATGTAATATTTTGTAAAAATATGATATAGAAACCAAAGCATCATTAAACTTTTTGATTTAACTTTTGGCCCATATCTCATACAGTAAATCGAAAAGTCCTAATACTCACTAATCAACCAGATTCCTAGATTCCCATTCGAAACCTTCCTTTGATGATTGTGTTAACTTTTTTGATGATTTTGTTAAGTTATTGAGGTAACCCAATTTGATTTATTCTGCTTATTTTCTTAGCTATAATTGTTGTTTTATGTCTTACACAGTGTAAAACCGACTGTAGTTTTTGTGGCACTGTTTCTAACACAATTTAATGTCAATTTTATAAGATTACAATTAAAATTAATATAGAAAGGCCAGTGGGATCTCTTGCCAAACGACTGTGCTCGGCGGATTCGTTGCCAACGCCATAAACTATAGAAGTATAATAGATCCATGCCCCATTGTAATATTTCAAACTTGCCTTTACACAAGTTTAAGAAATCTATTAAAAGTTTGCTCCTGTAAAAAGCTCATTATACTGTTGAAGATTATGTAAATGATAAAAGAAGATGGATTTGACTCGCTCCAGCAATGTTTAGGACTGTGGTTACTTATGTATATCTACACATCGGTGTATTTGTAAATGAATTATTTAAAAGAAGAAGAGCAACCACCTATTTTTTTGCTGGTTCTTCTCGGTGGTAGATTCACACGGCGGCGATTCAAAAGCACTTGTCCAAAGTCTACTTGACTAAAAAAGATTTGAGTTTTATTTTTATTTAGAAAGAGCTGTGTATTGGTTAGAACGCGTTTCTTGATACTTTCTTAGAAAGTAAGTTCTATCTTAGTCTTTCTTTCTTCTTTCTTTCTTTCTATAAATATGCCTTTACTGTTCTACTAACATTCTCATCTTGTATAGTCTTATAGGTTACCAGGTTTTAGTCTAGTTGACTGCAATTTTCCCTGGGTAGTAAATAATGATGCACTCTAAAATGGAAGCAGGCTAACCTGGTAGGAGTATGGCAGTCAAATTAAACCAATGCCCTAGTCTTTGCCGGATGGGTGGTAACTAGCCACGACTGAAGCCAGGTTAAAGGAAAATTCAGAAATTTTAAATTTCCAAATTTACTCTGCCGGGGTTCGAACCTGACACCCTCCTACTTGACATTACTCACCACTGCGCCAGGGGGTCGTCAAAATTTTTGCTCTTCTCTTCTTGAAATAATTCTTGCTATTAATATAGCTTTGTAGTTTTTAATATAGCTATATTTTTTTAAATCGGTTACGATAGCCTCCAATACAATCGTTTCCTTTACAAGTTTCAAGTCATCGTAGCGCGCTACGGCGTAGCTCGTAGCCCGTAGCTTGTAGCTTTGAGGAAATTACACAGCGCTACGTCACGTCCGGCGGTAATTTCCGACTGCATGTTACAACTATATTGGTTTTATAAAATAGATATATACCTAATACCACTGGGGTAGATTTTTACGTCCTACGTGAAATAGAAATAAATCATTTCATTTCCATTTTTCATTGATTGCTAGATATGTGCATCACGGCAAGAGCAGCTAGTCTGCGCGAACCGTTTCTATATTTTACAGTATTACATATTATAAACACCCGGAAGTGGATTTGATTTAAAAAATAAAACAGTTAAGTCAGCCAGTCTTTTAATTACACAATTTAAAAAAATCACACAAAGTTCAACCAAAAAGGAAAAATACAACAAACATGACTTTAATATTTACACAAATTAAGATTTCAGATTAACACAAACACAAGTTTGCTAATAACGATGTTAATACTTAAGAAATTTACAAAAACCGGCCAACAATTAGACAATAATAGTGTTAACACTTCAAGAAGTTACGAGAGAATGACACGTGCGCCCATAAATCGCGCGCTTTTATACATCAACGACAGCTGTTGGACAATCGGTTTTTATTTAGCAGCTAGTGGGTAGTTCTACAATACAGTTTACAGTATTAGTATGGTGCCACGTTTCGCTTTTGCAGCTCGGAGCCGTTTATTCAAAACGTCGTCCTTGTTATGCTAATGGCTGTACCCGAGCGACTGGAACTCCAATAAAACTAGTTAGTTGCACTTGTAGTTACAAGTTTCAAATATGTAAATTGGATGAATATAAAATCGACGCCGCTCTCGTACCTGGAGCGAGGGGCTAGCGAAATAAAGCACTGAATAGAGAACTTTTAGATTTGCCGTTACACAAATACAAAAAAATTGTAGAAGAAAATTTGTTGAGTCGAAGCTATTATACAAATGACGAATTTTTTATTCACTAAGTTGTATGGAAGCAATGGTATGAACTTTGCGCACAGCCACGTACAGCGCCCCTTAGGATAGCATAATTACTTGTAAGTATTAGTCATATAATATTATACAGTAGTGTACTACTGTATATTTGACCGAGCGAAGCGAAGGTCTCTGAGTCTACTTGGGTGAATTGGCACTTGTCCGTCCGTCCGTCCGTCCGTCCGTCCGTCCGTCCGTCCGTCTGTCAGAGCATTATAACTTCTGAATTACTGAACGCAATTACTTCAGCTTTAAATATAATATGTAAACCAATGGCCTCCCGCCGAATATGGCTTAAAAAATAATAAAAATCTTTATTTCAGGAGGGCTCTCATAGAAGCGAATGCGAAGTAAAATATTTTTTATAAAGTTACATAGGGTTGCGGTATATCATTTTAAAGATAATTAGGAATAGAGTCGGAAAATATTTTTTTTTTAATTTTTCCCCCAAAATTGACGAAATGGGGGGCTTTCAAAGTGGTGATTTTCTAACGTCCAAAGATGACCTCAGAACTCTAAATTTTCTGAAAGGATGAGCCTGAAACTTGATCAATTATTTCAATTATATCCTGTACTTGAACAACAAATACTAAACGAAATTATATTTAATTTTACTTGTTTTTCTGTCGCCGTAGCTCTCTCTGGACGGTTAACTTTTATTTTCTTTAAATATACTCGTAGGGCGGATTCTTTCCACTATCTCTTTGTTTTTGGATGTTTGTAGAACTTTGAAGTTAAATAAGGCAGCCGTCTCTCTACTATCACTGATTCGCTGTGCCCCACCGGGTTTCCAATATTCAAATCAAATCAAATCATTTATTTGCCCAGATGCGTAAGTACATTGGTGTTACATTGGCACTATGCTATGAACTACAATCTGCCATGTATTGGCATGCAAAAATTATCTAAGAATAATAAATACTTATTCTTATTTAAATCTTATAATCAATTATATTATAATATATTTAATTATTCTATACAATATTTATATCAAATTATTTTATTAAAATTTATTGTATTGTATTTAAACTGTCACTCTTATTAATGTTATATCGTTTATTACTTAACTTATTATTACTTAAAAAATATTGCCATACGAACTATAAAATTATATTCTATTGATATTATGTATATTACTTAAAAGAATAAATGCATTGGAATGCAAAATAATATGTATTGTAGTAGCGAGTAAACTAATGTTAGTCTTCTAATTAGGAAATTCAGAGATCGATTTCCGGCGAGGTCAATTTTCTAAATTAGCATAAAGTTTTGGCTCACTGTTCTCTTACTATTCTAGCCTGAAGAGATATAACCTGACATTACCAGATAGTGTTTTGCTGCAAGATCGACGGCATAACGTGTTTTAGGAGGCACGGAACACCGCCAATTTAATATTTCCGCTCTATAATATTATAGTAGTGCACTTACCTAATAGTACCACAGAAGAGGTAATAGTGTACCCAGACAGTACAGTACTTTTTTACAGAAAAAGCCAGTGTATTTTTTTGAGTATTAATTTATTAGCTCAACCTGGGAATCGAACCTCGATCCCCATCTCATCCCATCGATCGAACCTGGGGACCTCGGCTTCAGCAGTTGAACATGCTAATCACTGAACAAAGGAGGCATTTCCAGTAAAAACATAGGGTTAGGAAATTCTATTTGTTGGTAAGTATTATAGCAGGAAACCAACATAACCACGCAAAGTAATGGAAAAGCACCAAAAATATGAATGTAATTGGAGCGACGACGAGTAATAACTGAATGCGGTTACCCGCCTGTGGGTGGGGGGTAGGGGGTGGATAGAGGGGGGTAGTAATTGGTTTAATGTTGTCTTTAATCCCCCAGCCGCACTTACGTATATTAAACGTCAACCGAAATGACCCGCATCCGACATATTATTTCCATTTTGTGGATAATAATTACACGTGTAGATATGCTACTTGAAATAAATTATAAACGGCGTCCGTGTCTCTTAATCGGGATGATGACGACTCAATAAAACAGCAACTCGTTATCAAACTTAAAAAAAACGTGATTCTAGTATGGAAGTTTGTATGAAATATTCCACCAAATTTCAATGCACTTTTTATCGGCCTGTTCCACTAGTCCCTACCAACGTATCCCCCCTGAGGGGTAAGAGTGGAATTTAAAAGTTTAAAATGGATATCAAACTTAAAAGTAAGTTGGGTCTTCCAAAAGACGACCTCCGTGGCGCAGTGTGTAGCGCTGTTGCCTTAACGTGCGGTGGTCTCGGGTTCGATCTTCGAACGATCTTCGAGTGGTAGATTCACTTGACGATTCAAAAGTACTTGTAAAAGTTTATTTGAATAAAAAATATTTGATTGATTGATTGATTGATTGATCCCCGGCAGGGTCAATTTAGGAATTTATAATTTCTGAATTTTCCCTGGTCTGGCCTGGTGGGAGGCTTCGGCCGTGGCTAGTTACCACCCTACTGGCAAAGACGTGCCGCCAAGCGATTTAGCGTTCCGGTACGATGCCGTGTAGAAACCGAAGGGGTGTGGGTTTGATATAACTGATGTGAATTTAAGGTTTTCTTTTGGAAGACCCGCTATTTAATAAACGTAAGATAAAAAATTATTTATTTTTGACATAGGTATCATCCATAATTGGTTTAGGAGGACCTCTGAAAGAGGCGCATTACTCTTGTAATTCTTGTACTATTGTTGTTGTCAGTTGCTTTTGTAATGTTTTATGTTTTCAAAAGAGCAACCGCCGAGTTCCTTGCTATTATTTTCGGTAGAAATGGCATTCCGAATTAAGCAGTGGACTGTTGTACATTTATTCATAATTCATAATTTTTATTTTGCCAAATTTGACTTGACAAACTTGACAACTAGCAGATGCCCGCAACTTCGTCCACGTGAAATAAGTTTTTTGAATTCCCACGGGAACTCCCAAATTTTTCGGGTTAGTAGCTATGACACTCACAAATAATGTGGCTTTCTATTGGTACCAGAATTTTCAAAATCGGTTCAGTAGATCCAGAGATTACCCCCTATAACGTCACAAACTCACAAACTAATATTAGTACAGAATGATTCAAGAGCGCTTCTAAAAGTTTATTTTGAATAAAAAACATTTGAATTTTGTGTCAAACAAATATGAGAAACAGTCCAACTCTTCAAAAGTACTTAACAGCAAATAATGGTTGTTGTCTGAATGCGATCTTTAATTTATTTTTCTAAAATATCATTTACACTGACTTATCGAACAGACTCTATAGCTTTCCAACGTTTCTGTTACCTTTTTTCAGTGATATTATTGCAAGTGGTATTTGGTGTGATTTAACAACATTTCGCTTACGTGACTCGCGTATTTATGCGGACCCTCTTCAATTCAATAAAAGACGTCCGAAGGGATTCCAGTTGTAAAGGCTATTCAAACAATTTAGCTCCATATTTTTATCGGGCTCTAACAGATGTGTGGCTTTAGAGAAATACTAGTAGGTATAGAAAAGAATAGAATAAAAAAGGTTCTATTGAACAGGCTTGAGAAAAGGGCTTTTGGAATCGGCAAGTGAATTTGCCACTTTACCGCATCGATTGGTAGTAATAGCTATTCACATTCCACACATAAATATTTTTGTCTCCAAGATATCTTACTAATAATAATTGAAGTTTAAAATAGCATTAATACAAGCAAGACGTATTAAGAACTAGATGATGCCCATGACTTCGTCCGCTTGGACTACACAAATTTCAAACCCCTATTTTACCCCCTTAGGGGTTGAGTTGATGAATTTTCAGAAATACTTTCTTAGCGGATGTCTACGTCGTCGTAATAGCTATCTGCATGCCAAATTCCAGCCCGATTCGTCCAGTGGTTTGAGTTGTGCGTTGATAGATCAGTCAGTCAGTCAGTCAGTCACCTTTTCCTTTTATATACGAGTATATTACTAAATACTAGCTGATTTGCCCGCGATTTTGACCGCGTGGTTTTTTTTTAAATTCCCGCGGGAACTCCATAATTTTCCGGAATAGCCTATGTCACTCTCCAAGGCCTCAGCTATACCCATGCCAAAAAACACGTCGATCCGTTGCTCCGTTGCGGCGTGATTAAAGGACAAACAAACAAACACACTTTCGCATTTATAATATTCAGTATGCAGTTTGATGTACGAGTAGATACCTTGAAGTCCCTACGTAAGATGATAATAATTCTGAAACAAGTGCGTCAACAGTACTATAATAATACTGCTTTAAGCGATAGTAGTTTGCCCCCTGGACGAGTCAAGAGACGACTGTTGTTGGCTCCAGTTCAGTCAGTTGGTGCCAAATGTTCTCGCTAGTTTTCAGTCCTCGGGCTCGATGAGGACTGGCTTTTTGTGTGCATTGATTTACATTTATCGACGACCACGAGAACGCGGCTTCGTCCGCGTGTATTTAGATTTAGATTTTAAAAGAGCATTCGACAACTTCTAGATTGTCGTCGCCGACTTTCGAAAAACATGCTGACACAACTGACATTGTAACAAATCACTACATATTATAAAACAAAGTCCCCCTGCTGCGTCTATCTGACTGAACGCGATAAAATCATAAACTACCGAACCGATTTTCATACGGTTTTTAACAATGGACGGAATGATTCTAGTGGCACACTTTAGCATTTAAGTATGTAAATTTGTGTGACCGATAAAAACGTAGACCTCTATAACACTTCCCATCACCATACCCCACTCATCTCTGACGTAATATTATTAAAAGGGACCGACTACAATACGAGAAGAGAATAGTATAAGAGCTCGTCAGCCCGAGGGGATCGATAAGGATCAACGTTCGGGTAAGCCAAGAGCCATCCACCGTTTGCAACTTATACGCTACTCTAATTACCCTTTAAATATGGTTCATTTTCCTTTGTTGTAAAGGGAAGGTTCTCGATTAATACGGACATTAAGTCGTTATGGATTGAATGAGTGAACGTGGAGCGATGTCGTCATCAATTATGGAACATCTGAAAGCTATCAAGTTAACTTGTCAAACATTATTTACATTCTATTCTAATACGATACCTAATTTAATTTGTTATTTTTATACTACGGCTGCGAAAAAGATGGACAGAATGTTTTTCCAGTGTACGTATGTGTAAAATAAAACTGATATTGGCTTACGCCTAGAAACTGATTTGACAGATTTTTGTCATTCAAAAAGGTGTTTTTCCCCGGGATAAAATTATTTTATGTATTAAAAATATATTAGCGTTTGCCCGCGACTTCGTCCGGGAATTAGGTTTCAAAAATCTGTGAAAACATGCATTTCTTCATTCTTCGATGAAAGCACAAATACCAAGTTTCATGGATATAACTCGAACCGCCTATTTAACTATCTTGGGAATGGAATTTCAAAAATTCTTTAGTACACATTTAGGAATCTAGGATGCTCAAGGAATATTCTCTCAAAGCTTCAAATTTTTACGATCAGCCGTTAGGGCTGTAGTGTATTGCCTGTCCGTCACTCAGGACAAAGCCTTTTATATAGTTATTGAAGTATGGATAGCAAACTCAGCATTCAATAGCCGCTGTTTATAGCAACTACATCCGCGAGAAATAAGTTTTGTCAATTTCCACAGGGACTATTCCGGGATAAAACGTCGCCTATGTCACTCTCTATAGATCCTCAACTGTACCCATGCAAAACATCACGTCGATCCGTAGCTCTGTTGCGACGTGATTAAAGAACAAACCAACAAACAATCACATTTTCACATATATAGTATGATAGACAGTGTCGCAAAAGCCTGCCTACTCGCTATAAACGGCTATGTCAGTACATGTACACTTTGCCGGTGTCGCAATAGCCAGTGCGGTCACTCGCCGCCGCACGTGCCTACACGATAATGGAAACGTGCACGCGCCCCAGAACGCAAGTACTTACTCGTGGCGAGTCCTTTTTTCGTAACTTTTTTTTATCCACTACAAGTTAGTCTTTGACTGCTATATCGATGATGTTTTTACTACACGGCATCCTACCGGAACGCTATATCGCTTGGCACGTTTTTGCCGGTAGGGTGAAATTCGGTAATTATTAATTCCCAAGTTGACCCTGCCGGGAATTGAAAACGGGACCTCCCACGTTAAGACGATAGCGCTCAACACTGAACCAGGGAGGTTCAGTGTTGAGCCTCCAGGGAGGACTGGAGAGAAAACAACATTAATAAGTAATATTGCATGTAAAATCATAATCATTTCAACCCGATGCTGGCTCAATACACTACAGTTACACAGAGCAGGAATCTCCTCTCGAATGAGAAATGCGGTAAGAGTCCAGTCTATTCTATACTAGTAATAAAAGTGCGAAACTTTGGATGGATGGATGTTTGTTATTCAATCACGTCAGAACGGCTGAATGCATCTGGATGAAATTTGACACAGATATAGATTGTAGTCTTGAATAACACACGGGCTACAATCTACTACGAGCTATCCTGGAAAATTAAAGAGCTCAATCCAGTCGGACAAAGTCGCGGGCATCGACTAGTATAATATTATTAGTATATTATTATTATCCTCAATTTCTCGTAGCACTCGTAGCAGTCGCGTAGCGTTCTACAATCACCTACAACGTAGGCACCCACTCTGCTCTTGTAGCGTTCCTGTTGTAGTAATAGGTACTTAGTTTGTAGTAACATTTTTAGGAAAGTTAAGTAACAAAGGGCATGGCAACCCCTGTTGTTTGTAAAAACTGTCTTTACAGTGAATAATGTTTATTATTACTAACTAGATGATGCTCGCGACTTCGTCCGCGTGGATTAAAGGTTTTTGATTCCCGCGGGAACTCTTTAATTTTCCGGGATAAAAAGTAGTCTATGTCCTTCCCCGGGATACACATTATCCCTATACCAAATTTCATCAAAAATGGGTGAACAGACGGACCGTTAAAGCGTAGCAGACAGACACACTTTCGCATTTATAATATTAGTATGGATTTAATTAAAAACAAATTCTTACTTTGTTGTTAAAGCACTGCGAGCTGCTCGTTGACCTAAATAAATAAAATAAAATATTTTTTAAGCAAATAGCTTTAAATTATGACGGGTCGTGAAAGGCCGCCGAGTAGGCAGTACATCTGCATATGAGTCAGCCGGGAAGCCTGCCAAATGCCCACGCTTTACTGCCTCTCACCGCGGCGCCTCTATATCTATATTATATATGTATAGACCTATACAATATAGGCAGTGGCGTGCACAGGTTTTGAAGCTAGGGTAGGCATTCGTTAGTCAGAATACCTATTTAAAAGTTGTTTTGTAGAAAAATGAGCATTGACGTATATCCATTTGGGTAAGCAGTGCTTTAATGCCTCTATGAACTGCACGCCACTGAATATAGGTATAGACCTACATATAGAAATGCCTCATTGGTCCAGTAGTTGGCATGTTAGACTACGGATGGATAATGTCTTGTGTTCATCCCCTGGGTCGGGCCAAAAATAATTAGATATTGGTTACACAGAATACTCAATCGCATTGAGGCTTTCCAACAATTGAATTTCTTAGTGACAAAGTTGTATGGAAGTAATCGACTTTGCGTACAGCGCCCTACACTCTACAGGATAGTGTATAATAACTTACACTATTGGATATTATATATAACTACTTAATTTAATGTGTTTGCTTTTTAAAAAAGATCAACTGCTGAATTTCTTGCTGGCTCTTCTCAGTAGAGTTCTTTTCGAACCGGTGGTAGAGTCAAAACATGACGTAACATGAGGGACTAAATAAATTGAGTATTGAGTATACTGTGTTTTTTTAAATTATAGTAGAGTCATCATCATCATCAACCCATCGCCAGCCCACTGCTGGGCACGATTCTCCTCACAGAATGACAAGGGTTTCGTATATAATATAGTCCACCATTCTAGCAAAGAGTGGATTGACTTCACACATCCTTTATTTAGAATCTAGGTAAATAAAGGGTGCGTAGTCAATCCGTTCTAAATTTTAGAACATTATGAAAAACTCTCAAGCATGTGATATTTTTGCTGAATTGCTGAAAACCAATAAGATACAAGTGCGGACCCGGGGATCGAATCCTTCAACCTCGATTAACAGGTCGAAATCTGTTTACTAGGCTATAACCTCAGCCTACCGCCTGACTAACATTTGATTAGTTTATCTATTAAAAAATTCAACCAGCTTTTTTTTTTACTAAAATTAAATACCGCATGTTAGCTCTACTAAAGCTCACCTAATACCCAGCATTAGCGTTTAGTCTCGCTGACCGAAGGACAAAGGGCCGTTCATGTATTTCCCTGCGAAGGCTCGTTTGTACCAAAGTCTAAGGACATCACTCCGCAGTCCGCATTGTTATTCATCGCGACCTCTTTTGTAGCGTGCCAGAGTCATGCCGCATCTACCCTCTCTTTTAAACCCCCATGAGAACGGAATATGAATGAAAGGGATGGAATTTGAGATGCGTGGAATTCGTGCCATGCGCTCGTAGTAGAATCCTTTTCTATATCTCTGTTACACTTTAAGAAATTATTATAAGTGTGATAGAGATGGAGTATAGCGCAACAGTTGTCGTGTTACGGAGCTATCGATCGTGCAACCACGTGAGGTATAGGTGCCTTTATACTATACAAACATTTTGTACCTCTTTTCGATTTTAGACGTAACCATTGCGGGTTTTCTTTAATAATTATTTTGATAGCTCCTATTTAGCGAGCAATGTAGTGCTTCTATTGGAAGACCTGTGAAGGTTAGGTATAGCCTGTTGCAATAATTGCTCGCTTGCGATAAAATGGTGGAATGAAACAGAATGAACTGCTGACTAAGCTTACTACGACGCAATACGATTAGATAATCAAAGATTAATGGAGTCGCATTTTATTTTGACGGGTTTTATTAACGCCTTTTTGAAATGTTGGATATGACAGCAGGCGTTATTTTGTGGATGTCTATGATGAAAGAGGAACAAGAATATTTGTAGTTGGTTTTCGTCCTTGTCGACTGATACATGACCATTGCTGGACAGGGCTTTTGGTATTTTGTATGCTTATAGGGTTATAGACATAATGCGGTCTTGTGTCGCCTGAATCGCTTAATATTATAATATTAAGCGATTCAGGCCATACCAAAAATGAACCATAACTAGGAAGACTGATTCTTGTACATATGCGCAGTACCTATGTAAACAGTATAAAAACTGACACTATTCATCGGGCCTTTCACTAGATATCACCTCTCAAAGACGTTATAAACTTACATACTATAAATAATTATTAGCAATTATTACGTCGTCACGTTGATTGCTATTAAAAATTATGAAGGCACCTTCATAATTTTCTAGCTATGGTTCATTTTTGGTAACCATAAACCGTCTTTGAGCGGCCATATCTAGTGAAAGGCCCATTTGCATGCGGGCAAACTTTCACTATCAGCCCATCTGTTCAAGGTATTTTGCCAAAATTTGTTGAGTCAGAGATACTAATATTATTATTATTATTACACTTTATTTGACACACCAAAACACAAAAAAAGAAAAATAATAATAAAGGAATACAAATACACAGAAGGAAGTAGAATACCAAAAGGCGGCCTTATCGCTTGGCAGCGATCTCTGCCAGGCATGAACCTTAGGATTAGGAGAAGTAAATTTCGGGCGGTGTATTAATATAAACATAACTACAAACAAATACATACATAAACCATTTACACAAATAACTTATGTTATTTGTGTAACTCATAATAAATAATATAATATGAAAAATAAACTAATATATTATATGTATTATGTTTTTAATACTACTTAACTATACTAAATACGGATGAAAAGTAATCGTCTGTATTATGATAAATAGAAATTAACAGATTTTTTAAATATTTCTAGTGACTTTGATTGTCTATGTATGTACGTATACGTACGTATGTATTATTATCTTGCATCCCGGGAAAGGAAAAAGGCTACCCGGAAAATCAAAGGTTCCTATGGGATTTTTCAGCAACCAAAATCCACTTGAACAAAGTCGCGGGCATCAACTAGTACCATAACGAAATTTCAGTCAATGTAGGTATGTTTCCTCGGCCACACCACCCTCGAAGCAAAATTCATCAACTTTATATTACGTAATTTGTAGAAACGTAAACGTAATTCGCCCGTTCCGTTCCATCAACAAATTAAACAATTTATTCGCAATGGGAGATATAACCGTTGGAAATTGCGCCAACCGAACCTGGCCCTAAATTAGTCCTTTGTAACGTTTAAGGCTTCGACACACGCAGCTCGCGACGGCGACTTCAAGAAAACGCTATAGCGTTTCGAACGCCCTCCGCTTTACGTGTTTCCAGTCACATATACTCGACAGACTGAACTCTTCCTGGGGAAAAATTCCCAGGGAAATTTCACAGCTTATTACGGAAAATCGAAGATTTATCTCTCACTATGCCTGTGTTAAAATCAAATTGATCCAATTGCTCTGTTACAGCGTAATTGAAGGTCAAACCGACAAACAAACACACTTTCGCATTTATGGTCTACCGCTGAGTGACCCTGTACCATCATAATTAAGCTCTTGATTAGCGACCATATCGGATTCGTCTGTCGTTAGAAAGAAGGAAAGAAAAGAAAACACTGTTGGAAACATTTGATCTTCAGGCACTAAGGAATTTAGAACGAGAACACATCCCTTAGTTTTGCCCAGCCCAGCCCAGCCGAGTTAAATACAGCAGGATGTAGGCTTAGGTTTTGTTAGTGCGTAGAATTAAGTTCCTGCCAGTGTTGGTACACTTCATTCTAGTGACGTCCTTGTTAGCGACACAGCCGAGACCAAGGTATGCAAATTGTAACATTTTCAATAATTGTGAAAATTTTATTGATTGTGTAACATATATATCTAGTTTTTGATATAAACAACATTCTGTCAGCGGGTCGGATAAGTTTGTGGGACTATAGCTTGTTGTCGACTACCTTCTGCATTATTTGTAACTTTGTTGATATTTACGTGATAATTAAGTGCGTTTACAGTTTCATAGTAGTTTGGATGATATCCTTAGCATCAAGTACGTCATACGTGACACTTGTCGCCAATTTTGCACGCGTTGTGTGTCGCAGGCCGTACCCGCGGCGAGGGCGCGCCGTCACGCGACCAGGCACGCCATCTACGGGCAAATTATGGAACTTGTGCCTTTTTCCTTTGTTACGATGTGCTGAAAGAAATACTGCTTATTACGGTTATAACTTTTGTTCAGTGCTAGATGCTAGCATTTGAATTATTGCTAATGGCGGGCGATATAAATTCTGTACTTAAATTTTTTAGTATCACGAAATTACATTCTGAGGAATTTACATCCAAGAATTTACGATGTAAAGAATTTAATAAAATAGGATAACCAGAAACAGGAAGCAAATCTCTTTTCATAATATCGTAAATATATTTATACTTCTACCATACCTTTACTACTGTTTTAATCATACTTTTGCGGGTCTAAAGTCAGTCTTCATGCCCTAGGGCCGTAATCTAGTCGATCGAGCGCTCAACTAGTTGACCAACCCCATACTGTTAATATGCACAACAGAGTCTAGGCTCCAGACTGGTCGACCAAACGATCGTACCATTTGACATAAAAGTTTTTAAACCAAGGAGTATGTGTACCTGCATAAACACTGGCAGCATGAAAAGCAAAATGACAAATGGACAAATGTGACTCTATCGAACGTGAACATTCACTTTTAATTTGTCTTTTCTTTTTATTATTTCATAGACCTATGTATCCTACTTACTATGATTTGCAATAAATATCTAGAACCGTTACAGTTTGTTTTACTGTTATGGTAGAAGTATATAGTAGAGTATACACCACCGGGATAAAGCAGTTTTTTTCTTGGGCGCTTGAATCCCTCACTGCACTCAGGACTCAATCTTAATTCCCTCCCTTTGGTCGGGAATTAACTTATAACACCCTCGCTGCGCTCGGGAGTTAAATTTGGAGTCCTTCGTTACGTTCAGGATTCAATGTAGCGCCTGTGACATAAAACAGTGCTTTATCCCCTTGGTGTATAATCTACTATTAGCAATACCTACCTACTAAGGCGCCTTCACGTTTTACGTAGGTAGATACATGTTTACTCTAGAACATCTATAATATTGTTTGTTGATTGTTAGAATGTTTTTTCCTGTCCTAGTGTATTTTCGTTATTACTGCTGAGGAATCCTTTTACTCAAATAACTGTTGAAAAACTGCACTCCGATGTAGTCGGGGTGGGTCAGTTAGTTCTTAAGGTTCCCATATTAGTGATATTAAAGCAGGAAATTAGAATATTTATATATATTTTATTTATTTTATTATCTATTAGAATCATACTAATCCATACTCAATATTACATATGCGAAAGTATCTGTTTGTTTGTCTGGCTGTCTGTTTGGTACGCTTTTCAACCGATTTTAATGAAATTTGGAATAGAGAGATAGGTTTGTCCTTCAACAGAACAAGGAATCGACGTGGTATCATCTAGTTGAGAATTTGGAGAGTGACATAATGACAAATAGTTCCACCAGGGTTATTAAATCTAAATCCACGCGGACGAAGTCGCGGGTATCATTGTATAATATAATACGTATTAAAGGGTTAAACTTCGTTATTAGGAGCATTCGCATCGGGCTAGTGGGTCAAGCACTGCGCACAGTTCTAGAGCTGAATTTTAAACTTATTGTTTTATAAAATTGTAAAGACTTTAAGAGTTTCAAAGTTGGTAGTTTCACTGCGGTAAAACTCGGCCGTGAAACTTTCAGCGCACGCCAAGTGCCAACACATGACGTCAATTCACTTTTACAAATAATAATAAGAACGAAATATATTATTTTTTAATTCTAGTGGCAGGTAGCCGCCTAATTAAATGTATGGCAGTTATCGGTTTCTACACGGCATCGTACCAGTTGTAGACGCATTCGATCTTGAACTACAATTTAAATATGGAATTGATCTAGTGATAAGACAAATTAATATTCTCACAAACTTAACTGACCCAGTGACAGCGTCGCTAGTAGATATGAAAAATATAATTTTAAATTTTAAATCACAAACATTGTAGGTATTGATAACAGATCGCTGGAATGACCATTCTAAGGACTCGACAACAAGATAAGTCTACCGATGTATATTATGTTATAGTCCAAAGTCGATGTGCGGGCTCATCGTGATTGGCCTAGGTAAACCCCAGAAATGGCCAGAGCGCTTGGTCCTAAGCTAAAACTTCGGTATTTGCCGAGTGAGTTTTCAGGCCAATTCTTTTTTAAATAAATTAAACTGACTGCAATTAAATGGAGAAGCGACCTTAAAAATTTTACAAAATTCACAGAGCTATATATATAATTGAGTCCTCCCGATGTGGACATGGCATGCATATTATTAAAAACTTTATAACTATATAATAGCGTAACTTACTTAGGTTTTATTAAAAAAACCAATCGAGAATGGCCCAAATTTCGAATATTAGTATGGATTTTTTGTGAAGGTATTATTTAGGTACCTTGTGATCCAAACATTTTAATTTGAAATATTTGGCTACCCTACTATTAAAATGCCAAAGTGATTGTTTTATCTTCAAAGCAGTGATAGTAAAATAAGATTGATATATAAACTGTAAGCGGTTGTGTTGAAGATCTCTCTATCATAACATTTTATTTTAATTTTAATTTTAATAAAACTCTAAGTTATTTAAAAGTGTTAAATTGAATTATTAGTTTAAAAACAATGAATATCTTCGATTGGATATTTCCTTGGATATTCCCTCTGTTATTGAGGTTATTCTCTGTACAAGTGCGAGTAAATGAGGGTATTTTGGAGGGAGATGTAGCTGTGAACCCATACGGAGGCCCTTTCTTCAGTTTCAAGGGCATCCCGTACGCTGAACCACCTGTCGGAGATCTGAGATTCAAGGTACAATTGAAATGAATGAACTGATGTTATAAATGTGAAAGTATGTCTGTCGGTCTGCTTCATTTTTAGGGCTCATCTGTTCAATAGCATGGGTCGAAAGATTGTTCGTTTGGTACAGAGGTAGATTGCATCCCGGAGAATGACATGAGCTAAAGATATAATTTTAAAAAACAATATATGTATAAGCCGCGGATTAAATCGGTGACATCATCTAGTAGATTAAATTTTAACAACATTGTCACATCGTTGACTGATCTACAGAGAGTGATTATCAAGTTGCTAAAAACGGTATAACTATTTAGGTATATCTAGAGAAGTTTAGAGAAATTCCTATGAATCTTTTATACGCATTCCAAGCGCCAATGACCTGTCACGTGAGTATGATCTGATATTGCAGCTAGACAAAATGAAATGTATAAATTACATTTTTTTTTCTTACCATAAGGTTCCATTACAATATAATGGCATAATTACTTGAATTAAATTTATCTATTCCAGGCACCCCAGCCGAAAACACCCTGGGAAGGAGTTCGTAGTGCCATGAAACATGCCTCAAAATGTTATCAATACGAACTATTCACCAACGCGACTGCGCCATCACTTGGGAGTGAAGATTGCTTGTACCTCAATGTTTACACTCCGAACTTGGTCCCTGTCAACCCTTTACCTGTCATGGTGTGGATACATGGAGGTGGGTATATCAGTGGCAGTGGAGATGATGACGCGTTCGGTCCTCAGTTCCTCTTAAGAAAAGGTGTAATCCTCGTTACCTTAAACTATAGACTGGAGATCTTAGGTTTCCTTTCCCTCGACACAGAAGATATCCCTGGAAACGCTGGTATAAAGGACCAAGTGGCTGCTCTTAGATGGGTTAAAGAAAACATTAGGAAGTTCGGTGGAGACCCTGACAACATTACAATTTTTGGGGAAAGTGCTGGAGGTGCCAGCGTTTCCTTCCATCTTGTTTCACCGATGACGAAAGGTCTTTTCAAAAGAGCTATCATGCAAAGTGGAACCATTACTGGATGGTTACCTCATACGTTTAGAGCAAGGGATAAGGCGATATTACTCGCGAGGGAATTAGGATGCTATTCTAATGATGACAAAGAAATTTACGAATTCTTCAAAGCCCAACCGGTTGAAAATCTTATTAGGAAAGAAATTAGATTATATTACGCTGCATGGGCTAAGGAATCCCCTAATTTCCTGAACTTATTTGCTATAGTATCAGAAACACAGTTTGGTGATAACGAAAGGTATTACTACGGAGATTCTTTTGATCTTGTCCGCAACGGTATACATGAAGGCGTAGAGATTATGAACGGTTATACGTCAGATGAAGGGATATTATATTTTTCTCCTGGAGTCGATGTCAACAGGCTCTTCGATCAAGCTAATGAGTTCTTAGAGTTTTTCGTTCCACATCTCTTCACCCTTCATACTCCTTTGGTTACACAAATGGAAATAGGGAAAAGATTCAAAGAATTTTATTTGAAAAACAATACAGCATCTAAGGATAACGTGGACGATTTGTTAAGATATTTCAATATGGAGCTGTTTACGTATGGAGCGATGACAATGCAGAAAATGGTTGCCAAACGAGGTGAAAATAAGAATTACCTTTACAAGTTTACGTGTAAGTCTGAATTGAACATGTTTTCAACGATGGTGGGATCAGACGGTCTATTCGGTCACAGGCCAGTGACAGCACACGGGGATGACATCGGGTATCTCTTCCCGCTTTCTCCAACAATCGACATGAGCTCGGAAACTTTTAAAATGATTGATCAAGTAACGACACTGTGGACAAATTTCGCAAAATATGGGTAAGAAAATATCAAACTTTTAAGCCTATATTTTAAGGTCGAAATTGTGAGTAATATTTTGCCTTTTTAAGAGCAATCGTGCATAAGCACAGTCACATGCACAATCCATCGATTTTAGGTACTATTAAAAAACATGTGAATAAAAGACTAACTTAAACTAATAATTTCAACGTACAGTTCAAACCACTGGGGTCTCAGAAGAATTTTCCTATCATTCACTTATGAAGAAACCGGGGTGGATCAGCTATTTCTTAATATAATATGTAATAATAATATTATAATATAACCATACAAACTGTTGAATTTAAAAAAAAAATATTTCAGAGATCCCACTCCTGATGATAGTTTGAACACAAAATGGCTTCCATTTACTTTGGAAAATGAAGAGTATTTGGACATAGGACAAGCTCTGGAACCCAAAACATTTCCGGATAAAGAAGAAGTAAATTTCTGGGAAAACATTTTTGAAGAATTTTTACCTCATTATGTTCCTTAATGTTCTGATTAATAAAATTTACCAACTACAACTAAGGACACATTATTTTAGTAAGCGTATGTGAATCGCATAAGGTATCTATAGGTATAGTCCCACAAACTTATCTGACCCGGTGGCCAAAATTGGAACAAATTTTTATACCTGTGTAGTTTTTGTTTATATTTTATTTTTTGTAGATACTAGTGACGCTGTCACCGGGTCAAATAAGTTTGTGGTATCACCACAGATGATCACTGTGACGATCTTGTTTGCTAGGAAAAATCTTATCTATTGAAACCATCGAGTATAGTACGGCCATTTTAAGCGCGGACAAAAGTTCATTGACGCACCTTCACTATGAAACCCTCACGAAACTAACTAACTACGCCAAAACTATAACTGTGTCTTTCGCGCATATGAATAGACGCACTTACGTGGTTGACAGTGCAGGATTTCATAATAAAAGTCGTGACGTCTCACCACCGAAACGTAGGTGTAAGTAACATTTTACGCGTCGTAACATCATGATTCATAATGTACTATAGTAATACTAACGTATGTAAATATATTATGTACTTAGCAGTTCAGTAATCAACGATCAATTAATGTTGCGAATAGTTACACAATTGCTACGTGAACCTTAAGAATTTGTGAATTTTTTTTATTAAAAACATACTGTCTGATATTTGAACAGACACGTGAGGGCCCGATTGGCAGGTCCTCGAAATTTAGCAGGTAAGTGGAGAAGGTCGAATCAAAGTCAAAGCTTGCAGCGGAGTACTAGTAGCGGATTTGAGTTCCTAAAATTGTTTAGGACCCATTCTATATAAGCTAAGCTGCGTTGTAGCACAGAAAACCTACGGTGTGTAAAATCAAATTCAGTAGTAACGAAGATCTGTTTGATTTCTGGAATTTTATTTGTAGTTTTAGAATTAAAGTTAGCTAACGTTAATGACGCCTTAAAGGTCGCGGGTGAATCCCTAACAATTAGCTTAAAATGATTTGATTTTGTGAGAATAATGCGAGTCTTAGATTGCTGCTCACATGTTATCTCGTTGTCACTAATTGGTAGTGAACTTTGGGGCAAATGTTTTAGCTCCCTGATATTATTTAATGATTTTAAGTTAAGCTGATTATTGGAATCGCTTAAGAGATAGTCGTAATGGACTTTGTTTGGCTCACAATGTAATGATTGAGAGGTACTGTTCACGATTGGCGTGACAGCGGATGAAACTCGTGTATTTTTGTTGTTATTAATGCAACAAGAATTCGAAAAGTCGATATCCTGATTAGTGTTTATTATTTCCGATCTCTTATTATCGTAACGCGCACATAACGGTTTCCATGCCTTATTGTAGTTTGATGCACAAACTTCGAGATTACCGATTACTTACGAGATTGGCTGTATGTGTTCGTTATTGTTAATAAAAGAATGGAAAGTCTCGCGAAATTCGAGCCAACGGACAGCTGATCCGTCAAATTGTGACATTTCAACTGCCGGTAATTTCAAGCCGAAGTCCTGCGATACGTCCTGACCTTGTCCGCTAGTCTTATGACCTTGCGTAATTTCAATGCACGGAACATCTTTATTTCGCGACAAAATGTATCGGGCGAGAACTATAGAACTATCTATGTCGTTCTCGATTTCTTCCCTAATATCCAGCTCGTAATCTAACAACTCACTGTTTAAAATTTCGATTCGTATTTGTAAATCACTGAATTCACTCGATAGACGCTCGAATTCACTTAATTTTAACTTCAACTCACCTAATTGTAACGTATTTAACACTGATGGATCATTTAATTTGGCAGTATAGTTTTTAAACTCAGTGACACACCCTTTTACACAATTGCGTTTTATAATTAGTTCTTTGAGCGTAGCCATATTGAAACGTTAGCTGCAAGCGCACAATGAAAGAAACTGGTTTCGAATCGCCCGTAGTGCACGATCTATGCAAAAATATTGCTGTAATGAATTTTTACCTACGAAATATGTGGATTGTCGCCTTGTTTCAGTCGCACGCGCAGTTCTATCGAATGCGTACGCTGATAAATTGCATGAAATATGAAATACGTAACGGATAAGTAGGTAATGGATGACGTGCAAATTTTGAATGTTTGTGATTGATTGTGCAATTGTGGAATGACTATAGGAATAGTGCGTGATGTATGGATGATTATGGAGGAATGGATGTATGAGTTAGGTGATTGTGAAATGGCCTTTGGATGAATGGATGAATGTGGTGTTTTTGAATGTAGGATTGGACACTTATCTGAAATATGGCGGCCTCGCTGATGCCGTCGGTAGTTAAAGTGCTCCCTCTGTCTGAGCCCAATGCTGCGGCACGATTGGCGTCCCGGCGATGGCTTCAGACGATGATTTCCGACGTTGAGCCCGATGCTGCGGTACGATTGGCGTCCCGGCGGTGGCTTCAAACGATTTCTTAATTCTTATGACGTTGCGCCCGATGCTGCGGTACGATTGGCGTCCCGGCGGTGGCTACAGACGTCTTCTTGAGTTGTGCCTGAAGCTGCGGTACGATTAGCGTCCCGGCGATGGCAACAACGGTGACCCACGCTGGATGGCAGTGCTTCTTCCTTCTCAAATGTCCTGTCACGGTCGCCACTATGTCTGATATTTGAACAGACACGTGAGGGCCCGATTGGCAGGTCCTCGAAAGGACATCGACCAGCGCCCATACAAAGTTCGCCTAAGAACCAACAGTCATTAAACATACATTATCGGATTCAAAATAACACATAAAAACTATTGTAATTAGATTTGAACAACGGACACTTCAGAGAATTTATTTATTACCAAAAATATTTTCAATTTTGAGGTTATTTCGACTCAATCTGCTTGAAAATAAATATCATATTTATCCAATTGTAATAGAGCTCTAAACGGTATGTAGAAAAGACAAGTTTTGCCGTAGTTCACCAATAACATTACAGATGGCGTTATAAATATTAATTTATTGTACTTTCAATAGATGGAGTTGCGAGATTCGGAATACTAGCGCACTCAGCGCTTCAAGCTGCTTTTATATTATTTCTGAAGTTACGGAACCAGCGCTCAAGCGGTGGTATTGTTTATTATTTTAACCTGTAAGTTATAAGACGGAAAAGTACGGTAATCAATTTAATACCCCTTTATTTATTTTTTAATTAATTTGAAGTGTCCGTTGAAATGTAATATTTGGAATAAAGGTTAAAAAATAAGCTAAGAATTACTGTATATTTCAAAAGTATGTTGATTCTTAGGCGAATTTGGACAATGTCCTTTAGCAGGTAAGTGGAGAAGGTCGAATCAAAGTCAAAGCTTGCAGCGGAGTAACAGTTATTTTATTTAAAATTCCTTTTTATACACTAGGGATGAACCAAAGACAATACAGATTATGTTCCCTTAAAGCACGGTACACATTTTTGCTCCCGAATATTCTACTTTTATTAGTTCACCAGCTTGGCTGAATTGTTGGCGAAGCGAAACGCAAATATTGGCGTTTACACATACTTACTTCATTATATTACTTCATTTGTTTATTTTTTTCGCCTTTGAATTAAACATAATATAATAATCATATCTATCGACTTTCCAAATCACAGAGTTGCTCAGATTGGAAGCAAAACTAAACCGAATTCTGCTACTAATGACTGAAAAATAGCTTCTGTTTGTGTTTACTAAACTACAACGGCTACGAGTGATTAGTTTCTAAGATCAAAAATTCCGGGCTTTATCTTCAAACATATTAATAAGTACGTAAACGTAGCCCTTGACGGTACCTCAATACATACATAGGTACATTTGGGTCAAATTGCTTATACCTCCTCCTTTTTTAAAAGTTGATTACAAATGAATCAATTACAATACAAGAATAAAAAGATAGACTCCGTACAAGGAGCCGATAGATTATATTATTTTTTACAGAAGACCAAAGTGTTGTTTACCCCTTCATTAGGCGAACGACCTCTCGTTTGTTTGTTTACATTTTGTCCGCGCTTAAAATTGCCGTACTTTAGTTGAAACAAACCATTTTTTGATTGTACATAGATTGTATCTTTTTTTTAAATATATAGGCTCGCGCTTGGCTGCAATCAGAGGTGCGATTGTGTAAGAATTGCCGATCAAATCGTCAAAGTTCGGCTTCCAAACCTATAATAAACCATATCAGCATTCAATTAGAGCTCAATTTCGTGTATCCATTCTCATACGTTTAGGTATGTACGACATCCTAAACCATTGATGTGGAATTTTATGCCCTAAAGGGATGAGAATCAAACCGCATCAAAATCCGTTGCGTAGTTTTAAAGATCTAAGCATAGGTACATAGGGACAGACAGCGGGAAGCGACTATGTTTTATACTACGAGTATGTAGTGATTACCTGTTTACGGTTATGAGGAGATTACATTCACAACACAAGTTACAGCGTATTGTATCAAAAAGCGAGTCAAAGGAATATTTCATGAGAAGCTATGAGATGGCTCGATCACGTCTTCGCATGAATACGTATTGCCGGAATTTAATATTTATCTCGACGCCGGCGTAAACATGTCGTTACTCTTACGTGCTTCTCTTGTTTATAGCGTTAGGGTGGCAACATATTTCATTATTTTCACAATACAACCAGCGGCCCAATTGTCCAAACAAATAATCATTTGACAGCTTAAAACGTATTACTTGAACTGTTTATGGAGTTCATACATGCTTTGATGCAGTATTTGTTGTTCAATTTCAGGATATAACTAAATATTTCTTTTATTTTTTCCTTAAATTGTTGACATGCATCAGGTGACAACCCTAGCAGAATAGGTATACATTTTCAACGCTCTTAGGAAGCTTCCCCTCTGTACGGATATATACTCGTGTGCCTAGGCCCCGTTGTCCTAGATGAGCGACAAACGCAGCAACGCGATGCGACAGTATCAAACAGTAGCTGATCCTTCACGTGGCCTACGTTGTCCTAGTACCTAGGACAACGGGCTACAAGTACAAGCAGTGTAATTACAAAATAACAGCGGAAATCAATACTTTATTTATAAACTAGCTAATGCCCGCGACTTCGTACGCGTGGATCGAGGTTTTGTGGTTCCCGCGGGAACTCTTTAATTTTCCGGGATAAAAAGTAGCCTATGTGTTATTCCAGACTATAATCTATCTCTGTGCCAAATTTCATCCAGATCCGTTCAGCTGTTGGGGCGTGATTGAGTAACAAACATCCATCCATACATCCATACCGACATCCATACATCCAAACTTTCGCATTTATAATATATATAGTAAGATAGTAAGATAGTAAGATAGTAAGATAACATTATTATGGCACTAGTTTAGGCAAATGCTCTCTGAAGTTGTCCTCCCAAAACTCCACATCTTCCTGTTCAGGGCGCGTCCCCGGCACCAGCTCCTCGCCGATGTCCAAATAGTCCTGGTTCTCTATTGTGTAGGGAAGCCACTTGACGCCCAAACTGTCATCAGGAGTAGGGTTACTGGAAGACAAAACAACAAAATATGTAGGTAACTAGCGTTCGCCCGCGACTTCGTCCGCGTGGAATTAGGTTCTTAAAAAAAGAAAATTTTCAAAAATTGTGATAAACACATTGATGTAGAATTTTTTTAGTACCTATACTTCTATTTCAATGGATAAACATAAAATTCTTCATTTTTCACCGAAAGCACAAATACCACGTTTCATGCATATAACTTAAACCGCCTATTATACCACCTTGGAGGTGGAATTTCGAAAATTCCTTCCTTAGTAGGTACACCCCTAGGGCACTCAAGGAATGTCAAATGGTCACCCATTTGTCTGTAAGTCACTCAGGACAGTCTTTTATAGATATTCATGATTAATTTATTGATAATAATATAATGATATAGATTCCTTCTTTTCGGGTTATTAACTGGGAACAAAACGACAGTGAGAGCATATGGATAATGCTGGAAACTAACAATAAACAAATAAAAAAAAGGATTGCGCTTTGTGTGGTTTATATGCCTCCCCCAGTCAAACCGGAGTATCTCAGCAAGTTCTTAGAAAACGTGGACAATGTAACTAACCATGTTGACGATTTAGTAATACTAGGTGATTTTAATTTGGGTTTTATTAAATGGTGCGCTAACGAAAATTGTTCCTATATGACTCCGCGTGATTACAACAATGCTCTCGGACACTCGTTGATTGATTTTATGTCTATTAACAGGCTGTATCAATTTAATTGTAAAGGTAACTGTGACGATAGACATTTAGACTTGGTATTAAGTAATATAACTAACATTACAGTTGCTGAACCTTCTGACCTACTCAGTAAATTAGATTCATACCATCCAAACCTGCTTATAACAATTGACTTCGCACAGGTACCCTCCCTAAACTCTAAAAGTCATATCGAGTACAATTACTATAAAGCAGATTATGATGCTATTGTAAAAGAGATAAAGAATATAGATTGGTTGCAAAAATTCTCTGATTGTGATAATGTCGATGCCATGGTTGATTTATTTTACAATTATATCCGCACTATGATTGAAAAATTTGTTCCTAAACGAAAGTCAAAGTCAGCAAAATACCCTGCTTGGTTCAATTCAAAATTAATTAAATTACTATCAGAAAAAGATAAGCTTCATAGAAAGTTCGGTAAATACAATAATCCCCGGGATTATTTGGAATTTCAAATTATTAGAAATCGCTGCCGTAAGCTCTACGATACTTGTCACAATAATTATGAACATAATGCTGAGTCAAACATTTACAAAAATCCAAGATGTTTCTGGAATTATTTTAAACAAAAAAAGAAAAGTGAGTCATCATTGCCCGCATCAATGAAACTAGATAACATAGTTGTTAATTCCGGTACTGACATCGCTAATCTTTTCGCCAAACACTTTTCCTCAATCTACACTCAAACAGTTAGTCAAAATCAAAATACTAACCTTCACCAAAATTGCAACATGCCGCAGCTATCCAAGTTAAAATTTCTAGAAGCTGATGTAATAAAGAAAATTAAAACATTAGATGTACATAAGGGGGCAGGTCCTGATGGTCTCCCGCCCATTTTTGTAAAACGTTGCGGTACAGTAATTGCTTTCCCTCTGACATTGATCTTCAATCGTTCCCTTGAAGAAGGTGTCTTCCCTGAAGAGTGGAAAAAGGCTCGCATCGTACCAGTCTTCAAAAAAGGTGATAGAATGGAAGTTAAGAACTACCGTCCTATATCAATTCTCTCATGTTTTTCAAAACTTTTTGAAAGTCTTATACAGCCAATACTTGCCAAACACTTGGACAATATCCTAAAAAGTACTCAACATGGTTTCAGAAGCGGGTTATCAGTGCAGACTAATTTGTCAAATTTTACTTCGGATCTTCTGGTGGAGGTAGATAAAGGGCAGCAGATCGATGCTATCTATACCGACTTTAGTAGCGCATTTGATAAAGTCGACCACCAAATCCTGACAAATAAGCTCTCTCAATACGGTATCGGTTCCTCCATAAATAAATGGTTTCATTCTTATCTAAGCCAGAGACCTCAGATAGTTTCCATTAATGGATATGAATCTGAGAGATACATTGCTCGTTCTGGAGTGCCACAGGGATCCCACTTAGGGCCTTTATTGTTTCTTGCTTTCATAAATGATGTCACCGGTGAGATAAAGCATTGCAAGTGCTCACTTTTTGCCGATGACTTAAAAATATATAATATTATTAAATCTGATGACGACGCTAAATTATTACAAAATGACCTTGATAGAATCACTAACTGGTGCGACGTCAATAGTATGACTCTTAATGCTAACAAATGTTTTCATGTAAAATTTACTAGAAAGAAAAAACCACTTGTCACTAGATATTCGATTGCTAATGCGGTATTGCAAGAGTTGCCTGAAATCAGGGACTTAGGAGTTACTATTGACACAAAGTTAACTTTTACTTCGCATATAAATAATATTGTTAAAAAAGCTGCACAGTTCGTCGGATTCATCAGACGCAACACAAAAGGATTTACTCATAAGACTAAAGTTATTCTATTTAACGTCTTTGTGAGAAGTTGCCTCGAGTTTGCCAGTACCATCTGGAACCCTACATATTATGTACACTCCCAACGCATTGAAAGCATACAACGCACTTTTACTAGGCATCTTGCATTTCATGCCACTGGTATCTCTCATAGACTACCCTACAATCAAAGATTGGCAAAATTTAAAATGTTGTCTCTTCGAAGCAGGCGGGAATTACTTGACCTGTGTTTTTTGCATAAAATCATCCACTATAAAGTTAGGTGCAGTGAACTACTGGGTCGGATATCTTTATCAGTGCCACGTAAATATCCCCGCCTTCGTAGATCTCACCAAACATTCCATATACCTTTCACTAGAACACGTCTTGCTGACGTGCAAAATATAATGAAATATCTCAAGTTATACCTGGCATCGATATTTTCCACAATTCTTATGGAGTATTTAAAAAAAAACTTACCGATCACTTATCGGTGAGTCCTAATTAACAATATGTAATTTTATATAGGTAACTTAATATTTTCTTGATAGTTTGCATGCGCTAATTTTGTAAATGCTGTGTACACTTTTAATTGATATACATATCAGTGAATGTGTCACTTTCTTATGTTATAATTTGTGTGTTGTATATGTATATTGTAAGTGCACCTATTAAAATAAATAAAATAAATAATGATCTTTTGTAAACTATTTCTACATTACAATTTACTATAATGCCCGCGTGGATTTAGACTTTAAAAAATCCCTTCCCTTCGGATTTTCGGGATGCAACTTATTTCTGTACGGAATTCAGTCAAAATCGGTTTGAGAGATGGGCCGTGAAAGCAAAGCAAAAGCAGATACACAGACAGACACACTTTTGCATATATAAAATAAGTATCGATTAAATAGATTTTCATTTACGTGGGACCAGCAACATTCGTACAAAAAATCAAACAGTCTGTAGTGCGAGCAAAGTCTGTCATCAAGTCATCTCAGAAATTATAGAAGGTCATTGCAGAAATTAGTAAATTAACACAGACAACAAAAATATAATATACCTTAGATAACATAAAATTTTAAAATCTGTAATTTTGCTCACCCATATTTAGCAAAGTTAGTCCACAGCGTAGTCACTTGATCAATCATCTTAAACGTGTTAGAATTCATATGGATGTCCTGACCATTCGGTGATAACGGGAATAGGTAAGGAAGGTCGTCAGCATGTGCCACCACTGGCCTGTGATCAAATAACGAATCTATCCCCGTCAGTCGGGCGAAAAAATTCAGTTCAGACTTACACGTGAACTTGTACAAGTAATTTGCCTCTACAGAAGTTTTGGCGACAATTTTTTGTAATGCTATTATACCGTACACAAAAATTTCCATATTGAAATATTTCAGCATTTCATCCACGGTTTCTTTCGCTGCAATTTTTTCACCTAAATAGAATTCTTTAAATCTTTCACCGATTTCCATTTGAGTAACCAAAGATGTATTCGTTGTATGAGGTTCAGGAACAAAGAATTCTTTGAACTTATTAGCTTGTTCGAAAACATTCCCAACATCGACGCCCGTAGCAAAATACAATATCCCTTCATCTTCTGTGTAACCATTCATTATCTGCACGCCTTCGTGTATGCCATCGCGTAGAACATCATACGGATGCCCGTAGAAGAATCTTTCATTATCACCAAATTGTCTTTCCGAAACGATACCGAAAAATACATTTATAGACTCTTTTACGTGTTGTGTGTAAGTTATAGTGATTCGTTTATTGATTAGATATTCTAACGGTTGAACTTTGAGACAGTCGTAAATTTCTCTATCATCTTTGGAACTACATCCTAATTCTTTAGCAAGAGCCAAGGCTCTATCTCGCGCTTTAAACGTCATTGGCCACCAACAAGTCAGAGCGCCGCTTTGTACTATCGCCCTATTAAATAAACCTTTACTCATCGGTGAAACTAGATGGAAGGAAACGCTTGCACCTCCAGCACTTTCACCAAAAATTGTAATGTTATCAGGATCTCCGCCAAACTTTTGTATGTTTTCTTTAACCCATCTTAGAGCAGCTACTTGGTCTTTCATACCAGCGTTTCCAGGGACATCTTCCGAGTCGAGGGAAAGAAAGCCTAAGACCTCAAGTCTGTAGTTCAATGTGACTAGGATAACTCCTTTCCTCATGAGGTATTCTGGACTTTGCTCGTCGTCATTTCCACTGCCACTAACGAATCCTCCTCCGTGAATCCAAACCATGACCGGTAGTGACTTGATTGGGGCAATATTAGGAGTATACACGTTGAGGTACAAGCAGTCTTCACTTCCTGTTGGCGGCCGAGTTTCGTTGGCGAACATTTCGTATTGGTAACATTTCGGAGCGTGTTCTCTGGCGTTGCGGACTCCTTCCCAAGGCTGTTTGGGCACAGGTGCCTGAAGTATAATCATAAAGTTTCATGCAATTAGTAATTTTTATTATTTTGACATTTTGAAATGTTACAATAAAACGAATAGCTAATCTAATGACTTTCTAATGCTCGTGTGGATTGTGCTAAGAATGCAACATCAAGAGAATTCCAGCAAAGGCTGTTCCTAATATTGTGATTCTTTATGCAAAAGATTAAAACTAGCAATTGAAAGTTGAATTGCATGTTGGACTCGTGTAAACTTTATAATATCAACAACCATCCCATCGCGGGCCCACTACTGAGCGCGGGTCTACTTTCAGAATCAGAAGGGTTAGGCCATGGTCCACCACTCTCAGGCATGCAGGTTTTGTCACGGTGTTTTCCTTCAAACAGTCATATCAAGTGTTATTCAATTTCTTAAAATGCACATAATTCCGGAAAGTCAATCTGTAGATTATAGTCTGGAATAACACATAGGCTACTTTTTATCTATGAAAATTAATGAGTTCCCGCGGGGACTATAAGCAATAAAGGAAGTATTTAGGAAGTCGTTAAAGTATCAAAAATACTACGTTACCTTGAACCTCAAATCCCCCACAGGCGGTTCCGCATAAGGTATGCCCTTGAAGCTGAAGTAGGGGCTCCCGTAGCGGCTCCTCACCACATCCCCCTCTAACACACCCTCTTTGACTGTCACCTGGATTGCAATGAGCCTCGACAGTAGGAAGAACGCCCAGTCGAAGAGGTTCATCGTCGTTAACCATTCACTCACTGCCTACTCGACACTCAGCCTAACCCTTGGACCTACAAAGCTGGACAGAGGTTCCCTTTATAATGTAGGTAAGTATAGTCCCACAAACTTAGCTGTAACGGTGAATGCGTCGCTAGTATCTATTAAAAATAAAAAATAAACAGGCATAAAAATTAGTTTCAATTTTGGCTACTGGGTTAGATAGATAGTTGGTGGGAATATACTTAAAAGGAATAAGACCAGATTTTTACAAATTCAAGGCAATGTTACATAAACATACTATTATCACTAATACAAGCACGCTAGTGATTGCTTCACCTCCTTTAGATCTGATAAAATATTATCGTTTGTATCTCTCATGTCCGCAACATCGATACAAACAGGATGACAGTATCGTAATTCGTATCAAACGCGCAATCTTTATCTCGATGAGTGACGAGTAAAGAGCAGCATTTGTCTACTGATACAAAGGCCAAAGACAAAGTACTAGGACAGAAGAAATATTTTGGCCACCGGGCCAGATAAGTATGTATAACGCTGAACAGATTTTGTAATAGCTACTTCGTAAGATAAATGTGAAGACCATTTGAAATGTCAACTTAGGTAGGTACTCTATCTCTTTTCATCCATATTAAAGAGAGAGAAACAGAGTGTAACGCTTTTTTTGTCAAGAAAGATGTTTCCAGGCCTGGTTCCCACGTTAAATTCAGCCAAAAAGAAAAATATATTCTAATAAAAAGTATTCTCCATCCTTTTAATAAATATACGAACAATGAACTAAGTAGGTATTCTCTACAGAGTACAGTCCATCACATAATCCGCGATAAGAGGCTATCGGTGGAGGACGTCTTGTGTTCCCGAGCAGCTACGAGTATCTAGGGCCCCTCGACGGCGAGGAGAGCGCAACGGGCTTTTGACCCTCGCGCCGCCCTCCGGGACCCACCGCGTGCGTAACTAATGCGTGCTTAACTACTTACTTATACTAGCGAATACAGGTTTATACTGCTTTATTAATAGACGTTTCATTTCAAGGGTTCAGTACCTCAAAAGGAAACAAGCACTAGCTACCTTAACACTGAGGCATTAACAAAACAAAAGGCAAAGTTTAATTACGAATGTATGTAGTACTAGCTGACGCCCGCGACTTCGTACGCGTGGATCGAGGTTTTGTGGTTCCCGCGGGAACTCTTTAATTTTCCGGGATAAAAAGTAGCCTATGTTTTATTCCAGACTATAATCTATATCTGTGCCAAATTTCTTCCAGATCCGTTCAGCTGCTGGGGCCTGATTGAGTAACAAACATCCATACCGACATCCATACATCCAAACTTTCGCATTTATAATATTAATAAGATATTTATATTTAAGACCTTTTGTCTTCGTAACAGCGCGGTGACGGTGTCGGTGTCGGTGACGCGAATCCACAAGTTTACCCCCTACCAAAAAGTGCTCAACGCGGCTAAAGAAGTTTTCACTTCAGAAATAAAGAGTTACCTACATAAAATAACATAGTAATATTATGTTGCCGTTAACGTAACGGACAGCGGCGAGTTACGTAGTTGTGAAGTTAGGTCTCGTAGTGGTAGTTTGCGCGGTAATGGGCTTTGGCGGCAGTTACGAGGGTCCCCGTGAAATGTCACTGCGGTGATAACGCGGCGCCTTTATCGCTCACACGTGACCCCCAACCGTTGCCCTGGGTGAGCGACGAAAGCGACGCAATACGAGTTACGACTCCATAGAAAATGACAAACATATAAATGATACATAGAAAGAAAGAAAGAAAAAGCGTTTATTTGGAACCACAATACAATAATGACAGTGGAAAGGAATGAGACATGATTTATTTATTTCACGTAGGACAACTTGTGTCACTTATGAAACGCTAAGACTCTAACACCGGTTCGGAAAGAGTATTCTACTGAGAAGAGCCGGCACGAAACTCAGCAGTTGCTCTCTTTTCTTAAAACAAGGTTACAATAAGTAGACAATACAACACATACTTGTGTTACAAGCATTACACTGACTTGCGGGTGCGAGGTCGGTTGCTTCCATGCAACTTTGTCATCAATAAAATCATCGATAGTGTAATAACTTCGACTAAACAAATGCTGTTTAACACAGTCTTTAAATTTATGTATACCTACGCGAAATTGTGGCCAAGTCTGTTTAGCAACTAAACTAAGATGACAGGCCTTAATTTAGTGCTATCCCTTTCCGCATGGAGTATTATGAAAGGGATAGCAATATAAATAGAGCTGTAATTTTAGTTTAGTTTAGAGATGGTGTACAGCAGAATTGCCTCGTTGGTAGGCTACATGAAGGTGGCCTCCTTTGACGACCTCCCTGACGCAGTGTTGAGCGCTGTTGTCTTAACGTGTGGAGGTCCCGGGTTCGATCCTCGGCAGGGCCAATTTGAAATTTTTTAATTTCTTATTTTTCCCATGTCTGCCCTGTTGTGCCCTACCAGCTAAGACGTGCCGCCAAGCGATTAGTGTTCCGGAACGATGCCGTGTAAAAACCGATTAGGGGTATATTGGGCTTAATATACCCCTGCCATGCCCCTAACAGGTTAGCCCGCTACCATCTCAGACTGCATCATCACTTACCTTAGGTGAGATTGCAGTCGTAATATGGTGGTGGTTCGAACGTTCCCTGTATCAAATCAAATTATAGTTCAAATCAAACTCACAAAATTAAAGTTATTTGCTATGCGTTATTATTACTTTCATAATAACACGGCATATATATACCTACGTTAGTCTAACGTTACAGTTAATTAAGTTTAAAAGTTGAAACAAGGGCGGGAGTTGTTATTAAAAACGCTAGAGACTCATATATCGCATATTAAATGGGCGTAGCTGTCCTCATATTTAAACAATGTCTAAACTATAGTATAATAAAATAACCGAATTTGGTACCTAGTCCGAGTTAAGCTTTTACGTTTCCTCCGTGCCTAAGAGACCACGTTAGGCCGTCGGTCCCGGTTATTATTACTAACATCTGGTAATAATCGTTAAAAACTTAAGAGTTGAAATAGTACTTTTAGACGAGTCGTTTGAAACCCACCGCATTATTATCCCAAGAAAACCCCTGCCATTATGTTATTAATGCTAAGGGGTTACGACCCTCAGCAATGAGAAATACGATGCAGAGAGAGTATAATAAATCATAGTGGTGATACTCGAGTATAGATTGGTGGTTTAGTTCGTCGGCCGCATATTCGGCTGATCCAAGGTTCGTTCATCGGTCAAGCGCTATTTATTTCTACTTTTCTTCTTCGTTTCTTGTTTGCGTTTAAAGCAATAACACAAACATCGTGAGGAAACTGTATGCCCGTGACATTTTCATTAGTATGTTCTCGACGATGTGTCCTGAGGTCAATCATGTAAGGATCGTCGATGATCACATCGGTAAAGCTCGGCTTGATCGACGATCCTTACATGCTCGCACCTCTGAAGGCTGTCCGCTTGTTTGTTTACGTTTTTCAGCCATTTTTTTAGTCTAGTATGGTACTGGTAGCAGGCTAACCTGTATGGTATGGCAGATATATTCACGCGGACGAAGTCGCGGTCATCACCAAGTCAGTTAAATAAAATTAATCACAAAACAACGTTATGGAAGTTGTAATGAACGTAGGATTGTTTTATTAACTTTGTTCTTCGAGTGAGCAAAGTTTTAATAATTCCATCTTCCGCTCGAATACATTTAGTTATGTACCTAACCTACTTACGGCTTAGGGCTTTATTAATTATACAGAAAGTTTATAACTAAGCTTGCTATGGACGCACTAGATGCCACTAGAAAATTGAGATCATACTTTCATTTATTATCATAGCTTTACTTACTTAATCCATATCCATACTAATTTCATACTAATACATATTATAAATCCAACTAATATTATAACTGCGAAAGTGTGTCTGTCTGACTGTCACGCTTTCACGGCCCATCTGTTCATCCAATTTTGATGAATTTTGGTACAGGGTAGATTGTATTCCGGGGAAGGACATAGGCATAGGCCCGGAAAATTAAAAAGTTCCCGCGGGAATCAAAAATCTTAATTCACGCAGACGAAGTCACGGGAATCATCTAGTAATATTGGAATAAAAATATCTAAGGTACCTATATTGATTAATTCAGGCCAAGCATTTATATGCTCCAAGGTTTTCGAGTACAAAACCATAAATAACTTAACCATTCATGACGTAAATCGGTAAAACGATTTAACGATAGCATAATACCTACATAGATCATTCATACTAATATTATAAATGCGAAAGTGTGTTTGTTTGTTGGCTTATTGATTTGTTGGTTTGTCCTTCAATCACGCCGCAACGGAGCAAAGGATCGACGTTATTTTTTGGCTTGGATATTGTTCAGGACCTGGAGAGTGACATAGGCTACTTTTAATCCCGGAAAATTAAGGAGTTCCCGCGGGAATATAAGACGAAGTCGCGAGCATTAGCTAGTGAAAATATAGATTCGTTAATTCCGCTGAAGCATTAAAATGCTCCAAGGCTTTCGAGTACAAAACCAAAAATAACTTAAACATGAATTCGTGACGTAAATTGGTGAAACGCGATTTAACTATAGAATAAAACATGAATAGAAGCACAATACATAGATATACAATCATACAATGAAACAAAGACATTGTGATCGCCGTGGAAACTCGCAGTTGGTTCGATGCAGCTCGGGCGGGTATTGTAGCGGAGCAATCAATTTATAAAATGCCGACGTCCCATTCGACACAAACTGGCTCGCGCACGGGCGCGATGCATTTGCCTTGCAAATATTATAAGTAGACTCCATTGATATACGAGACCGAAGACACTCGTAGGTACTATATTATAAATGTGAAAGTTTGGATGGATGTATGGATGGATGTTTGTTACTGAATCACGCCAGAACGGCTGAACGGATCTGGATGAAATTTGACACAGAGATAGAATAGCCTTGTACGGGAGCAGGTGATATTAGCTCGACCGTAAAAATAGGATGATCGTCCTTTGAGCGGGTGTCTGACTACTGACTAGTGATCTTTGGAAGTCGTAAGAAGTAGCGTAAGTAATTCAGAGAAAACTTCCAAACCGCGATTTAGGTTCTTCGTGTTCTTCGAGCGCTACTAGTAGTGCCATCTATTGGATTATGTGCGGACTGCGCAGACCGTCACAGTCTGTAATTTAACAAAATAATGTGAATGTGTCTGTTTGTTAGTTTATTGGTTCGTTCTTCAATCATGCAGCAACGGTGTAACGGATCGACGTGATTTTTGACAAGGCTACTTTTTATCTCGGAAAATTCCCCCGGGAACCAAAACTCAATCCACGCGGACTAAGTCGCGGGCATCAGCTATACTATAAATTAAGTATCCCGCTGATATCGCATCTTTCTCAACCGCCGATTTTCTGCGACAGACAAGCCCTGCCCACTGCCACTTAATTTACACATTATCTAGAAACTGGACTGCGGATGACGAGATCCCCCGCTTCGGAAATTATTAAGTATTGAGATTTCTGCCAAGATCGAATCCGCGATTGCGTGTAGGTTAGGTGTATAAACCACTATCACCTCTTCACCGATTGAGTATAACCGTAGTATTATATTAGTATAACTTATTCGGTGGTATCATTAAGAATGATTGGGTCAAAAAGTTGATTCGGTACTAATAAAGCCTGCACTGCTAATATGACAGCTATTCCATTAGTACTGCCGGCTGTTGCCTGTTACCCGCCAGTGCCAATGATGAGGCGTGGCGCGGTAATTTGACTGCCTACAGTCACGCTATCTATGCCTTTCCAGCTGATTTGTACACGTTATTCTCTGGTAGGAGTATGATTTCGTTGCGCAGTGTTGAGCGCTGTTTTCTTAACGTGCGGAGGTCCCGGGTTCGATCCCCGGCAGGGTCAATTTGGGAATTTGTAATTTCTGAATTTTCCCTGGTTTGGCCTGGTGGGAGGCTTCGGCCGTGGCTAGTTACCACCCTACCGGCAAAGACGTGCCGCCAAGCGATTTAGCGTTCCGGTACGATGCCGGAATTCGGTCGGGAGGACATTATAACTGGTACAATTATTACTAGGTAGACTTACGAGTTTATTGAATACTAATCACTGCTTTTTATAAACAAGAAACCATAAAATATGTATTTTTTACTTGTGAAATAAATAAATAAATAATTAGCTACTTATGTATTTTTATGTAATTTGTATTAACAATTATAATTAAGTACTCTTGATATTTACTGAATTGTATGTCTATTTATTTTGTCAAATGTTGATGAAAAAATTATGTCAAGTTTACCAACCGCAAAGTTTTTTAATTGGTGAGTATTTTGTATCAATAGGAAAACTACAGACAGGATTTTTAAAGTAATTTGTTTAGGGGGTTTGAGGTATCAGTTCATTTTGGAAAAGGGGTCTCTTGCCCAAAATAGTTTAGGAATCCCTGCACTAGATGATTGTGAAAGGCTAATTTCAACATTTTAGTAAGATTTGAATTTGAATACGGCATATTGAATTCCGTATGCCTAAGATATTTACACTGTCCTTTCTGTTTCATCTCAACTTACTTACCTGGAAACTACGAATTAACTATCCAATAACATTAAAGCGTAACGACTAGTTAATTGACAGCCGCGTGCATGTTCTTGAGAACATTCAGAAATTATAAATTCCCAATTTGACCCTGCCGGGGAGCTAGCCTGGGAGCGTTCAACGCTGCATCAAACCTAACTCCACACGGACGAAGTCGCGGGTACACCCCATCTTGTTAATTATAGTTTCCGAGCTGCCGTCAACTTGTAAAACGGAGGCAGATAATGTTATTTATTAAACGGTCCAAGTTGAAATTAAACGGCGACCGGGTAAGAAATGCCGCTATTATTGGTACAGAGTACAGACGCTCTGAGGTACGGACTAGAGAGTAGAGACGTTACGTTTAATGTTCTCGATATCGACACTTTGATTTTATCTTTATTGCGCGGATTGAAACGCGTAGCACGTGGTTAAATTATTAGGTCATCCTTTAGATGATCAGCGCCATGCTAATGTTATTATTATAATAATTAAATTCATATCTACTATTGTCGATATGATTAGCTCGTTGGTTTAGGGCTAAGTTTAGGTATTAGGCTGCGGAACATAAAGTCCCTGGTTTTCAAATATTGAATAGAAGCAGGCGTTACTTTGCGGAAGTCCGTGATAATGATTGAACTAGAAGTTTAACTCGCTATAATCCACCACAGTAGACAAATCTATGTAAACAACTTTACAATCGTGCACTGTCGAGTCAACATCTCCTGAAGATGCTCCGGTGTCGGAGAGTGAGAGTGATTTGGAGGATTTGTGTGGTGTGGTGCTGTACCGGTGCGAGTTGCTGGGTGGTGGGTGTCGCATGCTGCAGGTTTAAGAAAGGCGCACTGTAACCACATAGATTTGTCTACTGTGGCGGATTATAGCGAATTAAACGTTAGTTCAATCGTCCCTGGTTTTATTTTTGGGTTGGGCGGAAGATATTTTATGAAAAAACCAGTACACACACCGCACTGAGAGAACATGAAGCCGTTGGTCCTACCTCTTATCTTTCTCCGGTCGTGTAGGATTGCCGTCCTGTCAGCGGAGGCACCTGTGCTTGTGCACTATAATATCTTCTGCGTAAGTAGTTGGCCAGTCTCCTATAAATTTAACCGTTTAGCGCGCCGTAGAGACATACGAGTAGGTACGTAATACGTTACTTCTGAAAGAACATCCAATCCAACAATATCGATATTCCAATGATAACGAGTCACTATGGCCATCCCTATAATTTCTCCAGCTAAGTAAAGGAAAGAGAGTCATAAAATAACGTCAACTTTACGACATCCGTGGCGGGGCGCGGGGCGAGGGGCGCGGGGCGAGGGGCGAGGGTGAACATTTTTCAGTCTTCTACGGACTGCGATACTATCTTCAACGCCCTGTAAAGGTTGTTGCGGACTTTTAGAACTTCATCACCTTCATTGTTGCTTTTAGTATGATCTAGGTAGGTACAAAATACATTCTACGCATATCTACCAAATATAAGTACATACCTACCTACTTATATTTAGTATTTTCATAGGCACCTGTACATAACTAATGTAAGATAGTTTCAGATGGTCAAGTGACATCGTCTAGATTGAAAAGGACAGTATTTCTTATAAAGTACGCTCTACATTGGCAAGAGTGAAAATAGGTACATTGCTTTTATTCGGCACAAGAAATCTTGAATTATTAAATAAAAATATATCTTACTTAATAGTAATAAATGCGGAAGTTTGGATGGATGGATGTATGGATGTTTATTACTCAATTACGCCCCAACGGCTGAACGAATCTGGCTGAAATTTGGCACAGAGATACCTAGATTATAGTCTGGCATAGCACATATAGGCTACTTTTTATCCCGGAAAATTAAAGGGTTCCCGCGGGAACCAAAAAACCTCAAACCACGCAGTCGTACGTCTACCATATTTTTCCAAATAAATATATACATTACTTTAGGAACCAGTGGGAAGTTTTGTCCCGCCGCGCTTGTGTGCGTGGCTCCATATATGACAGGTTAGCCCGCTACCATCTTAGACTGCATCTTAGACTTACCATCAGGTGAAATCGCAGTCAAGGGCTAACTTGTAGTAGGTAGATAAAAAAAAAACTTTCAATCTATGCTTTTCACCGGTCGTGGCGGATACTTGAGTACCTGCTCTTAGCTGATGTCGGTTTATTAACAATACGAACCTAAGACAGGACTTTGAGACCCCTTGCTCAGTTGCGGGCCCGCGACGCGTTAGGGTTGGTGACGACGCGTATCTAAGTCTATATTAATATTAATAATATAAAGAGGTAAAGTTTGTGAGTTTGTGACGTTGCAGGGGGAATCTCTAGATCTACTCAACCAATTTTGAAAATTCTGGTACCAATAGAAAGCCACATTATTTGTGAGTGTCATAGACTATATTATATTGTGACTATACTATATTATATATTGGTAGATTCACTTGACGATTCAAAAGTACTTGTAAAAGTTTATTTGAATAAAAAACATTTGATTTGATTTGATTAACCCGAAAAATTATGGATTTCCCGTGGGAATTTAAAATATTTATCTAGCGACGAAGGGGGCACGGTTTCGCGGGCATCTGCTAGTAGGTATATATAGGACAATGCAGAGCAACTTGCAGCGCTGTTATTTGGTGACCCGAATTGAGCACAAAGGAATATAACAGGCGTTGCTCAAAAGCATTATAAATAATTTGTTTGAGAGTGCACTGTTGTGTCGCAGTGTAGCTAGCATATAGTCGGGCAAGAAATTTGGAAAACATTTCGATTCTGACGGAATCAAAATGTTTTAAACTTTTTTAATGGGTAACGTAAAAACTGGGTTTTGTTATTTCAATTATTTAAAATACGTTTTTTGCTTACCAGTGCCAATATTATTGTACTACAAAAAATAGAGATATTCGAAGGTAAAAGGAAGGAAAAGGAAGGAGGAAAAGCTCCAGTGCAAACACCTAATTGATGTTTGTTACTAAATTACGCCAGAACTGCTGAACGGATTTAGATCTTTGGCACAGAGATAGATTATAGTCTGGAATAACACAAGCTACGTTTTATCCCGGAAAATTAAAGAGTTCCCGCGGAACTAAAAACTTCAATCCACGCGGACGAAGTCGTGGGCATAGCTTATAAATAACAAGCAACCCAGTATACAGGGAAATCACGCACTATAATAATATTAGGTTTCTCTTTTAAAATAGATCATACAGTCCGCCAAACTTATCTGACCCGGTGGCTAAAATCAGAACTAATTTTTATGCCTATTTAGTTTTTGTTTTTATTTAATTTTTCATAGATACTAGCGACGCTGTCACCGGGTTAGATAAGTTTGTCGTAGTTTATCGGATATAGATCCTCTATCCCTACTGTACGGTTGGCGTGCAGCGTCGCCCTGGTGCATCGGGCCAAGGCCGCCGCGTCCCGGCGCCGCGCGGTCAATATTCCGCCCCCGCCCTCCGCCCTCCGCCGCCCGCGCGCCGCCCGCACCCCCGCCCGCCCTGCCACCCGCCCGCCACACCTGCACACCACACCTGGCTGTAGGGGTGACACTTGTCCTCTCACTGTTGACCTGCAGGGCGACCGGCTAAAACTGACACTAACACTTAACACTCTTCCACTGTTGGACAAAATCCAATGACGCAGCAAGAATACCATAAATTCAGCCAATTGATACTGTAAGAATGATTGATGCAGAAGTTACGCGGTCGCCCTGCCGTTGTCCTAGGTGAGCGACAGAAGCGACGCGACGCCATAGAAAATGACAGACGTGTCTACGCGACAAGGTGGACGTAACGTTTTTCTATGGCGCCGCATCGCGTCGCGTCGCTTCTATCGCTCACGTAGGACAACGGGTCAGGGTGTAAGGGGACCGTTACCGAAAACGATTCAGACATGTGATAGTACCGGCGATTACGGATAAGAGTACCACAAAAGAAAACACGAAAAAATTATCTTATTGTGTTTAGGTACGAGTAGTATAGGTAGGATTTCAGCTGCTAGCTCGAGGTAATTTTTAAAGAATACTTCCTGCGCAGTTTGGGCGTCTACGGATATCTGCACAATGCACATTCTCCATCAAAATAGGAGTTGGCTGTGTGAGGATTAAAAAACAATTAGCTGTCAACCATGGTAATTGGTCAACTCCATTGTTGTTGTTTACGAGGGTGGAACTCTTCATAAGATACCCAAGAAGTCAACCCTAGCTGCATATAACTACTCACTGCAGGCTAAGTGAATGGGCGCTTAAGTCTTTGTTGCTAAAGAATGCTTCAAGTTGAACGTTTTTCTCTCGCACCGTCTGCACTTCAAACAGTTGTTGTTGGGGACGACTGCAGCTGCATGCAAATGTGAACATTAAATACGTTTTTGTTCCAAACTACTTTATATAAATATGATGACAGTGCTTCAGAGATTATGAGTTGAGTTTAGTTTTTTTAATGTTGCGGGATTGTCTCGTAGCATGGAGAAAACTGCGGTCTGCGATGGAAAATGAATTTATTTTAGATTAGCTTTTGCCTGCGACTCCGTCCGCATGGAATTAGATGCTTAAAAATCCCATACACATTACCATCACCTGTTGGGGACCCACTTTGGATGTTTTTGAACTTTCAAAACTGTGAACCATCTCTTTATTTTTAAATAAAAAGGGCAAAAACCAAGTTTCATGGATATAACTTGAAAAACGACGGGCTTTCGTGCACACTTTCACTCCGTATTTAACCCCCTTGGGAGTGGAATTTCGAAAAATCCTTCCTTAATACACCTCTAGGCTGCTCAAGGACTCTTTCAAATTTTCATATTTCTACGTTCAGCCGTTTTAGGCAAGTCCAGGACAAAGCCTTTTATAGTTATTGATTGATGAAAGAAACCTTATCTCGCCTTTTTAAGTGTAAGTTAGAGGTAAATACATCTTGTACTTTATCATACTCAAATTATTGTTATAGTGCAACGTTCACATTCACCTCTAATTTAATTGGTTAACATCCGCTATTGGCCAAAATCCATTGTCGCCACGGAAATAGGAATCTGCTTATTTCTATGATTGTGGAAAAAAAAAACATAAATTCAGCCAATCACATAACAATTGAGACTGTAACAATGATTGGTGCAGGTTTTTACTTAATAAGACTGCTTGTGTGAAATTGACCAGAAATTGTCAGTACTAGCAGGTATCTACTAGTCTGGAGTAGGACTCGGAATATTGTGTTAATACACACATATTATGCCAATTTTATTTTATTTAACACAGTAATTTGGCCAATTTGCAATTTGGCCTTGCAGCAGCTTAACTCAAGTGGGAGTGGGCCGGGCCCGGCCATGTGAGCCGTAATATGCCGGATGACTTGTGGGCTAAATCTGCTTCTTTCTAGACCCACCAACGCGACCCAACAAAACTTTTGGAGGCCTGTCATCGGTTTAAAGCAGTATTATTTTAAGCATCGACGCCAGCGTGGTAGGCCGAGACTAGTATGGCGTGATGAGTTAGACAAATTCAAAGTTGAGTGGCCCACAGAGGCACAAAGTAGGGAGATGTGGAAAAATCGGAGCTAGGATTTTACCCAGCCGTGGGACAGTACAGGCAAGATTAGATTATACACGGACAGGTAGGTACAGTCAAGGGCTTCAGTTAGTGGGAAAGTAATAATAATGATAGTAAGTTGCACAATATTGTTACGAGTATATGGGGTGCGAGGGTTACGACTTACGGAGAGTGCATGTAATATTGATCCCAATTCGCAGGACGTGGCCCCGCCGCCCTCCTGCAATACAGGTACGTACTCGTATTTACCTGCCGCGCTACCAGCAGCCCTATTCTCTAACTGTGTACTCAGTGGCTATCAAAAATGAAAATCACTGACATAAATTTTTTATCCAAGGTTTGCTATGAAACAAAAATTAAGTTTTCATAGCAAACCTTCAATGGATAAAAAATATATGTCAGTGGCTTTCACTCTTTGATAGCCACTGAGTTACAGAATAAGGGGGCAGGTAGGTACAGTAGGTATATATAAAAAAAAAAAAGTCTTTATTGACAAAAAGTACAATTATTTAGATACCAATTTTACACAATGAATCCACACACACAATGAATGAATACACACGGTCATCTGCAGCCCTATCTATCAAATGAAATCCAATGACATGTATTTTTTATAAATTGAAATTTCGCTATGAAATAAAAATAAAATACTTATTCATAGCAAAATCCATTGAAGGAATGGATAAAAAGTATTTAGGTAGGTATGTCAGTATTACTTTCAGTAGTTAGTGTTCGAGGATCCACCCAGAGCATTGGTGGATTCTAGTGAATTCAGGAGTGCTATTCGATCCATTGGTGGATTCAAAGAGTGGATCCTAGTGAGGGGGTTTGTGATAGTGATAGCCACTGATGTAATGTGATTATTTGCAGTAGGTACTAGTGGGACCACCAGTGCGTGGTAGCCGGCCTAGTAGGTAAGGAATTTGTTTGTCCGCCCCTTTGAACATAGTAAAATTGTAGTTTTGAGGTAATACAACAGGTGGACGTAGGTTCGATAATTCACTATACCTACTTAAATACTATCACCGCATTGAGTGTTCACCTTCAAAATAATGAGCACACCTGGACCCTTAGTCTAAGTTTCACATCGCAAATTCGATTGATCGTAAACTAGTGTTGGCGTCAAAGTATATTGAACCTTAGTCTATTAATTTAGAGCTCAGTTTCATGTATACACGAAATCGACACAGCCAAAGCTTCAAAAGATACGTTTCGAAATTAAAATCGGTCCATTGAATTTGTTACTAACTTTTGGGTCCCTTTTCCTTTGACGCCCAAGTGATCGTACGATCGATTGCGAGAATCGAATTTGCAATATGAAAACTTAGACTAAGCGTACCTACTGAGCCTGGCCGATACCGATCAATGAAGCAGGCAAAGTGCATGAATCGGCGCATATGCGGCATGCGTGCGGCGCCGGATGAATGACGCACTCGGTCAATGTCGGGTCAGCCTCCTGCAGCCTCCTCGCGCCTCCCGCCGCCTCCCTCCGCCTCTCAACGCCTCTCTCCGCCTCTCAGCGGCCGCTTCCCCCGTCGCCTGTCAAATTGGTTTACCTCCCTTTCAATTTGCTACCTGCAAATTGGCATGATCGACGGTTGAAATACGAATAAATATGTTGTTTATTACTCGATGAGTATTTCTTTTGGAAAAATTCCAGTGTTTACCCAATTTCGTCTCATGTTACGTGATAGGTAGGTACAGTTTTTAACAATTAGTTTTTACGAATTCCAAAAGTAATCCAGGTGTAAACTTAACGTATATTAAATAAAACCGGACCAGTGTGTGATGGACCACGCGCAGTGGTTCATAGAGTTGCCCGTCACAATAAGCGGACATTTTATTTCGGTCAACTCTATTAGGTACCTACTCGTTATCTTGTTGTACTTAGTGATAATTTTCCTTTTAACTTCAATATATAACATACCTACTGTACTGCCCTGACTTTTTCACATGCCTAAAAACAACCGTTTTAGACACAATTAATTCCAACAAAAAATTGCATTATCATATTGATTGAATGAGATAAATGGGTGTAATATTTTGAAGAATCCAACGATACCGCAAATTCCACACCTTATTTTCCTATTAAGTGGTACGCACAATTGGATCAACGTCAAAAAAAATCATTAAATGACATAGGTATATAAACCATAAAAACATATACATATTTCTAAACTTTAACCCATGCCAAATTACAGCTTTCTCACACTAAGAGTCTCTGAGCTAAGCCACGGAGGGACAAACGGACGGACAGACATGGTGAAACTATAATGACTACGCAACCCTAAAAACCGATGGCATGGCATTTCAAAACGAATTGAAATTCAAAACCCTGTGGAACGTAGATGTCGACGACATACTAATATTATAAATGCGAAAGTGTGTCTGCCTGCTACGCTTTCATGTTCCATCTATTCAACCGATTTTGATGAAATTTGGTATAAAGGTAGTTTACATCCCGGGGAAGGACATCAATCCCGCGGGAATCAAAAAACCTGAACCAACGCGACTGCCTCGTTGGTCTAGTAGTTGGCATGTTCGACTGCGGCCGACGGAGTCCCGGGTTCGAAACCCGGGTCGGGCCATATAGTTGGGTATTGGGTTTTTCAGACTGGAAATTCTCAGCAGTAGCCCGGAGTTAGGAAGTTGGCGATGTTTCACCCCCGTGCCCCGGAGAGCACGTTAAGCCGTCGGTCCCGGTTATTATCACTAACATGATAATAGTCGCTAAAGCCCTCCAACCCGCATTGGAGCAGCGTGGTAGGTCGAAGCTCTAATTCGTCCTTCCTCATAGGAGAGATCCTATGAGAAAGGAGGCCTGTGCCCAGCAGTGTGACGTTAATGGGCTGTATGTTTTAACCAACGCGAACGAAGTCGCGGGCATCATCTAGTAATTAATAATTGTTTCCTTCAATTTATTTTGACGATCAGGGAAATAACAATGGACGGTCTTTCACCAAACTTTCACCCTACTCTGAATAACAAACGGTATTGTGTTAACTGTTAAGTTATAAGTCGGAGTTTAATCGCCGCAATACGCTCTCAGCTCGCAAACCGGAGCTATGTGGAGGCTGTATGAATATTATATTGCCCTAAAATATAAGCCTCTTGTTTATAATATAATAGACAGAGAATTTATCAGAATGGAATGGAAAGGCTTTACATTGCTTAAATTTAAACATTTAGTCTAGGCAATAAAGCTAGTCGACCCCGACAATAATTCCTCCTTTACAGTATGATGAAGTATTATGAGTTTGACGTATGTTATAAAATATTATATCTATATATATAAAAATGAAACCCGTTTTCCTTGGTCACGGCATCACGCGTGAATGGCTGGACCGATTTCACTAATTCTTTTTTTGTTGTATTTGTTATTATTAGGAGAAGGTTCTTACGGAAAAAAATATTAAGAAAATCCCTCAGAAATATTGAAAAATATACATTTAATTTTGCATACTAAGGCGGTACGAAGTTCGCCGGGTCAGCTAGTTATCCAATAAAAAATGAAAATGGAAGTCAGGTTTTTTATGCTATATAACTTATTGTTAAAGTTTAGGTTTGATAATAAAATCGGTTTAAATATCGATGTTCTGCATGATTATTTCGTTTGATATTTGATATTTCTGTTTTGAGTGTAAATATAAATATCTACTAGGTATATACCTATATTATTTTCAAAAGAAATCGATAAAGTATTCAGTCATAAATATTAAGTTTTAGGTTTAAATACCTAACTTCCGGATGGGTTTTGTTGTATAAGTTTTGGTTCATACCATACTACAAACCGCCCCGTTGCCTAGACTACCTAAGTAGGATCTTTTAGTAAATCGTTCAACGTTGCCGTCGTTATCAACCGACAGACGTCCACAGCTGGACGTAAGTCTCTTGTCCGCCATCCAGCGGCTTGAGTATCTATTTTTTTTTTGGTTAAACATCGTACTTATAATTTAATTAAATTTAAAGTTGCTAAATAGTTAGCTACCTGGCACACTATTGATTTAGTTAAATTTTTACATTAAATATTGTAAGTACAACATTCTTTGCAAATAAATGATTATTTATTTATGTAGTTTGAAGATTGTGCACTACAGAATAAGCCCCATTTATTGATTGTCCCACTTATTCATTTTAGTGGGGCAGATTTCACTATGAGGTTTTCTCAGACGTAATCTGCCCCACTCACTGGTGGGGGCGCCTCGTTGGGGCAGAGGGGACGAACCCGCCGTAGGCAGCTACGGCGGCGGCATTTTCAGATGCCTCTTCCATGCGAGAATGCAGTCAAATCATTCGCCAGGGAGGTAGACACATACTGTGATGTAATATAGTGTATTACGTGTGGCATTGCGCAATAATCCCATTACAATGCACTGCGAGTGCAGTGCCGCAGTCCGCAGCGGGTGCACGCTTTGGCGCATTTATGCAGAGATCTCATTTGTCAATTATTGTCACACCGGCTCTCAAGCATCGACTACAATAGCTACGAGTATAAAACCTGTCCGGCCCGTCTGTCCCGATTACAGAAAAGCTGCATTATGCGTGACTGGTTGCATTAAATAAGGTATATTTTATTATTTCTGAGCGATAATGGAGTCTGGCTAATATGTATCTGGAGATAATTGAGAACATTATGAAGAATTCTCGGGTGCAGGTTTCCTGACGATTATCTAACTCCGAAAATTAGACTGCCCCAACGGGAAGCCGGTTGTAACCCACAATGAGATATCTCGCGACGAGAGAGAGATTTTGCCGTTGCCAGCTAATTTCTGGTTTACTCTAACATGCACAAAATCTGGTATACCAATTACGAGAAAAAATTGTCTGCATGTAAGGTTTCAGAGAAAAATACCAGAGATAAGAAATTACTTTTATCTTTACTTTTGACGTAACGAAACAAGTCATACGAGTATGTGTAACCTGTAAGCTTCGGTAGACAAATAAAGATAACGGTTAGACATAATTTTACTCGTCGTGTGCATGCTAGAACTATACCGAACAGTTAGGGCTATTATATCATACTAATATTATAAGTGCGAAAGTGTATTTGTTTGTTGGTTTATTGGTTTGTTGGTTTGTCCTTCAATCACGCCGCAGCGGAGTAACGGATCGACGTGATTTTTGGCATAGGTAGGTATAGTTGAGGACCTATAGAGTGACACAGGCTACTTTTTATCCCGGAAAATTAAGGAGTTAAGTTAAGAGGCGAAGTCGCGGGCATCAGCTATTAAATAAATAAAAGAGTAATAACACAGTTTAACGAAATACATCTTACCTAATAGTTATCAAAGCAGGCACCCATTACGTAAACAGTCTCCATCGGTAAATTACAGTTCTAGCGTCACCAGACGCTACGGAATAAACTCGAAGTTTTATTCCTTTTGTGTGTACCTACCCCGTTGGTTTATTTTCGCTCCGGCTTCCAGTGGAAAATGTACTTAATGTAGTTTCAATTTACGTCGATTGGACGGGGATGGGGAATCAATGAGCGTCCTATTTGTTTCTTCTGGAAAGTTTCTTTTAGTAATTAAGTAGGTAGTCTATAAGGGAAATACTTCCCTACAACCATACGGTACATAGCCATACGGGTATGTACTTCAATTTTATTTATAACTCGGAAGTGGTTTGTTTCACGTTGTACTGTAGGTACCTATGTGGTACCTACTAGGTAAGGTAACTTGAGAAAATTAATTAATTAATTAATTAATTAATTAATTAACTTAACTTAATTTGAGAGTATCTCACGACTATGAAATGCAAAAAGCTTGAATTCGACACATAGTTAGCGCCTGAAACGTCTCGGTGGCGAGCGTTTCAAGCGTTTATGAATTCCACTGTTAGACACAGTGGTTTCACACATTCGCGTGTGTCGGATAACTTTAGGTTTTGAGCTATAAGCGAAAAATAAGTCATATAAGTTATGACTCATAACTTAGTGTCTTTATGAAAGGTCGATGACTTTCAGCGATGTGGTAGAGTCACGAAACTTCATAAGTGGCTCAAGTTGTCCTACGTGAATATAAATCATTTCATTTGATTAGCATGATTGCCTCGATGATCCCTGACCTAAAGCCAAAAATTATGCCCCCCTCTATGCACAATGCACATCTCGTTTATTTTCGACTGTCTTTTCTTTTCGTGTTGTTAGAAACGACATTGAGAGATTGTTTTTAAAAAAAGAAACTTTATTACTAACATAAAATACACTTTGAAAAATAAATTATGGAAATGAAATGAAATAGAAATGAATTTTCGGTAGCGAGTCGACCTTTGAGGATCGAGAGTAGACTGCTCGAAATCTGTTCCTCCCTGATGGTCAAGTGTCATATTATATGAGTCAGCACTTGACCATACAATTCAAGCATATAACAGTGTAAAGGAAAAATCTAGCTTTCGTACCTACATAGAAACGACTTAATTATGTAGGTAGGTACCTAAGTACCTAGCTACGTACTACGCGTACTAGTACATAAGTAGGTAGTAGATACCACGTAGATACCTTATATTTCCATACTCAAGTACCTTTAAGGTTCATTCATTGTTCCCGAAAGTTAAGAACACCGCTGCCACTCGAGAATCTCTTTAGTTATTCCACGTCTTTGTGTGGAAAAGCTTAGAAATCTGAAGATAGGTAATGGATCCTCCTTTCCTTGGCTCACAAGATGCCATACTTTTTTGAGGAGTGAAAGTAGACAATAGAACAAAAGAGGAATTTTGTTTAATGAAACGCAACATCGTCAAAACGCACTTACCTATTTACCTAAATCTGTAAAATATCAATGCTGCAAAAGTACCTACAACGTAATTGTATTCAATAATAATGTATTTTTAAAATCTGTGTTAGGGAGAAGACAATATGCGTTTGTCCTGTGATTCGAAACCTGGATCCGCTGAATAATTATTAAACTAAAATATATAAGGCCAGAGTATTTAACTAGCCTTTAAGGACCATTTCGGAGTCAATTCCTTTAATGGGAAAATCAAATACTTTATAAACGACCGAGTATATCCATACCTACTAATATTATAAATGCGAAAGTGTGTCTGTCTATCGGTCTGTCTTTCTGTCTGTCTGTTTGCTAGCCGATTTTGAGATATACTTAGAGGTAGGTTACGTGCCGGGGAAAATGGAAGGAAAATTAAGGAATTCCTGGCGGATTACAAAAAACATAATCCACGCAGACGCAGTAACTTCTATATGCCAAAGGACAAGTTTTGAGATTAAACTACAGTCTAACGTAGTAATAATTGTAACATACTTATTATATGTAGGTATATTCTGTGGCGTAAGTAAGTATAAAATCGTAAGTAAACGTCCCTAAAATCCATACTACTATTATAAATCTCTACGCTTCTACATCTCTAGTCTTCTACGCTTTTACGGACCATCTGTTCAACCGATTTTCATGAAAGTTGATACAGGGATAGGTTGTATCCTGGGGAATGACATAGGCGATACTTTTTATCCCGGAAAATGCAATCCACGCGGGCGAAGTCGCGGGCATCATTTAGTAGGGATAATAATTCAGTAATTTAGCCCGCACTGTCCGTCGACTGGGCAAAGGTCTCCCTCTGATTTCTCCACATCTCCCTAATTTGTGACTCTATGGGCCACTCAATTGTGAATTTATTTAATTTATCACGCCATCGTCGTCTCGGCCCAAAAAGGTTCTTGCCTCGGCCTATCAAGCTGGCGTAAATGATTAAAATAATACTGCTTTAAAACGATGATAGGCCTTCAAAGGTCTCCGGGTCGCGTCCCGACCTTGCAGTGTCAGGCGGTGAGAGCGGCGACGGCGCCGCGTGTCACCATCGCTGATGCCATCATCAGAAAGTTAATGTTTATTGCTGTAGGGCTGTTATTAGCTCGCCCTCGAACGTTACTACGATAAGACGTGTAATTGATGCGCAAATCACGCATTTTATTTGAAGCGTTTGCTGGTTTGCTGACGTTATAGCTACCAAGTAGATATTATTTAGTAGGATCGTAGAAGGCTATATTTTACTTACCTATTGTGTGTTATGTTACTGTATGTTTTTCAAAATAAAAATAAAATAAAAATAAAAATAAAATAAAGGTCGTAGAAGGAAGGAAGAACAGAATCTTTACTAGTATACTAATATTAGGTACCTATATAATTTGCGAAAGTTTGGATGGACGGATGGATGTTTGTTTGTTACGGCTTAACGGATCTGCGATAGAATATAGTATAGAATAACACATAGGCTACTTTTTATCCCGGAAAATGAAAGAGTTGCCGCCTGATCCAAAAACCTTAATCCACGCGTGTGAAGTCATGGGCATCAGCTGGTACGTAGTAGGTATACCTTTCTTGTATTTTTGGTAGAGTAGGGTTCATTGACTTTGTTCCACCAAGTTGACAATCTCCCTGGCGCAGTGAGCGTTTGTAATCTTACAAACCCGGAGTTCCCGGGTTTGAATCCTGACAGGGCCAACCTAAGAATTGATAATTTCTGAATTTTCTCTGGCCTAGCCTGGTGCGAGGTTTCAGCCGTGGCAATACTTAGTTACCACCCTACCAGCAAATTCGTACCGCAAAGCGATTTAGCGTTTCGGTACACTGCCGTGTAGAAACCGATTATTCAAGTAAAAGGTTAGCCGTTTATTAAACTAATAAGTACCTGGCTTTATTCAGATCTTAATTTAGATAATATGCAAGTTTGTCTGTTGAAATGAAACGAATGTAAGTCTCTTGATGGTCTCTTGCATGTTAGAAAGTCATACCTACAGCGCCATCTAGTAACAGTTTATGTAGACTTCTGAGATTATGAAAATTTCATTATTAATAATTTCCAAATACTTTACCAAGTATCTTAATTTATTAACTGACTTATTCAATACATAACTACTTCAAATAAAATATAAATTAATAATAAATTATTATTTATGGAAGAAAATATATTAATGTTGTAATCTGAATGAATCGGAACGTTACAATTCACACCCGAAAATGTCATCACAAACGTCAAGTTTGGCCTTCAATTTCTGGGGATTCTCGCAATTTTTGTGTGCGATGTGTGAAGATTTTGCAATGTCCGAGTGAAGTGAAACAAGCGAAATCGATGCTGTGACCGCGTAGAGTGCTCGTCTTAAAATGACGTCGAGGAGCAAGAGTGCGGTGCGGAGTTACGAAACCGATATCGAGAAGAGTCGGGAAGAGTCTAACTGGAAGAAAGCTGTCGACTTGGCTCTACAGCTCAAGGCCAGGTCTCCACAACATGGTTAGTAGAGACAGCTCATAAATGATCAATTAGAACCTCTCTAATTGTTCCATACATATCTCTGCTATATAGTTGACTCTAACAACAAGTTCGTACAGAAATTGCAAGTTATATCATCAAAAAATTAAGACCTTTACAAGTTAACGATATTATTACGTTAACGTACGTATACAAGTTATAATTTAACTACCTATAGTTAAATTATAACTTACTTAACTACCTATAATTTAACTATTTTATACTTTCGCGTCATTATTTCTTGGTAGCTATTGGCTATTGTTTTAAATTTTAATGTTTACTCTTAAATAGGTACATACTCCCACTCATAGGTACTTCTTATCATTGTAAAATAAATAATGGGTAATCATTGTTTGGAATAACTAAGTTGACGTTCATCAGTTAAAGTCAATTAATACTTTGTGAATATTAAGTAAGACTACATATACATTTTTAAAGTTTTAGCCTCATTTTGTCAAGGTTTTCACTTGAAATATGTATTTATTTTTTACTAGCTGATTCCCCTCAATTTCGTCCACGTGGATTGAACTTTTCTGGTTCTCTGGGAACTCTTTAACTTTCCGGGATAAAAAGTAACTTATGTCCATTTCTGGAACACAACCTATCTATATACTAAATTTCATTGAAATCAGTTGAAAGATGAGTCATCAAAACTTAGTAGACATACTTTTGCATTTATAATATTATTAGTATGGATTTTATTCCTTAAATTGTTTAAAATTAACTTTGATTCATAGTTAAGCAGGAAAAAATTTAGGTATAGGTACTCTGTATTAACAATACACTAAAATTTTTAACATAATATCAGTTTGTATAATTATCTTGCTTGACTACATCTACTGCTTAATTTGTTTTAATAATAAAATACAAAATACCTACTCTCGTAAGCAGACAATTGAGAGATAATCTTGAGGTGCTTCACAACCATAGAAACTGCAGTTTAAGCTAAATGTTGCCATGTTGAGGCTAGAATTTTAATATCTTATTAAAACAGTAGGTAACCAAAAATTTTAAACCTCTTACATAAATTTCCATTTAATTTTCAGAAAGCCTCTCACATTTCCTCATCGGCGAGGGCAAGTTGGAAGCTTACCTCGACGAGTGGCCTCCCATTAAGGAGAACATTGAGAGAGCTCAGAGAGAGCTTTCGGAAGCTCGTGGCTACTTGACGCTAGCGACCGATGAGGCGGGCAAGAAGGCCGGCGTTGCGTTAGATGCACATCTGTTACTAGGGAAGCTGAACTTTGCATGCGGAGCATATGACGATGCATTGAAGCATTATAAGTTGGCGGAGCTTAATACTTTGACAGAAAAAGAGCTGCCGGTGTAAGTACTATTTTTTTCCTACTACAGGTCAGCCCTTTACTGCAATTTCATGTTAATAATCAATTATGCAGCCTAAGATGGTAGAGAGCTAACCTGTTTGGGGTACCACATATTAAACCCATACCTTCCATTGATTTTTACACAGTATTGTTCTGGAAAACTAAATCGCTTGGCCATAAGTCTCTGCCTGTAGGGTGCCTGTAGCCACGGCCGAAGCCCCCTCCAGGCAAAGCTAACTATTACTATTTTAACTAACTGGTTGTTTTGTGCAACTTTGCCCATTTGGGTTTGTAATGTATTTTTAAGATCCTGTTGGAATAACTCAAAACCTTTGGGCTGTGCATTGTTCGACAGTCTTTCACAGTTCTGTTTTATTAGTATACTATCATACAGTAAAAAGAAAACTACTGACACAGACTCACTGACTGAATCATCAATGTCTAGCTAAAACCTTGGACCTAAAAAGCTTAATTATTGTACATAGGTTCCCATAATAATGTAGATAGGGAATAAGTAAAATAAAATAAAATAGCCTTTAATTTCATAGTATTTTCTTTAAACTTTGTATTAGTGCTCTCTCCAGTGCTTGCGATTCTGTGCCACCCTTCTCCAGAATGGACCAGCTGTCACCTTCAATCAATCAATCAATCAATCAATCATATTTCTCTTCCACTAGGTTACTCCATTTTCCTTGGGGGTCTCGGAGCATGTGACCAGTTCACCTCCACTACAGCTACTCCATCCTTTTCAGCATGTCTGTGCGCCCTGTCCTCTCTCTAATGTCTGAGCTCCTGATTCTGAGATAGGGAATAAGGCCACATTTTTTAAAATTCCAATGGGAGCAAAGCTGTGGGCAATCTCTAGTAATAAAACACAGTTTAGGCCAAATTACTATTGTTATTGCTAATTAATATTGTTCTTTGTGTGTAGAATAAGTTTGTAAATCTATACTTAAAATGCGAAAGTTTGGATGGATGGATGTATGTTTGTTACATGCCAGAATGTCTGAATAGATCCTGATGAAACTTGGTACAGAGATAGGTTATAGTCTGGAATTATTACATTATATTATGTCTGTTTTACCTTCCCTTGATTTCTCAGGAAATTGAATCCTCCATCCTATTTCTTATCTGAAAGTCATTGTAAAATAGAAAAAACAAAATATATTTTCAGCTTCTCTTTATAGATGATAAATAAACAATACACCAATAGGTTGACGACCTCCGTGGCGCAGTGTTGAGCGCTGTTGTCTTAACGTGCGGAGGTCCCGGGTTCGAACCCCGGCAGGGTCAATTTAGGAATTTATAATTTCTGAATTTTCCCTGTTCTGGCCAGGTGGGAGGCTTCGGCCGTGGCTAGTTACTACCCTACCGGCAAAGACGTGCCGCCACCATCTTAGACTGCATCGTCACTTACCATAAGGTGAGATTGCAGTCAAGGGCTAACTTGTAATGGATAAAAAAAACGTAACAAAAAGTCATGGCTGCATGAATCACTGCAGTAGAACATCTGATGTCATGCCAGGAGTTATTATTAGTTTGCATGGGAAATGAAATGCATGAATCAGACTGCAGTAACACATTGGCAACTAGTTTAACTACTTATTTAGTTATTGCTTATTTCATGACAAGATCGTCGTTAAGATATCCATGCTAATATTATAATACGCTTTCACGGTGGGATCTGTTCAAATAAAATAAAATTTCCCAGGGAAGGACCGGCAACTTTTTCAACAGGTAAACATACACGTACACTACACTTATTGACGTCAAGTTCTTATAAAATATAAAATATTATGGTGATAATCAGTAACGGTATCTTAAAACTAAAGCTACGAGGGTTCCAAACGCGCCGTCTTAGAAGAGCCCACAACAAACTCAGCCGGGTTTTTACTTACAGATAAATTAATTATATTATAACATAATATGTATTAGTGTACACAATATAAATTTTAAAACTCATGAAATCATGCAGTTCATTGTATAAAATTGATACTGACGATTAGATTTTATTGATAGCAAGATAATAGATTCAGATAGCAACTTCATTATTTTTATTAGTTACAAACTTATTCTTCACTAGCTGATGCCCGAGACTTCGTTCGCGTGTATTGAAGTTTCTTGGTTCCCGCAGAAACTCTTTAATTTTCCGGGATAAACTCAATAAAGTCAATTTAGTTATAACAAGTAGGACATAAAGGTGTCTCTTATGTTACGTCATGTATTGGCTCTACCACCGGTTCGGAATTCTGCTAAGAAGAGCCGGCAAGAAACTCAGCAGTTTCTCTTTATATATTTTTTTTTTTTTTTTTTTCCATTAATATGAGTATATAGTATATACAACCTATACTCACTAAAATTACAATCTAGCCTTAAAATTAGACTAATGAGTAATTTTACTTTAACCTAAACTTATAAATTATCTTATATACTAAGAAGTAGTCCATTGACGCATCTTAGTCTTTCTTTAATCAATTTAAAGACACTTTGTTCTTGTGTTCTTTAGGGCAGCACTTACACTACCTACACTTTCACTATTCACTTATCACTAAGCACTAATCACTATTGAGAACTAGCTCAAATGGTTTGGTTCTTTTAAGTCTTCTCACTAACTGCGTAACGTCAAGCAGCTGGATCGCCTCAACGTTGACGTGATGGTGAAGCCGATGTTCGTGGGCTTCAGCAAATTTCGCAATTATTTTATCGACATATTCAACTTTGAGGTCCCGGTGAATATTGTCGTTTCGGATGTACCAAGGTGCGTTAACAATGTTCCTTAATACTTTATTTTGAAACCTTTGTATAATTTGTGTGTTGCTCTTTTTGGTGCAGCCCCAAAGCTGACAACCATAAGCCCAGACAGGCATTAAAACTTGCTTATAAAGCAAAACTTTATTGTGCATCGATAGCAAAGAATTTCTTCCTAGCAACCAATGCAGGTTTTTATAGCGAAGTTCTAGCTCATCTCTTTTCTTTTTAACATGGGTCTTCCAACGTAATTTGGCATCCAGCGTCATACCAAGATACTTTGCAGTGTCAGCATACGGTATTTTTTGATTATTCAAGAAAACAGGACAGTACTGTAATTTCTTGTAAGTGAAATCTACATGAGTTGATTTCGTTTCGTTGAGTCTTATTTTCCACCTCTTAGTCCAATGGTATACTTTATTTACTCCATTTTGCAGCCTATCTACTGCTTCCTTATGAGAATCGCCCACAGCCATAATAGCAGTGTCGTCAGCAAAGGTGGCAATAGTACTGTTGTCTAGCTCTGGTATATCGGATGTGTAAAGTAGGTATAGGACCGGACCTAGGACACTTCCTTGAGGTACACCAGCTTTGATTTTTTTCAGATCAGAATAAGCTTCGTCTTGTCTAACTCTGAACATTCTGTTTGTTATATAAGATTCGAGAATGTCTACTAGTGCTTTAGGCAGCATAAGTCTAAGCTTGTATATGAGACCATCATGCCAAACTTTATCAAAAGCTTGCGCCACATCTAGAAAAACTGTAGAACAAACTTTTTTCTCCTCAAGCGTTTTCTCAATCACATTTATAATTCTATGGACTTGATCAACGGTCGAGTGTTTTTCTCTGAAACCAAATTGATGATCTGGAATTAATTTCTTTTCTTCTATGATGGGTTTCAGCCTCTTAATTAATAGTTTTTCAAATAATTTAGACATTATGGGTAGTAAGGAAATAGGTCTGTATGACGTTGTTTCATTGGGCGGCTTCCCAGGTTTTGCGATCATGATAACTTCTGCCACTTTCCACAAGTCAGGTACATGCTTTAACCTGAACGCAGCATTAATGAGAGTGGTAAGTTTTACGATCGCTTTACGTGGTAAGTTCATTAAAATTTCTGCAGTAATGAGATCGTACCCTGGTGATTTCTTTTTACTTAGGTCTAGCTTTATTGTTCGCTTCACTTCTTTTGGAGTAGCAAGCTTTATTTCAAAATCTTTATCTAGATCTTCGGTATGATATAAAATATCTGCATGTCCTTCATTAGGCTGAAATATTTTTTCTAAATGCTGAGCAAACAGTTTTGCTTTTTGAGCATTGTTTATTGCCCATTCTCCATTATCTTCTTTTATTGGAGGAATTTGCGTTATGGGCCTTTTTAAATTTCTAGTGGCCTTCCAAAGGGAATAATTGGTTTTCCGATCACCCGTTAATTTTTGGAGATAGTCGTTCATCACATTGTCATTGTACGTCTTGATTGCTCTCTTAATTTTTTTGGATAAATTATTTAGTAACCTTTTGTCAAGTGGTGATCTAGTTTGATGCCATTTTTTCCTCTGCTTTCTTTTTGTTGAAATGAGGGAAGTTATATGTTTTGGGTAAATGGCTCCCTTGCATCGTTTTTTGAAGGGAGGAGTATTGTTCCAAGCTGATTGTTGGATATTTATTACGAATTTCTCTAGTTCCAAATTAAGCTGTTCCGGGGTTTTTAAAGGGACTTTTAGGTTTATGACGTCTTCTAAATCTAGTTTAAAACTATTCCAATCTGTATTTTTATTCACTAGATATAAGCTATTTTCTTTAAATATAATTTTTTCATTTAGTGTCAAAAGTATGGGTGAGTGATCAGAGCTCATATCATATTTTTGATCTACACTTAAATATTTCAGCGAAATATTTTTACATATAAAGAAATCAATCAAGTCGGGAATTTTTGATGGATCAGTGGGCCAATAGGTCGGTAACCCTGTGCTTACCACGTCACAATTCATGTCTTGAATAGCACCCAAGAGCTCCTTTCCTTTTGTATTTGTTAATCTAGAGCCCCAGAAAGTATTTTTGGCATTAAAATCACCACCTATAATAAACTTATTTCCATATTGTCTTAAGAAGCTAAGATATTGGTATTTTTTCAGGCTATGTCTAGGTGGACAGTACAAAGCAACTATTGATAAAGAATACCTTTGGACTTTAATATTGACTGCTACCGCTTGGATTTCCTGTGTCTCATACCTGCTTTCTTCGAAGTGGTTGATATGTTCTTTTATTAAAACAGCGCTGCCACCTCTTGCAGAATTGTTAGGATGTAGTGCTTGATATACCTTATATCCTTTAAATTTGATGTGTGATTCGTTTGTAAAGTGAGTTTCGGATATCAAACATACATCAATGTTTTCTAGATCTAGGACTACTTGAAGCTCTTGCTGGTGTTTAAGCAGTCCATTTGAGTTCCATGCCATGATTTTAAGTTGGTTACTCATTTTTTATTTTTAGGAACGGCTTTGTTGTTGCCTTTTTCTAGTTTTTGCAGTCTTTCATCAAACGAAGACATGAGGTTTAGAATTTTATCTAATTTTGATTCAAGAGTGTCACCTTGATCGATATTTCTAGCTGACGTCTTGTTTGCTGCTATTTGAGCATACGTATCATTTTTAGAAGAAACTCCTTTTTTGTCTGCCTGTCGCATTGTAGTACTGATGTGCTCGTGCTTATTAATAGGTACCGGTGGTTGTTGAACTGCTGGTATCTTTTTTTGCATTTTGTTCTTGATGTTTTGTATTTCTTTAGCCACTATGCATCCTCTGTAGTTTGCTGGATGGGGCTCACCACAATGCACACATTTCGGTTTCTGGTCAGCTGGTTTGTTACAGTCTCTTGTTAGATGTTTGCCAGTACACTTAACGCACCTAGGTTCTCTTGAGCAATATTTTTGGGTGTGCCCATATGTTTGGCATCTCTTGCATTGGGGGATAAGCTTTGGAGTCTTGAGTGGATGAATTTCCACCTTACATCCCAAAATAGAACTTATCTCATATATTTTATTTATATCCTCACCATTTTCGAAGGTGAGCATAAACATATTTAGTGGTTCTTTATTTTTCCACCTTAGCTTATTTACAGCATCTTGTATTTTAAGACCCTTAACTTTAAGATCTTCAATTATTCTCTCAGGCTTGTACGTACAGTGTAACTTTTTAGCCATGACTCTAATGGGTCTGTCTTGTTTATTTTCGTAAGAGTGCCAGAGTAAGTTATTTGCTGTTAATAACTTTACTATTGCCCTATAAGTTTCTTCGCATTTCGCGTTAATTTTAACGTTTTCGCCATTCATAATTTTAATGGTGAAGGAATCTTCTGTTTGGTTTTCAGACAGCATATCAAAAAATAATTGATAGTTTGTTACTCCACTAACTATTATCGGGGGTGGAGAAAGAATCTTTTTAGTTTTTGAAATGTTTTTTTTCTCATTATTTGATGTTTCAGATTCTCTGCTATGTGATTGAATGGGTGATGTGCTTATTTTCCTTTTTTTCCTGCTTTTCGCTCTTATCCATTCTGTTTCTTTTGCCAGTTCTTCTTCATCTGTATGATAATCGACAGATGGACCCGAACTCTCCTTATTTCCAGCAGATGTATCCATTGGTTTCTCACTAGATAGACGTCTTATCTGATTTTCAAGCTCCAACATTTTGTCAGTCATCTCCTGTATGCTGATTTTGAGCTTTTCGTTTTCGGCCTCTTTTTTAGTAAGAGCTTTATATATCTTATCATTTTCGGTCTTTAATTGGTTAAATTTCTCATATAGGAATTTTTCCGTTTCTGTTCTTATGACAATATTTTGTTTCTCGGCCATAGCTGTAGAATACAACTTGTATGGCTGAAATTGAATATTTTATATTGAAATATTGTATATTACAATCGGAATCGCGGTAACTAGGTCATTATGACGCACGCGGCACGATGACCGCGGTCACGCGGCCTGAGTCAGCGATCTTACGTTTTAGCACGGTACGCGTTTGCTTTCAACAAAAATCGAGCACTGACTGACTCTTTATATATGACAAAAAGTAGCCTATGTGTCAAGACATCTCTCTCACTATCTCTATCTCTGTGCCAAATTTCATCCAGATCCATTCAGCTGTTCTGTCGTGATTGTGTGACAAACATCCATCCATCCAAACTTTAGCATTTATAATATTAGTATAGATTGTATTGAGGTATTGGTCTGTTGCAGGCGCAGTTTGCGTATAGTGGCCGAGTCGTACGCCATCAAGGGGCTATGCTTGGAGCTGACTGCGCTGCCCGGGTCCACCAGCCGGTACAAGCAGGCGGAGCGCGACGCGGAGATGGTATCAACTGCATATTTTTGCTACTATTAATATCAGTTAAATATTCAAGCCCCTTTGATATAAGGGTATGGCCGCAAAAAAAATATAAATATTATTTTTCGTTTGTCCCGTTTTTATTTTTATCATAATTTCAAAGTTATTTCATAAATGAGATTTGTTGTACATTGTTCTGAATGACGAACTTCTGTTGTTTAGATAATTTTCACGAAAATTAACCTATTCCTAAAAAAAGATCTTTTAAAGTTAATTAGGGTTCCGTACCAAAATGGTGCGACTTTCTCCGTCTGTCTGTCCGTCTGTCCGTCCGTCACACTCGATTATTTCAGTAACTACTGAAGCTATCGACATGAAATTTGGAATAGTTGTGTATATTAGTGGCCCAAAGACACTGGAATGAAAAAAAAATTGGAAATTATTTTTGTTCTTATTTAAAAAGGGGGGAAAATCGGAGGGTTGAAATTTAAAAGTGAGATAACTGTACTGTGTGGGGTATCATATGAAAGGGTTTACTTTGTACATTCTAAAACAGATTTTTAATTATTTTTAGTTATGATAGTTTTTGATTTATCGGGGAAAATGTCTGAAAAAATGCCCCCCCCCCCCCCTATCTCCGGAGTTTACCAATCGAAAAATTTGAAATAATTATGGTCAATAGGAATTTACGTATATTTTACAGGAAAACTATAGCCAATGCTCTAACTAGCATAGTTTTTTTGATATTAACAATAAACCTCTACAAACAAAGTTAGTCTTGCGGTTCATTAACAAAGGTAATTATTTATTAATAATGGTACGGAGCCCTTCGTGTGCGAGTCCGACTCGTACTTGCCCGGTTTTTTTTCTATTAGTACTACTTTCACTCCCATACAAAATATTTTTGTCTAACTACAGCCTTTTTAAAAACTGCCAACACTTCCGAAACATATTTAAATATTTGTATTTTTAAATTGCACTTACATTTTACTAATCTTTCTCAACGTGTTTATAAACATGCATATAAAAATCTCATTTTAGTTACAATTATAATCGTTTTTAAAAAAGTGTCTATCGTGGGAGAAGCCGGAAGGGCTTCTAACCTGTAACCCGATCTGAGGAATCTTATCATAATATTAGCGATTTATTGTTAATGTTTGTTATTGTTGCGTCGCCTGTCTTCTATGACATGGGCCGGCGTTAAATACGACATGTCCAATTTTTTGATGAGTGTGTAACATCATTAATGTAACGTCTGTTTCAATCATTTCCCTTTGAATAATTTGACTGTTTTTGCTATTTTCATAAAATATGGCAACAGTATTGATCTAGACGCCACTATTCAGAAATAAAATACGGCCATAAATTTGAATGAAAATCGCCCGCCTCTTAAGGTTTGAAGGTGTACCCTCTCCCGCAGATCCGCAGCTTCGAAGTATCCTCCGAGCTGAGCCTGCTGTACCTGCAGAGGGCCGGCGCGGCGGCGCCCGCGGGGGCCGGCGCGACGCTGGAGACAGCCCTACAGCGCGCGCCGCTGTTGCACATACGAGCGGGCAGGCTGCAGGCCGCTATCGACAGGTGACTATCATCTTACTATCTTACTAATATTATAAATGCAAAAGTTTGGATGGATGTATGGATATATTATGGATGTATGGATGTTTGTTACTCGATCACGCCCCAACGGCTGAACGGATCTGGCTGAAATTTGGCACAGAGATAGATTATAGTCTGGGATAGCACACTAGCTACTTTTTATCCCGGAAAATGAAAGAGTTCCCGCGTTAACCAAAATCCTCAATCCACGCGTACGAAGTCGCGGGTATCAGCTAGTAAATAAATAAAATTGGCAGCCATAGGGACTGCTGGTAGAAGTGAAAACGAATATTTAAAATAATTAAAAAAAAAAAATTAAAATATAAACCTCAAAAATAAGGCATTAAAGTTTAATAATTACGAGTGTACTATATTTATACTTAATACCTTTTGTCTTAAGAAGAACCGCCGTTCCACATTTTTACCGCCTACCAAAAAGTGTTCAATGGCGCCTATAGAAGATTTCACTTCAATAAAATAAATAGTCATTTATTTCGGACCTTGTCCATAATTTTAACTTAACATACTCGTACATATGAAACTCTGTTTCAATATCCTCATTGTCCTTCAAGGGCCCTTTGGGCCTTTGGGGCACATCGTGACTCTGACTAGGTCACGATGTGCCCCAAATACCTAAAGTTCTAAACCATCTTCAGTTGAACACCATTCAGTATACTAGTATACTACTATACAATATATACACACTGAAATTATAATGGTTGTATTCCCGCTGCCAAATGGTTTTGTCTCGATACTGCAATCGATTGTACATCAACTAGTATAATACAGAGGAAGCTGTCACCCCAGGTACCGCGAGATGCTAACGGCGGTGGAGTCTGTGTCCACACAGTCACTGCGCCTCACGCTCGCCCGCCAGCTGGCCGAGGTGCTCATGCGCGGAGTCACGGGTCAGGTATATAGTACTCATCATCAATAACGTCCACTCACGTACAACAGACCTCCAACTGGAAGTTTAAGTGCGGAAACTTGCCCAGTAGAAAGAAAGAAGAAAGAAGGTATAAGTAATTATCATTTTTCTTCCAATAAATAAAATAAATAAAAATAAATAATTTTCTTGTCAACCAAGTAATTATGGTGTCGGAAAGCAGTTCCGAACCGGTGGTAGAGTCAAATCATGACGTAACATAAGTCTCACCTGTATGTCCTACATGTTATAAATAAATTGAGTAATGAGTATGTAGAGACTAGACCCAATTGTCTAAGTAAATTGTAATTATTTGACAGCTTAAAATGTATTACTCGAACTGTTTAGGGGGTTCATACATGCCTTTTGACGTGCAGGCGTTTATGAACTACGACCTACCCCCGATTTCCTAACACAATCGGGGGTAGGTCGTGTTTTCGTCGTATGAGTAGATCTAATAGCGGTACCTGTTATCGTATGATCGTTAAAAAAGGCAATACGTGCAATTTACAATTTAAAACCACGTGAATCCCTTAGGGAGAAATTCAAAGAAATAGGTATTCTTACAGTAGCCTCACAATATATTTACAGTAATCTGATCTTCGTAAAACAGCACATTCAGAATTACAAAAGAATATGCGATCTGCACGATAGGCCAACTAGAAACCGCCATAGGCTCGTGACTCCATCGCTCCGCCTCACGAAATTCCGAAGGTCGTTCGTGGGAATGAGCATTCTATTCTTTAACAAAATTCTACTACCTATTATAAACTTGCCTTTACACAAGTTTAAGAAAACCATTAAAAAAATGCTCCTGAAAAAAGCTTATTATACTGTCGAAGATTATATAAATGATAGAAGCGCATGGATTTGACTCGCTCCAGCAATGCTCACCGAGTTTCTTGCTGGTTCTTCTCGGTAGGAACGGCATTTCGAACCAGTGGTATATTCATTCGACTATTCATAAGCACTTGTAAAAAGTCTATTTGAATAAAAAATATTTGAATTTGAATTATGCAGTGAGCCCAGAACATTCCCCCCCAGGTGTACAAGCCCCCCCAGCAACAGGGCACGCTGACGCGGCGCCGCGACGACCACGCGGCCGAGGGGCCGTGGAAGCCCAAGAAGTATGCCGGCATCAACCAGGTGACTGCTTTGTGTGACGTGTAGGAGAAATGTTTTTTTTTCCCCAATTATTGAGTACCAGCGAGGTACTCATTTAACTACGATCTAGCCTAACTAATTGGCTAATGAGCAGTTTTGCTTTAACCTTAACTTGAAAATAAAAGAAATGAATGTTACAATGATTACGTTAGAAAGAAAGAAGACTTTACTTGGTGGTATAAATAAATCAAAAATTAAAATAATAATTACATTTACTCTATTGATATTATAAACTAGCTGATGCCCGCGACTTCGTCAACGTGGTTTAACTTAACTTTTTATTCCCGCGGGAACTCCTTAATTTTGCGGAGTAATAAATAGCCTACGTCACTCTCCAGGTCCTCAACTATACCCATTCCAAAAATCACGTCGATCCGTTGCTCCGTTGCGACAACCCTACAAATCAACAAACAAACACACTTTCGCATTTATAATATTAGTATAGATTCCGTTTTCCCCAGTTCGTCCCCCGCAACGAGTACGAGGAGGTGGTACTACTGCTGCTGGTGGGCGAGGCGATGGCCGTCCGAGACGCGGTGCTGTCTCAGAGCGCGGAGTTCGAGGCGGCGCGGGTGCACTCGCTGCAGAACGCCATGGCCGTTGTGGACCTGCTGGCGCTGGCCAGCGTGCGGTGGGGACAGCTGGCGCTAGTTTTAGAGGTGACACATCACATTAAAAGAAACATCTTGTTTGTCACATTAAACCTATGTTAAATTATTTTTTTAATCTCAAATTACACTTAAATCTCACTTTTAAATTACCCATTAATCTCATATTGATTTGCACGTCTCATGTTACACATTAATCTCAAGTTGATTTGCACGTCTCATGCTACCCATTAATCTCATGTTTTTCACGTCTCATGTTACCCATTATTCTCATTGTTTTGCACGTATCATGTTACCCATTAATCTCATGTTGATTTACACGTCTCATGTTCATACCCATTAATCTCATGTTGATTTGCACGTCTCATGTTACACATTAATCTCATGTTGATTTGCACGTCTCATGTTACCCATTAATCTCATGTTTTGCACGTCTCATGTTACCCATTAATCTCATGTTTTGCACGTCTCATGTTACCCATTAATCTCATGTTTTGCACGTCTCGTGTTACCCATTGATGTCACGTCTTTATTTGAAATAACGTGTCCTCGCTGTTGGCAGTCGCTGGAGCGCGCGATGAAGTTCTCGTTCGGCTGCGGCCACATCTGGCGGCAGCGCGCGCTGGCCACGGCGGCCGCGGCGCGCTGCCCGCCCGCCGCCACCGCGCTGCTGCCCGCCGCGCCCGCGCCGCTGCATCCCGGTACGTGATGTCGCATTATACTGTGTGGTGTGGTATCGGCACGCAGTCGCTGGAGCGCGCGATGAAGTTCTCGTTCGGCTGCGGCCACATCTGGCGGCAGCGCGCGCTGGCCACGGCGGCCGCGGCGCGCTGCCCGCCCGCCGCCACCGCGCTGCTGCCCGCCGCGCCCGCGCCGCTGCATCCCGGTACGTGATGTCGCATTATACTGTGTGGTGTGGTATCGGCACGCAGTCGCTGGAGCGCGCGATGAAGTTCTCGTTCGGCTGCGGCCACATCTGGCGGCAGCGCGCGCTGGCCACGGCGGCCGCGGCGCGCTGCCCGCCCGCCGCCACCGCGCTGCTGCCCGCCGCGCCCGCGCCGCTGCATCCCGGTACGTGATGTCGCATTATACTGTGTGGTGTGGTATCGGCACGCAGTCGCTGGAGCGCGCGATGAAGTTCTCGTTCGGCTGCGGCCACATCTGGCGGCAGCGCGCGCTGGCCACGGCGGCCGCGGCGCGCTGCCCGCCCGCCGCCACCGCGCTGCTGCCCGCCGCGCCCGCGCCGCTGCATCCCGGTACGTGATGTCGCATTATACTGTGTGGTGTGGTATCGGCACGCAGTCGCTGGAGCGCGCGATGAAGTTCTCGTTCGGCTGCGGCCACATCTGGCGGCAGCGCGCGCTGGCCACGGCGGCCGCGGCGCGCTGCCCGCCCGCCGCCACCGCGCTGCTGCCCGCCGCGCCCGCGCCGCTGCATCCCGGTACGTGATGTCGCATTATACTGTGTGGTGTGGTATCGGCACGCAGTCGCTGGAGCGCGCGATGAAGTTCTCGTTCGGCTGCGGCCACATCTGGCGGCAGCGCGCGCTGGCCACGGCGGCCGCGGCGCGCTGCCCGCCCGCCGCCACCGCGCTGCTGCCCGCCGCGCCCGCGCCGCTGCATCCCGGTACGTGATGTCGCATTATACTGTGTGGTGTGGTATCGGCACGCAGTCGCTGGAGCGCGCGATGAAGTTCTCGTTCGGCTGCGGCCACATCTGGCGGCAGTTGCGGGAATCGTCTAGTATAAGTATAGATTTATTTACCCCGTTCTATGACACTGTTGGTATCGCACGCAGGTTCGGGCGCGTGGAACGCGAGCGTGCGCGCGCTGTGCGTTTCGCGTCGTAGCGCGCCTCTGCTCAAGGACGACGCGGCGCTGCGGCTGTTGGCGGCTAACACGTGCTACCGTGCCGGATGGGTGAGAGCCACGCATTTGTGATGTTAAGGCCCTCTGTAGGGTAAAAGGGGGTTTTTAAAAGCAGTGTATCCATCAAACGGTGACATAATGTATGCTTGTAAAAATAATGTGCTTTTTTCAAGACCTTTAAAGCAGCCATTGACGCATCTCAAAACACAATTAAAAAAAATCTCTGCAGTGAAATTTATTTCAAACATACCTCTTAATTTACCTTTTAAAGCAATTTTTCTCCTTATTGAAACCAATAATTCGCTCTAGAAATATAAAATAAAATTCATATTTTTAAATCAAACACATTGTCGGATTCATTTGTATTGAAAAGTAAATATGAATTCTATTACAAATAATTTCATGCATTTTTTGCAACATGCGCTTGCTCGATTTCACCCCCGCGCGCCTGTGTTTTTCATCTCGTGAGCTCACAGCGCCTTAAGATAAGATATGATAAGATATTTATTTATTGCAAAAATACACATGTAAAACTCTTACAATATTTTTGGAAACAGTGTACTACCAAATATGGCGTGCAGTTATTAGTAGTGTAGCGGTTACCACAGTGCAAACTAGATGGCGCTAATTGTATCTACACCGCTGATAACATAATCGACTGAAAACTTATAATGGTCGAAGAGCCGAATATCGGACGACTTTCACCCATCTGTTTACCAGATGAAACCTACTTTTTAATTTTATTTAATAATAGATAAATACGCCTAAAATAGGTTGCCTATCAAAATTCGGTCCAGACTATTTTTAAATTAATTAATTATAATTTAAAAAAAAATTTAAAAAAATTATTGTAGCCAATAACCTATGATTATTAAATAGAGGGTCTTCCAAAAGACCTAACATTCACATCCTCGGTTAGTTTTAAGTTTGATGACCATTTTAAAATGATTAAAGAAAAAAAGTGTTTTGAAATTTGATGACGTCACAACTGTAAATTACGTACAACTTTTTGCTGTTGAGCAACTTTTTGCTGCAACAAAGAGTTACTGATTTGATTGAGTTGTCATCATCCCTATTCTGGTAGATAGAGGAGGGCATAGAGTTGGCGGACGAGGCGCTCGCGATAGAAGAAGAGCGAGGCGGAGCGCTGCTGGCGCGGTGCTACCTCTACTGCGGCATTGGCCATCAGATGAAGGCGCAGGTATTTTGACATTTTTATAAATGATTTATTTATTTCACGTAGGACAACTTGTGTCACTTACAACTTCTACTGAGAAGAGCCAGCAAGAAACTCAGCAGTTGCTCTTTTCTTAAAAAGAAAAATGTTACAATAAGTAAACAATACAACACATACGTTACGTCACAAGTCTTACACTGACTTGTGGGCTGCTGGATGCGAGGCCGGTTGTTTCCATGCAACTTTGTCATTAAGAAAATCTAGAAAATATAGATCCCATTATCCCATACAGTCAATTTCTGAATTTTTTTAATTTCACTTTACTAGGCTAATAACGTGTGTTTTGTTACCAGAAAACGAATTCTCGTATCGAGAAGGAGTCTGAGAATGAGACCAGTCTGCGGATGCTGCTGAAGTCTGTGGAGCTGGATGACAATGACCACTTGGCGTTCTATCACCTGGCGTTAGAGTATATGCATGTGGGCATGCTCAATGAGGCCATGGTGAGTGTACACATTCTATCATAGTACCTGGATGAACGTATGGTATTTTTTTGTTAAATCGTGTTTTTGGAAATTATATTTAAATAGTGTATTAATATTTCATTTTTAAAATAAAATATAGTATATTTAAAAAAAGGGAAAATATAATCGGACTGGAGACATCTGGACTCGAACCGGGGTCTTCTGGTTTCGGGACTGCCTGATTTCCTACCTGAGCTATTATAACCTTGTAGGTGGAAGCGAAATTTACCTTCGTATTCTAATGATATTGTGCAGTGTTTCATTGCCTGAAAACACGGATAAAACGACATTTTCTAACAATGAATCCTATCTAATTATTTATCGCCCCCGAAATCCCCTGCATACTAAATTTCATGAAAATCGTTTTAATGGACAAAGTTACACCACAATTTTATAGACGAAAGCAGTAAAATAAAACACTGTATGAAATTAGCAGCCCAAATAGACCGTATTCTGCGCTGGGGCTGACAAAATAAGCGTGCATTGTATCAGATTATGTTTAATTCATTATTCACATCTACACTGCACGTAAATAATACGCGTGTAGCAATATTATCATTTACAATTTGTTAAATATATTGTGGTCTTGATTCGTAAATACTAAAAATGATGAATGAAAACTAGTTGTTTTTCACTTAGTGTTGCTATTATGTAACTAGACAGTATAGGCTATGTTCCTGATCAATTAGTACGTAAGATATCGTTGGTTTTAATATGAAACAAATGAGGAGAAAACATATGTCGTAAAAATATGCAAAGCGCAATGCGCATACATTTAATTTTGGGAAATTATTTTGAAAACATAATTATCCAGGGACCTAGATATAAACAAGTTTAATCTAAATAATCGCATAATATGGTGGAAATATTCTCGAATTACAAATTATTTTGGTATTACGTTTGTGTGATGTATTTGTGATATTATTAGAGGCTAGTCTTAAATATGTTGGGAGAATAAATCAGTCTTGAGTTCAACGCCATTGTAGTTTTACTCGTATAGCTCAAGTGGCGCAGTTGGTAGGATCCATGTAGGATCATTTGAGATATATGAGTAAAACTACAATGGCGTTGAACTCTAGACTGATTTGTTCTTCCAATATATTTATGACTACCCTCTATATAATATCACAAATACATCAGAGTTCGTATGGGCAATTAATCCTCCGCCGCCACCTTAAGATCGATTCCGTGCAGGACGCAACGCGCGCGTGTCTGGCCGCGCGTCCGGAGTGCGGCGGCGGCTTGCGGCTCGCGACCGCACTGTGGGCGTCCGCGTGCGCGGGCGTGCGCGGCTCGCGCGCGCTGGCGGCCGCGCGGCTCGCGCACCACCACTACCCCACCGCAGAGTGGCCGCTGTTCAGCCTCGCCGCGCTGCAGCTCGTGTGGGAGAGCGGAGAGGTGAGATCACCATCCCGACAATCCCTTGATACGCCTGACATTGTTTGGGGGTCATCCATAAAGTACACTCATTTCGTGATTTTTGTCCCCTCCCCCTAGTGTACTCCCCCCCCTCCCCACATATTATCTTGTAATTTTATATCAATTTAAACTTTACAGATACAGATACAGTTGGAGATACTTTAAAATTTTTCGTTAATAGTTCAAATTTGGCATTTTATTATTTTATTGTATAAGACTGTGTATTTTGACATGTGACGTCACGAAACTTAGGACCCCTCCCACCCCTTGTCACATAATGTCACACTTCGTCGACCTCCTCCCTCCCCCTTAACGTGTGACGTACTTTATGGATGTTGTTGGACACTTGGCTTCCGTTTTCCCTTCCTCTTTTAATATAGGTTACCTTCTAATCAAGAGTGAATAGGCATTTTCTAGGCAAGCGCGCTCCACCGCAGGCTGCAATCACCACTTCCAAGCAGGTCTGATTGCAGCCAAACGCTAGTCTATATATATATTTACATATTAAACATGATGAGACCATTGTACATAGAGAGAGCATGTCGGTGTTCGCGAGCATGTCGGTTTCGGTAAAGCCAATCCACAAGTTTACCCCCTACCAAAAAGTGCTTAAGTTTTCACTTCAAAAAAATAACGAGCACAAAACTTATTTCCAATTTTGGCCACCACTTCATATAAGTTTGTCGAACTACAAGTTACGGTAATGGTTTAACCAACTGGCCCAAAGTAAGAGTAGCGCGTGGGGTTAGGGCGTGCGCACACTGCCGCCGGTCGCGTGTCGCGTGTCGCGTGTGGCTGATGGTGGTGTGTATTTTAGGCCGCTCTCGCCACAGGCAAGGAGCTGCTGCAGCGCCTGCACGGCGACGAGGACGCCGAGCCCGCGCCCTACGCCGACCTCGACGCCAAGTCCGACTCGCTGCACGACGACACCTACAGCAACCGCGACGCCGGTGTGTACACAAGCCCTTATATCGTATACGTAACACTCACCTTTAATACAAACATTATAAATGCGAAAAATCACGCCGCAACGGAACAACAGATCGACGTGATTTTTGGCATGGGTATAGTCGAAGACCTGAGAGTGACAGGCTACTTTTTATCCCGGAAAATTAAGGAGTTCTCGTGGGAATCAAATAAACTTATTCCAGGCGGACGAAGGCGCGGGCTTCAGCAGCTAGAATATTTATATTTAACTAGATGATGCCCGATGATTGCTTCTGGCGAAGGGTTTGTATGATGATTTCATTACGAATGAATTAGTTATTTGTTCAACAAGATAGTAAAGTTCGTTTTTGTTGCGAGAGCCTAGTTTGAATTCCGAGTGAGCAAAGTATTGAGTGTTGATTGAAGATTGAGTGAGAGATTTAAAAGCACATTTCACCTCACTAGCGAGAAAATACAAGATGTAAGAAAAATAGTATATCTAACTCGATTGAATTGCATTACGTTTTACTCTAATGTTAAATTAAAACCAGTGAACAAAAGCCGTTTTTTTCTCACTGAGTGAGCAAAAACGACTTTTGCTCGCTGGTGTTAAGCAGCAAAGCCTGACTTCAACGTGTGCCCGCAGCGTCGATCCGCGCGGAGTCTGCGGGCGCGTACCGCATGGAGCGCGCGCTGTCAGAGGGCGCGTCCTCGATGTCGGCGCGCAAGCCCAAGTCACCGCTCGCTGAGCAGAAGGCGCATGCGTGGCTGCTGCTAGCTGATCTATGTTTAAGGTTTGTGAACAAAATGTTATTAGACATGGTCGTGTTTTTAACTAATCAAACCGTTGCTGCAGATAAGAGGTCGCAATACGCTCAGAATGCAATGCTAAAGACAGCGGTCACTTATGTATCTACACATTGATGAAATTGTAAATTGATTATTTCAAAAGAGCAACCACCGAGTTTCTTGCTGATTCTTCTCGGTAGGAATGGCATTCCAAACCAGTGGTAGATTCACTCGACGATTCAAAAGCACTTGTAAAAGTTTATTTGAAAATTGAAACATTTGAATTTTGAATTGTTCCGATACTGTGTAACACTATTAAATCGTCGTAGGTTAGACCGAGTGGGCGCGGCGGCCGGCTGCGTGTCGGAGGCGGCCGCGCTGACGCCCTTCAGCCACCTCGTGCTGTACACGGTTAGTATCACATTGTGGGGTCGCACAGGGTATTCCATTGGGACCACTGGTATTGAATTTATACATGATTGGTTTGGACGATGAAATATATTATATAAATGTAAAAAACTGGGTAAAATAATAACTTAAACATTATAAGTCATCGATCATAAGGTCGGGAAAATAAAGAAACATATTGTAAATACTAGATAAAACAGTGGAATATATCACTGTGCAATAAAGGTATATGTAAATACTTAGATAAATAAAAAAATAGATTAAGGTAACTCCAGATAGGGTAACTCTTTGACTTGGTTTTCCTAGTGATTAATGGATTAAGTGTTAATCACAGCGAGGGTTGGTGCACGCGGCGAGTTTGGACTGGGACGAGGCGCGGCAATGCTTCCAGAACGCGCTCGCGATACATCCCACACACTTGGACAGCTTAGTGCAGTTAGGTGAGAATCTCGTATGATTGAACCCGGCTGAGTTGTGAGCTCTTCTCAGACCAGGGCGCGTTTGGAACCTTCGTAGCTTAAGTTTTAAGATAGCAAAAGTTAAATATCAAAATAAATGATATTGTCCGTACTTAGCAGTAATTTTTAAAGTATGTGTATTGTGTAGTCTCAGGTACCTTTTCCAACATGATGAAACGTGACAAGCTTATTCCTCTTTTTAAATCAGACAACAAAAGTGATATGCGCTTGCACAAGGACATTTACACTGATTTTATGAAATTTTGTAATACTGTCCCTTTTTGGCAAATGCATATTGTAGTTGCCAAAAAGGGACAGCATTAAAATATGTAACTAAATCAATTTAGGAGTCCTTGTGCATTTGGGCCTAAACTTTTGAAAGAGTCATATTTAATCATATAGTACCCGCTATTGCTTTTGAACGCATTTAAAAGAATAATAATAAAGAATTAAGAATTTTGTGGGGCAGAGCTGCTGATATACAAACTATTTTACACAAATTTTATTTTCTTTTTATTTACTCTAAACGCTTTTTTATCCATGACGGAACGGAGACGGTAAAATATGTGTTTGCCCTAAGAGGTTCTGCGTTTGTTTGTGTGTGCACTTTTTTGTTACAATTTTCCTCGAAAACTATTCGACCGATTATAATGCGGTTTTTACATTAGATATGTATAGCTTCTGAGGTTCTTAGATAGGTTTTAGGGTCATGGTTTACCAAGCTTCGCTGCAATCGTGATTATAAAAATCACCTTACCAAAAGTTACCTTGTTATATTAGGTGCTACATACTACTCGCTGGGTTGGCTGCGGCTGGCGGAGCGCACGCTGCGCGAAGCTGGTTCCTTGCAGCCGACGCGCGCCGACACGTGGCGGCGGCTGGCGCTGGTGCTGGCGGCGCTGGGCGAGCCCGCCGCCGCCGCCGACGCCGCCGCCGCCGCGCTCGCCCTGCATCCCATATCCGCCGACCCGCTGCCGCTCTGACCGCTGTGAGTATCCTTGTTACATCAGGCGCTACATACTACTCGCTGCAGCCGACGCGCGCCTACACGTGGCGGCGGCTGGCGCTGGTGCTGGTGGCGCTGGGCGAGCCCGCCGCCGCCGCTGACGCCGCCGCCGCCGCGCTCGCCCTGCATCCCATATCCGCCGACCCGCTGCCGCTCTGACCGCTGTGAGTATCCTTGTTACATCAGGCGCTACATACTACTCGCTGCAGCCGACGCGCGTCGACACGTGGCGGCGGCTGGCACTGGTGCTGGCGGCGCTGGGCGAGCCCGCCGCCGCCGCCGCGCTCGCCTTGCATCCCATATCCGCCGACCCGCTGCCGCTCTGACCGCTGTGAGTATCCTTTATCATGAGACTGAAAGAACCTGAAGTTTAATCTATGCTAATATTACAAATGCGAAAGTTTGGGTGGACGGATGGATGGATGTTTGTTACTCAATTTTTCGTTGAATGATGTGTGATTGAGTTTTACAGCTCATGTGTAAATAGGGTTTTCGATGAATGATGTGTGATTGAGTTTTACAGCTGATGTGTAAATAGGGTTTTCTTTGAATGATGTCTGATTGAGTTTTACAGCTGATGTGTAAATAGGGTTTTCGTTGAATAAAGTGTGATTGAGTTTTACAGCTGATGTGTAAATAGGGTTTTCTTTGAATGATGTCTGATTGACTTTTACAGCTGATGTGTAAATAGGGGTTTCTTTGAATGATGTCTGATTGAGTTTTACAGCATGTGTAAATGGGGTTTTCGTTGACTGATGTCTGATTGAGTTTTACAGCTGATGTGTAAATAGGGTTTTCTTTGAATGATGTCTGATTGAGTTTTACAGCTGATGTGTAAATAGGGTTTTCGTTGAATGATGTGTGATTGAGTTTTACAGCTGATGTGTAAATAGGGTTTTCGTTGAATGATGTGTGATTGAGTTTTACAGCTGATGTGTAAATAGGGTTTTCGTTGAATGATGTGTGATTGAGTTTTACAGCTGATGTGTAGATAGGGTTTTCGTTGAATGATGTGTGATTGAGTTTTACAGCTGATGTGTAGATAGGGTTTTCGTTGAATGATGTGTGATTGAGTTTTACAGCTGATGTGTAAATAGGGTTTTCGTTGAATGATGTGTGATTGAGTTTTACAGCTGATGTGTAAATAGGGTTTTCGTTGAATGATGTGTGATTGAGTTTTACAGCTGATGTGTAAATAGGGTTTTCGTTGAATGATGTGTGATTGAGTTTTACAGCTGATGTGTAAATAGGGTTTTCGTTGAATGATGTGTGATTGAGTTTTACAGCTGATGTGTAAATAGGGTTTTCGTTGAATGATGTGTGATTGAGTTTTACAGCTGATGTGTGAATAGGGTTTTCGTTGAATGATGTGTGATTGAGTTTTACAGCTGATGTGTAAATAGGGTTTTCGTTGAATGATGTGTGATTGAGTTTTACAGCTGATGTGTAGATAGGGTTTTCGTTGAATGATGTGTGATTGAGTTTTACAGCTGATGTGTAGATAGGGTTTTCGTTGAATGATGTGTGATTGAGTTTTACAGCTGATGTGTAAATAGGGTTTTCGTTGAATGATGTGTGATTGAGTTTTACAGCTGATGTGTAAATAGGGTTTTCGTTGAATGATGTGTGATTGAGTTTTACAGCTGATGTGTAAATAGGGTTTTCGTTGAATGATGTGTGATTGAGTTTTACAGCTGATGTGTAAATAGGGTTTTCGTTGAATGATGTGTGATTGAGTTTTACAGCTGATGTGTAAATAGGGTTTTCGTTGAATGATGTGTGATTGAGTTTTACAGCTGATGTGTAGATAGGGTTTTCGTTGAATGATGTGTGATTGAGTTTTACAGCTGATGTGTAGATAGGGTTTTCGTTGAATGATGTGTGATTGAGTTTTACAGCTGATGTGTAAATAGGGTTTTCGTTGAATGATGTGTGATTGAGTTTTACAGCTGATGTGTAAATAGGGTTTTCGTTGAATGATGTGTGATTGAGTTTTACAGCTGATGTGTAGATAGGGTTTTCGTTGAATGATGTGTGATTGAGTTTTACAGCTGATGTGTAGATAGGGTTTTCGTTGAATGATGTGTGATTGAGTTGTACAGCTGATGTGTAAATAGGGTTTTCGTTGAATGATGTGTGATTGAGTTTTACAGCTGATGTGTAAATAGGGTTTTCGTTGAATGATGTGTGATTGAGTTTTACAGCTGATGTGTAAATAGGGTTTTCGTTAAATGATGTGTGATTGAGTTTTACAGCTGATGTGTAAATAGGGTTTTCGTTGAATGATGTGTGATTGAGTTTTACAGCTGATGTGTAAATAGGGTTTTCGTTGAATGATGTGTGATTGAGTTTTACAGCTGATGTGTAAATAGGGTTTTCGTTAAATGATGTGTGATTGAGTTTTACAGCTGATCTGTAAATATGGTTTTCGTTGAATGATGTGTGATTGAGTTTTACAGCTGATGTGTAAATAGGGTTTTCGTTGAATGATGTGTGATTGAGTTTTACAGCTGATGTGTAAATAGGGTTTTCGTTTGTTCCAGCGATGGCCACGGCTGCGAGTAGCGCGAGAAAGGTCTTCAGTGCGGAGTTACGAACAGTCACACGAAATATATTACACTAATATATTCACACTACCAATGTATACGGGATACATTAATTAAGCCTACGAATACATCCGAGACTCCAACGGTTGAACACTTGAACGAATTGGGTATATGACAACTAGTCAAAACGCGTGCTTGGGTTTTTGTATGAAATACTGAATTGTGACGTCATCAAAGTTCGACGCAGTTTTTTACTTCAATCTATAGATTATGTTGAATAACCTTTTTAAACGAACAGAGGCCACACTGCCAACGCTTAAAGCAATACATAAGCAATATTACTCAAAATGTCAGTTTGATGTCACGTACCTTGACGTTCCTTAAATAAGGATTATAATTCTAAAACACGAAATTCAACAATAACGAAAGCTTTAGCTTTAATCGTTGGTTCCGTGCATATTGCGACTTTTGGGAGATCTTCTGTTTAGATCCTCTAGTTGTCTAATACCCAATTGTAACACTCCAGCGCTAGGTGACGAAGCTTCCATACAACTTTGTCAATAAGAAATTCGTCAATTGTATAATAGCCTCGACTCAACAAGTGTTCTTTTACCAATTTTTTAATTTTGTGCAACAGTAAATCCAAAAGATTTGTGTATATCCCCTCTTTGTCCATGGAGATGAATATTTTGTTTTAAAAAGATTATGTTATTGCATCGGACATCAGTTAAGGATCACGTTCTCAAGTATCGGCCAATGTATGCTCAAGACCAATACTTGAGAAGGTATTCATAGCTGATTTCCATTTATCAATACGGGTCTAATTATTTTTGTCATAGCAGATACTATTGCGGGCGATTGACTGACGGTCAAAAATTCACTGTACACTCTACCAAAAGTTTAAAGTCTATAACATTTGAATAAATACCTTTTGATTTAGACAGGCAACCATCGACAAAAAATGCAGTAATCCGTAGGCCCCACATTATTTTTACAAAAATGAAGAGACGTGCCCTTTTATCCATCCGATATTTTGTAACTCGTATACTTATATTGTAATTACCAGTACGACTTTCCTTCAGTAATACAAAATGTTGAGCAAAAATAAAATATCAATGTGTCAAATAGATCAAAACTTATGCAAAAATAAAGTCGATTGTTGGCAATAATTGAATCGGTAACGCATTATGACATCATTAACTCGAGCTGCCAAAAGTTAAATAAAAGATTGGACAGAGTATAGTTCAGGGCCGTCATTTATATTAGGTGTCTCATTTTTGACATTTTATCCATACAAGAAAATGTCAAAAAACAGTCACTCAATGTTTCGAGTGTTCTCATACTGTTTCAGTATTCGGCCGTGAGTCACATATTAATTTATATCTTCAGTGTAGATAATTTTGTTGTGCGAAATCTCTAAACTAAACTGATGTATCTAAATATATCGGTATCCTATTCATATCTACCTGTTCATATCTTTTACACCTGTTCATTTAGTTTCGAGATTATGCACAACCTAATTTATCCATCGATATATATGTAGGCACTAGATGGGCCCTTTCATAGAAAAACGCCGGGCGTCCGAGATGCGGAACGCGTTCCGCATCTGTCTTTGTTCCCGTCGTAGCGCTGTCACGATCGCTCGTCGTACGGATAATTTGTTATTATTAAGTTAACATCTAAAGTTTAATTAGTTTGGCACTGTATAATTTTAATTTTAAGGTAAGTGTTTCAATTCACAATTATACATTTCCAAAAAAACGTTATTTAATCTTCCTATTTAATATTTTTATCCATTACGCAATCATTTAATTTCCGCGGCAAACTGTATAATTTTTTTTTTTTACTAACTGGCCTTACACGGCTATGACCTATATTATCTATGACCGAGTCATACGTTTTCAAGTTTTTATTCAAGATGTTGCAAGCAAGTTCCCGCTTTTCAGACTAGATGGCGTCGATGGCGTTGCTAAAAATACGCCCACATTCTTTGTTTGACAGGGCCCGTCTATGTAAATTGAGGTCGTTGAATTTATCACGTGATTTAGATGAAACAAAAAAAAAGTGTGTGTGCAATTCATACACGGCAGAAGTGAAACTTCAGGATAGTAGCCTACTAGGTACTACTAGTACTAAAGATAAATATAACTTGTATTCTATCTCATTCTCTCGCAGGCTAAATCCTATTTATTAATATGTTTGTCTCTTTTTGATGTCGCTTTTTCGTTAATCGAATTTTCAAATCACAACGATCCTAAAGAAGTTTCACTTCAATAAGCTACATGGTAACGTTTCTTTTAAAAGTAGTACCAATGTCTTCTATTCTAGAGGGTCAATTTTGGGACAACTTCACGAATTAATAAGATAATACAAAATTGCAAGATAATTGACTTGTCATTAGCTCCTGATTTAATTTTGGATCTAGCCTTGCAGAATTTCTTTTGCTAATATTTGCCATTATTTAGAACTAACAATGTTAGTCACAAAATATATATTTAAGCGTAAAAGGCATTAGTTGAAGCCTTCATCAGAGGTACTAAAATGATTAAAAATATTTTACGTAATTTAAAAATGTCCAAAATCAGGATTTGGTACTTAATAAAAAAAAAAGATTTAATTATTTTAGACTTATTTCGTAGTTTGTATTGGGTACGTACGAAAAATATGACTTTTGTTAAGGTATCGATATTTCGGCCCAGTTATAGTTAAACTTATCTAACCCGGTGACAGCTTCGCTAGATATATGTATATAATATTAAAAACAAAAATTTAAGAGGCGTAAAAATTTGTTCCACTTTTGCCCACCGGGTTAAGTATGACGGGCTATAATAGTCGTGGTAATAAAAATAACGGTTTTATGGATTTTGTAAATGGTTCTTAAAATATGTCTTCCCTTTAACGATGTTTGGGTAAATCGCAAGCAACGTGTTTAGACTTAGACATGCCAAGTTCTTTCGCAACTTAGGCTTTGTAAAATGGATTGTCACTTTAATTTATATGATAACTTGGTAAAAGGGTCTTTTAAGCAGGGAGTAGTTTATGTCCCAAAAATAGCGATATGACCAATGACCTTCTATACAATTATATAGAAGGTCATTGGATATGACAGTCTTTTCAGATGTTTCTTAAAATGTTTAAATATTTATTTTAATTTTTCATTGTTACGGTCTATTTAAATGTTAATTTTGTGGCTAATTCTGTATAACATAATCTCTAAACTAAACTAAAATTACATTTCTAAATCTAATGCTGCCTCTTTCCGATGGGAGTATTATGAAAAGGATAGCAATATAAATAGAGCTGTCATTTTAGTTTAGAGATGGTGTACAGCAGAATTGGCCACTTTTTGTTTAAGTATTATGCTAAGAATTTTACATGCAATTCCATGCAAATTCTATGCATGAAATATTATATAACACCTGTACATTTACTTCCATCTGAGCAAATAAATAAATGAAATGATATGTAACATTTCGACTGTGTTATCCCTACTTTTGGGACATAAAAATACAGTCGATCAAACAGATAAATCTAGATAAAGCTTAAAGAGAGAGACTGTTCTGTTAAGCGTTGATAGCTCTATTATTATCAGCAGTTACTACCTATTAGTTTCTTCCGCAAACAAAAAAGTTGTTTCGTCACTGTTTTTTTAGTTTTTCTTATACTGTGGTACCTAAATACTAATTTGTTTCTTCAAAACATCTGTGTATCAGATAATTTTATAATTTTTTGTTCCGAGTGTAGTAAAATTTAAAAAAGGAAAAAATGTTTAACAAAAGTTTTCACTGTAATTTATACCGGTATTTTTAAAAGTTAAAAGCGTTGACAAACTTGTCTAACCCGGTGACACCATCGCTGGTATATATAATATATATACTAGCTGACCCGGCGAACTCTGTTCCGCCTTAAAGGCAAAAAATAAGCCGATTTTCGAATTTAGTAAGTTAATTTTTTTCTTAGAAAAAAAAATGAATTATTGTTTCTGAATTTCAGTACATAGGTTGCTCTTCACTTAAGTACCTTGTGATGACATTTTTTGTTTTCTTATCAGGCGCAAAAACAAACAACGCAGATGGTCTTCCGACCCGTGAGCATGCCACGTATAATTGACCATGGGAAAAACATGGATGTTCTAGATTCAAACCACAAACTTTTAAGGATTGGCCTTGTGATTTGTTGATGGTCTTTTAAATTCAAACGGCAAATCGGTTGGGATCCTCGGAATGAGAACTTCCTCACCTTTGCTTCCTCACCTTGAATTTTCCTTGCTGGTATATATATATATTTATTATAATATTATATTTATTATATTTTTCAAAAGAGCAACCACCGAGTTTCTTGCTGGTTCTTCTCGGTAGGAACGGCATTCCGAACCAGTGGTAGATTCATTCGACTATTCATAAGCACTTGTAAAAAGTCTATTTGAATAAAAAATATTTGAATTTGAATTTGAATATACCAGCGATGCTGTCACCGAGTCAGACAGTGGGTATGAAAAATAAAATAAAAACAAAAACTAAACAGGCATAAAAAATAGTTCCAATTTTGGCCACCGGGTCAGTTGTAGGACGTTAGATCGTTGACTTCCTTGTCTTAATGTGGCAACACCCTGTCCGATCGCACGTGGCCAGGGTATAATCGTCATATTGCTATAAAAAAGGAGAAACGGTTTTTTAAAAAAAGTAGATAAATACCTTGAACACTAAAAACATTTCTGCAATGATCGAGACGTGACCTTCGTATTAAGTGTTGGAATTATTAATGTTGTTTTCCTTATTTTTTACATGTTAAATATTCCATTACAGCCACGTGATCCTAGTGTTGTGTCAACATTGAAACCATTAACATTGTAAACGTTAAATAGAATCACTGTACATAATTATTATGATTGAATATTTTTATTGCACTTAATGAAAAGACAGTTAAATAGACTATTAAATGCAAACGTCTTGTTTACTGTCTCTCATAAATATATTAAATATAAGCTGATACCCGCGACTTTGTCCGCGTGGAATAAGTTTTTTTAATTTCCACGGAATCCTTAATATTCTGGGATAAAAGTATCCTATGTTACTCTTCAGGTCCTCCACTACATGTCAAATATCACGTCGATCCGTTGTGGCGTGATTGAAGGACAAACCAACAAACCTATACAATACATATTATATACTTTTTTCTATCTATCTATCTGAGAGCGGTACAGGACTTCCTCGTGATCGTTAAGTCTATTATAACATGATTAATTGATTATAAATATAATTGTTTAGCTAAAACTTGAATATACTCGTACCTACTCGAATTAAATAGAGAATCACTTTTTTTAAGTTCGCAGGATATCAATTTTTTTGTGATCAGCGCTACTAAATAAACTGACGTAGGTACATACACCGCTGGTTTCTGGAAAAATTATTGCTACACTGCGAGTACCAATAATTTTTCAACTGCAATGAAAAGGTTCATCTATAGCAAAACTGGAGTTGTTTAAGGAAAATGCTATAATTTAAAAAAATACACCGTACCCAAACACACTTGAATGTCTTGAAAAGGTACGCGTACATTATAATTTTGACTAGCTGACGCCTGCGACTTCGTCCGCGTGTTTTGAGTTTTTTTTGGTTTTCCGCGGGAACTCTAATATAATCTATCTCTGAGCAAAATTTCATCCTGATCTGTTCAGCCGTTGTGGCGTGATTGATTCAAAACATCCATCCATCCAAACTTTCGCATTTATAATATTAAAGTAAAGATCAGTAGGTGCTCGGATCGTCTTTTCCTAGAATTTTTAGAGCCTTTTAGATGTCTTTAAATCTAGTAGTGTATTTTCACTTCTATGGGTCCAAAAAAATTGCGAAGAGAACAGACGATTCACGATACGCAGTGATAGCTGTACAGAAAATGGTGCTGTCCTTTTCCGCACCCAGAATAGGGATAGCAATACAATTTTATTGGTGTCATTTTAGTTTAGAAAGATTGTTTAACAGAAGAAGTTTTGTGTCGGGCGTTACACTCTCCACCATGAACCACCACAATAGTTCATGCAAAACGTCACTGTAAAACATACACAACCTATCTCTGTAGGTACCAGATTTCATCAAAATCGGTTGATAAGTAGCTTATGTCTTTCCCCGTGATACAAACTATCCCCATACCATACTTCATCAAAATCGCCGTGAAAGCGTAGCCGGCAGACAGACAGACATACTTTCGCATTTATAACATTAGTATAGTCTGCGCCGCGCAGACTGCGGGCAGTCAGATGATATAGGGTTACAAACGTTACACTGAACTCGGAACGGCTGAAATCTATCTGTCTGCGCGGACTCTTTTTTTTACTCTCGAGTTACAACTTTTTAGTATAATTGTTTTGTTAGTAGTTTTTTTTAATTAAACTTGGGAAGATAATATATGCAGGGAGGTGGTATTTTGAGAATAAGTTATAGCGTGGTCTGGTCAGATAAGTGTGGGACTATACATACATACATGCATACATACATGAACCCTAAAAACATAACACTCCTTTTTTTGGGCGGTCGTGTAATAAGCCCTATTTAGTCTAGGGAATAAAGCTAGTGGACCCCAACAATAATTCCTCAGGCGACAACACTTTATAGTATGATAAAGAATCGTGAGTTAAACGTATATTATAAATATCCAATAAAAAATCAGAAAGGAAGTAAGGTTTTTTATGCTATACTCAATTGTTAAATCAGGAAGGTACACTGCGTAAACGCAGTTTAGGTTTGATAATAAAATCGGTTTAAATATCGGTGTTTTGCATGATTATTTCGTTTGATATTTCGGTTTTGAGTGTAGATATACTACCTACTAGGTATTATTTTATAAACAAATCGAGAAAATATTCAGTCATAAATATTAAGTTTTAGGTTACCTAACTTCCGCGTGGTTTTTTTTGGATATTTTTATACAAGTTTTGGTTCATGACATACTACAACCCTGCCAAGTTTCAACGACGGAGGATTTAATGCGGGGGTCTCCATACAACGAACGCCCCGTTGCCTAGACTAATAATTGTTGTATATTTATTTCTAGTACGGGCTGGCATTTTTTACTTAGTCTATTCTTTGGATAGCGGTAGTTTTAATTCCTGAAAAGATTAATTTTCATGTTTCTATTAATTTTATTCTTTAACTTAAGTTATTTTAAGTTTTATCATAATATTGTGAAGTCCTAAATAGATTTGAGTAATTGACTAAATAACTTATATTTTAATTGTTTCATTATTGTAAAACATGTTACCTACTGTTATATACTCAAAAATACGAATAAGCAACTAAATGATGTTTCCAACATAATATTATTCACAGTTAGCTATTTTTTATCTTACGGGGTTTTTTACAAAAACTACTGTTCTTACAAAAAAGTACCTTAATCATTTGTCAATACCAATAAGTATTGGAATTGGGACTTAAAGTGTAGTTTAAAAAAAACGGCTAAAAGGAAATATTCAAATATGAGTTTGTGCTAGAACGTCAGTGTAAAATGGATCCAAACTTGGTTGTTTTAAGGTTCAAGTTCGTCCATACATGTACAGTCAGCATTCTACAATCATGAGATTGTTAACTAATTCTGTTGTTTGAAATCTCTAAACTTAACTAAAATTGCAACTATAAATGTAATATTTCTATCCCTTTCAGGACACTACTTGTGGAAAGGGACAGCACTAGATTTGAAACTGTCCATTTATTGTAGAGGTTGTGTACAATAGAATTAGCTACAATCGAGTCTACGCCTTTTTTATTCTATAGCAAATTGTCTAGGTAATAGTGTCTATTAAATAAACAACTCTGAAACAATAAGCTTTAGGTCCAATTTATTTTGACGTTATTTGTGTTTCGATGTTCGCAATATATCAATGTTTTCGAGGTGATCAGACGGTACTGTGTTCTAATTAGTATCTAACTTTATATATATAATGCGTTTAAATTAACAATAGGAAGAAATTTCTATATAGAAATAACATATCTCGATTCAATATTTTTTCAATAGATTTTGTAGAAAGCACTAAAAATTAAATTATTGTAGCAAATTCTCTACAACTAAACTAAATTGACAGCACTAAATTACATGCCATCCTATTCCGATGGGAGTATTATGAAAGGGATAGAAATATTTTTAGAGATGTTATTTTAGTTTAGTTCAGAGATTGTTATCAACCGAATTATGTCATAATGTAGAAATAAAAATTGTTACATTGTATGTAAAGTATTTTTCGTATAACCTTCATTGAAAATGCGAGTTTCAATGCCTGTTGAGCCATCTGAAACTAGTCAATTTCAGACGAATACTTTATGCAGCGGGTAGAAAATGATGGTTTTCTACCGGCTGAATGACGTAGCAGCCCTCCCTTCAATCCTGCCAGAGTATCTTTTGTTTATTTCAAAACTTTTTAATTGTCATTTTACCCATCAACTAAACTGACAGATATGATATTTGTAAACAACAACCTAGCAACTAAAATAAATAAGAAATACAATTTTAATAAAACTCGCATTTTTAATGCATATTATATGAAAACCAGTGTGTGCGCCGCAGGATCAAACACGATTTCAGACGAGTGGCATCACCCGAAGTCTTGTTTCACCCCTAAGCACACAAGTGACAGTTCACTGATAGAGTTCATCGACTGTCCTATTCTCAGTTTGAACGCGTTATACATTGTATAGAGATGCAAGTACACTATATAAAAATAGCTGTTGTATATAAATAATTCAAAGTAGGTATATAAAGAACTATAATAATATATGAATTTTTAAACCTGTTGTTCCCTATGTACACTCTATGTAGATGTTTTCGCATTTGATGTTGACTGTACTGTACATAATATTATATAAAGTTTGAACGTAATATAATGTAAAAGTGTAATAATTATTATGTTACATAAAATGGTTGTTTGATTTTGAAAAACCCTGAAGTCTGAACATTGTTTTTATATTCCAAAAAATCATTATCTGACCCGGTGAGAGCGTCGCTAGTATAAATGAAAAAAAAATAGACAGGCATAAAATTAGTTCAAATTTTGGCCACCGCCCGGGTCATATAAGTTTGACGAACTGTAACGTCGACGGATTACGTCATACCTACGTTTGTCCTTAGAGGTTGTGGGTACAATTTTTTGAAAAATTACTGAGTCGATCTATACTCTAATATTATAAATGTATAGATGTGGATGGATGGATGGATGTTTGTTACTCAATTGGGGTCAGAACGGCTGAACGGATCTATATGAAATTTGGCACAGAGATAGATTATATCCCGGAATAGCACATAGGCTTTTTATCCCGGAAAATTAAGGAGTTCCCGTGGGAACCAAATAACCCACGCGGGCGAAATCGCGGGTATTAACTAGTCATAAATATAAACATTTGCCTAAAAAACTACTGAACCGATTATCAATATAAAGAAAATTTTTATTTCGAGCAACATTGGGGCTGATTCTGTAGTGCACCATCTCTAAACTAAACTAAAATTAGAGCATTACAAATATTGCTAACCCTTTCATAATACTTCGTACGGAAAGGGACAGAACTAGATTTAAAGCTGCCATTTTAGTTTAGTGATTGTGTTATACAGAATCAGCCCCAGTGACTCTCATTATATTTTGTTAGTTATTGCACGAATCTTATAGATACGAATTTATTACCTACTAGGTGATGCCCGCGACTTCGCGTGGATTAAGGTTTTTGATTCCCACGGGAACTCTTTGATTTTCCGGGATAAAAAGTAGCCTATGTCCTCCGAGATACAATCTATCCCTGTACCAAATTTCATCAAAATCAGTTGAACAGATACGCCGTGAAAGCGTAGCAGACAGACACACTTTCGTATTTATAATATTAAGTACGGATATATATGTTAGTAAATACTTAGTACTTAACCTAAAACTTATCTTATGTACCTAAATAGGATGCGAGTTATCGCTGCGCCATTCCGGTTTTTTTGCTATCATACTTAATATTATAAATGCGAAAGTGTGTATGTTTGTCGGTTTGTCCTTCAATCAAATCGCAAAAGAGCAACGGATCGACGTGACTTTTTGCGTGGGTGTAGTTGAAGACCTTGAGAGTGACATAGGCAGTAGCCTATCCGGGATAAGAAGTATCTTATCCCGGAAAAATAATGAGTTCTCGTGGGAATTAATAAAACTTCCACGCGAACGAAGTCTCGGGCATCGGCTAGTTTATAATATTAGTATAGACGCAGATTTCGTACCTATAGGTACGGCAGGTAGGTATGTTAGTAGCTATTGTTTTCATAGTTTGAGATAAAACCTGTTATATCTTATGCAAGCTAAAGAGCATAAATTAAAATGTAAGGCAAACTAAATAATCCATACTAATATAATAAATGCGAAAGTCTGTCTGCTACGCTTTCACCGATCTATTCAATTGATTTTGATGAAATTTGGTAGAGCGGTAGATTACATCCCGGGAAAGGACATAGGCTACTTTTTATCTCTGAAAGTTAAGGAGTTCCCCGGGAATCTAAAAAACTTATCCACGCGGACGAAGTCGCGAGCATCATCTAGTAATACATAATTAGGTAAATACCTACCTACTATTTAAGCAGTCTTATGTATTTCTCAATTTCCTTGTATATCCTATTCATAAAAATAGTATGACATTGTGAGTTGGTGGCTTTATTTCGGCGTAAGTGACGTCACAAGAACCATGAAATATGTATAAATTACTTGCAAAAATCTGTCTAACGTACCTTCCTATAGCTATCATTCCATGTAGTAGGTATGCTACTTTACACTTAAGCTTAATATTTCCTATGGCTATTAAGTCGATCTCCTTTACTCTTTATTAGGCAAGTACCTACAGTTCGCGCGCGTTTTTACCTAACTCAGTAATTATATACTAGTTAGTCATTTTATGTTTAATGCTTAATCTATCTATATATACATATATAAATCAATTGCTGTTCGTTTGTCTCGCTCAAACTCAGAAACGGCTTGACCGATTTAGATGAAATTTTTTGTACGGGTTTTAGTGGGTCCAGGGATGGGTTATATTCATAATTGGACTCGGTAGGGGGCGCTGCAATCGGGTTCTGGGCTCAGGGCAGGACAACGTCTGTAATTTGGCCACCATCCCGTTTGTATTCTCTTCTCGTCTCCAAAGGTTGTCCGGAAGAGATCGCCTCAGGCGTTAAGACCGCGTTTGCATACTGTATTGTGTGTGTATTGTCCTATTCGTGTTGTCTTCTTTATTTTCGTGTACTTGTGTGCAATAAATATTAAATTTAATTACTTGTGTGCAATAATATTAAATTTTAAATTAATAAAATCATATAAGACTGAAATAAAGGCAGTTATTGGGGCTGATTCTGTAGTGCACAATCTCTAAACTAAACTAAAATTAGAGCATTACAAATATTGCTAACCCTTTCATAATACTTCCTACGGCAAGGGACAGAACTAGATTTAAAGCTGCCATTTTAGTTTAGTTTAGAGATTGTGTTATACAGAATCAGCCCCATTGTCTATTCAGTTAATTATCATGGATGTAGGAATATTATATAAAAATTCTAAGATAATTATTCTCTTTGATAAGGCAGTTGACAATAGTAATACAACGGTGGTCATGACAAGCAATGCCAAGATCAGTTGATAAGAAGATAAGTGGCACGAAAATGTAATTAAACATTAATTAAGTTTTATCAGATCATACAAGATATTTTTATAAATGCGAAAGTTTGTTTGTTTGTTGGTTGGTTCTTCAATCACGCCGCAACAGAGGATCGGATCGATGTGATTTTTTGCAGGATATAGTTGAGGACCTGGAGAGTGACGCTACTTTTTATCCCGGAAAATTAAAGAGTTCCCGTGGGAATTAAAAAAAATTAATCCGCGCGGACGAAGTCGCAGGCATCAGCTACCAAACACATAAACATACAAAGCTATAATGTGTTATATGTTACAATATATTTCAAGTGAATGCCACCATAGAATACTTATTCAAGAATATTGTTATTTAAATAATGTACCTACCTACAGCTGCATTGGTACGTACGCGAGTAAAAGTATGGAATAAATTACAAAGTCTTTTGTTCAAGCAGCAGATAAACAACGTACCAGAATATGGCCACAATAACATCTAAAATTGGTACCTAGATAATGTTCTAGTGAAACTGCTTATGTACATTTTTACTTAGAAGTGCCAGCCAAAAGCCAGAATTGGTATACTTATAACTTTGAGTGAGCCTATAAACTGTAGAATAATTATTTTAGTGAACCAATTAACGTGCCTGCTGAAAGACAGAATATAACAATAACTTCTAGTGAACCCCTAAACTGCAAGTAATATTTTAGTGATCTACTTATACAGGTACCTAATTAGAAGTGCCAGCCAAGAGCCAGAATAGGTAATGAACAAATAATAATTTTGAGTGAACTCCTGAATTGTAAATTTCCGCGGACTATAAAAGTGCCGGAATATACTGATAAAGTGATGAGTGTACCCTAAACTGTAGTAGTACATAATAATATTATATAGAACTATCAGAAGTGCCAGCTCAATGCTAGAATATACTGATAAAGGGACAAGGAATCTCTATATTAGTCAGCGGGCGGCATGAGTGATGCCCAAGTGCATAGGCGATGTGAACCTGGACCGGGTCCTGGTGGAGATCAACCAGTCTGGCCGCTACCAGCTGCAGAACTACCTGCTGATCCTGGTCGTCATCATTGCTAGCGCGGTCAACAACAGCCAGTACGTATTCACCGCGGCGCCTGCCAAAGCCAGGTAAGGAAAACCAAGGAACCATAATAGACTTCATTCGCTATCTATCCTAATCAAATCATTTTTTTTAATCCACTACAAGTTAGCCCTTGACTGCGATCTCACCATCAGGTGATATCAGGTAAGTGATGATGCCGTCTAAGATGGTAGCGGGCTAACCTGTTAGGGGCAAATCGCTTGGCGGCACGTCTTTGCCGGTAGGGTGGTTACTAGCTGCAGCCGAAGCCTCCCACCAGGCCAGACCAGGGAAAATTCAGAAATTATAAATTCCCAGATTGACCCGCCGGGGATCGAACCCGGGACCTCCGCACGTTAAGACAACAGCGCTACACACTGCGCCACGGAGGTCGTCAATATTATAAATGCGAAATAAGTATTATAAATGCGAAAGTTGGGATGGATGGATGTATAGATGGATGTTTGTTACTCAATCACGCCCGAACGGCTGAACGAATCTGAATGAAAGTTGGCACAGAGATAGATTATAGTCTGGAATAACACATAGGCTACTTTTTATCCCGGAAAACTAAGGAGTACCCGCGGGAAACAAAAAACCTCAATCCACGCGGACGTAGTCGCGGGCATTAGTTAGTACTTATATATAAAAGGAAAAGGTGACTTACTGACTGACTGACTGATCTATCAACGCACAGCTCAAGCCGCTGGACGGATCGGGATCAATCGTTTGGCATACAGATAGCTATTATGACGTAGGCATCCGTTAAGAAAAGATTTTTGAAAATTCTACCCCAAAGGGGGTAAAATAGGGTTTTAAAATTTGTATGAAAATTGAATCTTACGTGAGCGCTTCAAAAGCTAGTAAAAGTAAAAGGGAAAAGGTGACTGACAAACTGATCTAGTCGTATCGACGTACAGCCAGCGTACAGAAATTTGGCATATAGTTAGATAGCTTAGCCTCGTAGTCTCGTAGTCTCGCTTGACTACGAGGCTAAAATAGGTTGAAGGCAGACGGAAAAGTGCGCGTCAGTTCACTTTATATGGAGCGCGCATACTAGGCGACCAGACAAAATGACGACCGTCTACCTGTAGCGAATTAAGCTTCTTGTTCCTTGCAAACAATAATTTGCTAACAGGGAACCTAAAGCTATATTTTTAGTTATAATATTATACGTTACACGTTAGCCCTTGACTGCGATCTCATCTGAAGGTGCTTAAGTGAAGAAAGTAGGATGGTGTTAATTGTTTCCGTTTGAAATACTAAGTTAGGTAATTAAAACTTAAATCTACTGATAAATGTGGAAATCCTTAAAAACTAAACCAAAAAGCAACTAAGTATATAATATTCATATAAAGTTAGATAGATAGGCACACTCGACATGATATTGTCATTATCTGCACGTTAATCTTCGATCTATCATTGCATTATCGTCAAATTGCGATGCCAACGCCGAATACCTGGCGATTATTTCGCGCCTACCGATCCTTGGCTTGGGACCATTGGTTGAGTCTCCATTCGGTGCACTAGTTGTGCTAAATGACTGTATGTTGACGGGCTGTCGCGAGACGACGCGTCGCGGAGCTCGAACGCGAGCAAAAATGTGCTAACAGAGAAATATACCTACCTAACATAAAATCTTTCATGTAGGTAAATAGTTCGTAAACCGTGAATCGTCGCGTCGTGTACCTACATTGACCAAAAATGTGCTAAAACAGTAAAATTATAACGTAAAATCATTCAAATAATAAAGGTGTACTTAGATCGTATAAAGTAAGAAAACTTAAAAACTGTTTAGTAAGTACCACGTACCTATATGTAAATGAAAACCTGGTATTAACATATATGTAAAAGAAAACCTGGTATTAACATATAAGGAAGCCTTTGTTGATGAATAGATACATAAAATTAAAAGAGACAAAATTGCGTCCCAAAAATGAGTAAAATGATAGCACTATTAGTGAATTTATTATAAGCCGAGTGTTCTTTGTCCAAGCAATCTCAGAAAAAAAATCATTTATTTAATAACAAAAGTGAGTGAAGTTTTAGAAGGAAAATGAGTAAAGAGAAGATAATAGACCTGGACGAGATCCTCCTGGAGCTGGGCCAGTTTGGGAGGTACCAGCTCAAGAATTACTGCCTGATCCTGATTCCGATTATGTTCAGCGCGATTTACAACAGCCAGTACATCTTCGCAGCTGGCAATGTGCCTTATAGGTGAGACTTGGGTGCATTTTCAGGAAAACTAGCGTCTCGCCCGCCTTAAAGCAATACTAAAGCAATATTACTCTAAATGACAGTTTGATGTCACACACTTTGACGTTCCTATATTATAAGGATTATAATTCTTTATCACGAAAGTCAACAATAATTATACAATATGGCTGTATGCGTCGGCAGTATGGCCCCTGTATCTATGGCCTTTATACCTAACTGGTATTTTTAATTATTCTTGAATTCGTGATAAAAATATTATTAGCTCTACATAAGCGAATAATATTTTTATCTGTATTTCTTCAGATCCTTCAGAATGTGCCAGTTAATCTTAGAAAATAGACAAGGAAAATGGGCGTCGCGAAGTCTTTTTTAAAAGGAACGATTCCACGTTAATACACTGTTTCCCTAATCTAACATTTTCCCTCAATAAGCCACGGGGGTTACTAGTTACTACTACAATATTATTTCAAAATGACACTTTATTGTTACATACCTTGACGTCTCTAAAATTAGGATTATAATTCTAAAACACGAACGTCAGTAATATTAAAACAATATGGGTTTTAGCGATGGTAGAATGCCCCCTGGTGGCCCGCTTTGGCCGAACCCTACCCAGTCGTTAATTATTGTCACATCGTCTGAAAACCTATTATGAATCCTTTCGGTAGTTTGTTAGAATATAACATATGGACAGACAACCATTATTTATGTAAAAATTAAGTTTGATCTGGAAGTATCAGCTGAATACACCACTATATTGTTTATTGTTTATTATAATTGCTTTCATGTACAATGGTCATAATAGGTATAATGAGACATGAGGCCCCGTCGGGGCATTGCAATATTGAATATTTTAGAATTAAAATTATCTATACAATCAAATATACTTTTATTATAAACAATGTCAACTTAATTTATCAACTGTCAAATCGCAAATTATTTATATAAATTTATAGGTAGGACATACTCGTAATATAAGATTAGCATTTAACTTTTAAAATAGAACTAAAACTAATAAAGCGCTGTCATGCAATTGAGGTCTTATAAATGTTTCATATGATAATAATAGATTTAAAAACTTATGATTAATTTTGGAACAATTCCTTTACTTCGTAAAAACATTGTCTTAGTTTACGCTTGAAAGCTGTTTCCGTCTTTTCTTCTGTGATAGCTTTTGGGATTTTATTATAAATCATGATCGACCTAAAGAGCGGACCGCGACTAGATATATATTAAGTTTATATCGAGGATATTCTAGCCTGTGCTTATTGCGCGTGCTCATGCCGTGTGTCTTTTTAACCGACTTCCAAAAAAGGAGGAGGTTCTCAATTCGGCGCGTATGTTTTTTTTTTTTTTTTGTATGTTTGTTACGCGATTTCTCCGCCAATTATGAACCGATTTTGATAATTCTTTTTTTGTTTGGTAGGTCATACTTTAGAGGTGGTCCCATTTTAATTTGGTGAAGATCTGATGAATATCTCCGGAGATGGAGAACGGAACTCCTCAATGGATAAGAGTAAATTGCTCGCGATCAGTGTGATAGTTTTGTAAACAGTATGTTTTAACCATGCATAGCATATCTTTTTTTTTTAGGGTTCCGTACCAAAATGGTAAAAATGGAACCCTTATTACTTTCTCTTTCCGTCTGTCACAGTCGATTATTTCAGTAACTATTAACTATTGACATGAAATTTGGAATAGTTGTATATAATAGTGGCCCAATATCATGGAAATCAAAAACATTGAAAATTATTTTTAGTTTAATTAAAAAAGTGGGGAAAATCAGGGGTTTGAAATTTCAAAGTAGGATAACTATACCAAGTGGGGTATCATATGGACTTTGTACTTGACTTGTCAAGTTAGACAAGTCGACGAGTAACGATTAAACGACGTTATTCTTAATAACGCTTAGTTTTTATTAGCGTTCTGGTTACATCCTGTATTTTAAAACAGTGGGGCCACTAAAAATTGTGAAATAAAAAATTTTCAAAAAAATAATAAAAACCGACTTCAAAAACCACAAACACTAAAAAGTAAAAAATAATTTAATTTATTATGTATACAAGAATTAATGTAGTTCTATAATAACATTTTTTGGAGTCGGTGCCAATGTGGAGTCACGTCAACAATAATGAAGAGTAGGTAGACGGTTCATGCGGCTAATTGGTACCGACTCCAAAAAATGTTATTATAGAACTACATTAACTCTTGTATACATAATAAATTAAATTATTTTTTACTTTTTAGTGTTTGTGGTTTTTGAAGTCGGTTTTTATTTTTTTTTTGAAAATTTTTTATTTTCTACGGTTTTGTAGAGATGGGGATGCTTTCTGATAAAAATATAATAATAGCCTTAACCTATATTTACTTTATGGTGTTAGGATGGTGACAATGAAAAATGTAGTTTCTTCTTAGACCACGGCGCGTTTGAAACCCTCGTAGCTTCAGTTTTAAGATACCGTAATTAATATCATGGACTTTTGCAAAGTAACACTTGCTCCTATCCAATATTATCGCAGCTGGAAATTTGCCTTATAAAAAAATACGCGCCGAATTGAGAACCTCCTCCTTTTTTAGAAGTCGGTTAATAAAAGGTGAGTACCTACTACCTTAATTGCTGTAGACCCCCCTACGTCCCATATTGGTTGACCCCTTTTCATCAATCTAATAATGCTAGGGGTTTTCTTTACCATGTGTAGGTGGTAAGGAAAACCCCATATATTTATCCTAAGTTTCCTTATTAATAAACTAGCTGATGCCCGCAACTTCGTCTGCGAGGATCCCGCGGGTCCCGCGGGAACTCTTTAATTTTCCGGTGTTATTCCAGACTGTACTAATCTATCTCTGTGCCAAATTTCATCCAGATCCGTTCAGTCGTTCGGGCGTGATTGAGTAACAAACATCTATCCAAATTTTCCCATTTATAATATAAGCTACCTAAAATAAGATCTTCCATCGCCATCTTGCGAGTAGGTACCTACCTACGTACCTATCTAGTACCTACTATCTGATCGTAGTTTACAAATTATTAAACAGTTATCTCTCGTTTTGCAACATTGTAGCACACTTCACAACAATCTCTTACTATTCATGTTAGATTAGCATCAATACATATCAGATAACAATAAATAATAATATTGTCCTCCAGACCGAATTTCTGCGAGATCAGCCATCTGCGCGGGAAATATATAGTGCACAAGTGTGTGCGCATACACACTACACCGGTACACTCTCTGTTCCTTTACTCTCACAGTCCGATGGAACGGAAAATCCGACACGACCGGAGAGAGGTCAGGCGCAGGGCCGACGGCTTTACGTGCTCTCCGAGGCACGGGGGTAAAACACCTTCCTAACTCCGAGTTAGTACTGAGAATTTCTTACCAGAAAAATCCAATATTTGTGACCCGGGACTCGAACCCGAGACCTCGTTGGCCGCAGTAGAACATGCTAACTACTAGAGCAACGAGAAAGTTACACACATCAGATTATCAGATCTATACAAGGTGTAAATCAATGACATTATTAATTATATTATTTATTATTATATTACGACATTATTATCCATCTTTGGTGTAAATTATTTTGTATGTTATTTTTATTATTTACAAGTGAATATAATTAAAAATTATTAAAAAATACGACTGCTCTGCCATAGCCCGTATTGAATTACCTTTGGAATCTTATTCACATTTTAATTAAATGATATTTTTTTGTGAATCACTGGATATTGAACTATAGTGTTATATATTTTTGGAATCTACTCATCATTTTCTAGATGATGATTATATAGCTAGTCTTAATTTTGAATAATTTTTTTCAACTTTAGTCTTTAATGCGGGACCATGGTCACCCCATCAATTTTTTTTAATTTTACTAGCCTTTGTCACCCGGAATAAGCTAGGGATTCTAACGATACCTCATTTATCAAAATCGGTTCAGGCGTATAATAGTTATGGTGGAATATACAAACTCACATACATCCATACATACATGAACCCTGAAAACAATATACTCCTTTTTTCAGGCAGTCGTAGGTATGATAAGAAAATATAAAGAATGAAGCATGAATTTTGCACAGGTGAAACATATGAAAAAACTAAGTTCAGGGGTAAAGTGTGTGTGTAAAGTTCAGGCTTCTATTTATAAAATGGAAGTTAGTTTATGTATCTAGATATTTTAAAATTCACCCTTAAAAGTAAAGGGTGTGAAAAATTAAAAAAAGTTTCTCGACCTCATACTTCCATTAAAAATTAATAAAATACATAACTAGCTGACACCCGTGACTTCCCGCAGGAAATTCTTAATTTTCCAGCATGAAAAGTAGCATAATATGTCACTCTCCAGGTCCTTATCTATGTCTATATCCATGCCGAAAATTACGTCAATCCGTGGCTCGTTGCAATGTGAAGGACAAATCAACAAACAAACACACTTTCGCATTTATAATATTAGTATGATCCGAGAGTGTGTTTGTTTGTTGGTTTGTCCTTCAATAACGCCGCAACAAAGCAATGGAACTCTTTAATTTTCCGGGATAAAAAGTAGCTTATGTCTTTCCTGGGGATACAAACTATCCCCATACCAAATTTCATCAAAATCGGTTGAACAGATGGGCCGTGAAAGGGTAGCAGACAGACAGACAGACACACTTTCGCATTTATAATATTAGTAAGTAGAAATATGATAAGCATCAAATTACAAACAAGACTCTGTTAGACATCGAACAAATAACATGATATCATAAGAACTCAGGTAGATAGCACCCGTGGCTAATTAACCAAGTAGCAGAAACTTACTTGATACCTACTAATGTTGGATTAACTTCCTTACTTTGTTGAAGTCAATTATATTTTATCGTTGTACTAGCTTTTGCCCGCGGCTGCTCTCACGTTAGGTTCAATTATCATGCAAATTTCAAAGCCCTATTTACCGCTTTAGGGGTTGAATTTTCAAAAAGCCTCTCTTAGCGGATGTTTTTTTTAAAATCATCGTTTGAGGGTCGTGACCCCGTGAGGAGTTTTCTTGGGATAACAATGCGGTGGGTTCCCACGTCCTTTCGCAAGCTGTCATTATAGCTATCTGTATGCCCAATTGCAGCCCGCGAATCGCGATCCGTCCAGTGGTTTGAGCTGATAGATCAGTCAGTCAGTCAGTCACCTATTATATATTTAGATGTTGATTATATTATTCTATGGAGGGTTGTATCGAGGTATAATCCAGATTCCAGACTTACTAATATGATAAATGTGAAGTTAGTGTGTGCAGCCAACATTTGGAAATGTTTTAGAGTTTACTAGTTAGCCAGCTGTATGATAAAAAAAATTTATAAAGTACTTCACTTAATAATAATACTGTAACTGGACAATTTCTGTATATGAATAGTAATTTTAATTATAAATGCGTAAGTGTGTCTGTCAGTCTGCTACACTTTCACTGCTCATGTGGAAATTAGGTACAGAGTTAGAATAAGATTTTATCATGGAAATAATTAAATGGATTAAAGATTTCCCGCGGGATTCTAAAATCCAATCAAATTACAGTTTGAAAGCCTTTTACATTCTACCAATTAATGATGTATGAATATTTGGTATAAATCATCAAAATTGTATTACAGTTAAAAAAGAAAATTAGTAAATTAAATTCATACAAAAAAATACAATTAAAACGAAATAAAATAAAAAATGATAACATGATAATAGTAGGTACTTAATTACAATTCTGCATACATATTTTGAAACTTACCAGAGGGGAAGAGATCGCAGTCAACTTGTAGTGGATAAAAAAAACACTCGCAAATAAATCAAAACCTTACAAGTAAGTATTTCCCGTTGACCTAGAATCATGAAATTTGGCAAGAAGCAAGGTCTCACAGCACAACTATAGGGAAAAATCCGAAAATCGTTAAATAGGTTTCCGTACTCATAGCATACGTCGAATTGTGTGTCAGGCGCTACCAGTTTAGCGCTATAATAATATGCAAGCCTTAATCTTCTCTAATATTTATAAATTTCTCGTATCACAGTGTTTGTAACAAAACTCCTCAAAACGGCTTGACCGATTCTTATGATTTTTTTTGTCTATATTCGTTAGGTCTGAGAATAGGACGTAAGCTATTTTTCATACCACGCGGACGAAGTCGCGGGCATCGTCTAGTATACTTATATAATTTCACAGCTGATTACGTGTTGTTATGACATCTTTCTTAATAATATATTTTACTAAAATAATTTATATTGGGGCTGATTCTGTATAACACAATCTCTAAACTAAACTAAAATGGCAGCTTTAAATCTAGTTCTGTCCCTTTCCGTACGAAGTATTATGAAAGGGTTAGCAATATTTGTAATGCTCTAATTTTAGTTTAGTTTAGAGATTGTGCACTACAGAATCAGCCCCAATGTGTGCTGGTACGGAACCCCTTGTGTGTGAGTCTGACTCGCACTTGACCGGTTGTTTTTTTAATTTGTGAGTCTATCTTTCTGTCTGTGCACGCCTTACGCTAAAACTACTAAACGAATTTTAATACACCCTAGTATTGCTCTAGTACTTTTCTCTCGGCCAATAAGAGGTTTCGCGTGAATTCTACTCTGCGTCACTATGGCTTGACCATAACCTTGCGCATTCGGCAACATAACAATTAACATCTATTGATAACTTTCCCCATAAGCCGAAAAGGTTTAACATAAGTGCCTGATATAATAATAATGGGGTGCGCGTGTGATAGATACCGATCTTTAATATGGCGCACTTGAGAATTAATTAGGTAGACCTTCAGATACTTGCTTATTTGCTATCTATAAGGTTGGTTGCCCATGGCTACTGCGGCCTTGATCTTCAGCCTGCAATTATTGTAATCTATGTAGCATAAGATATTGATTAAAACAATCGATAATTTAAATAAAAATTAAAGCGGTGTCCTTCGCTGCGCTGCCATTTAGAATGCAGGGTTTCAATTGATGGAACACCCGCCATATTAATCAGACCTCGCTCCTAGCGATTAATATATTATTATATACTGGCTGATGCAGGGTTCTTAATCTATCCCTTTTAAACAAGTAAGAAACATAAACATTAGGAAAAAGACCAAGATACAGGACGTAGACCTAAAAATTAAAAGGCTAAAATGGAAGTGGTCGGGACACATGATCAGAGGAAAGGAAAAATGGAGTATCCAAGGGAAAGTAAACGGAAAAGAGGTAGACAAAAAAAATGGGACGATGATATCAGGCAGGTTGCAGGCATAACATGGAGTAGAGTAGCCAGAGAGAGATCAGAATGGCGTAGGTTGGAGGAGGCCTTTGCCAATTGGCAAACGGACTTACAGAAAGTAAAGAAACATCAAATCTAATTGCAATATATATACAATGCAGTAATGTCAGAAACATAATATCTAATTGTTTATCTGTTGTCCGAATAAAAGGCTTATTTATTTTATTTCATATTTTATAGCTGATGCAGGTAACTTCGTCCGCGTAGAAAAAAACCCACAGGAACTCCTTTGTTTTTCTCTCTCCTCCTTCGTGGATGCGTACCTCCTCATCCTCCTCGCTGTCCTCCTCTCCGCGTCCTCCTCTCCGTCACCGCCGCCTCTGAAAAGACGAAGCTTGCGAATCGCACGATCGCACGCACGCTTCCCGGTAGTACACGTGTGCCAGCTAATGTGTGTCCAGCCTAACACACTGCGGATATTTTGCACATGCTAAGCCTGTCATATCATATCGCCCCATTGATCATCATTGACTAAATTGTTTTTGGCGCCAAAAATATGGCGCTAAAACTAGGATTAGTTTGGCAGTCAGATAGTAGTTAATTACTTCTAGGGGATAACAAAATACTTGAAATTGCGAATATTAGCTATCAATACTAAGTAGGTATTATTGGACGGTTATCGTATGATGCTTTTAATAATATTGTGAGCACTTAAACATTGTTATTCTCAAGTTTATTAATCTTAGACTTACCTACTTATAGGTAGATATCTAATGCCCTTTTAAAGTGGTATTGAATTCGTGACGAAAATATTATTTTCGGTTTATCTTTCTTTTGTGCAAGAACAGACGCTTTTCTGTTTACTTCTAATTACTTAGGTCATAAAATTGCTGGGGATATTCCTTTTCCTGAAAATTAAATAATTAATCTCAGTAAAGTAATTAGGAAGATAAGATAATAGTTTGATAACAATATAACGAATTAGAATAAGTAGTTTTCAGTACCTACCTACCTACCACCTACCTACACTTCAATCATAAGTACAAATTCCAAGCAGATAATTTTATAAAGTTGTCGTTTTAAAATTCTGTAGTCTCACGGGAGATTCCACTTGGGATTTCTGAATAAAGTTGAAAGTGTAACAGACAGACAAAGAGAAATTTACATGTATTATATTTGTGGGGAATCAAGACCGCGACTTCGTCCGCGTGGATTTTGTTCTTTGTTTGTTATGAAAGGTTTAGTAATATTTTTATCCCCCGACACAAAAAGAGAGGGGTGTTAAAAGTTTAACGTGTCTGCTTGTGTATCTGTGGTATCGTAGCTCCCAAACGGATGAACCGATTTTCGTTTAGTTTTTTTTGTGTCATAGATAATTTTATCCCGAGGTTTCTTAGCCATGTTTCATGAAAATCTGCTCAGCCGTTTGTAGATCATCAGCTCTTTAATAGGAGGGGATCTGTACGCTTACTCCGAGTTTTTACATTGCAAATACGATTGATCGACGTGAGAGCTCATCTCACCAAGTGTAAGCGAACGTTAAAGTAAAATGAACCTTAACTGCATTGGTTTAGAGCTCATTTCATCATTTCGTGTATTTAATCACAGCCAGCGCTCCAAACGCTGAATTTGTGACTTTAAAGCAAGAGCTTTTGGGTCCATTTTACTTTGACCGTTCGCTTACACTTGGCGAGGTGAGTTCTCACGTCGATCAACCGTATTTGCAATGTAAAAACTCAGAGCCTACTGACTACCTTCCAATCCATATGTCCTATCGATCCGAAATTTGGTACCGTATTACTTCAATGATATTGAAAGAACATGGTAACGTAACCAATAACCATGACTTTAAATACTTTAAAAAGGACAAAATGAAAGTAAAATTAAAAATTTTAGAAACCCCTCGACACAATAAATAGATTCTAAAAATTAACAATTAATAATATTTTAAACCTATTATAATTATTATCGTCACATATAATAAGTAAGTTCAAATATTTTTATTTTCCAAGCGTCGTCGCGTCGGGGGACCGCTAAGTGAGAAAAACAGGTGTAGGTGTAGTCTACCCCTGACGTGAAGACGCGCACTTGGAAAATATTATATTTTTTAAATTAATGCTGTCATTTTAATTTAGTTTAGGAGTGTGCACTACAGATTCAACCCCAGTATTTATGCCTTCTCTGGAACAAATTAGGCGCACGAAATTTTACCAAAATCAGTTATACGGATGGGCTTTAATAAACAGACCGACAAACATTCACACTGCATTGTTAATATTGAGTATGGATTAGGATGCGCGTGCTCCACTTTTATGATTTACGATACATAATTGCATGAAAGTGATAAAAAGAATTAATTTGGCAAATCTTTTGGTCGCGCGTTGACCTAACGACGAAATAACTGCCTAGCCCAGGCTGTATTACTTTTTTATTTTTATTTTTTATTTATTGACAAACACTTTTTACATTTACTTGGGTTCTTAACACCCTTAAGCCTCGTCGGCTTGTCTGGATAAAACATAGCAAGTAACGTCTCAATCGTTGTGATTGGCTAACTAAGTATGTACTTACTGTAGTATGTAAGTATGGTTAAAAATGTTTTTATACCACTGCAAGTTAGCCCTTGACTGTGATCTCACCTGATAGACTACATCATCACTTGCCATCAGGTGAGATCATAGTTAAGGGCTCACTTGTTGTTGTTTAAAAATAAGTTACAAGTTTTTTTTAAAATCTTTATTGGTCGAATAAGAGACTACAACCCTCTCTTAAGGCCACTACAAACTTATTATTTTATCTTCTAGATAATGCAGATTTAAATATAGTATAAAACTATCAAATGTTTAATTGAATGAGATTCTAATTGTCCTGAAACTATATAATCGCTAACGGGCAATTTCATGTTATACAGAACTCGTTACTATTTTATAAGGAATTATATTATACCGTTTAAGAAAAAAGTGTGTATGTGTGCAATTCACATACAGTAGAAGTGAAACTTCAGAAAAGCAGCCTACGAAGAATGCGATAAATATAACTTGTATTTTATCTCATTCTCTCGCAGGATAAATCCTATTGTGAATATGTTTGTCTTTTTGGTGTCGCTTTTTCGTTTCATCGAATTTTCAAATCAAAACGATTCTAAAGAAGTTTCATTTCAAAAAAAATCTAAAGTAGAATCTAGGTTGAAAAGTGCTCTTAGACAATAGACAATAGACAAGGTGTCGGTAAGGAATATGTAGAAAAGGAAGTGTTTATTTAATGATGTCTACGATAAAACGATACCTGGGTACTTAAGTAGTCTAGACCGGTGTCGGAAGAGATGAGTGGGCCAGGGTTATGTCCTTGTCATTGCTTTTTCCTTGTATACATCTTTCTATGGGATTAGGAAAATTAACTTTTTACGAATTATCGTAGGATAGACGACAATCCACCACTACATCCCACTTACGTCCCACTGCTGGGCACAGGCCTCCACTCTTATAGGAGAGAGGGAATTAGAGTTTAGACCCACCACGCTGCTCCAATGCGGGCTGACGGGCTTTAACGACCGTTATCATGTTAGTTAGTGATAATAACCGGAACCGACGGCTTAACGTGCTCTCCGAGGCACGGATTGAAAAACCGCCAACTTGCGAACTCCGGGCTAGTACAGAGAGTTTCTATTCAGAAAAACCCAATACTTAAATATGGCCTGACCGGGACTCGAACCCGGGACCTCGTCGGCCGCAGTCGATCATGCCAACCACTAGACCAACGAGGTTGTCAAATTAAAAAGTCAGTTTAAATTTTGAATACGCATCGTAAGTATTTGTGATGAAGATAACAGTAAGATGTATATTAAAATTGAATGATACATCAAATTTAATCAAAATTAAATGACCCTGACGACATTGAAATAGAAATACTGTACCTACTAAAATTCTACATCAATGCCTAACGACGTAGCCAGCTTGCATGATGCATCGATGTCTCGGTTGAAAACGATTGTAATAAAAACAGCAATAGGTAGGTACTTGTCAAAAGGCGTGTAGTTACCTTTTGTAATCCAACAAATTACGTTTATTGAAAGTACAAATGGAAGAATAGTGCCTGGAATCAGATTAAGAGGTCAGATTCATTACACCTACCTGCCTATTCATATCTATAGCGTGGTCAACGCATATTATACACATATGACACACACACACAGAAAATCAGTGAAAAAGATAAAAAATTTTAAAGATTAGATTTTACTACTATTCGAAAAGAGACGATGCCCACGACTTCGTCTGGGTGGATAAAAGTTTGTTGATGCCCGCGGGAACTCTATATTTTTTCGGTAGATATAAAAAGTAGTCTAAGTCCTTCCCCGGTATACATCATACAACCTGTCTCTGTACCAAATTTCATCAAAATTGGGTAAAAAAGGGCAGTTAAAGCGTATCAGACAGACAGACACACTTTCGCATTTATATTATTAGTATGGAATTAGTACTGATTGTTAAAATTTGAATGTCTATTTATGTTGTAAGTTCTAGTCGGCAATTTTTTTTATGCTAATTGAAATGGAAGCGAAGGGTCACTGGACAACTTGCTCAAACTCAAGCCACACTCAGAAGTGTCTTCACACAACAGAGCGGCTCATTGCTTACTTTTAGCAGATTGCCGTGTTGCAGCACTGCTAAAAGGAATAAAGGCAAAAAGGAAAATAAATAAATTGAAATGGAAATATTAACTAGTGGTTCGCCCCGAACTGAGACCTCGCGGCGCCATCTATTGACATAAATGTGAAGTTCTGTTAAAAATACTGACGCTCATTAAAAATTAAATAATTTCGTTTCCTTACAATATTTATCTAATTTTAGTATTTGTTGTTCAAGTACAGGATATAATTGAAATAATTGATCAAGTTTCAGGCTCATCCTTTCAGAAAATTTAGAGTTCTGAGGTCATCTTTGGACGTTAGAAAATCACCACTTTGAAAGCCCCCCATTTCGTCAATTTTGGGGGAAAAATTAACAAAAACATATTTTTCGACTCTATTCCTAATTATCTTTAAAATGATATACCGCAACCCTATGTAACTTTATAAAAAATATGCCCCCCTGAAATAAAGATTTTTATTATTTTTTAAGCCATATTCGGCGGGAGGCCATTGGTTTACATATTATATTTAAAGCTGAAGTAATTGCGTTCAGTAATTCAGAAGTTATAATGCTCTGACAGACGGACGGGCGGACGGACGGACGGACAAGTGCCAATTCACCCAAGTAGACTCAGAGACCTTCGCTTCGCTCGGTCAATAATATACCACAATAATAGTATTAAGTAGGTATACTTCGAAATACGTGTATACTATGCATATTATACCCTAAATTAACCCATTTTATACCGTTTTTTTGAATTATTATTAAACAACAAAATTTAATTGAATTCCAGATGCAAGGTGCCAGAATGCGAGCTGGACCCGCCAAAGTTCGAGACCAACGGTTGGGGCCACTGGGCGCTGCCGGACGGGCGGGGGCGCTGCGAGCGGTACGTGGCAGTGGGCACCACGTGCGCCGCTGACTCCTTCCACCCCACCGACACCCTTCGCTGCTCCCGATGGGTGTACGAGAACCACGACACTATTGTGTCCACGGTGAGTTCCGTTATCCTTTCTTCAGGCTGTCCACGAGTGGGGAAAATGAGCGCTGCCGGACGGCAGGGCGCGTTGTTATCGGTATGACGGTTGGCACCTCTTGTGCGGCTGAATCCTTCCACCCCACCGACACCCATCGCTGCTCCCGATGGGTGTACGAGAACCACAATACTATTGTGTCCACGGTGAGTTCCTTTATCCTTTCTTGAGACAGAGGACGCTGTCATCATCATTACTAATACGAATACATCATCTAGTTCTCTCTGAAATAAAAATGAAAGCTGAATATTATGAAATAATAATCGCAAAATGTTATTCCTAAATCTAATAAATATTGTTAATAATATGTCAATATGAAATTATGAAGATTCCATGAGGATGCTATCACTGCTTGTAAGTTTTTATGGTCTCCACAAATGTTTCAGTTCGACCTGGCGTGCGAGGAGTGGAAGCGGACCCTGGTGGGCACCCTGCATAGTGCGGGAATCTTCCTCGCGCTACCCCTCACCGCTTACATCTCCGACAAGTGAGTGATCTCTCTCTCTCTCTCTCTCTCTCTGCGTCGTATTCCTCATTGTTGAGGGTCGTGACCAGTTTCCGTTAGTCACATAATGCTAGGGGTTATCTTGGAATACTAATGCAGTGAGTTCCCAAGTCCTCCCGCATACGACTTGACAAAGAGTACTATTTCAACTTTTAGGTTACCAAGGATTATTATCAGATATTATTGCTATTAATCGGGACCGGGAACGTGCTCTCTGAGACACAGAGGCTAGGAGGAAACGAAAAGATCAAATTCAGACTACCAAATGTAAAAAAATGATATAAAAATATTCCAGACAAATTCCAATTCTAAAAGCGTTTGATTGATTTGATCATCCCTGTTGATAAATTTCTTTATTTCATCTTCAGTTTCGGTCGTCGAGTGGCCTTCATCTTAACAGCCGTCGCCCCGGCGGTGGTGGGCCTGGGGCGCTCCTTCTCCCAGGACTACATCACATACGTGTGTCTGGAGTTCTTTGAAGCGGTCGTCGGCGCTGGCGTCTACAGCTCTGGCTTCATTCTTGGTAATTTTTTAAACGACTTCAAAATAAGGTTATCAATTCGACAAGTAGTTATGTATGTAATGTTGTTGGAACTGCAATACATTCACATATGATAATCTGTTAGGGCTTCCAAACAAATATACATAATTTTACCTAAATATATAAAATTCTAAGTCCTGACTGACTGACTGATAATATATCAAGACAGCCTAAACCGCTGGTCCCAGGGACATTAAATTTCGAAGGGGTATTCTTTTTGAATTATAGATGAAAAAAAACATCGTTTTTGGAAAGTCTGTCGGTCTTTTAATTTTCGGGATGAAAGACCTATGTCTTCGGGATGCTATAGTTTTCTCATTACTAACCAAATTCCGACAGTACTAGACGAACACACATTTGCATTTGTATTGATTATTACGTATTGATATGGATTACTTAATTAGTGATTTACGCAGAACCGCTAGGTAATGGAACGCCCTTCCGTTTTTCCATCCGCTTAAAATATTGGTATCTTCAAATTAAGTCTGAATGGGGATCTTCTAGGCAATTGCGCTTGCTGCATAATTTTTTCCAGCAAGTTTGATTACAGTCAAGCGCTAGTCCATAAATTTAAAAAATCCGTAAAGCAATTTGTTTTGTTTCAGCACTTGAAATGATGGGGCTCAACAAGCGAGTTCTCGGAGGCAACATCATTTCTTGCACCTTCGCAGTTGGTCAAGCCGTGGTCGCACTGATAGCTTGGGCGGCGCCACAGTGGAGAACCCTCACCAGAATCATCTACATCCCCTCTTTTCTCTTTATATTCTACTACTTCTTGATAGAGGAGAGCGTCCGGTGGTTGCTCAGCAAAGGAAGGAAGAAGGAAGCCGCTGCGATCATTTTCAAAGCAGCAGCGGTTAACAACAGAAAGCTTTCCCCGGAAACCATTAAACTTTTGACAGATGACACGCCATCGACGACAGACCATGCGAAAACGCAAGCAGAACCCGAGGAGAAACAAGAAGCGCTTGCGTTACAAGTGTTGAAATCCAAAATTTTGATGTCAAGGTTGTTTATATGCTCGTTTTGGTGGATCACTGTGACGTTTATCTACTACGGACTGTCGATAAACTCTGTTTCTCTCGCGGGGAACAGTTACGTAAACTATATCCTCACGGCGCTGGTGGAGATACCTGGATACTGCATCAGTGTCTTAACCTTGGACCGTTTTGGAAGAAAGAGTTCGATCATGACAGCCTTCTTCGTTTGCGGAATCTCTTTAGTTTGTTTGCCCTTCATTCCTGATTGTAAGTTTGTAATTAATTTGTTATTACTTTACCATAGTAGACTTAGTAGAGTAATTAATTGTATAAATCGTATCCCAGCAATTTTTATCTTCGTGTTATCATCACTTTTATCATTTTAGTTTCACTCTCATGTATCTGTATTATTTTATTAATTAAATCAAGTTTATCTACTGTCATAAAACTATTATAGTTACGAAAATTGATGATTTTAGATAAACTTTAGGCATTAGCGATCTTAAGTGAGTCAGAAATAAATTATTTTGTAGTGATAAAAGAAAATCAATGTCATGTGATAGTTTAAACTGCGATAACCATTTTAAAATTATCAAGTATTCCGTTTTTCATACAAATAAACGTTTTGACGTTTGGTAAAGAGTTGATTAGTTAGTCTTTTTGGTCCTATTTTCTTGAATTTATTAGATTATAGTCATGTAGAGTAGAAAGTAGACAAAACTTTCCTTTGCAGATCTGCTCTGGCTTCAAACATGCCTGAACTTACTGGGCAAGTTAAGCATCAGCATGGCCTTCAGTAGTATCTACATCTACACTTCGGAACTGTATCCCACCACCCTGAGGCACAGTCTAGTTGCTGTGTGCTCGATGGCCGGCAGGATAGGACAGGTCATCGCACCGCAGACACCACTTTTGGTCAGTGTTTTCATTCCTAGGGCCCTTATTGATTAAGCAACATCAGCTAAAAATACGTTCTTAAGTATCCGTCGTCTTAAGCATAGATTGATCGATACTTGAGAACGTGTTCCGCATTTGTCTTGAAATTTCAACGACATACATAGCTATTACTTATTATAGTCCCGCTAACTTAATTATCCAGATAATTAAGTTCGCGGGACTATAATGACCGGTGGCCAAAATTGATCAGGCATAAAAACGCCATCGGGTCAAATATGTTTGTGTGACTTTACATAGTTTTCGGCTCTTCAGAGCCTCTATGCTTAGGGTGGAGCCCCGAGTCCACGTGCTCTCATAGTACGGACATAGCCCAAGAAGCTTTCCCGTCATGTACAAGGCTTTAGGGTGCTGAGAAACTATAAAAATGTAAAATTTTCTATGTTATATTTAAATGGAAATTGAAACAGTGGCGTCTCGATGACCTTCGGCTCCATCTACATCCACACACTGAACTGTTCCCCCCACAAACGGATTTCTGTCCGTCTGTTACCATATATCGCTAGTAAAGTGAAGTTAGTCCTCAAATATGGTTGCATCAACAGCGGCGCTGACCATAGCGCTGACGATGACGGGGAAGCTGTTCATCTCGATGGTATTCGCGTCCATCTACATCTACACGCTGGAGCTATTCCCGACGCAGGCGCGCCACTCGCTCATGGGCGTCTGCTCGATGATCGGTCGTGTCGGGTCCACATGCGCGCCCATGACGCCTTTGTTGGTCTGTTCTGACTCTTTGTATGTAGCAGCAGTAGAGAGAGTATTAGTAGTATTTGTTAGTTCATTTATTGGCCATTTATTAGCCCCCGCCAAATCGACAATATTTGTAGTAAAAAAATATAGTTTTGTACTCGCAACTATTCGAGGATATCCCCACAAGCCTAGGTGAAGCTATAGAAATAAATTTACTAATAAAGATTTTTATATATTTTTATGTAGTTTCCGCTTTATGCCATTGATTTACATAATATAATATGTTTTGAAGTTATTATATTCATTAATTCGGAAGTCATAAGGCTGTGACAGACGGACGGACAGACGGAAAAATGCAAATCCACCCAAATACACTAAGAGACCTTCGCTTGGCTCGATCAAAAAAATAAGTACTTTTAATTCACAAGGTCCACAAAGCATAAGGGCATCGCAAATATCTGCCGCCCAAAGCCTCGCAATGGCTAAGGCCACCCATGGCCAGAGATTTAGTGTGGTAGCAATCCCAGGAACTTTCAGCTTTTATAAAATAAGGAAATCACGGGATCTTGGGCTATAATATTATAGTTTTCAGAAATGTTACTACTCGTAAATCGCTTTTTAGTAGTTATGTTGCTCTAGCAGAAGGCTACCTTGGCTGTAGATTGTACAGTGCAGGGTCAGACTAGCGACAGTATTTACGATGTCTGATGTAACGTTTTGAACGTATCACTAAACTTTTAACAGACGCCTTCTGAGATAGCTTGGTAATTTTGTGAAATATTCGCAGTTTTGCCCTAGTAATAATATTATACTTAAACTACTACTTAGAAGTAGCTTGGTTATCCTTGTATTTCGTTGTGGGTAGGGATGGTACAGATTTAGGGGTTGTAGAGTTTTTGCATGTAGATGAGTCGGTATTCAAATATGTTGTAAACTGAGTAGCTAGGTAGGTACTAACTCCTGATTGCTTTGCTTTGACCTATTAACCTATCATATTATTTAGTGACCGTTGAGACTGGCTGACGTGGCCGAAAATTAAAAACGCGTTTAATTTTCCTCTCATCAGGTTATGGGCCCAGCGTGCTCTCACTATGGTATTGCAACCTGAGTTATATTTTTTCCCCAGATGGCGTACATGGAAGCGCTCCCGTACCTTCTGTTCGGCGTGATGGCAGCCACTTCGGGGCTGCTGATGCTGCTGACGCCGGAGACGCTGCATATTCGTCTGCCGGACACCGTGCGCCAGGCTGAGGGCATCGCAGTCGCGCCACGGACCACGCGCACCACAGATGTTATCGATGACTAGACGTATTTAAGCAACGCGTACTGAGTACTGACAGAATCGATGCGTGGCGCCTTTTTAGGGTTCCCTAGTCTAAATATATAAACGGAAAAGGTGACTGACTGACTGACCTTGTCAGCCGCAGTCGAACATGCTAACCACTAGACCCTAATAACTTACCTTAACTTACGTAATAATAGGCATCCGCTATGTACATAAGTACATTTCAGCCTGATCCTTCATTTGGTTTCAAAATCAACGTAAACCGCGTTTTTTTTTTACTTTATTTTGTGACGGGGTTTTATTACTTCGTGATTAGGTCGCAACCGTAATAAATCACTTTTATACAGAAAAACAAGGAACAAAGAATCAGTTAGTCAGTTACCTTTTCCTTTTATCTACCTAATATTTTTATGGTGATTCTTCGCTACGCTTTCGGTTCGCTTTGTGTTTGACAAGGCCTTACGGAGACCTTGTTTGACTGCGGCACCTTATGAAAGAAAGGAAATCTTTGGAAACGATAAATATTTTTGTACACACCACTTACCTAGTCGTAAATATTAACTTAAACTTAAGTTGATTTTAGGTATTTTGTAAAATAAGTATGTAAGTAGGTAGTTTTACATTATAATATTGTGTCGTTTATATCGTGAGTTAGTTAATTTTCTTTTAATTATTTATGCTTTTTAATACTTACTAAGAAAAAAGAAGGAAATGATAACAGTACAAGGTTATATTTTGAAATAAACTATTTTAAGTAATATTTTGTTGTATTATTACATTACTTAAGAGTAGCTAAGATATGCATAGATTAAAATAGGTACATTAGGTGGTTCTCATCAATGACATTGTAGTAAATATAATAAATCTATGGTTCTCATACGTAGTAGGTATCTTTTGTATGGCAAACGAATTGCACCAATTAATTAATAAAATTCAATTTCTAATATTGCTGTATCACATTTGTTGAAGTGTCATGTGCTAAAAATATTCAAAGAGGATTTCTACATATTCTATCCCATCTAGTTGCCACATTATGGCCACCTACTGAAAAATTTAAAAAATCTATGATATATGCCTAATCAAACCACATAACGACCTTCCGACACAGATGGGTCCATGCAATTATGAACTCAAAGGTCTAATATTTTCAGATCGCGACTGTACTTGCACTACCATAGGCTAGCGCTTTGCTGCAGTCAGACCTGCTTGCAAGTGGTGATGCAGCCCAAGGTGGAGCGCGCTTGCCTGAAAGATGCCTATTCACTCTTGATTTGAAGGTACCTGTAATAAAATAGGAGGGGAAAACAGAAGCCGGAAGGGCATCCCATATCCAAACGAGGAAGCAAATCGCTTCGTACGAGCCAGCGGAATTTCGACTGCGTAAGTGTGCAGACCTTGTGGATGCCTTGCGCTTCGATGATAAAAATGTGATGGAGGAACCAGATCGAATAGTTCATGGGCACACTCTCTGAAATATATATCCTGTAGAAATATGTATATGTGTAATCCTGTCTTCGTGAAATAGAATGATAAGATATTCGCGCTTAGGCCATGGCGGTGGCCTCAGCGACGGTGTCCGGCAGCCGCCTCCGCAGCGTTTCGGGCGTGGCCAGAGTCAACGCGGCTGCCGACAGCGACGCGCACCCGAACAACGCTGTTGGCAGCGCGCGCCACCATACACTCTGCAAGAGAAGAGGCAAGACCACAATCCATACACTGCTGATAAATACAAATTCAAATATTCCGCAAACTTTTACAAGTGTTTTAACTTGTGTAAAGGCAAATCAAAAATTAATTAAGGAATTATGTTATAAAATACTTGGTTTATCACGAATAAATAAATATGTAGGTACCTACGTAAATACATTCCAACTAACGATGAGTCACGAGCCTATATTGCGGTAGACGGCCATCACCACCACCTGGTGAGATCGCAGTCAAGCAGGGCGACCGCGTATGTTTTGCATCAATCATTGATATTGCCTATATGAAAGTTTTAAGTAGATAGAACCTTACCAAAAGAGGAGTAAGCGGTGCTAAGACAGTGCCCACACGTGCAACCATAGAGCAAGTACCGACTAAGGACCCTCTAGCAGAAGTAGGCACTAGCTCTGACGTGTACACATACACAGCGTTGAAACATGCCGATATGGACGTCTTCCCGATTAAGAATACTGCTATCGAAGCAGTTTTGTAGTCTGGAACAGAAGCAAAGTAGCAGCAGTCAGATCAAAGTTCGAAGAACTACCCTCCGATTGTGGAAGGAAATCGCAATCGTAATCTTTTGTCAAACGTACCTATATTTCGACATGTTTAACGAGAGATAGATGCCTGCACGTCACTAAGCAAATATGAACTCCTAAAAAAGTTCGAGTGAATTAGTTTTAAGCTAACTAATGACTAAGATTTGCTTAGACAATTGGGAATTTGACAACTAGTCAAATCAGCAACTTTTTTTTCAAACGTCAAAACGCGTGCTTAGTATGGATTTTGTATGAAATTTTAAGTTGTGACGTCATCCAAGTTCGACGCACTTTTTTTACTTTAATCGATACTTTAAAATGGTTATTCAAAATTAAACTATCAGGGGACGTGGATATTACGACGTTTGGGAGATCCTTTATTTAGTAATCACTATAAAATAATTTATTTCACTAGTAGTCAAATACCCAATTGGGCCTCTCATAGGCGTTGGGGTCCCAAAATGCTTAATGGCGGTTTCAACTTGGACGACCCCCTATTAGGTAGTCGAAGGATCGCTAGTGAGGAAGGAAGGAAGCTGGGAATCACTGGAAAAAAATATCTTAAGCCCGTATTTATAAACCGACATCAGGTAAGAACACGTTCTTAGGTAACGTTCTTAAGTAAGATCGGTATTAAGCATAGATTTACCGATACTTAAGAATCTGTTCTTAGCTGATGTCAGTTTGTTAATGTGGGCCTTAGACTCAGAGAACCGAGAGATTTATAGAGCACTGATCCAATATGCTCAAATTGACAGATGTGTAAACAAGCTTATCATCTATAGTATAATAACCTCGACTTTAATCTTTAAATTTATGTAGTGGCAAATCCAGAAACTCCATTGGAGCCATGTTATAAAATCGTACCTACACTCGACCCCACAAAGGATTTTACGATATATGACGCTGTTACTAGTTAATGGCGGTCTAGTACATCGATTGTGAAATATCAAAATAATGATTGTATATTTCAAATAATTTTGTGTTTTTAGGTAAATATATTAGAAACATATTATTCTGATACCACCACCACTACAGCCTATTACCGTCCCACTGCTGGGCACAGGCCTCCACTCTCATAGGAGAGAGGGAATTAGAGCTCAGACCCACCACGCTGCTCCAATGCGGGTTGGGGGGCTTTAACGACTATTATCATGTTAGTGATAATAACCGCGTCCGACGGCATAACGTGCTCTCCGAGGCCCCCGTGCCTCGGAGAGCACGTTATGCATGTGTACGTTGTTATGTGCACGTTGTTATGTGAAACACCGCCATCTTCTAACTCCGGGCTGGCACTGAGAAATGTTTATGCCCGACCGGGAATCGAACCCAGGACCTCATGATTCGCATTCGACTATGCTAACCGCTAGACCAACGAGGCAGAGCAATATTCTGATACACTAGATCTTAATTACCGATCTGTTGAAAATCTACAGATAATTAACTAATCAATCGTATCTTATCAAACTGAAATTCTTCGTGATATTAAATACTAATAGCAGACTTGCAAATCATGCCTTATGATGCCAAGTCATAGCTTTAAAAGATGAAAAAATAATTCATTAATGCAATTCAGCATCTCAATTTTGTTGAGCTGCGCACGTGAGGTTTGGAACAATAACGAACTATAATTTCGTGAAATAATAATTACAAGCACAGAATTTAAACAACGAAAAAAATATGAGCTCGAAGTCGGTGTTGAATAGAAATAAATTTTATTGACAACGAAGTCTTAGATAAAGTAAATATAATTATTTTATAATTATCCTGCCTAAAGAAATAAATTCGATGATAATTAATAAGTAAGTCTTTAATGCATCATCATCAGCCTGTGGATTTCCACTGTTGGACATCCAACGGCCATCGCTCCTACGACAAGCATGACCTTCCCATTGCCACTTCATCTTGCCAATGGTTTGGGCTATGTCAGCGACCATGGTTCTCCTGCGGATCTGTTCATCGCGAATTCTGTCCCTCAGGGAAACTCCTAACATAGTTCTTTCTATAGCTCGCTGAGCAACTTGTGGATGAGGCCATTTTCTTCAGTCTTTGACTAGTTATTAATAATTGAAATAACAAAACAGGGAAAAAATAAATAAATACATTAGTACCTTGCGGTATAAATCCGCTAGACACACAGCAAATTCCACAGAAAACGAATCCGCCCAGCAACGTCTTCCTCCTCCCAACTCTGTCTAGAGTGATCACTGCAATGATATCGCCCGGTATGGTGGCGAGCGAGGAGAGCGCAAAGTTGGCGTACTTGTTGCCCGGCAGGCTCACAGAGTTGATCATCAGGCCGTAGTACACGAAGGCTGCTGTGAACCACCACCACGAGCACACCACCACTCTGCACATACAAACATTACAGAACATCATCATCATACCACCATGTAAAGGATTACTTAAATGACAGGAATCTTGGCAATAATTTGCTCTAATAGCTCTAATAGTTCCATAGGATGATTTTAGAAAAAAACCCGGCTGAGTTGAGAAGAGCCCACAACAGTGGGCTCTTCTTAGACCAGGGCACGTTTGGAACCCCCGTAGCTTTAGTTTTAAGATACCGTAAGTAACGTCAATATACACGTATTGACGTCAGTGTACCTAAATTGAATAAATGATTGATTGATTGATTGAGAAGTATAGTGCCGTTTGTAGAACTACAATCCTCTACAACTTCACCACTCTCTCCTTTGAGAGCGGTGGTGGTGGTGGTGTCAAAGAGTTCAAAATGTTCAACACAACGACAACATTATAATATTTCATAATGTTTATAATGTACTCGTATAATATGGTCCGGCACCACCAGTGGATTGAATAACACCCTGGAAGTTCACTGTGATCCACCAGTGTTCTCAGTGGAGCATGTAGCACTTCAATATCTATTTCGATCCTCTACGATAGCTAATTGCAGTTTAGTGATATTAAGAGTTACCTATTACGTACCGTTTGAGTAATGCAGGTGAAGAAAATAGCAGTTTAACATTAAATTTTTCCGTGGCGATATTCTGTATCGCTGCTCCTTTCGATTCTTTTGTAATTTCATCGATCACTTTGTCTGATACTGCAAAACGATTCCAGCTTGCAATCCTCTGTAGCAGCATCAGAGCTTTGTCATTTCTTCCATTAGTCAGTAGCCACCGCATGCTTTCTTCGAGAATGTATGGGTATAGGAGGAAAATTGGAGCGGGGCAGGCGACAAGGAGTAGAAAATGTCGCCAGTAAGGAATGTTCCAAACAATCAAGGTAAGAATAAGTTCACCGATTGCAACTGAAATACCTACGGCGGCGGATCCAATGGTTCTTTTGTCGCTTCCGATAAGCTCCACGACTGAAAAGTAAATAGACGTTGTGGCATACAGATTGATCTGGAGGAACTAGAAGTTTGTGCGTAGGTATGTTGCACTTGCAGCTTGCAATATTCACCGCCCAGTAAGACAGCAATTCACACCAACACAACACCACATCACACAAATCTTCAAATTATTCTCAACGTACGTTTCACTCAGACACCGGAGCATCTTCAGGAGTTGTTGACTCGACAATGCTCGATTGTAAAGATTCTTTACAATTGTGCAGTTCCGCAAATGCGTATCATGCGACTTCAGCAAAGTAACGCGTGCTGCTATCCAAAATTTACTTATCTGATTTAGCGGGTAACAGCGTATCCTTATGTTTAAACAGATGATGCCCGTGATTGTGGTTTTCCACGTGGATTTAGGTCTTTTGAAAATTCTGTGGGAACTGTTTCATTTTGTCAGTTGCATCCCCATAAGTAACTTGTATCCCGGAGGACACAAGTTGCTTATGGGGATGCATCATGCAAGTTATCTGCGTACGAAATTTTCATCAAAATCGGTTGAATAAATTGGCACGAAAAGCATAGCAAACAGACCGATAGACAAACAGATAGACAGGCAGATAGGCTGACAGAAATACAATTTAATTTACTTTCACTTTAATGAGATTAAGCTCGTTGTTTTATTTTAATTAAAATATTGGTAAAGTCAAAGACTAAAATATAAATGTTTTATATCGTGCATTAATACTATACTATGCATTAGGTACAAAAAGTCCTATGTCCTTCCTTTGCATACAAACTATCCCTTTACCAAATTTCATCATAATCGGTTGAACAGATGGGCCGTGAAAGCGTAGCAGACAGACACATTTTCGCATTTATAGTATTAATAATATTACTGATAGTAGTATTGGATAGTATGGATTTGAAAACTTACTCAAAACAAAGCATGTGGTATAGGTACCAGTGACTAAAACAGCTTCAAAAAACTCAATTAGTATGTAAGTTATGTAGGCCCCCTGGCCCGTGCCCGCCAGTGTCTTCAGAACTCCGGTTCCGAGGCATAGCCCGCTCAAGATTATCGCTGTTTTTCGACCCCATCTACAATTTCGTAAGAATTAGAAATCTGGAAATCGACATATTTTTACAGAATACAATAATATGTACTTCATATTAATTAAACAAGAACAAGGTCAGAGATAAAGTGATAAAATCTGATTTGACATGGTTATGACCCTATTATATTATGAATAGGTAATTAAAAAAAGCTTTTATATTATCTTGTGGTATGCACGATACCTTTACCTATCTGAAATGTATCCCATTAGAGGCATCGATATCAAAACACCCAAGTTGTGAACAGTACCAACTAAAGTGCGTTTCCACTCGTGACATGCCAAACTGAACTGGAAACAGAAACAGAAATTGCAGATCAATAAATAGAATTAAATTTTTCAGTTTCAATCTTGAATGGTTTTTTATACAAATAAACTTTTACAAGTGCTTTTGAATCTCTTATTTAAGAAAAGAGTTACTTGTTGTTAATGATGTTGAAAAAACCACTAAAGAAACAAAGATAAAACAAATAAAGATAAAAAAATCGTGGGCGTTCCAAATGCTCGGAATAGGACTAAGTTTATTTTTCAAATTAAAACTACAAAATACCTTAAAATCTAAATTAGTTCAGCGGGGTACCTAACGCAGCCAGCGTTCTGGGCACGTTGTCTAACTAAACATTAAAAATATCATGCCATTGCAGCGGCTTAGATATTTTTATTGTTTAGTTTTCAATTTAGATTTAATACTCTGAAACAATTATCTCAAACACAAACCTACGATCGATATCTGAATGCATTCCGCCGCAAACCACCGCGAGTTATAATGAGCAAAAGGAATTTTTACCTCATTAACAATAGAATCTCTCGTGTCATAAATCCACTGATCACACACTTCTATTTTATCAAAATCATCAGAGTTACATGTCGAGTTGTGTGTGTAGATCGGGCGCGTGCAATGGACATCGGTAACATTCGATGGCCACCAGGCAGGGGTTTCAGATGAACCATTATTTACCTCACACTGCGGCACTGCACATCTGAAAAAGATTTTAAAAAAATGAATTAAAAAAAATTAAAAAAAATTCGGTATACCAACGGCGAGTACACAAAGCGAGGATAAAATTAAAAATCATAATAATATTATAAATAGGAAATTGTGTTAGTTGGTGTGTCCTTCAATCACGTCTGCAACAGAGCAAAGGATGGATATGCTTTTTTTGCATGGGGACTGTTGAGGACTTGGATAGTGACTTAGGCTACTTTTTGTCCCGGGAATTAACTTAAACCGCGTGGTTTAAGTTTTTTTAATTTCCGGGACTAAGTCGCGGGCATCTGCTAGTAATACGTAAGTAATAGCCTTTATCCTTGTGACACGCCACTTATAAGTAAACACAAATATTAAAAAATAAAATTTATATAAAAAGGAACAACCGATCACAATTAACTACATAATTTGAAGAAAAATTTTGATACAATGCTATGTTGAAAATGGTTTTTAAAAAAGCAGAGCATTTTTTCCGTAGGACAAATTGTTTTCGGGTTATAAGTGGAAAACTAAAATGAAGTTAATATTTAAGACCTTTAGGAATTTTACTTTAATTTTAATGAGCCGCCAATCTGTCACTACTGGAGAAAGATTACGCGCAGGACTGAGGACTTTTTGTCGTACTTCAGTTTTTTTTTTTTTTTTTTATTGCGTGATAGGCTTGCGCTTGACGACAATCATGCTTAGTGCAAAGCAATGATGAGGTCTAGGTTGGAACGCGCTTGCCTAGAAGATGCCTATTCACTCTTGCCTTGAAGGTACTTAAGTTATAAGTGGCAGGAAACACGTGCGCTGGGAGGGTGTTCCACACCCTAGCGGTTCGTATCAGAAACGTGGAGCAAAAACGCTTCGTGCGAGCAAATTGGACGTCAACCACATAAGGGTGCCAACGCTCACGGTTTCTCGCTGTTCTGTGGTAGAACGGAGAAGGAGGAACAAGGTTATGAAGTTCCAGAGCACACTCGCCATGGTATATCCGATAAAAAACCGATAAGCAGGCGACATTGCGTCGGTGTTGTAGACTGAGCAATTTCGCCTGCGTGAGTGATTGATCGCCAATTATTCTTCGGGCCCGGCGATCTATCGAGTCTAATGTATCGAGTTGGTACTTGGCGGATCCATCCCAAAGGTGGCAGCAGTACTCCATGCCAGAACGAACTTGTGCCTGATAAAGAGTGAGGCGCTGTTCCGGCGTGAAGTACCGCTTTACCTTGTTCAGGATACCAAGTTTTTTGGCAGCTGTTTTGGCCTTTGACTCGATACATTTCCCGAAATTGAGGTTGGGAGAGATGTCAATACCCAAGAGCTCAATGTTATCACTAATCGGTACGGATATACCATGGAAAGTTGGAGCCAAGGTGAAGGGGCTCCTCTTTGCGGTAAATAAACACGCTTGTGTTTTGGTGGCGTTAAACTTGACTAGGTTGGCGTCACCCCAATCGGACACCTCCTTAAGAGTCGAGTTAACGCGATCCACCAAGGCCTCTCTTTGCTCAAGTATCTCAGAAGCACTGGCTCGAGAACTGGACATGTATCTCTCCGTAACAGTGCTGTCATCAGCGTACCCAAAGATACCGGGTTTTAGGAGATCGTTGATGTGCAGCAGGAAAAGTGTTGCGGAGAGAATAGACCCCTGAGGAACACCGGCATTGACAGCCATTAGGTCAGAGGAGCAGCCGTCGACGACCACCCGGAATGACCTGTCACTCAGGAAATCAGATATCCAGTTGCAGAAACCAGTGGGAATCCCGTACGCAGGGAGCTTGCTGAGAAGACTGCCGTGCCAGACCCGGTCAAATGCCTTCGATATATCGAGAGAGACAGCAAGTGCCTCGCCGTGCTTCTCGATGGCTTCGCCCCAAGTATGTGTGGCATACACTAGAAGATCCCCAGTAGACCGATTTTTCCGAAAGCCGTACTGACGGTCTGACAGAAGATCGTTTTCCTCTAGGTATGCCAGGAGCTTGTTGTTAAGCACACGTTCCATACTCTTGCAGAGAATGGATGTGATGGCAATAGGTCTGTAATTGGCCGGATCAGCACGACTCCCCTTTTTCGGTACTGGCTGCACATTTGCAACTTTCCACGACTTGGGGACTTGAGCAGTTTCAAGAGAGAGGCGGAACAAGCGTGTTAGCACAGGAGACAACTCAGGAGCACAACTCCGTAGAACAACTGCAGGTATACCGTCAGGACCACTGGCCTTACTCACATCGAGGTTCCAAAGAGCTTTTAGGACCTCATGCTGGTGTATGCGTAACTCCGGCATAGTGGAGTCACATGGTGTGAGCGTGGGTGGGATGCTACTACCAGCACTGAGCTGTGAGTTTCCTGCGAACAGAGACGCAAGCAGATTTGCTTTGCCTGTTGCAGTTACGGCCAGTGATCCATCGGGTTTCTGCAGAGGAGGCAGAGAGGAACGGCAAAAGTTCGTCTCAACCGACTTCGCGAGCGACCAGAAAGCTTTACTACCGCTGGGGTACGTAGCTAGCTTACGTCCAATGCGACTAGTGCGGCTGAAACGAGCCTTCTCTAGGACCCTTTTGTAAGACTTGGCGGCAATATTGAATTCCCTTTTCTTTAGTTTGACGTCCGGAGCTTTGAGCGCGCGCGCGTCCGCCCATGCCACAAACGCAGAGTGCTTACGGGCCACTGCAACTGCGCATTCTGTGTTGTACCACGGGGGGGTCTTGCTATCAGACGATACGTCAGAAAATGGTATAAAATATTCCATTGCCTGACGCATCACTTCCGATATAGCACACTCACAGCTCGACGGATCGTTGGTAGAGAAACAAACTTGCCGCCACGGATAAGATGCAAAGAAGTGCCGCATCTCATCCCAATCTGCTGACCTGTATCGCCACACCCGCCTCTTAACAGATGGTTCAGAGGCGGGAGGGTAATAGTTGGATACAGATTTCACCAGACAGTGGTCAGAGGTGCCCAATGGGGCGGAAACCGAAACCGAAAAACTGTCTGGATCTGTTGTCAGCAGAAGGTCCAAGCAATTGGGTGTGTGTCCATCGATATCCGGTATCCGAGTGGCTTCCTGAACTAACTGAGAGAGATCTAGCGATAGTGCAAATTTGCGCGCCTCTCTCCCAGCATGGTCAGTTTTCTGGTATGGGAACAGCCACTCCTGATGGTGGGCATTGAAGTCCCCCAGAAATACCAGCTTAGCGGATGGATATCGATTTTGGACTGTGTCAGCCGTTTTGCCCAGGTAATTGAACAACTGAGTTGTCTCCTGGTCACCGCTATGCGAACGATAAATGCACGCATAAATGGTTTGCTCTAACCCTGTATCAACCAGACACCACAGAACAGAAAAGTTCCGTACCTCCAAATTACGGAGACGCTGGCAGCAAATGTTATTACGAGCGTACAAGCACACCCCCGCGCGAGGTTTAAAATAATGTGCTCAAGCGCGTATCCGGGGTATTGAAGGTACGCTACATCCGCTGGGTTTTGAATTTGCGTCTCCGTAAGGAAGAGCAGATGCGGCTTGGCAGTCTCGAGATGGTGGTGGACTGCATTGAGGTTTGAATGCAGACCTCGGATATTTGCGAGGTGCACTGTAAAGGAGAGGAGGTGCAGCCGCTGTGTTAATCTGCTTAACTTTCTTTTTCTTTTCATGGTGTACTGGGGAGTGAATAGGAATGGGAAAAATGGAAGTTGTACGAGATGCTACATTCTTGACACCATGACCTTCGCCACAGCGACGTAAGAAGGAGACTCAACCTGGAGACCGCGGGGACGCCCGAACCCCCCTGGGAGTCGCCATCGGGTCCTCTCTCCAGTCGCCAACTGGCACGATGGAAGCCATCCCAGGATTTTTCGCGAGGTGGCGGGGCAGCCTTTCATAGGTGGCTGGCCTACTAATTGGGCCCCCAACTACCTGCGGTCGGCCAGCGGTGCACCGTGCTTCGGATCCCGCTGCTCTCCAAACTGAGCCACCCGGCGCCACTGCAACTCCGGTCAGAACCTGTCATTGAATGTAGCACAACTGTACAGACCCATTTCCCCATGTATGGCTCCTGCAAGCATCACACCGGAACACGACGCACCCCACGACACAATGGGTCATGTCACAAGATGCGCCATTTGGCGGCGCGGTTTTGCTCACATGGTGGTGTTGCAAGCCACGGCCGTAGCCTACCACCTATGGTAGTCAGTTACCTTACTCAGCTTCAGTTACCGCTTTCCCTTATTATTATTGAAGCTTCTTAACATACCATTACCTGTAATCGATAGAAGCAGCAGCAAATACAAAATTAGTATTACTCAGTGCAGTGCAAACTATTGGTATGACTGCCAGCAGGCACTGCCAGATCTGGTACCTCCCGAAACCGCTCACCAACTCCGACAAGTCCTCCTCAATTGATACTTTCACAACATTTTCGACTTTTTTCATCTCCATTATTGGTATACGTCCCATTAACGTCCCACTGCTGGGCACAGCCCTCCACTCTCATAGAAGAGAGGGAATTAGCGCTAAGACCCACCACGCTGCTGCAATGCGGGTTGGCGGTTTATCGGTATATGTACGGTTTTTTTAAAACAATAATATTGAAGAGCTAAAAATTTACCATGAAATTCATCGTAACTTCACGAGTTACGTACACCATTGGTCACGAGAAACACAGCTGTAACAACCTTTCGTGATTGTACATCGTGCAACTGATATTTCATGTAAGTACCTATCTAATAGCATAAGTAGTATTCATGGAATAGCTTGACACAATGGTATAACAAGATGTAATTTAGGATCTATTCAAGTCTCCACATTATGTTGTATGTACTATATCATTAAGTCAGTAAATAGGTTTTTAAGGGAATTGAAATAATAACCTTATGATTCTAAATTACCATCCTATTCAATTATAAAGATTACGGAGTATCTAAGATCCCTTTATCTTCCATAATCCTTCTAAAAAAAATTCTCCACGCAATATTTCATTAATAGAGCACTGGATGATGATGACTTCGTCAGCGTGGATTAAGTTTTTTTAACCTCGCATGGTCTAAAAGGTGTTACTATAGCTCAGCGTAGGCGGACTACAGATATCATTTAGCCTCTCAGATTTTTTAAAAAATTTTAGTCGTTATCATGAAACTATCGGTACTCAACATTTTTAGTCTATGGTTATTATCAACAGCCAAAAATAATTATGTCACACTCTAACGAGATCCGTTCTTCTAAGGAGGGGTCTAAACAAAGTACAGTACCCGGCAATAAATATTGCACATCGACCTTTGGAAAGAGACAATCGGTTATTTCGGCTTCGTATAGCGTTATCTCTTTCCAAAGGTCGATGTGCAATATTTATTGCTGGGTACTGTAACGCTTGTGACGCTGTAAAAGTAATTACAGTGGCGTGACGGAGGAAACTGGCAGAATTTTTAATACAAAATTCTATAACTTTAATGTCTGTAATGCAGTACCGTACCTGCCGTACGTACGTACCGTATCTGGACCGTACTGTCATGGTAGCTACAATAGGTCTGTCATATTTTGTATGAGCGTCGACCCACTGTATGGAATGAATCAATAGTTACGCTATGTGAATACAATCCACACAGACTAGTTCCATTTTTGAAATAATTTCTTGGAAAAAAAAAATGAAAGTTTTTGTTAATTTTAAAAAATGGAACTGAAAGCGAACAACACTGCTGCCCGCAATCACCGCAATCCTTGGTTGAATGTATGCGTCAATGTGTAAATGTTATACCATATACTACAGCTCTATATGTCTATCTACTTACTGTTTTTTAGGGTTCCGTACCAAAATGGTAAAATGGAACCCTTATGGTGCGACTTTCTCCGTCTGTCTGTCTGTCCGTCCGTCACACTCGATTATTTCAGTAACTACCAAAGCTATCGACATGAAATTTGGAATAGTTGTGTATATTAGTAGCCCAAAGACACTGGAATTAAAAAAAATTGGAAATTATTTTTGTTCTTATTTAAAAAGGGAGGAAAATCGGAGGGTTGAATTTTAAAAGTGAGATAACTGTACTGTGTGGGATATCATATGAAAGGGTTTACTTTGTACATTCTAAAACAGATTTTTAATTATTTTTAGTCATGATAGTTTTTGATTTATCGGGGAAAAAGTCTAAGAAAATACCGTTCCCCCCCCCTTATCTCCGGAGTTTACCAATCGAAAAATCTGAAATAATTATGGTCAATAGGAATTTATGTATATTTTACAGGAAAACTATAGCCAATGCTCTAACTAGCATAGTTTTTTTGATATTAACAGTAAACCTCTACAAACAAAGTTAGTTTTGCGGTTCATTAACAAAGGTAATTATTACCGTTTTACATCTTTGGTCGTTACAGTTTTCAGTACGGAACCCTCGGTGCGCGAGTCCGACTCGCACTTGGCCGGTTTTTTTTTAATTTCTTCTTGCTATGATTTATATTTCCGGAATAAAATGTAAGCTTATGTCCTTCCTTATGATGCAAGTATAACCTACCTCTATACCAAATTTCATAAAAATCGGTTGAAAATATGTGCCGTTAAAGCATAGTAGACAAACAAGCAGACAGATATATCGACAGACAGACACGCTTTCGTTATTATATTAGTATATGGATGGATAAAAATATAATAGCAAGTAAAGCTTACAAATTAATCTTTGGATTTTCCAATTTTTATTGAGATTCTATAGTATTAACTAGATGATGCCCGCGACTTCGTCCGCGTGTATCAAGTTTTTAAATTCCCGGGAGAACTCGTTAATTTTCCGGGACAAAAAGTCTACTACCCTATGTCATTCCCCGGGATGTCACCTACTTCTATACCCAACTCTATACCTAATTTCATCAAAATCGGTTAAAAAGATGGGCCGTTAAAGCATAGCGGACATACAGACAGACACACTTTCCCATTTATTATATTACCATGGCAATATTACTATGGGCACTGCTTCTTGATAAACTTATCAAAATATTTTATTAGGTACTTAACGGTGAATCATATTATATTACTAGTTATAATATGTAAGTGCATTCGGTTAGTAATCTTAAAGCAACTCGCTGGTCTGAGAAATAGAATCGTTGAAATTTTCGAAAATCAAATGTCTATAGATGAAAAAAGCAGTCATATGGACAAACAGTCTGCGGTCAAAGGTGGAGGGACCAATGGCAGGAAAGCGAGTGTTTTCCAAAAGCCGCTGGATCTTGATGAGGTTCTGACCAGCGAGCTGGGCCAGTTTGGTTGGTACCAGCAACGAAACATTCTTCTGGTGGCGTTACCGATTATATTCTCAACGTTTATAAATGAGTTCATTTTCTCTGCCGCTGCTATACCACACAGGTAAAGGAAAATTTAATAGTAAATATAAGTATCTCGATAGAGCCGTATTTAACGAACTATTACCTATTAGCTATTAGCGAATTATCATTGTACTTGCTGCTTCATTTTAAACTTTTGGTTAGTTTTAATTTTTTGTTGTAACTGTGACGTCACCCGGGGTCACAGCTGAAAATCAGTGCCTTGCTTTGTATGCCTGGGCATACAACGCAGGGCAAACGCTGAGCTGTACACCCTTTCTGGGTAGTGTCACAGACGAAAGTGTTACATTTGTATCTAGTTTTGTCTGTGACACTGGTGAATAAAATATTTTTCTTTCTTTCTTTCTTTCTTTCTATTCTGCAGCCGTATTATGCTACGGTTAAGTAAAAGCAATGTTTGACATTGTTATTTCTTCGATTTTTATGAAATTTAAAAAAATATTTCGTTGCAACGTACCTACATATCAAAGTATTGTTGGAATATGATTTTATTCTTCTTATTTTGTTCGATGCCTTTTAATCTCAACATAATAATATGAATCCACTAGAGTGTACTGTCCTACTCGTATGTCCGCGTGCATTGAAGTTCTTGAAAAATTTCTTGGTAAGTAACCTTAAAGTGATAAAAAGTAGTTCTTCCCTGGAAGCAATTGAACTAATGACGTAAACGCGTAGCAGACAGGAAGACAGACGGACAGACGGACATATAAATACACTTTCCAAATTTCTTCAAACACTTTTCAAATTTGGTACGAATGACAATTCTCATATTTATTTGTGTATTTATATAAGACTGGCGGATGCCCGCGACTTCGTCTGCGTGGTTTGAGGTTTTTTGGTTCCCGCGGGAACTCTTTATAATAGATTATAGTCTCTGTGCCAAATTTCAGCCAGATCCGTTCAGCCGTTGGGGCGTGATTGAGTAACAAACATCCATACATCCATCCAAACTTTCGCATTTATTATATTAGTAAGACTAGCTTTTGCCTGCGGCTTCGCTCACATTAAGTTCGATTTTCATATAAATTTCAAAGCCCTATTTACCCCCTTAGGGGTTGAATTTTCAAAAATCCTTTCATAGCCGATGCCGGTTACAAAAGCTGTCTCAAAGCCAAATTTGGCCGATCCGTCCATTGGTTTGAGCTGTGCGTTAATGAAAATATGAAAATGTGAATCAAAATTGTTAATTTACCTCAAAACAATTTTGTCAATTTTTCCTTATTTCCAATGGTACCCACACTAGGTAGTCCTATATCGTGGGTACCTATTTTACATTTTACATTGTTTTACAGTAAATACTCGAAATTGTCGCTCAGTAGTCTTAGGTATTAAAATTAAGAGTTCTTGTAGTGAAACTTCTTTAGAATCGTTGTGATTTAAAAATTCGATGAAACGAAAAAGCGGCACCGAAAAGAGACAAACATATTCATAATAGGATTAAGCCTGCGACAGAATGAGATAGAATACAAGTGATATTTATCTCCTTCTCTAGAAGGTTACTTTTCTAAAGTTTCACTTTTGCCGTGTGTGAATTTTTTTTAGGTGTCGCATCACCGAATGTGGAGAGTATGGCAAATCGCACGACTATTATCCCGAATGGATTACAAGTGCCGTGCCAGAGTCTGGCTCCGGACTGGCAAGCTGTGAGAGATACGTCTCAAGTGAAACCGGGATTAACGGCTCCTTGGGTTATTGCCCGGATACATTGTTTGATAAGTCTTCGACTGCTGGTTGCGAAGGATTTGTGTACGCCAGGGACAATACTGTGGTATATGATGTAAGTTTTAAATATTATAATATATAGCTATCTAAATACAGTTTGTGGTAACAATGCCTCGTTGCAGCGGTTTGGATGATATTTTTAAAGTTCAGTTTTTAAATTATCTTTCATTTAAATTATAATGAATTATAATTTCTGAGCCGGTGGTGGAGTCTTGACTTATCATAAGTAAAACAAGTTGTCTTACGTGAAATAAATAAATCGCTTATCATTAAATGTAATAACTTGCTTTGTCAGAAAAAAAGACAAAAAAATGTTAACGTTTCTGATACGAACCGCTAGGGTGTGGAACACTCTCCCAGCGCACGTGTTTCTTGCCACCTACCTTCAAGGCAAGAGTGAATAGGCATCTTCTAGTCAAGCGCGTTCCAACCTAGACCTCATCATTGTTGGTTTGCACTAAGCATGATTGTCGTCAAGCGCAAGCCTATCACGCATTATTAAAAGAAAAACATAATTACGCCTTTTTTCTTATACATTTTCCTTTGATTGACGAAAAGTTCATTGGAACTTTACATTTCCATTTATAGTATGACACATGATGAGATTTTTTTATGAAAACCCTTTGAGGATCTTTGTTAAAGAGAACACATTCACGTGAAATCTTAAGATCCTAGTGTAATGTATTTGTAATATATTTTAAGGAGGGTAGTCGTAAATATATTGGAAGAATTAATCAGTCTTGAGTTCAACGCCATGGAAGTTTTGCATATCTCATCTAGATCCCGTAATTTGAGCTTATAATTCTACGTTGATAGTTTTATACGATATCAACAGTCAGTTTTCTGTTTCCCTACACTTTAGTTTGATCTGGGATGTCAAGAATGGCTGCGAGCATTCGCCGGCACTATGAGCAGCATCGGAACATTACTGGTGCTGCCGTTTACTGGTTACATTTCTGATCGCTTCGGCCGAAGGTTCGCCCTCATCATCAGCGTCTTCAACCTGGGACTGTTCGGCCTCATCCGAGCCTTCTCCGTCAACTATCCCATGTACTTGGTGCTTCATCTTCTACAGACCACACTTGGATCTGGTACTTACAGCTCGTCGTATATTTTTGGTAAGTAAACATAATTGCGGTTATTCCAGACAATAATCTATCTCTGTGCCAAATTTCATCCAGAGCCGTCCAGCCAGGTGGCATGATTGAGTAACAAACATCCATCAATCCAAACTTTCGCATTTATAATCTCTAATGTATAAAAATTCTCGAGTCACAGTGTTTGTAACAAAACTCCTCCGAAACGGCTCGACCGATTCTTATGAAATTTTTGTGGTAGGTCTGAGAACGTAAACTATAGTTTTCATACTACGCGGACGAAGTCGCGGGCATCATCTAGTATTAGTATAGAAGTATAGATTTGAAAGAAGATCATGCGTCGATGTTTCCATACCATGTGTTAAATTTTTTTTTCAGCTGCCGAACTCGTTGGTCCTAAATACCGTGTCATAACCAGCGCTACGGCAGCCTCCTTATTCGCAAGTGGACAAGTGATCCTCGGCGGCGTGGCCTGGCTGATACCGAACTGGCGCTACATGATCATAGCGCTCAATGTCCCCTGTTTCCTCATCGTCGGATACTACTGGCTACTGTCCGAGAGTGTCAGATGGTTGCTATCGAAAAAACGGTACGCGGAAGCTGAAAAAATATTAGAAACTGTTGCGAAAGCAAACAAGACGTATATAAGCGAGAAGTCAATGCAGGCGCTTATGAATCCTGCGGAACCTGCTGACGTGTCTGCTGTGAGTATACGTCATACAAGATGATGCCCGCGAGGTTTAATTCCCGGGGAAACTCCTTTATAAATTATCCGAAATAAAAATGTAAGCTAAGCTACCTCTATAGCAAATTTCATCAAAATCGGTTGAAAAGGTAGGCCGAAGCTTTGCAGACAGACACAGATAATAATACTAGATGATACCCGCGACTTCGTCCGCTTGGATTAAGTGTTTTTGATTCCCACGGGAACTCCTTAATTTTCCAGGATAAAATCGTTATAATTTGACAGCTTAAACCGTATTACTCGAACTATTTTAGGAGTTCACACATAATATGCGTTCTGACGTGCAGTCATCTATGAACTTCTTAAACAAGTCGAATTATGCGTTTGGTAAACGTTTGCGATTACGATTTCCCATCGATTTCCTTACACATTATGGGGGCAGTTTTAGAAACATGGCTAAAAATAATGGAACAGAATATCTACACACCAATTCAATGAAATAGATGGATTGAGATGCACTCCAGAAGGTTACGGTATGTTAAGGAAGGATTAGGTTCTCTCTGTACCAAAAGTCATCAAAATCGGTTAAAAATAGATCGATCGTAGACAGACAGGCGAACAGACAGAAAAATAATCTTTCGCATTTGTAATATTATATTAGTATGGATTAAGTTTATAGTACTTCTACGCAAATGCACTTTAATATATTATTTATTGCACAAAATAAAGATTACTTACAATATGTCCTTGAAAAAGTACACTGCCATCATTCGATCATGATGTAATATAAATTTATATTATATTAATACTTTTATATTATGATTAGCTGATGGCCGCGACTTCATCCGCGTGGAATAAGTTTTTAATTCCTTAATTTTCCGGGATAAAAGGATAGCATTATTACGTCACTCTCCGGGTCCTTACGTCGATCCAACGCTCAGTTGCGACGTGATTAAAAGTCAAACCGACAAACAAGCACATTTTGGCAGACGCCCGCGACTTTGTCTTTTGATTCCCGCGGAGACTCCTTAATTTTCCGGGATAAAAAGCATAGCCTACGTCCTTTCCCTGAACACAACCTACCTCTGTACCAAATTTCGCAGAAATCGGTTAAAAAGAAAGGCCGGGAAAGCAGACAGACAGAATTACAGATATAGAGACACTTTCACATTTATATTACGTACTAGTATTGAGGTATTGATTATAATATAAGTACATATAGATTATAGTATAATATAACATTTTCAGGATGACAATCCTGGACTAGTGCGGACTGTAATACGTTCTCCAGTTCTGCTCAGGAGAGTGTGCACGACTCCAATATGGTGGATCACCATGACCTTCGTGTACTACGGTCTCTCCATCAACTCCACGGGTCTCTCCGACACCATGCATCTGAATTATATATTGACATGCGCCATAGAAATCCCCGGTTACATCACTGCGGTACTCGTGTTGGACAGAATTGGCAGGAAAGCCACTCTGGCGTCGGGTTACTTCCTCAGCGCCGCTTGCAACATCGCTTACGTCTTTGTTCCTAATTGTGAGTTTGTAATTGTTTCCTAATTACAACGTCACGGCGTTTCATTACAATACTAGCACCACTACAGCGCATTAACGTCCCACAGCTGGGCACAGGCCTCCACTCTCATAGAAGAGAGGGAACAACGTCTGCACGTTAAGCCGTCGGTCCCGGTTATTATAACTAACACGATAGTACTTGTTAAAGTCCGCCAACCCGCATTGGAGCGGCGTGGTGGATCTGAGCTCTAATTCCCTCTATCCTATGAGAGTGGAAGCCTGATTGTAATAATTATTATCATTATTAGTATTGTAGCATTACTTTAAAATATATCTATAATATATATAAAATTCAAAGTCCTGACTGACTGACTTATATATCAACGCACAGCCTAAACCACTGGGCCTAAAAACTTGAAATTTTGACAGTAGGTTACTTTTATGACGTACGCGCACACTAAGAAAGGATTTTTCAAAATTCCACCCCTAAGGGGGTGAAATAGGGGGTGAAAGTTTGTATGAAACTCCGTCATTTCTCAAGTTATATCCATGAAACTTGGTATTTTGGCTTTAGGTAATAAATAAAGAAGTACGTGTGTCACAGTTTTTCAAAATTTCACCCCCAAAGGGGTAAAATAGGGGTTGAAAGTTTGTGTGAAAGTCCTTCATTTCTCAAGTTATAGCCATGAAACTTATCATTTGGGCTTTCAGTTAGATATGCAGAAATAAGTGATTTACAATTTTTCAATATTGCACCCCTAAGGGGGTGAAATAGGGGGTGAAAGTTTGTATGAAAGTCCGTCATCTTTCAAGTTATATCCATGAAACTTGGTATTTAAGCTAACGGTTTAAAATAAAGAAATACGTGTTTCACAGTTTTTAAAAATTCCACCCCTAAAGGGGTGAAACAGGGGGTGAAAGTTTGTATGAAAGACTTTCATTTCTTAAGATATTTTTCAAGTCATATTAACGAAGAAAAAGAAGTATCTGTGTCACAGCTTTTAAAATTCCACCCCCGAAGGGGTGTAATAGGGGTTGAAAGTTAGTATGAAAGACCTTCATTTTTCAAGTTATAGTCATTAAACTTAGCATTTGGGCTTTCAGTTAGATATGAAGAGGTACGTGTTTCACCATTTTTGAAAATTCGACCCCCAAAGGGGTGAACTGGGGGATGAAAGTTTGTGTAAAAGCCCATCATTTCTCAAGATATTTCTCAAGTAATATCAACAAAACTGAGTATTTTAGCTTTCGTTAAAAAATAAAGAAGTACGTATGTGACCAACAGACCAACAGTTTTTCAAAATTCCACCCCCAAAGGGTCCTTCATTTCTCAAGTTATAGCCATGAAACTTAGCATTTGGGCTTTTGGTTAAATATGAAGAAGTACGTGTTCCACCAATTTGAAAATTCGACCCCCAAAGGCGTGAAATAGGGGATGAAAAATTGCATGAAAGTCCTCCATTTCTCAAGATTTTTTCAATTTATATCAACGAAACTTGGAATTTCGGCTATCGGTAAAAAAAATAAGTACGTGTGTCACAGCTTTTAAAATTCCACCCCCAAAGAGGTAAAATAGGGGTTGAAAGTTGGTATGAAAGTCATTCATTTTTCAAGTCAAAGCCATGGAAGTTGGTATTTGAGCATTCGGTTAAATATGAAGAAGTATATTTTTCACCATTTTTGAAAATTTGATCCCCAAGGACGTTAAATAGAGAGTTTGTCCTTCAATCACGCAGCAACGGATCAACGAGATTTTTTGCATGGGTATAGTTAAGGACCTGAAGAGTGATAAAGGCTACTTTTTATGCCGGAAAATCAAGGAGTGCCTGTGGGGAAAAAAGCTTAAACCACGCGGATGAAGTCCTGACTTATATATCAACGCACAGCCTAAACCGCTGGTCTTATAGACATGAAATTTGGAGGGTGTGTTTTTTGTGAAGAGTAGGTTTGCACTAACATAGTTATCATAACATAGTTATATGTTGTCATTAGGATAGTATTTCGTTGTAAACAATGTTAATTATTATCCACTTCTGGTTTGTTTTGTAATTAGGAAATTATTTAGATCTCATCACACACGCTTTGAGTTCTGTTAAAACCGTACTACTCTCATTCCAGAGATTAGTTTAGTTATAGAACTTAGAACTTCGTGCTTATTGCTTTGTTTGGATATTGTCAGTTTGTATATTACATACAATTGAGAGGGAGTGAGAACGCTTATGATGGTTGTTTCTGAAAAAAATGACATTTGGTTCTTGTAGGCCACGCGGGCGAAGCCGCGGGCAGAAGCTAGTTGTAATATATTATAAACTAATGCTCGCATGAAATAAGTTTTTTGTGTTTATTGCATTGATGTAGAATTTTAGTACTTAATGGTTTATTTTCCTAAATTTTCCGGTACAAAAAGTATCTTATATTACTCTCCACCTCAACTATACCCATGCATAAAATCACATCGATGCTCTGTTGCGGCGTGATTGAAAGACGAACCAACAAACAAGCAAACTTTCGCATTTATAATATTAGTAGGTATCATAGAGAGAAAATAGGTCCCGTGGATTCTGCGAGCTGGAGGGCGTCCTACACTGCGCTTTGTATTTTATTTTAAGACTAGCTCATGCCCGCGACTTCGTCTGCGTGGAGGTATTTCCGGCCCACGGGAACTCCTTAATTTACGGGATAAAAAGCAGTATGTCCTTCCCCGGGATGCAACCTATCTTTATACCAAATTACATCAAAATCGGTAAAACGGTTGATTAGATGGGCCGTAAAAGTGTAGCAGACAAATAGACACACTTTTGCATTTATAGTATGGATGTATGGATATGGATTATTTCATTTCAGACATGAATATCCCTCGGCTGATTCTGTTCCTCGTGGGCAAGTTCGGTATATCAGTGGTGATGACGTCAGTGTACCTGTTCACATCGGAGCTGTACCCCACAGAGTTCAGACACACGCTGCTCGCGTTCTCGTCCATGATTGGTCGGATCGGCTCCATCACAGCTCCACTCACACCTGTACTGGTAAGTCTATGGCTACTTGTAAGTACTTGTAAGTTAAATAAATAAATAAATCAATTTTCATTTCACCGTGTCATTTTTTATTGAAGTGAAAACTTGTTTAGCCGCGTTGAGCACTTTTTGGTGGGGGGTAAACTTGTGGATTTGCGTGACCGACATGCTCGCATTGTTACGAAGACCAAAGGTCTTAAATAAAAACATACTACATTCGTAATTAAACTTTAATGCCTTAGTGTTAGGGTTGTTATTTTAATTATTTAAAAAAAAAAACTTTTTAAAAAGTATTCGTTTTCACTTCTATCAGCAGTCCCTATAGCCACCAATTTTTTTAAATTTTGTTTATTGATCATTACTATCATCATAAGGTGCTCTCATCTCATTCACAACATATTCTACATAGACCTCTTAGAATTTTTTCGTTCACCACCGTTCACATGCAAGAAGCACTTGATTGACATGGAAAACGTCCCAAAGAAATCAGTCATTGGAACTGTCAAGTACCTGAAGAGAATAGAAAAGAGTAGAAAAGTAATTTTTAAAATGTATGTGTCTGTAAAACTCTAAAACCGCTTATTTAAAAAAATGATTAACCACCGAGTTTTCGGTGGTAACTCTTTTACTCCGGTAGGAATGGTATTCTGAACCAGTGGTAGATTCACTCGAGGATTCACAAGCAGTTGTAAAAGTTTACTTGAATAAAAAAAACATTTGAGTTTGAATAGTTAAATGAATCTACGCCTGTTTTGAAATATCCTATTTTTGTATGGTATGGATTTGGAAGAAGATGGTACTGAAGTAGTTGATGATGATGATGAAAAAAAAACAAATTTCCAGATGGAGTACTGGCACGGCATCCCGTCACTCATGTTTGGCTTTATGGCCGTCCTCTCCGGTCTGCTGGTGCTCACGCAGCCCGAGACTCTAGGCACTAAGCTACCCGACACGCTCGCTGAAGCCGAAGCACTGGGGAAGCCAGAGTCTAAGCTTAGTCCTAGTTAAGGTTGAAACAAACAGAACGAGCGACGGCAAGGCGACAAAATATCGGCACGCAATTCGATACGATACGACACGACGCGACATCATCAAACAAGTAGCTGGCCTACGTTGTCGCTACTACTATATTATTTTGACGACCTCCGTGGTGCAGTGTGTAGCGCTGTTGCCTTAACGTACGGAGGTCCTGGGTTCGATCCCCGGCAGGGTCAATTTGGGATTTTATAAATTCTGAATTTTCCCTGGTCTGGCCTGGTGGGAGGCCTCGGCCGTGGCTAGTTACCACCCTACCGGCAAAGACGTGCCGCCAAGCGATTAAGCATTCCGTCACGATGCCGTGTAGAAACCGAAGGGGTATGGGTTTAATATAACTGCCATGCCCCTAACAGGTTAGCCCGCTACCATCTTAGACTGAATCATAACTTACCATCAGGTGAGATCGCAGTCAAGGGCTAGCTTGTAGTGGATTAAAAAAAATATGAAATAAAAATCTTATAAATGTGAAAGTTATGATGGATGGATGGATCTTTGTTACTCAATCACGCCAGAACGGCTGAACGGATCTACATGATATTTAGCACAGAGATAAATTATAGTCTGGAATAACACATAGGCTACTTATTATGCCGGAAAATTAAAGAGTTCTGGTGGAAACCAAAAATTCACAGATTCGGAGCATTGAAAATTAATACAAAATTTTACGAAAAAGCACTTCTCGCCTGCATCCGCATCTTTTAACACCATTACCATGACGATCGGTCAATAATCATAGCAGCTACATCACTTTTTATATACGGAACTAAAGGGACCACAATTATTAATTTTTCAATTTTTTTTCGCCATGTTGTAGCTAAACTAATAATATAAGTCGGCATCTGATAACTATTTTCAATGGTAAAACCTATCGTATCGCGTCGCCTTTCATCACGACGCTTTTGTCGCTAATGACAACCGGTAAAGATGGCTCATCGACCTAAAAGGCATGAAGCGTGGAAACCACTGCCAAGGATGCTTTTGAGGATGAACATGTAATGCTGAAAACTCTGCATATTATAATACTTAACTAGAGTAGACGTTCCGGACGCACCTGTGATTTGGTTCCTATTCATAAAAACCCGTGAATATTTCTTTTCGCGTTGTATTTGTTTCACGCTTTAATAATATAACTGGTGATCATGACCATAAATTTAACATTTAAGATAAGATACTAGTAGTTTTATTATCAGTTTATTTATGATAATTTAATATTCAAATTTAACAGAATATAAAAGCATAACAAATAGGTACATTATATGTATAAGCAATGGATGTCGACAAATTAATGTAGTCAATTTTAACTTGCAAAAATTCTAATTAGTTTTAAGAATACATTTAAAAGATAAATTGTACGTATTTAGGTAGGTATGAGTAACTTTTTGTATAATAAAGCGTTTTCAACGATAATTTTGTGTTATTTTTTGTCCTCAAACTTCGAGCTCGTAAAAATGTAATCATCGAATATTTGCGATACTAAAAAATAATGAAAATAAAAATGTATTTGAATATAATTTGTGATAATATGGTGTTTTATCGAAAAGATAAATAAGATTTTAATCTTTTACCTATTAAATATCTCGATTAAAAGCATGCCGATAGGAATGTCCAAATTTTAATAAGCTATTGAGACATCTTGATAAAGTTATCAGAATTTGACGTGCTAATAAATAATAATTAGGCAGAATTCATTCGACGGAGGTGCGCGGCGTGGTTCGCCGCGTTTTTCTTAATTTTTTTGAAAATTTTATAATTTCTCAAAATGACTGAAGAACCTAAAGATAGTGCTTCAAATAACAATGGAACTGAAAGAAAAGGAAGTGTATTCCTAAAGCCTATAGATCTGGATTATGTGTTGACCAATGAGCTGGGACAATTTGGCTGGTTCCAGCTGCGCAACATCCTTCTCGTCGCAATACCTATAATGATGTCTGCATTTATGAGCGAATTCATTTTCTCTGCTGCCGCCATTCCGCACAGGTAAAACTTTTCTATTAAATTAAATCAAGCAAAATTAAGGTCCACTTGCAAACGCTGAAAAACGTAGTCAACCCTTGAAAAACATTGGGGCTGATTCTGTAGTGCACAATCTCTAAACTAAACTAAAATTAGAGCATTACCAATATTGCTAACCCTTTCATAATTTAGTTAGTTATACAGAATCAGCCCCATTGTCTTTTCTTAACTTTAAATTTAACTTAATCATTGGGGCTGATTCTGTAAACACAATCTCTAAACTAAACTAAAATGGCAGCTTTAAATCTAGTTCTGTCCCTTTCCGTAGGAAGTATTATGAAAGGGTTAGCAATATTTGTAATGCTCTAATTTTAGTTTAGTTTAGAGATTGTGCACTACAGAATCAGCCCCATTGTACTTCTATCATATCCAGATGCTATTAGGGTGAAAGTTAGCACTCAATTCTTTTTTCTTGTTCGCCACTGATTCGATATAATTTTGATGATATAAAATTGACTTAAATTTTGACAATAATGCATTCAGACCTTTTTTAAAATGATTTTATATTTATATTTTAAAACTGCACTCTAATTTTGAATTTTTAAGTAAAATGAATGTGATTTTATTATATACTAGATGATGCCCGCGACTTCGTCCACGTGAATTAAGTTTTTTGTTTCCCGCGGGAAATTTTTAATTTTCCGGGATAAAAAGTAGCCTTTGTCCTTCCCCGAGATACAATCCATCCATGTACCAAATTTCATCAAAATCGGTTGAACAGATGGGCCGTGAAAGCGTAGCAGACAGACAGATAGACAGACACACTTTCGCAATTATAATATTAGTATGGATAGTATGGATTGTATTTTTGACCGAGCGAAGCGAAGGTCTCTGAGTATACTTGAGTAAATTTGCACTTGTCCGTCCGTCCGTCTGTCAGAGCTTTATAACTTCTGAATTACTAAATGTAATTACTTCAAATTTAAATTTAATATGTAAACCGATGGCCTCCAGCCGAATATGGCTTAAAAAGTTATAAAAATCATTATTTCAGGGGGGCTGTCATAGAAGCAATTGCGAAGTAAAATATTTTTTATAGTGTTACATACGAGTAGTATTGCGGTATATCAATTTAAAAGATAATTAGGGATAGAGTCCAAAAATATATTTTTTTGAATTTTTCCCCTAAAATTGACGAAATGGGGGGCTTTCAAAGTGGAGATTATCTAACGTCCAAAGTTGACCTCAGAACTCAATTTTCTGAAAGGCTGAGCCTGAAACTTGATCATTTATTTGAATTATATCCTGTACTTGAACAACAAATACTAAAATTAGATAAATATTAGGAAACGTGTAGAAATATTTCATTTTTAATAAGCTTCAGTATTTTTAACAGAACTTCACAAGGATGTCAATAGATGGCGCTCTGTAAAATTCGTTTGTGCTTACAAATCATAGACGTTAGCACTATCTTACTTGGAATAAAAAAATAGTCTGCTGATAGTACTGATGTCTATGAACGTAAAGATGAGCGCGCATTATATAGTTAAAACTATCTTATGGATACCGTGAGGTCTCAGTTCGGGGCGAACCACTAGTCTAGATATAATGTTGTGTACACATCCTCAGGGTTGTTGCTTGGATCCTGTTTTGAATTTCTTGTATTTTGACGATGTTTTGGTGGCAACCTGTTTTGTGTACCTTTGCAATAAAATAAAATAAAATAAAAGATATAATACAATCACGACATTCCGATGGTCAAATGCCGGTATCGATTCAAGAGCCTCGAGACAGTTATGTCGATGTTTGCTAAGCATTTGAACCAATGCAATAATATCGACATCAGCCTTAATGATAATAATATATTAATAGCTGTGGAATTTTCCATCTGGTTTAAGGATTTCAACAAACTTTATTTGAAGGTTTTTACAGTCTTAGCTGTTGTTGTCAGCGACTTCTAATTTCGCAGCTTTTGTCTTTTCGCAGTCAAAAAGTATTTAGTACCAAAACTGCAAACATTTTGTAGATCCGACGCCCCGTTTGTAGGACAAACCAACAAACAAACACACTTTCGCATTTATAATATTAAGTATGATTAATAGGATTATCTGGTCCGGGTAGAACTTCTGATTTATTTTCCTATTAGAGTAAATACGCCGTCGAATAAACCTCCTTGAAAAATCGTACTGCGTTGAAATTTCAGTCCGTTTATCCTGTATTATCTAGATAGATTTGTCGAAATTTAACTAGATGTCGAATCCCGGAATGCGGCGAAGAGGGGAAATCGCACAAGTACGACCCCGATTGGATCTTGAGCGCCGTGCCGGAGACATCTGCAGGGTTCGCGAGCTGCGAGAGGTTCTCCCCTCGGGGCCTCAGCGCCAACGGTACCCTGGACTACTGCCCACTCGACCTTTTTGACCAGTCCACCACCACGCGATGCGATGGGTTTGTGTACGCCAGAGATAACACTGCAGTTTACGATGTAAGTACCGCAAAAAGATAAGTACAATCCCACAAGATTATCTGAACCGGCGGCCAAAATAGGAACAAATTTTTTATTCCGTTTAGTTTTTGTTTTTATTATATCCATACTAATATTATAAATGCGAAAGTGTTTGTCTGTCTGTCTGTCTATCTGTCTGTCTGCTACGCTTTCACGGCCCATCCGATTTTGATGAAATTTGGTACAATAGTTTTTATCCCGGGAAATTAAGGAGTTCCCGCGGGAATCAAAAAAAACTTAAAACACGCGAAGTCGCGGGCATCAGCTAGTTTTTAATATACACTAGCGATGCTGACACCGGGTCAGATAAGTTTGACGGACTTATTTGTTGACTTGTGTCTTAACTCTTATATAGAACTAGCTTTTGCCGACGGCTTCGCTCACATTATGTTCGATTTCTATACCACTTTCAAACCTTACCTATGTCAAAATAGCTATCTGTAAGCCCGATCCATCAAGTGGTTTGAGCTGTGCGTTGATAGATCAGTCAGTCAGTTAGCGATCTGATCTGGTGAGTGGTGGTTCATGCAGACGCAGTTCACCAGAGACAAATTAGAATTTTTTGATGCCCCTGCCAGGAATTATATCTGGTTAACTAGATAATTCGCTAGATAAATAAATTAAAAAAAAATGATGATGATGATAATGTTAGATATAAAATATAATGATATTAATATTAGGCGATGCCCGCGTGGATTAAGATTTTTTTAATACCTCTTTAATTTTCCGGGATAAAATGTCGCTTCCAGTCCTTCCCCGGTACGAAACCTATTCCTGTACCAAATTTCATCAAAAACGGCTGAAAAGATGAGCCGGTAAAGCGTAGTAGACAGACAGACAAACAGGCACACTTTCGCATTCATAATATTAGTATGGATACCTATAATTTTATTCCTATTATATACCTTTCATAATACTCCTTATGGAAAGGGGCAGCACTAGATTTAAATGTCATTTTAGATTGTTTGCAACTGAATCAGCCTCAATGACTAGGATCACTAATGTCAGACAATAACTCTTCTACCTTCACCGTCGCTTGAACCAGAACTGTATGCTAATTTTGAAATGATAAAATTAAACAATTAAACTTCCAGTTCGATCTCGGATGTCAGGATTGGCTGCGAGCGTTCGCCGGCACTATGAACAGCATTGGCACTTTGTTAGTGTTGCCAATCACCGGCTACATATCCGACCGCTTTGGCAGAAGGTTCGCCCTCATCATCAGCGTCTTCAACGTCGGTCTCTTCGGCCTCATCAGAGCGTTCTCTGTCAACTACACCATGTACATGATACTCCAACTTCTTCAGACCACATTTGGAGCCGGTACCTTCAGTTCGTCGTATATTTTTGGTAAGCATCGTATATTCTAGTCTTTAACCTTAATTCGCATAATTTATTCGTCGTCGTCGTCGTCTCAACCTATAGACGTCCACTGCTGAACGAAGGTCTCCTGCATGGATCGCCACAGAGCACGGTCAGTGCCGCTTGTTTCCAGCGGCTCCCAGCTGCACGCTTAAGATCATCCGTCCACCTAGTGGGAGGTCCTCCAACGCTGCGCTTCCCGGAATAATTTATTCATTTATTTAAAATATTTTCACATTATGACCATAGATTATTACTAGGTTATTATCAACTACTAGACAAAATTCAACTTTCTACTTTCCAAAGGCCATCATAATATTATTCATGTTCAATAGATTTGATCAGTATTATTTTTAATGATAATTTTCATATAAGATTTTTTATAGATAACACTATTAAGTCTTTTCGTTTTGCTGTTCCCGAATTCAAATTATTATTAGTCTCAATTGGTTTATGTATACTAATATTATAAACTCGAAAGTTTGGATAGATGGATGAATATTTGTTACTTAATCACGCCAAAACGGGTAAACGGATCTGGATGAAATTTGGCACATCGAGAGATTATCGTCTGGAATAACACATAAGCTACTTTTTATCTCGGAAAATTAAAGGATTCCCGCGGGAACCAAAACCTCAATCGCGTCAAGTCGCGGGCATCAGCTAGTCTAATAATAAACTTACCAACGTGGCAAAGGTTGCTGTACATCTCGTGATTTATGATTTTTAAATAATTTTACATTACAGCTGCAGAGCTCGTCGGTCCCAAATACCGGGTCGTCACGAGTGCCACCTCTTCCTCCATGTTCGCGATAGGACAAGTTATACTAGGCGGCGTGGCCTGGCTGATACCAGACTGGCGATACATGATAATGGCACTCCATATCCCTTGCTTTCTGATAATCGTTTATTACTGGCTCCTCTCAGAGAGTGTGAGGTGGCTGTTATCGAAGAAACGCTACCCAGAAGCCCAAAAGGTTTTGGAAACGGTGGCGAGAGTAAACAAGACGTATATTAGTGAAAAATCTCTTGAAGCCCTCATGAACCCGCATCAAAATGAAGTTGCCGGGCCAAACGTAAGTTCAATGATATACTCCAAATAAAAAAAAGTGTGTGTCCAATTCACACACGGCAGAAGTGAAACTTCAGAAAATTTAACCTACGAGAGAATTAATTAATATAACTTGTATTCTATCTCATTCTCTCGCAGGCTAATTCCTATTATGAATATGTTTGTCTCTTTTTGGTGTCGCTTTTTCGTTTCATCGAATTTTCAAATCACATTTACATATCACATCATATATTTTGATTTTTCGGGATACCATTTCGGGAACTTACGCTTATCTCTAGAGTGCAAGCCGTCTCTGTACCAAATTTTGTCAAGATTGTAACAGACCGACAGACTTAAACACTTTGTCGTTTACAATATTATTATAGATTTATTGTGCAGTTAAAGATTATTTTAACTTATACAACTAAATGAATAAAAATGTTTGTTTTCATTTCTAAATCCATGAATGTAAACGTTTCGGTTACCTATCGCCTATCGATAAATTCTCATGCACTTCAATTAAAAGCTTATCAGAAATTTTTATAATAGGTAATATTTGTTGGCTTTATGGCATTTGTCGTAAAATTGTTATCATACACCTGACCTTCATCACCTAGTTATTGGCTAATAAATAAACTGGTATCTCTCTATATCATTAAAACATCTGTACAAAACGTAATTCAGAGAATTATGTCGTTGGTCTAGTGGTTAGCATATTCGACTGCGGTCAATGAGGTCCCGGGTTCGAGTCCCGGGTCGGGCCATAAACAAGTATTGAGTTTTCTGACAAGAAATTCTCAGTACTAGCCCGGTGTTAGGAAGTTGGCGGTGTTTGGAGAGCCCCCGTGCCTCGGAGAGCGCTTAAAGCTTTTGGTCCTTGATTTGATGTTACATCCCATTGGGCTATGAGAGTAAAGGAACAGAGAGTTCACCTGTGTATGCCCCCCGTACACACTAGTGCACTAAAATATCTCCCGCGCAGATGGCTAGTCTGAAGTCTCTCTGGAGATTGGCCGCCGTGCCCGAAATTCGATCTGGACTTGGAGCACATATTCAAAGAATATTTTCTATCTGCTTTCAGGCGGAGAGACCTGGATTGATTCGCACAATATTACGCTCTCCAGTTCTTCTCAGAAGAGTGTGCACTACCCCTATTTGGTGGATCACTACCACGTTCGTCTACTATGGACTATCCATCAACTCTACCAGTCTCTCTGACACGATGTATTTGAATTACATTTTGACATGCGCCATTGAAATCCCCGGTTACTTCACCGCAGTTTTGATTTTGGACAGAATCGGTAGAAAAGCCACGCTGTCTGCTGGATATTTTCTCAGTGCTGCGTGTAACATCATTTTTGTCTTCATTCCTAATGGTGAGTCTTCACTTAATAATAATATATTGCCCAAACAAGCCCGCGACTTCGCCCGCGTCTATTGAGGTTTTATGGTTCCAGCGGAAACTTTTTAATTTTCCGAGATAAGAAGTAGCCTATGTATTATTCCAAACTATAAGATAATATATTATATGTGCCAAATTTCATCAACATCCGTTCTGCTGTTCTGGCGTGATTCAGTAACAAACATCCATTCATCCATATATCCATCCAACGACTTTCGCATTTATTTCGCACTAGCTGATGCCCGTCACTTCGTCCGCGTGGAATAAGTTGTTTTTAATTCCCACGGGAACTCCCCAATTTTCCGGGAATAAAAGCCTATGTCACTCTCCAGGTCTTCTTCAACTATACCTACCCATGCAAAAAATCACGTCGATCCGTTGCTTCGTTGTAGCGTGATTGAATGACAAACCAACAAACAAACACACTTTCGCATTTATAATATTAGTATAGATATTACGTCCACTCGTTAGGAATGTACTTGTAAAATGACAGAGCCATGAGTCGATAAGGCTTATAATTAATTTAACTTTGGTTATCTTATTTTGGAATAATTTATTATAGCACCTGGAATATAATATTTTAGTAAACTTCTATTTATTTATTTTATTTAGTATATGAAACTACCATAAATATTGTTGCGAATCGATTTTTTAAGATTATGTACAATCATTATCTGGAGACGAAGTTTATCATCTCACTATCTGATGATGTTCGCGACTTTGTCCGCATTGTTTAAGGCTTTTAATTCCCGCTGGGACTCTTTAAATATCGAGAAAAAATGTGTCTCTCTGTTAATTCAGTGCACCTATAAGGCTACCTCACCTATCTCCATTCCAAATTTCATGCGCACGTACAAAGATAAATAATTAAAAACTTTCACATAATAAATAATAATTGTTTCTTTATGGTGCAATGTTTTTTTTTCAGAAATGACCGTCGCTCGTTTGATAATCTTCTTGCTGGGCAAGTTCGGTATATCAGTGGTGATGACGTCAGTGTACCTGTTCACGTCGGAGCTGTACCCCACAGAGTTCAGACACACGCTGCTCGCGTTCTCGTCCATGATTGGTCGGATCGGCTCCATCACAGCTCCACTCACACCAGTACTTGTAAGTTTGATAGGAATCTACTTTCTTTGTCATAAGGGTCACATTTTAACTTTTGAGTTTGATAGGTATAGTCAACGCCAATCGACAATCAAATAGTGGTTTCTGAGCTGAGGTGCGAGTGAGTTTGTGCAGCTCTCACACAAACTGTCGAAGTCAACGTACCTTATCATAGGTACTACTCGCGAAACTTCTTCAGACTTCATACGCGATTACATGATTGGCTCCAGCTATAACAAGTTAAGTACGGCCTAACATATTTGAATTATTCACCAGATCCTCACAAAATTCACATGATTGTTGCACTCCTGAGAGCGTAACCGAAAAAATAATCAAAATCGCTTAAGATTTGCCAGAATTACCTATCAAGTAAAACTTAACTGACAATTTCATCTCCTAACTCGAATTCTCTACTCCATTAGTTTAACATCTCCTAACTCCATTTGTTTTCGGGATAAAAAAACATCCTATTAGTCAACCCAGAGTGTCAAATAAATTAGTATGGCATGTTTCAGTGAAATCCGTCTAGTAGCCTCAACGTGATGCCGTAACAGACAGACATACAAAAATTGTAAAAAAATGAGCTCTATAATATCTTCTAAATACTTAAAAGTAAAAGGTGACTGACTGATCTATCAACGCACAGCTCAATCCGCTGGACGGATCAGGCTGAAATTTGGCATACAGATAGTTAATTATGACATAGACATCCACTAGGACAGGATTTTTGAAAATCCAACCCCTAAGGGCTAAGGGCATAAGGGCTAAAATAAAAAAGGGCTTTGAAATTTGTATGATAATCGAACCTTACGTAAGCGTAACTGCGGGAAAAGGCTACTCGATATTAAAGTTTCGTCCAATTTCCAGGAATCGTCCAGTTACAGTTTTATATTATAAAGGACTAATAAAAATTAACAACATTTCCAGAGGGATTACTGGCACGGCATCCCATCGATGCTGTTCGGCGCTATGGGCGTGCTCTCCGGGCTGCTGGTGCTGACGCAGCCGGAGACGCTGGGCACCCAGATGCCCGACACGCTGGCCGAGGCCGAGGCGCTGGGGAGACCTGACTCCAAGCTACGTCACAGTTGACTTCGCCGAACTCTTGATCTCTTTGTTAAGTTTAAGTTTATTTAAGATTGTTCTAATAAATACCTACCTTATTATACGGTTGTGTTCATCATTATAAATTCCGAACCAATGGTTTTTTTTTATCCACTACAAGCTAGCCCTTGACTGTGATCTCACCTGATGGTAAGTGATGATGCAGTCTAAGATGGCAGCGGGCTAACCTGTTAGGGGCATGGCAGTTATATTAAACCCACACCCTTTCGGTTTCTACAAGGCATCGTACCGGAACGCTAAATCGCTTGGCGGCACGTCTTTGCCGGTAGGGTGGTAACTAGCCACGGCCGAAGCCTCCCACCAGGCCAGACCAGGGAAAATTCAGAAATTATAAATTCCTAAATTGACCCTGCCGGGGATCGAACGCGGGACCTCCGCACGTTAAGGCAACAGCGCTACACACTGCGTCACGGAGGTCGAGTGGTAGATTCACTCGACGATTCAAAAGCACTTGTACCTAAATGTTTCTATTTAAATAAAAATAACATTCGATTTCCCCGTTACAAAATAAAGATTTAAAAAAAAATTGGCAGTCATATAACTGCTGATTGATAGAAGTAAAAACGAATATTAAAAAAATGTATACTCGTATATTTGTCTTCGTAACAACGCAAGCATGTTGCTGTTCGCGAGCATGTCGGAGTGAGGTGTCGGTGACGCAAATCCACAAGTTTACCCCCTACCAAAAAGTGCTCAACGCGCCTAAAGAAGTTTTCACTTCAAGAAAACATTCGATTTGATTTGAAATATTATAAATGCGAAAGTAATTAAGTTTGTTTGTTTGTCCTTTAATTACATCGCAATGGATCGACGTGCGCTTTTGCTTCGATATAACAGCGAAAGACCTAGAGAGTGGCATAGGCTACCTACTTTTTGCGAAAACACCATTTATATTGATGGCTTGTGAGCTAATTGACCGAGCGAAGCGAAGGTCTACTTGGGTGAATTGGCACTTGTCCGTCCGTCCGTCCGTCCGTCTGTCAGAGCATTATAACTTCTGAATTACTTCAGCTTTAAATATAATATGTAAACCAATGGCCTCCCGCCGAATATGGCTTAAAAAATAATAAAAATCTTTATTTCATCATCTTTATTTCTCTCATAGAAGCGAATGCGAAGTAAAATATTTTTATAGTTACATAGGGTTGCGGTATATCATTTTAAAGATAATTAGGAATAGAGTTGGAAAATATTTTTTTTTAATTTTTCCCCCAAAATTGACGAAATGGGGGGCTTTCAAAGTGGTGATTTTCTAACGTCCAAAGATGACCTCAGAACTCTAAATTTTCTGAAAGGATGAGCCTGAAACTTGATCAATTATTTCAGTTATATCCTGTACTTGAACAACAAATACTAAAATTAGATAAATATTGTAAGGAAACGAAATTATTTAATTTTTAATGAGCGTCAGTATTTTTAACAGAACTTCACATTTATGTCAATAGATAGCGCCGCGAGGTCTCAGTTCGGGGCGAACCACTAGTTATAGTTAGTTTATTGTGCTAATACATTTCCACAGGCGTTATCATTTCAACTTTTTTTAAATATTTTTTATTGCTCAACATTGCCAGCTAAAATTTTACTGAGCATGGTCAGTACAAAAATATTTGGGCTATAGGTAATTCGTAACACAACAATGTCAGAAGGAGTCATGCTAGCTAAGTATGCCGGTAGGTACTTATAGCACAGAATAGGTAATAGTAGTAACATAAAGAGTGTTTGACACTCACTTGACCCTATGTGATAATAAGTTTTATCAGCCACTTGAAATTTGCAAAGAAACTGCCGCTGTGGCAATCTTTTGGATACTTTTAATTTAATAATCATTCAATAATCTGGCGGCGACGATCACATCCGTGGTTACTGATGACATGACATCGGTGGTCGGTGGTCGGACAATGATGGTCTATATTTGTCTTAGAAGACACGGCCACGTAGCACGAAACCCACAAAGTTACGTTGGTATAATATGTCTCAACACCATTGCTGAAACTAAATCTCCAGGCCGTCCAGGAAAGCAGACCGAAACTGAAGACCAGAATACAAAGAATACAATAGGTACTAGATGGAATAGAGCTGTTGAAGAAGGATCATCTAATAAGAAGAACAAGTAAAAATACACGGATAATATAAAACGAAGATTAGTCTTGGATAAATAATTTATCAAATTTTTATAATATTATGGGTCTTGATAAGCTGATAAGTAAAACTTTTTGCATCGCTATAATGGTTGCACAAGGATGCTGATTCAAATATTACTGAAACAGAAGTACACTCGATAACACATACGAAAATATATTTTGTAGCAAAATGTTTGGAGATAAAAATAGTGACGCAAAAACGGCCTCGGAAACAAAAATTAGTGATGATCAAGAAGTGAAAGGAGATGTTGTGTATCAGAAACCACTGGATCTAGATGATGTGCTGGCGAATGAGCTCGGCCAGTTCGGCTGGTTCCAGATACGGAACATTCTTTTAGTAGCTTATCCCATAATAATTTGCGGTCTTATGACTGAGTATATATTTTCTGCAGCAGCCACACCACACAGGTATCTAATTTTTCTTTATTAATTTTTCTTCAATTTGACTTTATTTTTCTTTACTATTTCTAATTTTTCTTTATTATCTATCTTTTCTATCTAGGTACACAGTGATTGTGAGATCGTGAGTATGTTTACGCTTCATGCAATATACTTACCTACCTATACACTAGATTTCGTCTTTTCAATTAATCGAAATAATTGATATTGTAAATGCGAAAGTGTGTCCGTCTGCTACGCTTTCGCGGCCCATCTTATAAACCGTTTTGGATGAAATTCGGTACACAGATAGTTACCGACAGGTAGTTCGGTAAAGACATATTTACTACTTTTTATCCAGGAAAATTGAAAAGTTCCCGCGGAAATCAAAAACCTTAATCCACACGTTAGTTTATACGTTTTTATGGCTGAGATATGTTAATTTCAACGTAGGTTTGTAAGAATTTAGTTTTTATTTAGATTTTAGTATATTTTGAGGGTGAAATAATTAAAAACACAGATTTGTTTGTACTTTACCAAAACAAATAACAATTTTAAAATTAATTAATATGCGTTAAGTTTGTAAGTTGTAACTTACAACTTAACTTAACTTAACTTTTCATGTATGAAAATGAACTAATTATTTACATTGACTGGAATTCTAGATGTCGTATCCCAGAATGCGGAGAGGATGGGAAGTTACACGAATTCAACCCATCATGGATCAAAAATGCCGTTCCAGAGGCTGGTTCAGGATTTGCCAGTTGTGAAAGATATGCTCCTACAATAATCGGAACCAATGGGTCTTTGGACTTCTGCCCTCTTGAGCTGTTCGATCAATCCAAGACTATTGAATGCGATGGTTTCGTTTATGTCCGAGACAACACAGTTGTATATGAAGTTAGTATGAATGCCATTAGTTTTACAGTTTAAGAGTGTGATCGCTCAACACTCTTGCCCAGTTGAAGTGGTACCGCGTACCATTTTATTTGTTTCATTGGGGTCCCAGGTATCCATTGAGTTTGACTGTTATGGTTAAATTAGGTTTTTTGTATAATTGGTCAATTAATCTTGCAGCTGAATTTTAGAGCAGTTTCCTTCAATCCTTTGGACTGAATTTTGGAACACGTCTTAATATGTGACTTTGATGTCAGTGCGATAACATAGTACCACAGGAACTCATCAATTACTCCCTATAGCTTCATCGTGTCTGAGCTCATTGAATTTGTTTTGACAAGTGCTTGGAAATCACTACATGGTGATGGCTGTAGAAAATATTGTTTTTGAAAACGTTCTTTTTAAAAATATTTTAACTCATTATTAACTATGAGGAGATTTATTGGCACGATTATTTTGATTCTAGTTCGATCTCGGATGTCGTGAATGGTTACGAGTACTCGCAGGCACTCTGTACAGCATAGGCACGTTATTCGTGCTACCGATCACGGGCTACATCTCGGATCGCTACGGGCGTAGGATAGCACTGATCATCAACATCTTCAACCTGGGCCTGTTCGGTCTCATTCGAGCCTTCTCCGTCAATTACCCAATGTACTTGGCCTTCCAAATCCTGCAAACGACGTTTGGTGCTGGAGCCTACAGCTCAGCGTATATTTTTGGTAAGTAAAATCCATGCCTACTGCATACTGTTTTCTATTATCAAATTTGAAATTATTTATTACTGCGCGGATAAAGGTTTTTCGATTCCCACGGGGGCTTCATAATTTTTCGGGATAAAAAGTAGCCCCGGGATACAAACTATTCCTATATAAAATTTCATCAAAATCCGTTGAACAGATGGGCCGTGAAAGCGTAGCAGACAGACAGACACACTTTCGCATTTATAATAATAGGTATGGATTCTTTCATTTGCTTGGATGATATTGTGCCTAAGTGATATAGTTCAAATATTGAACAGTAAAGGTGTTTTTTTTTTTGCAAAAAAATGCGTCCATCTATCGTCAGATAATTTTGACGTAAGAATTTCCGCATTAACCTACAAAGATCATAAACCCAAACAAAAACGAGACAAAATGAGGGGCAGATTTCAGACACGAAACTAGTTCTTGCTGTTGCTTCTTATATTTCATGTGAAAATCTTATGTAGTGTTCCTTGTTTCAGCTGCTGAGCTGGTGGGACCAAAGTACCGCGTTTTCACAAGTGCCACTTCGTCTTCAATATTCGCTGTGGGCTCGATGCTACTCGGCAGTGTCGCCTGGGTGATCCCAGCGTGGCGTTACATGATCATAGCGATCCATGTGCCCTGCTTCGTGATCATTGGCTATTACTGGATTCTCTCCGAAAGCGTGAGATGGCTGCTTTCTAAAAAAAAGTATCCAGAAGCCAAGAAAATATTGGAAACTGTTGCGAGAACGAATAAAACGCACATCAGCGAGAAGTCTATGGAAGCTCTTATGAATCCTCCACAGCCTGCCGTTACCGTGCCCAATGTAAGGTTTTAGCCATTTTGTAGCCTATGTCCTTCCTCAGGATGCAACCTACCTCTGTACTAAATTTCATCAAAATCTGTTAAAAAGGTGAGCCGGGAAAGTGTAGCAGACCGACAGACACATTTTCGCGTTTATAATATTAGTATGGAAGTATAGATTTACAATAGTAGAGAGAACAACCGAACTAATGATTATATATTGTTTAATGCAGCTTTAATTTTATGCCTTATAAAATAGTGTAAGTTGAGGTACGAGTGGCCAAGTTGCAATAACGTATATCAGTCGATTGCGATTGTTAAGCAAAGCTGACCCAAGTCGGTAACTGGATGGGTGACCGAATTTGGTAGTCAAAATTTGGCCTTTTCGTTTCCTCCATGCCTCGGAGAGCACGTTAAGCCGTCGGTCCTGGTTATTATCACTAACATCTGATAATAATTGTTAGAAACCTGAGAGTTGAAAATTAGTACTCATAATCGAGTTGTATGCGGAAGGACCTGGGAACTCAACGCATTAGTATCCCAAAAAACCCTGCCATTATGTGATACATGGAAAGTTGTCCCTACCATCAGCAATGAGGAATACGAGGCAGAGAAAGAGTGTAAGTTCAACGGTCTCTGGAACAACGGTTGTGGAACATCTAAAGTCAAACGTGTTATTATGTGTCATCATTGTAAGCAGTAGAATCTCAAATAACACTGACATAATACAATCATTACACAAAATATAGAAAATTACCCAAGACAGAGACTTGGTGAGACACTACCAATATTTTAACGTTTAAACTATCGTAAGTGATATTAATTTGAATTATAAGTAACTACCGGTTAAACCGACTAGAACCGGTAGAAATACCCGACTAGTTTTTTCTGACATAATTCCACAACCTATCTTAAACTTGCCTTTACACAAGTTTAAGAAGTCCATTAAAATTATGCTCCTGAAAAAGGCTTATTATACTGTTGAAGATTACGTAAATGACAAAGGAGCATGGATTTGACTCGCTCCAGCAATGCTAAGGACAGCTGTTACTTATGTATTTTACAAATTAATGAAATTGTAAATTATTATTATTTTTTTCAAAAGAGCAACTGCCGAGTTTCTTGCTGGTTCTTCTCGGTAGGAATGTCATTGCGAACCAGTGGTAGATTCACTTGACGATTCAAAAGTACTTGTAAAAGTTTATTTGAATAAAAATTATTTTGAATTTTGAATTTTGACAAAACACGTGAGTTTAACCAGTAGTTATTCATAGTTAAAACTACCAATATTGCTGATGAATGCTAACTCCACTTGAGTTCTGACAAAATAATTTATTCGCAATTTATAATATTTATCGTTTACTCAACTTTTAGGATATCGTTAAATAGGTTCTGGTTTAATGATAGTCCATGATGTTTTTAGGCTGATAGACCTGGATTATTTCGCACGATATTAAGCTCTCCAGTTTTACTCCGAAGAGTGTGCACGACACCGATTTGGTGGATAACAATGACCTTCGTCTACTACGGCCTCTCCATCAACTCTACAAGTCTCTCTGACACCATGCATTTGAACTACATCCTGACATGTGCTATCGAAATTCCTGGTTTCTTCACAGCAGTTTTACTTTTGGACAGAATTGGCAGAAAAATCACATTGTGTTCTGGATTCTTCTTCAGCTCCACGTGCAATATTGCTTTTGTGTTTATTCCTACGAGTAAGTATAGAAATTTGTCTTTCTAATAAATAACTGATATTAGTATTTTTTATCTTATCTCATAATCTAAACAACAATAAACAGTATTTTGCAATAGTGATTATTTTATGTGCTATACCTTTAAGTATTGAATTTAGCTAATAAAATATAAAATAAAAATTGCGCTATAAAATTAACGACTGTTAAAGTAGACGACGCCCTTATCTAAAATAGACGACAAAGTGTTGATAGCTTTAAATAATTCGAGAAATATACGTTTCTTTCGGAAAAAGTAGAACCCTTATTGAACTAGATACATTTCATGATAAAGAGCGCATTGATTTGGGATTTTTAAAAAAATGCTCTTTATTAAACGCAAGGCAAAACTTTGTTTTCAGGCTATGCGGTTCTACGGCTGATAATATATCTGCTGGGGAAATTCGGCATCTCGATGGTGGTGACGTGCATATACCTTTTCACATCGGAGCTGTATCCCACTGAGTTCCGACACACTTTACTCGCCTTCTCGTCCATGATCGGTCGCATTGGATCCATTACTGCGCCACTGACACCAGCGCTTGTAAGCTCACTAGCCAACCATCCACATCCACTCATATTATAAATGCGAAAGTGTGTCTGTCTGCTACGCTTTAACGGCCCATCTTTTCAACCGATTACTACTTTTTATCCTTTTTGTCTTGTCTGTTTTTTTTGCTACTTTCTAAGGAGTTCTACTTACTTTTTAAGGAGTTCCCTTTCCCGGGATACGACCTATCCCAGTAGCGAATTTTATCAAAATCGGTTGAACGGATGTGCCGTGAAAGCGTAGCAGACAGACACTTTAGTATTTATAATATTAGTATGGTATTGTCAGCCCCATTATAATCGAATAGATAATACTAAAACACAAAAATTAAGTTAAAAAAACAACCCTCAATAAATCTTAATGATGACGGATTATTCCTTAGGTGCAGGTCGATATCTACAAACATACCCGTGTCAAAATATCAGATATTTAACTTTTCAATTAATATTTCAGATGACCTATTGGCACGGCATTCCGTCTGTGATGTTCGGATGTATGGGCATGATTTCCGGCCTGCTGGCACTCACGCAGCCCGAAACCCTCGGCACTAAGATGCCGGACACCCTGGCAGAAGCTGAGGCGATCGGAAGGCCAGAAGCGAACAAACACCGGACTAGTTGATGTAGCTTGTATAATACGCCTAGTTAAGTGTTTAGTTTGTTTCGAATACGCAGTTGAGCTGTCAGACATAAAGTGTGAATAAAATATGGTTCTTTTACTTTCCTTCAATAATCATCATCATCATCATCCTCAACCGATAGGCATTTCAAAATGACTCTGCTGATAATCAACGTATCGGAGATCGAAGTAATATTGTGCCCTAGGAAGGTGATGAAAATATCTGAACGTAATTTGGTTATTAACAAGTACACCAACAGATGTCGTTAGTAGTAGAATAAGTCGCGCCCACGCGCTCTATATTGTGAAAATTATTCTTGCATTGATTTGTTTGAGAGTAGATTTTATTCGTCTTTTGACTTTTACTGGAATCCATGCTAATATTATACCTAAATGCAAAAGTGTGTCTGTCTGTTTGTCTGTTACGGTTTAACGGCAAATTTTTTCAACCGATTTCGGTGAAATTTTGTATAGAGGTGTGTCCCGGGAAAGGATATAGGCTACTTTAGTCCCGGAAAATTAAGGAGTTCCCTCGGGAATTAAAAAAACTTTATCCACGCGGACAAAGTCGCGGGCATCTTAATAATTAAAATGAGATTAAATTCTAAAGTGGGAGTAGCATCCGCGTAGAATGTAGAGTATAATCATTTTAATTATTCAAAAATTTCTTAGTCCACGCAGACGAAGTTGCGGGCATCTTTTTGTTTCTAATATCGTGATGAAAATTTATACACACATCAGCAGTAATTTAAAGAAACTTAAATTATCCACACGGTAAGTCGCTGGCATCATGTAGTTCTAATGATATTTTATGTTAATATTATGTAATATTATAGCTATAAGTATACCTATTGGATATTTTTATCAGCAAAAATATTGCAGTAACAGATAAGTTTTATGCTTTGTCTGAAAGTAAGTATGGACGTAGACGATGAAGTTTTATTACAATTGTATAGTATTTGACAAGAGATTGTGAAACAAGATATTAACGCTTCTCTATAAAAACCTAAAGTAAAGCAACTCAAAATGAATGAAAATAATCAGAAACAAAGTGATGAGGAAAGCAAACAGGAAACGGGTGTCAATGAAGACAGGAAAGCCAATGTGTCTCAAGAACCTATAGACCTAGATTATGTGCTGACTAACGAGCTAGGTCAGTTCGGTCTATTCCAGCTCAGGAACTTTCTACTACTTGCTATAGCTCTAATCATGGCAGGAACAGTGAACGAATACATATTCTCAGCAGCAGCAACACCACACAGGTAAGGAAACCACTTTATTGTCACAGCGTATATACTTACTAAAGGTCGTGGTATTTATAGGGTCCAGTAAAGACAAGTCGAGTGACGGATTGTGAGAATAAAAACCAAACTTATATTAACACCTTGACGATTTTGAGACAATTAGGTTAACAATGTTTTTATTATCTGAGACACCTCAGCATCTCTAGGGTAGAAATTCAGAATTTCTTGACTCAGACTTACGGATTATACCTACTTTAATAATATTATAATATATCAAATTTGTTATTAGTTTTTCTATCTATTTCTCGGATATTAGTAAATACCTTTTTGGTTTATGAAAATGAAAGTAATAAAAACACAGCTCAAAGGTTGCATGCAGATTATATACCTATAAATATATAATAAGACTCTACTAGTAATAATGATCTTGTGAGATTCAAACGGGATCCTTATAAAAACTGAAGCCATGCCGACAAATATGCGAAGATAGTTAATTTAGTTAATTTACTCATTGTGAATTTATTTATATTTACTGGTAGATGTCGCATCCCAGAATGCGGTGAAGACGGAAAGTTACACCAGTTTGCTCCTGACTGGATGAAAAATGCAGTTCCAGAGACTAGTTCAGGGTTCGCCAGTTGTACACGATACGCTTCTGTTGATGGTGGATTCAATGGAACCTTGGACTACTGCCCTGAGGAACTGTTCGATCAGTCCACGACGATTCCCTGCGATGGTTTTGTGTATGCTAATGATAACACAGTTGTATACGAAGTTAGTATCATAATAATTTAACAATATTATTATTATTTTATAAGAAAAATAATAGAAATAAATAAAAAGTTAAATCTAGGTAGATTTAAATGGATTTATTAATAACTAGATGATGCTCGCGACTTCGTCTGCGTGAAAAAGATTTTTTTCAATTCCCACGGGAACTTCTCAATTTTCCGGGATAAAAAGTAGCCTATGTCACTCTCCGGGTACTCAACTAACCCATGTAAAAAATCACGGCGATCACTAGCTCTGTTGCGGCGTGATTGAAGGACAAAGCAACAGACAAACGCTTTTTCGCATTTACAATATTAATAGTAAGATATCTACATGATTTTATTATTGTAGAGATGATTAAATTCACAGTTCTTTCTTTTTTCGTCTGATCTAATACATTTCTAGTGTAAAAAAGGAACTCAACCAATTTCGATGATCCTTCTTTCTTTGAATGATAGTTTGAGCAAAGGTAAGTAGGTGATATTCATTTGAAATCGTTAGATAGATGCTTAGGTATTTGACGACCATATATAGGACGGAACTCCTTGAACAAAAGTAAGCCTATCACTATTGTTACTGCAAGCTTTGTAAATATTAAATTTTAACCCTCTCATTATCTGAAAAAATTATGGTTTGACCACCTCCCTGGCGCAGCGTTGAGCCCTGTTGTCTTGGTCTTTGATCTCGGGTTTGATCCGCGGCAGAGACAATTTGGAAATTTATAATTTCTGAATTTTCTCTGGTCTGGCCTGGTGGGAGGCTTCGGCCGTGTCTAGTTACCCCACTACTGGCAAAGACGTATCGCCAAGACTAAGCGTTTTGGTATCATGTTGTGTAGAAACTGCATCATCACTTACCACCAGGTGAGATCGTAGTAGGGCAAACTTAGAGTGGATAAAAACAAAGGTTAATTTAAGACGAAAAGCGATTAAGCGTTCCGGTACGAAGCCGTGTAGAAACCGATTAGGGGTATGTGTTTAATATAACTGCTATACCCTTAACAGGTTAGCCCGCTACCATCTTAGACTGAATCATCACTTACCATCAGGTGAGATCGCCGTCAAGGGCTTGCAGTTGATTTAAAAAAAAAAACAGATTTTTCAACTTATGTATTTTAAAATATAATTTTCTTATGTAGTTCGACCTCGGATGTAAGGAATGGTGGAGAGCATTTGCTGGCACTATGTTCAACATAGGGATGTTCATAACACTGCCCCTCACCGGATATGTCTCGGATCGCTTCGGTCGCAGGACAGCCTTGGCCATCAGTGCGTTCAACTTGGGCTTGTTCGGTCTGATCAGAGCGTTCTCCGTCAGCTACACCATGTACCTGACTCTACAGATTGTACAAGGCACTCTTGGAACTGGAGTTTATACTGCGGGGTACATTATGGGTAATTATTTTGTTATTTTGTTAGCACGTTGGCGCTACTTTAAAGAGGCCTATGTCCAACAGTGGATGCACAACGGCTGATGATGATGATGATGATTTTGTTATATTCATATATTTTTGACGACCTCCGTGGCGCAGTGTGTAGCGCTGTTGCCTTAACGTGCGGAGGTCCCGGGTTCGATCCCCGGCAGGGAATTTATAATTTCTGAATTTTCCCTGGTCTGGCCTAGTGGGAGGCTTCGGCCGTGACTAGTTACCACCCTACCGGCAAAGACGTGCCGCCAAGCGATTTAGCGTTCCGGTACGATGCCGTGTAGAAACCGAAGGAGTATGGGTTTCCTATAACTGCCATGCCCCTAACAGGTTAGCCCGCTACCATCTTAGACTGCATCATCACTTACCATCAGGTGAGATCGCAGTCAAGGGCTAGCTTGTAGTGGATAAAAAAAAAATTATTTATTTAAATTTTGGCTTGTATAAAGCTACAATTAACTCAAATGAGATCATAAAATTATAAAAACTAAAGAAATTAAACAAGATCAAAATAACAAAATGTCATAAAATAAAATATAAATTAATAGTAACAATCGTCAATTTGTGGATAAAATATGTATTTACATAATTTTATATAATCCAAACTTGTATAATATCATCTACATAATCATTGATTCTGTAATATGCCTTACTTATTAACTTATTTTTTAACACTCTTTAAATTTACGATCTGGTAGATCTGTTACATTGCTTGGTATTTTGTTAAAAAACCGAACACCGTGTCCGATAAATGACTTACTGGTTCTTTCAAGTCTTACATAATTCGTGCTAAGTTTATTTTTATTTCTGGTTTTAATTGTGTGGATATCAGATTTTTTCGTATAAAGGTGTAAATTTTGTCGGACGTACATTATATTTTCGAGTATATAAAAACATGGCAAGGTTAAAACATTTATTTCTTTATGGAAATCCCGCAGAGAATCTCTTGGTTTCATGCCATAAACGGCTCTAATATTTTTTTTTGTAAAATAAATATCGTCTTAGCATCTGATAACACTTCGTACGACATCAACTGTGAATATATGCAAAATATACTAATTTAGCGGCAGCTAAATTATGTATTCCTACACACATTATGCAAATAAAGAATATTCTATTCTATTCTAGCCACGTCAGTCATTATTTAAATTTTTCGCATCTTAATTTATTTGCTAGATTATTTATACAGGGACTCCATTGAAGTCTCTGGTCAATATTAATTCCTAGGAATTTAGTAGTATCCTCCACATCAAGTTTTCCGTTTGTCAGATACGAGTACCTTTCCGTATTCGTTCGTGTATTTGGGGGTGCAAAATAAACACATTTAGTTTTTTTGGGTTTAAGCACAGAATTGTTTATAGAAAACTATTCTTCAATCAGGGGCAGAGTTTTGTTATGACTTTCTACTGTGGTGTTTTTCCTATCGACTTTGAATTTGATAGAGTTGTCATCTGCATAAAAGATCAATTCTACCCTGTAAATTTACATTACAAATTGATATTATAACAAGGTTTCCATTCAAAAAACTTATAGCGATTTCGAACCATCAAGAGATTAGATTGCCCTTCCTATCGAGAAGAACTAGGAAGAAAATTAGCTGGCGGGTGATGGCCGTGACTTCATCCGCGTAGATTAAGATAAGATATTTATTTATTGCAAAAATACACGTGAAGAGTTGTGACAATATTTTTGGAAACAGTGTACTACCAAGGCTTGCAATTATCAGCAGTTTGTAGCACAATATGTATTATCTACTTAAATTTATTATTAGCATATTATTAATATTTATGTAATGCAATTATTTAAACACAGTACCACACATCATCATTAATCTTTTAAACTCTTTGAATTTCCGGAGCAGTAAGCTTTAATACAACAAAGAGGCTTATGCTTGACGATAATCATGCTTATCAAAAACAATGAGTACACGATTGATTGGAGCATACTTCAAAATTCCTCTACACTCTTGCCTTGAAGGTACTTAAATTGTAGATACGTGGCTGGAAACGTGTACAATTATTAATATGGTCCATGAAAGTGTACCAGACACAGTTTCATGACATGATGTTAATGTGAATACATCCATAACAAAAGTATAGATGCGAAAGTGTGTCTGTCTGCTACGTTTTTACGGCCCATCTGCTCAACCGATTTTGATCGAATTTGGTACAGGGGTAGATTGTATCCCAGGGAAGGATATAGGCTACTTTTTATCCCGGAAAATTAAAGAGTTCCCGCGGGATTAAAAAAAATTGGCGGTCATAGGGACTGCCGATAGAAGTGAAAACGAATATTTTTTTAAAAATTAAAATATATACTTTAAGACTAAGGCATTAAAGTTTAATTTCATACCTTTCGTAAACCTTTTGTCTTCGTAACAACATGAGCATGTCGCTATTCGCGCGCATGTCACTGTCCGCATGTTGATCACGCGAGCATGTCGATCACGGTCACGCGAATCCACAAGTTTACCCCCTACCAAAAAGTGCTCAACGTGGCTAAAGAAGTTTTCACTTCAAAAATCTTAATCCACGCGGACGAAGTCGCAGGCATCATCTAGTTATTAATATGCTTTTGTTATTTTAGCCACGGAGCTGGTTGGACCAAAGTATCGTGTTATCACAGGTGTAATCTGCACTTCAATGTTTTGTTTGGGAGAGGTGGTGCTGGGCGTGGTCGCTTGGCTGGTCCCACCATGGCGCCACATGATCATGGCGATTACTATCCCATGCTTCCTCATCGTCCCATATTACTGGATAATCTCAGAGAGCGTAAGATGGCTGCTTTCGAAAAAAAAGTACGCGGAGGCTGAAAAAGTATTGCATACTGTTGCGCGAGTAAACCAAACACAAATCAGTGAGAAGTCTTTAGAAGCACTTCTTAACCCCCCATCACAATTAACGACTAAATCTAGTGTGAGTTCACTTATCTACAATAACTATATCAGCTATACTAATATCATTAATGCGAAAGTTTGGATGGATAGAATATGTTTGTTACACAATCAAGCCAGAACGTCTGAACGGATCTGGATGATATTTGGCACAGAGATAGATGATAGTGTGGAATAATAGGTGATTAATACATAGGAGATTAAAGAGTTCCCGCGGAAACCGAAAAGCCTCAATCCACGCGGATGAAGTCAGTTAGTATCAGTTAGTTATAATATACAAGCACGATTCCCGCAAAATCGTCCCCGTGAATTTAGATTTTTTAATAATACCGTCAAAACTATATCATTATAGTCCTCAAATATCATTGTGAAAAATCAAGTCACGACTACCTGAAAAAAGGAGTATATTGTTTCAGGGTTCATTATGTATGTAAGTGAGTTTGTATATTCTACCATAACTTCTATACGCCTGAACCTATTTTGATAAATGAGGAATCGTTAGAATCCCTAGCTTATTCCGGGTGACATAGGCTAGTAAAATTTAAAAAATAATGATGACCACGGTCCCGCATTAAAGACTAAAATTGAAAAAAAAAATTAGAAAATAAGATTAACTATAATATAATCATCATCTAGAAAATGATGAGTAGATTCCGAAAATATATAACACCATAGTTCAATATCCATTGATCCGCCGCGGCGTGATTGAAGGACAAACAAACTTTCGCATATTTATAATGTGATTTCTTCGTAATTTAATTTTTTAAATAGCTAAGTAAACCTTTTTTGGAACCAATTATTTATTTTTGTATTACCAAAATTTATTATGTACTTTTTTTAGGCTAAAAGCCTTGGATTAGTTCGCACTATAGTACAGTCTCCAGTTCTACTGAGAAGAGTGTGCACGACTCCCGTGTGGTGGGTGACAGTGACATTCGTCTACTATGGCCTCTCTATCAACTCTACCAGTCTCTCGGACACCATGCATTTGAACTATATCCTGGCGACTGTTGTCGGAATCCCAGGTTTCTACATGTCAGTCTTTGTGTTGGGCAGAATTGGCAGGAAAGCTACTATGAGCTGTGGCTTCTTTCTTAGCGCCGCTTGCAACATCAGCTTTGTCTATATTTCCAGTGGTAAGATTATCCAAATTATAATCCATACTAATATTATAAATGCGATAATGTGTTTGTCTGTCTGTCTGCTACGCTTTCGCTTTTTTGATTCCCGCGGGAACTCTTTAATTATGTCCTTTCCCGGGATACAACCTACCCCTGTACCGATTTCATCAAAATCGGTTGAACGGATGAGCCGTGAAAGCGTAGCAGACGACAGACTGACAGACACACTTTCGCATTTATAATATTTAACATAAATCTTAAAATCTCCAAAAATAAATTAATTTTACTAATTTTTTGTTGTAGATTTTGCTATTGCACGTCTAATAATGTATTTGCTTGGGAAGTTTTTCATCGCATCTGCCGGGACGTCGCTGTATTTGTACACCGCGGAACTTTATCCAACGGAGTACCGACACACTCTGCTCGGCTTCTCTTCCATGATTGGTCGCGTTGGATCTATATTTGCGCCGCTTACGCCAGCTCTTGTAAGTATCCTTTTTTTTTATAAATAAATAGCAAGCAAGTTGGATCACTTGATCTATACTAATATTATAAATGCGAAAGTTTGGATGGATCGATGTTTGTTACCCAATCATGCCTGAACGGATCTGGATGAAATTTGGGGCAAAGATAGATTATAGTCTAGAATTTAGATTTACACATAGGCCACTGTTTATCCCGGAAAATTAAAGAATTCCCGTGGGTACCAAAAAATCTCAATCCACGCGGACGAAGTCGCGGACATCAGCTAGTTATCTGCATAATTATAATTAAAATAGTGTAGCCCCTTTTGAATCATTTAGTCGCGGGGGTACGGGGTTCGAGGCCTGGCCTCATTACGCGGGTGGGGCGCGAGGTAACTTTGTACCACGGTGAATATCTAAGCCTTGATTGGCTAGGGCCTGCCTTGAAGGCTACGGGCCTCTAGGCCGGATGTCGCGTTCGGTGTTGAGTCCGCCTTGCGGGTGCGGGTCATGTACCAAGCTGGCGAGTCGTGTGGGTCTTCTGGGGGGTGAGGTACGGGCCGCGAGGCTGGGCCTCCTTACCCGGGCGGGGCGCGGTTCAGCTCTGTGCCCCGGTGGATATCTTGAAGCCGAATAGAAGCCGGCTAGGGCCTGCCTTGTAGGCTACGGGCCAAGCGATAGACCGGCGCGAGTTTCGCCTGACCGCCGCACGGTGCGAATGATCGCACCGTGCGCACGTTTGTGTGAGTGAGGCTGTTTCGAACGTTTCTAGGTAGTTTCCATACTGGTTGTATCTGTTTACTGTGGCTCTATATTCTATGCGCTACTACCAAGACAACAGAGCCTACCTCACGCCGGCCACTATCCTATTGTTATCATGCGTTACCTTTGACCTTATAACCTTTTCGATATTTTCTTCTCTGTATGTTTCGCTGTCGTGTTAATTTGCATATGTATGAGTATATTCTTATTTCTTATGTTTAACTGTGAAAATTAGACTCTTAAGTGCAAACTGTGTTTCATTGCATTGGTGATCGCTGCTGCACCTTAGCAAAGGGAATTTAACTTGGTAAGCCCACTCACAAGTTGCCTCAGTAGACTACCTCAGATGAGGACCTTCCTGGCGGAGTGTTGAGCGGCGGCTGTTGTCTTAACGTGAGGAGGGGGGGCTACGGTTCCATTCCCGGCTGGGTCAATTTGGGATATTTATAATTTCTGAATTTTCAGATGAGCTACTACCACGGCCTGCCCTCGCTGCTGTTCGGCGCTATGGGCGTGCTCGCCGGGCTCCTGGTGCTGACGCAGCCGGAGACGCTGGGCTGCAAGATGCCCGATACACTAGCCGAGGCCGAAGCCATCGGGAAACCTGAGTCCAGAATAATAACAACTAGTTCATCTAGTTGATCTATGATGAAAGGTTTCTAAATAAAAATGTACCTACTACTGTTAATGTACTTATTTATTTTCTTAAGTACAACACGAGGATGACCTTTAATAAATTATCATAATACTAACATCATAAATGCGAAAGTGTGTTTGTTGGTTTGTCCTTCAATCACGTCGCAAAAGAGCAATGGATCGACGTGTTATTATGTGATAGTTGAGGACCTGGAAAGTGCCATAGGTTACTTTCTATCCCGAAAAATTAAGTTATAATTATGATTTAAATAGTCTAGCGAGCGCTAGACTCATTGAAATAGAAGGGTACTAAAATTCTACATCAATGACTAGACTACTTAAATTATAACTATACAGATTATACCTAGCCAGTTTTGAGTCATTTAGTTTGCGGCTATTTTTATGTTGTTTAAAAAATACTTGAATATTAAAAAATATATTTCGTGTCTCATTAACAAGATAATGTTGAGATTACGAAGGTAAATAATTTGCAGCCTGTCGACAAACAATGTTAGGAACATCGCTGGAATAAAGGATTATTAAGTTAGTAAAGGCAACATAATTATCACTTACATCTGATAATAATCCTTAGTAACCCAAGAGTTGAAATGGTACTCTTAGTCGAGTCGTATGCGGAAGGACATATGAACCCACCGCATTATTTTCCCAAGAAAACGCCTGCCATAATGTGATTAATGGAAAGGGGTCACGACCCTCAGCAATAAGGAATACGACCCAGGGAGTGAGAGAAAGGCAAAATTCTCTTCTCTTTATGTGCTCAGTAGTGTCGAGCCGGTAATGGGTTGAAATGATGAGGTTAATTATGTTAGTTTCGTTGGGTAGAATTCTGGACAACCCGACTCAATGTAGCGAATCTAACCTACGTGTGTGTGTACTGAAACTCTGCCTACAGTGTTTCTGTGAAACTCGGAGCCAGAAGCTTGCGAAACCAGCTCACGAGAGACGTCCGAGACGTGTCTAAATAAGGTTAAAGCCAGAACATAGTACGATTACATATCAGAATAAAGTTTAGAACTCTGCTTTTTTATTTTTAATACTAAAAAATTCCGCTCTTATTGTATCTAATGCAAAATCCAGTAATTTGAAGATTATCTGGTAAGTTAATGACGTTTTATATTTGTTTTCACGTTAGTTTCTGTATTCTGACGGTAAAACAAACACAATATCAGCTGGTATACATTTGCTTTGAAAAGAGGGTAAATATAACCAAAATTAGAAGAAGAGATCTAAACAAACAGTGGACGTAAACTTGTATCTGTTATCAAAAAAAAATGCCTAGCTCCTATGCTAGTTCAAGATAAGTATTCCTATTCAATACTTGAGGTTTAGATAAAAGAGATTAGAATCAGATGATCACTTTCGCAGAGTTCATGAACAAGTTTAAAGAACGCTATATAGAAAAAGAAATAACACGAAATGACGGATACTCCAATAAATCGTGATGTGGGAAAAAAACGTGTAAAAGAAGATCAAGACAAGATAGTAGACGTATTTGAAACACCGATAAATCTAGACTTTGTATTAGAAAATGAGCTGGGTCAGTTTGGCTGGTTCCAGTTAAGGAACATCTTGATGCTCGCTACACTTCTAGTGGTTAGTGGTTCAGAAGGAGAGTATATATTCTCAGCAGCGGCTACTCCACACAGGTAATCATCAAATTGCAATATTATTATTTCAGAATCCAGTGTCCACCAGGTAAAATAGTGACCACAGGTCAATGGATTATTTGTAGCACCAAATCTAATTATCATCTTGGATGCTTTATACTTAATTACGATTTATAGGTTATAATATAATCAAACAAAATTTGTAAAATAATAATTTAATGCAATTGCCATTTGTAAAATTTTAGATGTCTTATCCCAGAATGCGGTGAAGAGGGCAAATTACACGAATTTGATCCCGAATGGATTAAAAATGCAGTACCAGAAACTAGTTCAGGCATTGCCAGTTGTGAGAGATATGCCTCTAGGAAGGCTAATGGTACCTTGAACTATTGCCCTGCCGATCTGTTTGATCAGTCCAAGACTGTAGCTTGTGAAGGTTACGTGTATGCCAGAAATAACACAGTTGTGTATCTTAACTATCTTCTTCTATCTTTGCACCCCTCACTCCAGCGCTTGTAAGTTTGCATATCAAATTGATTTTGGATAAAAATAATTATAATTATTAGCCAAACACTTTTTTCTTGAAACAATTTTTAAAATAAATTTCAGACACAGGTCTGGCCACGGAATAGATATGGGTCTGGTCTATAATTATTTGTTGATTGAAATTTTTTATCCTTCATCTCGGAAACATTCATAGGATTTTTTTTAAACTGAAAATTAAGTACCATTATTACAGCTCCCCAAGAGGCTTTCACAATTCCCATTTCATTAATATTACTATGTGAATATGTTACTACGAGTATGTGAATACTATGTTTTGGCACAGGTTATAATATAATATTTCTATGGTTCTGGTGCATGATAATGAAAATAAATAAAAAATATATAAGTAAGCCAAAGTTCAATATCGGTCGATCCTCCAGATCGAATTGAATGAACACACAAAACGGATTAAATTGATAACTATCGGAATAATCCCTCTTACATTTCACTTCTTGTTTTATGAGATTTAATAACAAAAGCAATATAGCTAACACATTAAAATTCAATCTCCTCTTTTAATGAATCTGGTATAAACAGCTCTAACGACTATGATAACTTCATAAATATTCAAAAGTAATTGAGATTATGATACTCTTGTACATTTTCAGATGAGCTACTACCACGGCCTGCCCTCGCTGCTGTTCGGCGCTATGGGCGGGCTCCTGGTGCTCACGCAGCCGGAGACGCTGGGCTGCAAGATGCCCGACACGCTAGCCGAGGCCGAAGCCATCGGGAAGCAAAAATAAGTTTAATTTAACCATCTGCGTTTATATTTGATAATTTTTAAATATACATATTGTTAGGCCCAGTCTGAGAGAGACAATAAATTATTATTGAAGTGAAAGCTTCTTTAGGCACGTTGAGCATATTTTGGTAGGGGAAAAAAACCTATACCACGCGGACGAAGTCGCGGGCATCAGCTAGTGTGGAATACGCGAGACCGACACCGTTCTTCTTAAAACAAAAGGTCATAGGTATAATAATATAGTACATTCGTAATTAAACTTTAAGCCCTTAGTTTTAAGGATTATATTAATAAGTTTATGTGTATTAATAAATAAGACAAACAGCGTTATCAGAAAAATTGCATCGTAACAGATAAGTTTAATGCAATGTTTTGGCTCTGGAAGATAACTATACTTAGCTGATATTTACATAAGATTGCATTCCATGAGAATTGTCAAGAGTTCGTGAAACATTTTAATTAAAAATTAAAGTTATAAAAGTAAAATAAAATTAAACGACATGGCTGAAAATCAAGAGAATGGCGACATGGAGATAGAACAAGGAAAACAAAGAAACTTTATTTCTTTGTTAACACCTAAAACCTATAGATCTGGATTACATATTGACAAATGAACTAGGGCACTCTGGCTGGTTCCAGCTGAAGACTGTGCTCTTGCTTTCTCTATTTCAAATAATCGGTGGAACGATGAGCGAGTTTATATTTTCAGCAGCAGCTACACCACACAGGTAATCACAAATATTATTAATGATATTTTAACTGTTGTCAGGAGAGTGTTAACAAGAAAAAAATATAATGTGCGTAACCAGATTCACAAAATAATCTCAATAAAATGCTTGAGAAATATTTCCCAATAATTTCATTACAATACCTCTAAAATTTTTATCCAAATTATAGATGTTGTATCCCAGAATGCGGAGAAGTAGAGAAATTAAACAAATTTGATGCTGAATGGAACTGAATGGTATACGAACTGACATTGTGGCGTTTTCGTACAAACACTTCTGGTATATCCAAGTGCTGAAGTGTTTGTACGAAAACGCCACAATGTCAGTTCGTATACAGGACCAGGCTACAAGACCAATCCAACTGCAGCGGGGAGTGTGACAGGGAGATGTAATCTCCCCGAAGCTCTTTATCGTTGCGTTGGAAGACGTCTTTAAGCTTCTGGATTGGAACGGATTTGGCATCAACATCAATGGCGAGTACATCACTAACCTTCGGTTTGCCGATGATATAGTCATCATGGCAGAGACTCTGGGTGACCTTAATGCAATGCTCAATGACCTCAGCAGAGTTTCCCAACAGGTGGGCCTTAAAATGAACATGAGTAAGACGAAAATCATGTCTAATGCTCATGTTCCGCTCCAGCCGGTAATTGTTGGGAGCTCTGCACTCGAAATTGTAGACGAGTACACACAGTATATACCTGGGACACATGTCCAGCTAGGTAGGTCCAATTTCGAGAAAGAGGTGAGCCGCCGAATCCAACTCGGCTGGGCAGCGTTCGGGAAGCTTCGAGATGTCTTCTCATCCAAGATTCCTCAGTGTCTGAAGACCAAAGTCTTCGAACAGTGTGTGTTGCCAGTGATGACATACGGTTGCGAGACTTGGTCGCTAACTATGGGCCTCATAAGAAAGCTCAGGGTCACTCAGCGGGCGATGGAGAGAGCAATGCTCGGGGTTTCTTTGCGCGATCAAATCAGAAATGAGGAGATCCGCAGAAGAAGTAAAGTAACCGACATTGCTCGACGTATTGCGAAGCTGAAGTGGCAATGGGCGGGGCACATAGTTAGAAGAACCGATAGACGCTGGGGTCCCAAAGTGCTGGAGTGGCGACCACGCACGGGAAAGCGCAGCGTTGGTAGACCCCCTACTCGCTGGACAGACGACATCAGGCGAGTCGCAGGGAGCCGTTGGTTCCAGGCGGCGCAAGACCGAGGCGTGTGGAAATCCTTGCAAGAGGCCTATGTCCAGCAGTGGACGTCTATCGGTTGATAATGATGATGCTGAATGGATTAAACATGCAATTCCAGAGACTAGTTCAGGTTTTGCCAGTTGTGAAAGGTATACCCCTAGGGGGAGCAACGGCACCTTGGACTTCTGCCCTGCCAATCTGTTCGATCAGTCCAATACTATGGCTTGTGAAGGTTTTGTTTATGCGAGTTATAACACAGTTGTGTATGAAGTAAGTATCGGCTAGGAGGAAATCCCAAAATTTGTAAAAACTCTCGTAGGACAGGAGTAAACTTAAATCGTTACTAACTGAAAGTACTATTATAAACGGGCTATGAAATGTCTGTAATTTCTAGAAATTTTCGCTCTCAAGCTGTTTGAATATTTTTGTAACAACTTATTATTTATCTACTAGTTGATGGCCACGACTTCATCCACGTGAATTTAGTTTAAAAATGGGACCTCTTTTATTTTCTGGGATAGAACTAAAAAGGAGCCTTTGTTTTTTTCCGGGATACCTATCTCTATCTGTTGAAAAGATGGGCCGTCAAAGCGTCACAGACCGGCAGAAACACTTTCGCATTTATAATTTTACGAGTAGCATGGATATACCTACAATCAGCTAATAAATTGTTATAATCACGTAATAGGGAATCTGCGCTCTGATCATAAGTTTAAATCATTTCTCTTCCTTCTCTCAGATGATTAAATGGATTCATAGAGTACTAGCTAATGCCTGCGACTTCGTTCGCGTGGATTGAGGTTTTGTTTGTTTGTGAGGTTGAAAAAGTAGTCTATGTACTATTATTCCAGGCTACCAATCTATCTCTGTGCCAGTTCCGTTCAGTCGTTCAGGCGTGATTGAGTAACAAACATCCAGTCATCCATACATCCAAACTTTCGCATTTATAATATTAGTATAGATATAGATTATTTTTTGTCCAGTTTGACCTTGGATGTCACGAGTGGCTGTGAGCCCTTGTGGGAACATTATACAATACAGGGATGCTACTTGCATTATCGATCACTGGACATATCTCGGATCGGTTCGGACGCAGAACAGCTTTGATCATCAATATCTTCAATCTGGCTCTGTTCGGTTTCATTCGTGCATTCTCTGTTAACTACACTATGTATCTGACGCTGCAGATTATGCAGACGACTTTTGGTTCAGGAGTGTACAGTTCCGTGTATATTATCGGTAAGATATTTGAAGAGAATGATTAAATTTTTACTTTAAGTTTCTATTTTTTCACAAAGTATAATTAAAACCGTTTCAGCTACCGAGGTTGTTGAATCAAATCAAATCAAATCAAATCAAATCAAATCTTTTTTATTCAAATAAACTTTTACAAGTACTTTTGAATCGTCAAGTGAATCTACCACTGGTTCGGAATGCCATTCCTACCGAGAAGAACCAGCAAGAAACTCGGTGGTTGCTCTTTTTTAAATAATTCATTTACAATTACTATATCAATGTGTACATAAGTAACCGCTGTCCCTAGCATTGCTGGAGCGATCAAATCCATGCTCCTCTATCATTTCCATAATCTTCAACAGTATAATAAGTTTTTTTCAGGAGCATACTTTTAATGGATTTCTTAAATTTGTTTATTCAATTCATGTCAAAGACGGGCAGACAGAAAGTAGCCCCATTCCCGCCGGTGGCACCCGTTCACGAGCATGACGCATGATCCAGCCATTGCTTCGCTCGACCATATTTGAGGGAACGTAACAACCCGCACCACACGACACCACCACAGAAATGTTTAAAGAGAGCGTGACATACTCAGTCTACCCGTATCAAAGCATCGAATTGAATACTAATATTCAAACACTAATTTATAATAAGTAACCGCTGTCCCCAGCATTGCTGGAGCGATCAAATCCATGCTCCTCTATCATTTACATAATCTTCAACAGTATAATAAGCTTTTTTCAGGAGCATACTTTTAATGGATTTCTTAAATTTATTTATTGGCAAGTCCAAAATAGGTTGTGGAACTTTGTTATAGAAAATAATGCCCATTCCCACGAATGACCTTCTGACTTTTTTGAGGCGGAGCGATGGAGTCACGAGCTTATTACGGCCTCTAGTTGGCCTATCGTGCAGATCGCATTTTTTTTTATAATTATGGATGTGCTGTTTTACAAAAATTATATTACTGTAAATATATTGCGAGGCTACTGTTAGAATACCAATTTCTTTAAATTTCTCTCTAAGTGAATCACGCGGTTTTAAATTATAAATTGCTCGTATTGCCCTTTTTTGTAGTACAAAATTTTTTTGAATATCTGCCGCTTTACCCCACAGTAAGATTCCGTAAGACATAATGCTATGGAAATAAGCAAAATATACGATCCTGGCAGTTTCGATGTCAGTTAACTGTCGAATCTTTCTGACAGCGTAAGCAGCAGAACTAAGCTTGCCAGCAAGTGTTGATATATGGGTGCCCCATTGAAGCTTTGCGTCCAAGGTCACCCCCAGGAACACAGTAGTATCTTCTATTTTCAACATGTCATTATTTACCATTAGTTTTATATCACTTGTGGATCTGGCATTCGGCAATGCGAACTCGACACATTTAGTTTTTTTTGTGTTTAAAAGTAGATTGTTAACCGTAAACCAGTTCGTGACTTGAGAAATTGCAGTATTTACGTCGTCAAAGTTGTCCTTATGTCTATCGACTTTAAAAATCAAGGACGTATCATCAGCAAATAGTACAATATCGCAAGTGTTACGGACAAAATATGGCAAATCATTGATGTACACTAGGAACATGAAGGGACCCAAAATGGAGCCTTGAGGGACACCCATTAGTGAGGCTGATCCGGATGACTTCACATCGTTGACACATACTGTTTGAATGCGATTACTGAGGTAGGATGCAATGAGGCCAAGCGCAGTGTCTTTGACTCCATAGTAGCTCAACTTAACTAAAAGCGTCTCGTGCTCAACGCAATCAAATGCCTTAGACAAATCACAGAAAATACCAATAGCATTCTGTGATTTCTCCCACGCGTCGAATATATGTTTTAACAGCACGGCGCCCGCATCAATTGTCGATCGACCTTTAGTAAAACCATACTGCTCGGAGTGAAGAAGTTTATTTGAATTAAAGTGCTGAAGCAGTTGGTTGAGCATAATTTTTTCAAATATCTTGCTGAGTGTTGGCAAAATTGAAATTGGTCTGTAATTATTTGGATCGCTTTTGCTACCCGATTTAAAAAGTGGAATCAATTTACCACATTTCATAAGGTTTGGAAAGGATCCTGAAGCCCAGATCCTGAAGTTGGGCCCAAGTATCGTGTTATCACAGGTGTTACTATTTCTGTAATGTATTCGTTAGGAGAGGCAGTACTGGGAAGTATCGCTTGGCTGATCTCACCATGGCGATACGTTATCGTGGCCACAACTATCCCATGCTTCTTCTTCGTATCATATTACTGGCTTCTCATAGAAAGCGTTAGATGGCTGCTATCAAAGAAAAAGTACACAGAAGCTAAAAACGTATTGCTTACCATTGCGAGAGTAAACAAAACACAAATAACTGAAAAATCTCTAGAAGCAATCATTAACCCTCTGCAAACTACGATTAAAACAATCAATGTAAGTTCAATCAGGTACATCATTTATTTCCAAATTAGTTATAGTGTAATTATAATTTTTAAGAGTTTTATTCATTTATTTTATACAGACATTTGCTGTCCACTTTATTGTTAGTAAAAATATAATCTTTTTAACTATGTTAGTACTTACAATCTAAGGTGTTAGTAACAATTAAATTACTTATAAGTTTATGCAATTCGAATTTTTTTGTATCCTGTTAATATTATATTTTTGTAGCAGACACATGTATGTGCAGCCGCGACGCTGACTGTTGCAGGACTCGCAGCTGCACATTTACCTTACCGCGTCTGCCGTACCAGTAAACACCTACGACATTACCAGGAATTATCGGGAAAATAATAATACAAGAGGATCACTTTATTATACACATTATATAGCATGTTGATGGTTACGAAGTACCTTCAAAGGAAAATAATAAAACACCGGAGAAGTACTTTATTATGTACGGCACAGTGATGATTAGCGTGAATTAGCATGGTTGATGGAATATTCACGCCGAGGAAGGCTTCATTGCACGGCTGGATCAGGCAGACACCACCACTCCACGTAAATGGCGGGAACTGTAGCATCGGCGCATCGCACTCGAAACCGATGAAGACGTCCTCGCTCCACAGTGGCCGCCGGCGAATGAAAGGCTCGTGAAACGCGCGGGCTAGTTTTATAGCCGCGCGTTCGCAACTTACGGTGCATTAGGCAACGCGCAGAACGACGACGCGCGCGCCTTCCGCTATCGGCACATATTATGTATTTATTAATTAAATGTAAGATGTGATATTATTGGTCGATCTTAGTGTAGATTTTGTAGCAACATTTGATTGGCTGTCTGCTGTAGTATAAGTTTGCGGTAGTAATGTATGTATAAAATACGGATGGCATTGAAATAAAATTCATTCCGTTAGATCCAACAATCGAGTTTCATTCTGCCTACAACCTCCTGCCTCCACATTTTGACTATTATTACTTATGATTCTGTGATAAGAACTTAACTCGTTTTAAGGGCGAGAATCTTGGATTAGTGCGTTCTATAATACACTCTCCAATTCTGCTGAGAAGAGTTTGCACTACGCCATTTTGGTGGCTATCAACGACGTTCATCTACTATGGCCTCTCTTACAATTCTACCAGTCTCTCTGGCACCATGCATTTGAATTATATTTTGACATCTCTTATTAGTATTCCTGGTTTTTACACATCTGCTTTCCTCACGGATATAATTGGAAGGAAACGTACTGTGGCCCTGGGTTTCTTTGTAAGCACCGCATGCAATATTAGTTTTGTCTTTGTACCCAAAGGTAAAGGATTCAGATTTTATCTATTACATATATTTTAAACAATGCTAATATAAAATAATATTAATCCTTATAATTATGCTAACCGCTAGACCAACGAGGCAGTTATCTTGGACACATGTTGTCGGAATCCCTGAGCGACGATCTAGATATAGAGCGGGAGCGAAGGTTGCTTGCAGTACGGTGCAACATGCTCGCGCGACGTTTTGCTCGATGTTCTGAGGATGTTAAAGTGACGTTATTCAAAGCTTATTGTATGAGCTTTTATACCTCACAGCTTTGGTTAAGCTATACCAAACGATCCCATAACACCCTCAGAGTTCAGTACAACAATGCCCTCCACATTTTATTCAAAATGCCGAGGTATTGCAGCGCGTCGGGTATGTTCGCCGACGCCGGGGTACCCGACTTCTATGCGATCATACGGAACAGGATTGCAGGTTTCTGGAAAACTGTTCGTAATTCTAATAATATCTAGTATGATCAGTAAAGGGTTAGAACTACTCAAAGAGCAATAGAAAGGAGCGTACTTAAAATATATAAAGTAAGAAGTGACAGAATACGACAACAAACAAAAGTAACTGACGCATTAAACAAGCTCTGACATTGAAATGGCAATGGGCAGGACACATATCACGATACTCAGATAAAAGATGGACGATCCAAACCACAAAATGGAAAGGACCAGAAGACAAAAGGGTTGTTGGAAGGCTATACAAACGGTGGGTTGATGATATCATAAAACAGCGGGGAAAAATTGGGTGAGACTAGGAAAAGATAGGGAGAGGTGGAAGAGGTTGTTGGAGGCCTTTACCCGAGAAGGGGTCCATATCTTGTAAGATTTAATACTAATAATTTACTTCACACTACTTGTAATTTAAGTAAAATGAGTAATTATGACAAAAAACTGTACCTAATTTAATCATAAGTAGGATATGGTGAATGGTAATGACTTTTTATTTTTTATTTTTTTATGATCAGTATCGTCGCTCAGGCATCGCCTGACAACGTGTTTTTTTAACACTAGTTGAAAGTGCACCAGACTCAGAACACTAAACTGACATATAAAATCTTTAGAGAAAACTGAAACAAAAATTAGGTTGTAAATACAATTAAATTTTGAATATTAAATTAATCTTATGACTTAATCATTGTGCTAAAACAATTCCAGTCGAGCTACTACCACGGCCTCCCCTCGCTGCTGTTCGGCGCTATGGGCGTGCTCGCCGAGCTCCTGGTGCTCACGCAGCCGGAGACGCTGGGCTGCAAGATGCCCGATACGCTAGTCGAGGCCGAAGCCATCGGGAAACCTGAGTCCAGAATAGTGACTAGCCCATCCAGTAAATAACAGATTATTGATGAGAGTAAAATAAACGTTATGTTTTGTTGTTCTTTTTTAATAATTTAAATATAATATGGTTTTCAAAATTATTTTTTGTTATTAAAATAAAACAAAAGTTTTAATATAATTTTGTGTACATACCTGTTTTTAAACCAATATCCTTTATTGTAATCCGTCAGAAATAAGAAATAGAATATAAACCCTTTATATCGAGAAAACCTAATGCATCTTAGTAATATATTAATAAAAACAAGTTTTGACTTAATAGATTAACTGATTAAACATAGCCATATAAACATAAGTTTTATGTTTTGAATCTTTTTTATGTAGATATAATAATACAAACAGCGGACAAGTTATATTCTTTATCTGAAGAAATAAGTATGATAAGTTTAAGGCAATGCTCGTGGCTCTGGAAGATAACTCTATTTTGATAATATTAAGATTGTATTAGATGAGAATTGTCAAGAGTTCTTGAAACTCTTTCCATAAAACTAAAGTTTTAAAGTAAAATAAATTAAACAACATGGCTCAAAATCAAGAAAATGGCAACATGGAAATAAAACAAGGAAAACAAACAAATTAAGAACAAATGCCTGAAAAACATATAGATCTGGATTACATATTGACCAATGAACTAGGGCAGTTTGGCTGGTACCAGCTAAAGACCGTGTTATTGCTGGTACTTATTCTTATGATCAGTGGAACGACGAGCGAGTATATATTCTCAGCGGCAGCTACACCACACAGGTACCTAATCACAAATATTTAATGATATTAACACAAAACATTAATTAGTGACCTGTAAACATTTATAAGTAAAAAGTATAGTTAATAACCATGTAATAACTTTACAGTTAAGTTAAAAATAAATATATTTTCATTTTCATTTTTCATTTTCATATTTTAAATATTCAGGGGAGTAATAGACAAAAAAACACATTAAAATGCGTAAGAAACATTTCGAAATAATGTTATTGCAAACCCCTAAAAAGTTACCATAAACTAAAAAAGTTAGGTAAAAGGAATGTAGAAGTAATTTTCTAAAGGATAATATGTTTTAAAAAAACACAAAATTACAGATGTCGTATCCCAGAATGCGGAGAAGAAGGGAAATTGAACGAATTTGCTACTGAATGGATTAAAAATGCAATTCCAGAGACTAGTTCAGGCTTCGCCAGTTGCGAGAGGTATACCCCTAGGGGGAGCAACGGCACCTTGGACTTCTGCCCTGCCAATCTGTTCGATCAGTCTAATAATATAGCTTGTGAAGGTTTTGTTTATGCGAGTAATAACACAGTTGTGTATGAAGTAAGTATTCGTTTGCGAACTTTATTTTTATTTTTAGTGGAAAGATAAAAACCTATAAACACTCGTAGCACAGAGGAAAACTAGAAAATGATTACTAAATGTAGGACGTGTCTTTTGTATATAAATCAATCGTTATATTATAAACCGGTTATGAAACGTCTATTAATATCTTTCCCTCTCTTCAATCTCTGATTGGCAGATTGTACTATTGTATTATTTACCTACAAGATGGCGCCCGCGACATCGTCTGCGTGGATTAAGTTTTTTGCCTCCCGCGGGAACTCTTTTTTGCGGGATACAAATCTATCGACCTAATTTAATACATTTGGTATCTCTATCCAGTTTGACCTTGGATGTAACGAGTGGCTGCGAGCCCTTGCCGGAACTTTACATAGTACAGGGTCGCTGCTTGCATTACCGATCACTGGATATATCTCGGATCGCTTCGGGCGAAGAACGGCTCTGATCATCTGTATCTTCAATCTGGCTCTGTTCGGTTTCATTCGTGCATTCTCTGTTAACTACACTATGTATCTGACGCTGCAGATTATGCAGACGACTTTTGGTTCAGGAGCGTACAGTTCCGTGTATATTATCGGTAAGATATTTAAAGAGTTTGGTTAAATTTTTAATTTACATTTCCATTTTTTACAAAGTGTGATTAAAACTGTTTCAGCTACCGAACTTGTTGGGCCGAAGTATCGTGTTATCGTAGGTGTTACTACTTCTGCAATGTACGTATTAGGAGAGGCACTATTGGGAAGTATCGCTTGGTTAATTTCATCATGGCGTTACGTGATCATGGCCACAACTATCCCATGCTTCTTCTTCGTCTCATATTACTGGCTTCTCACAGAAAGCGTTAGATGGCTGCTATCAAAGAAAAAGTACACAGAAGCAAAAAAATTATTGCTTACCATTGCGAAACTAAACAAAACACAAATAACTGAAAAATCTCTAGAAGCACTCATTAACCCTCCACAAAGTACTACGATCAAAACAATAAATGTAAGTTTAATTAGTTAATAATAACTACATCATTTTATTCAAATTTGTTTGTAATTATAACTTTTATTAGTTCCAGTTTCTTCAATTAAATATGTTTTAATTTTTTTTATGTCCTTAGTTACTATATTATTTCTATTATTTTATGATTCTGTTTTTAGGGCGAGAATGTTGGACTAGTTCGCTCTATAATACGCTCTCCAATTCTGCTCAGAAGAGTATGCACGACGCCATTTTGGTGGATAACAATGACATTCATCTACTATGGTCTCTCCATCAATTCTACCAGTCTCTCTGGCACCATGCATTTGAATTATATTTTGACATCTCTTATTAGTATTCCTGGTTTTTACACATCTGCTTTCCTCACGGATATAATTGGAAGGAAACGTACTGTGGCCCTGGGTTTCTTTGTAAGCGCCGCTTGCAATATTTGTTTTGTCTTTTTACCCAAAGGTAAAGGATTCAGATTTCATCTATTATATTTTAAACAATCTATACTAATATTATAAATGAAAAAGTTTGACTGGATGGTTGTATGGATGGATGTTTGTTTTTCAATCACGCCAGGATGGCTGATCGGATCTGGATGAAATTTTGGCACAAAGATAGATTGTAGTCTGGAATAACACATCTACTACTTTTTATCCCGGAAAATAAAAGAGTCCAAACCACGCGGGAACCAAAAACCTTAATCCACGCGAACGAATTCGAGGGCATCGGCTAAATTTAGTATAAAAAAATATTATTCGGTAAAGTTATTTCTAAGTAGTAAGTTTATTTCATAATAATTATATTTAACACCTATATTTTCAGATCTAACAATTCCACGGCTTATTGTATATCTTTTTGGAAAGTTCTCTATTGCGACTGTGGGGACAATGCTATATCTGTACACATCGGAGTTGTATCCAACTGAATACCGACATACTTTGCTTGGGTTCTCTTCTATGATTGGTCGCGTTGGATCTGTTTTTGCACCACTCACCCCAGCGCTTGTAAGTATGCAATAGAGGTTTTAAAAATTATCATCGTGTTCCATTTTCAAACGAAAGCCTGACTTACGTTTTCTAAGCAAATTAATCGTCGAAAGGTACTAAAACATTTCAAATTTACGAAAACAAAGATAAGGTTTTCCTTAGTTTTGTTAAGTAGAAGATGTAGTAGAAGGTACAGTTTTAATAATTGGGCTGTAACATTTTCAGATGAGCTACTACGACGGCCTGCCCTCGCTGCTGTTCGGCGCTATGGGCGTGCTCGCCGGGCTCCTGGTGCTGACGCAGCCGGAGACGCTGGGCTGCAAGATGCCCGACACGATGGTGGAGGCCGAAGCCATCGGGAAACCTGAGTCCAGAATAACAGCAAGATAGAAATATAATGAGACCGCGAATATGTATAGACTATAAGACTAACCATACTTAGAATTTTTTATAACCATTATAACCATATTTAGAATAATATTATGTCCTGCATTACATTTTCTCTTGCCTGATACCTGATAACGCGCAAAGACAACAGTTGTATTCAATTTTTTTTTTTTGTTGATTTGGTACCAACAGCTACATCATTTAAAACATAGATCAGCAATTTTACAATATATTAGGTACCGAGACAAACTGATTAGCCACTTATAAGTAGGTAAACACCTTATACTCTATAGTGATATTTTTTTAATATATCCGTTTAGAATAATCAAGTTTTTCGTGGAGCTAAAATATTTCGCCAGTTAAGTGCATATTAACTTATTTTCTAATACAAAAAAAAGTTCGCGATGACTTGGGAACCTTCTCTTTGTATACAAAGTGTAAAATGCAAGTATCCTCCTCCAGAACTCTCCTATAATATTACTTTGTAGGTACACTACCTACGGTGCACTCCATGTCAGTGAAATTAAGGGTTTTGTTTAAGGCCCTGTGTAGCGTAAAAGGGGGTTTTTAAAAGCAGTGTATCCCTCAAACGGTGACTTAATGTATGCTTGTAAAAATAATTTGCTGTTTTCAAGACCTCTAAGCAGCCATTGACGCATCTCAAAACACAATTAAAAAAAATCTCTGCATGGAAATTTATTTTAAACATACATCTTAATTTACCTTTTAAAGCTATTTTTCTCCTTGTTTAAACTAATAATTTGCCCTAGAAATAAGATAAAATTTATATTTCTAAATCAAACACGTATTGAACAGTAAATATTTATATTTTTACAAATGATTTCTTGCATTTTTTACGACATGCGCTTGCTCGCTTGCGCTTTCACCCTCGCGCAGCTGTATTTTGATCTCGTGAGCTCACAGCACCTTAACGAATCCCTTTCCTGCCAAGTGTGAGTATAACTATAGTTTGAGTATGATTACCTGCAAGGTAAGAATGAATTTATTTTATTTAATTTAGTTTCATTTATTTGAACCACAGACAGAATTACAAGTAGTAGGTATACAAAATGTTCAATGGCTTCGGCACTAGGAAACATGCAATTCAAATTATAGGTAGTTACATCGTGCACATAAGAAAAGTCGTACATAAATAACACAAGTTTACATTAGGAAATTATTAATAAATTATTAAGATTACTAAAGCAAGACTACAAAATATTAATGAAAATAACTATCAATAAATATATTAAAAAAACTAGATAAAAAGAAAATAAATGAATGTGATGCTTAAAAATTACAATTCAGGGTCAAGATAACACAAAGAGGATCATCTGACAATATGATAATATAATATGATATGACTCTTAGTCAAGTGATTTGAGGACTTTGAATTTTTGTAATTTTCCACAAAACAAAACAATGGATTTGTCCTTTACTGTGATCATACGTCTTGCCTATAGGAAATGCCTATAGGCAAGACGTTCGCTTTTTCGAATTCGCTCCAACCTAGACCTCATCATTGTTCTTCATAAGCGCGCACGCGCAAGCCTATCTTGCAATAAAAAAATAATTAATGTATTTAAGGCCGCGATGATGATAGCTGCTTGAAGGTCTTTGACACCACCGTGCGTTTTATCGGCACGCTCGTCTGTTTAGTTGGAGGAAGTTAGGAGTGGAAAGATGGTTGAAACAACCGCATCGGTTAGTGCAGTGTTATCCGTGTTTAAGTTATTGATCTTAATATAAATACTATTAAAATAAAAAGTTATATTAAGCAAACTAAAATTAAAAGAGTACGCTCTAAGCGAGTAGTAGTTAGTACCTACGCGTTAAGTAAAAATATATGTGGTAAGCGTTGAATGTAAGTATTAATTTATTTCAAGAAATAAAATCAACGAACACACAAACATATCAATAGTTACATTAAAAATAAACTACCACTTAAAATGATATTTATAAAAAATACACTCCGTCCAAATGATCGTTATTGGGCACGGTGCCCAATAAACTGGTGTTATTGCTTCGCTGGATAGCCAGGCTAAGTCTTTGGGCTAAATAAGCGCCAACTCTTGGGTCACCTAAGGGGCAAGGATTAGCGTTTGGAATACGACATTTATATTGAACCGACAGCGTTCAATTGAATTGATCGTGGGTCCCATTCCAAAACTTGTTTTAAGTTAAAATGGGCAGAAATAAATTTAATATACAAGTTTTTTACCCAAATAAACTTAAACTTTGCTTTGGAATCGAAGTCAAAGTCAAAGTCAAATAATGTTTATTCAATATAGGTAGGTACACTACATTTATTCATCATCATTATCAACCGACAGACGTCCACTGCTGGGCATAGGCCTCTTGCAAGGATTTCCACACGCCGCGGTCTTGCGCCGCCTGGAACCAGCGGCTCCCTGCGACTCGCCTGATGTCGTCCGTCCAGCGAGTAGGGGGTCTGCCAACGCTGCGCTTCCCAGTGCGAGGTCGCCAATCCAGCACTTTGGGACCCCAACGTCTGTCGGTTCTTCTAACTATGTGCCCCGCCCATTGCCACTTCAGCTTCGCAACGCGTTGAGCAATGTCGGTTACTTTCGTTCTTCTGCGAATCTCCTCATTCCTGATTTGATCGCGCAAAGAAACCCCGAGCATCGCTCTCTCCATCGCCCGCTGTGTGACATTGAGCTTTCTTATGAGGCCCATAGTTGGCGACCAAGTCTACACTTATTGACGTCTAGTTATTTATAAAATATAATGGTGATAATCAGTAACGGTATCTTAAAACTAAAGCTACGAGTACCTACTACTAATCATCAAGTGAACCCTGGTTAGTCGTATCACCATCATTCTCCGCCAATATATTATTGTTTTAATTATTTTTACTTTCGTTTTCACCAACAACTTTCACACAATAATATAATGATAACAAAATATTCCTACTTTCTCCCGTATGGTTGTCTCTTACAGGTAAAACAATACTAACTTCTTACTTAGCATGTACTAAATGATCCTATTTTTACGAAACTAGTTTACAATGGAGATAAAATATACTTAACTAAACTTGTAAGAAAATATTTAAGTAGGTATGAATAGAAATTGTATAAAAGGTAATAGTTTAATATTTAGATTTTAGCATTTTAATGTATTTCATAGTTTTAACGTTTGTAAATTTGAATAAATGCTTTATGTTAATGATCACCAAAGTTGAATTTATTAATTACCAAATGATTCCGCGTGGATTTGGGTAGTTTGATAAAAAGTTGCATATGTGCTTCCCTGGGATGAAACCTATTTCTGTACCAAATTACATCAAAATCGGTTGAAAAGGTGGACCAGGAAAGCGTAGGCCGTAGCAGACACACAGACAGATCCACTTGCGCATATAATATAATACTAGTATGGATTGTCTTATCACCCACTGATAGGTATATCGCTAATTTATGTCACAAAAATAGTATAATTAAAAAATGTTTACAAGGAAAAGGTTCAATGACCGAATTGATAACCAACAATTTTTTTAAATATAATAGGTAGTTTGTCAACGAATATGTCCACATCAGACTGCCTCGTTGGTCTAGTGGTTGGCATGTTCGACTGCGGACGACAAGGTCCCGGGTTCGAGTCCCGAGTCGGGCCATAATTGAGTATTGGGTTTTTCTGACTAGAGATTCTCAGTACTAGCCCGGAGTTAGAATGTTGGCGGTGTCTCATCCCCATGTCTCGGAGAGCACGTTAAGCCGTCGGTCCCGGTTATTATCACTAACATGATAACAGTTGTTAAAGCCCGTCAACCCGCATTGGATCAGCGTGGTGGCTAAGCTCTAATTCCCATAGCTGGGCACAGGCCTTCACTCTCATAGAAGCTATGAGAGTGAAGGCCTGTGCCCAGCTATGGGACGTTAATGGGCCGTAGTGGTGGTGGTAGTGGAGTATGTCCAAAACAATGCCTGATACACAAATGTCATTGTGGCATTTGAGCATTTCTCAGTAGAATCTTCTTTCCGAACCGTTGGTAGAGTCAACTCAAGACGTATCATAAGAAACACAAGTATGTCCTACGACCTACATGATATAAATAAAGTGTATAAGATTGGGATAGCATCGCTCTACTTTGCTCTCCGAGGGCGCCATACCCTTACACGTTTGCTGACGTAGAAATTCCGCGGACTCGTACGAAGCGATTTTCTTCCTCGTTCCTGACTCGAACGGCTCGGATATGGTATGGCCTTTCGACTTCCGTTTCCCCTCCTCTTTTAATATACGGAATAGGCATCTTCTAGGCAAGCGCACTCCAGGCTGGCTGTATTGGCTGCAAAGTCTGATTGCAGCCAAGTACTAGCCTATAGGATATTTAAAAAAAGACGTAGTCTCCATTTGAGGAATTCTCAACTTCTATAATAACGGTAACATTCGATACACTTGACCGACTCACTGAGACTACAACCCATTTAGCCCTGAGACCCATGTCTGATTAATCTTCAGAAAATAATTTAATTCCCTAATCAGAAAGGCTATGTTTTCTTCATTTTCTGTATATTATTTGCCTAGACGTCTGGTATGAAGAGATAAGATGAGCAAGGTTAAGTGGAGAGGTGAGGTCTGTGACATGAATTGAGAAAATTTAATACTGATAAAGATAAAATTGAAAAATATAATAAACAAGCCGATGTCTGCGACTTCGTCCGCAACTACTATTCCGTGATAAAATCACGCACGCGGGAGCTTCAATGGGCGGATAAACTTTCTCAAGCCGGCAACGCATTGGCGGCTCCTCTGGTGCTGCAAATGTTCATGGGCGGCTTGATGTTAAGTGATTTTGAGGTAATCACTTAACATCAGGTGACACACCTGCTCATTTATTCGCTATCTATGAAAAAAGGCCAACTCAACTATGCCCGCCCATGCAAAAAATCACGTCGGCCCGTTGCTCTGTTGCGCCGTGATAGAAGAAATAACCCACAAACAAACACACTTTTGCTGTTACCATATTAGTATGAAGTAAGTAAGCATTCATATTTTTATCATCAATCATGATGGTATTGTGTGTAATGTACCTACTTGTTAGGTATATTATGCAACTACACGTGCCTACATTACTTATCTATATTTTGAGAAATATAGATAAGTAGTGTAGGCACTATAATTGATCATTAGTATCAACTAGTTTTTAACACGTATTGCTACTGAGTATATTCAATGACATCTTTACCAGCATTTTTTAGATATGTAAAAATAAATTACCATACCATCGCCAAATACGACGAAATTCAAATATTGTGAAAGAGGTTGTTTGAGGCCATCAAGGTAAGATCAGGCACTCTGTTGTGTGACATCAAATAACCTCCGATATGGCCTTTTTTTATTATCATGAGGAAACAATTGAGAACCAGATTTAAAAGGAAGTTAATTTACTTTTTATACAATTATAAGGAAAACTTGTTTAAAATTAGATCTCCAGACGAACGGTGTAGCGCAGACAAAATAGTTGTGCTTGAATATTATAACGACCTACTACATATTTAGATAAATGCTGATAAACTTAAACCCAAACTGGACGTGTCTCTTATACCAGACGGCAAGATGACCGTTCGCATTAAGATATATTTTATTTTATTTTAAACACTTTTAAGTTTATTTCGCGTGGTGTGGACGGTAGCGTTGAGTGCCCGTTTAGAAATATTGATTTAAAATTTCGAAAATATGGTGGAAAGTCAGAAAAGTGGCACAGACCCACAGAAAACAAATACAGACAATTATAAAACAAGTGAAGATGTAAAAAAATCGCTGAACCTGGACGATGTTTTAATAAACGAGTTGGGACAGTTCGGCTGGTTCCAACTACGCAATATTCTTTTAGTTGCTATACCAATTTTGATGTCTGCTTTCCCGAATGAGTACGTCTTCTCAGCAGCCTCCACACCGTACAGGTAAGTGTATGAAATCTTAATTATTATTAATTTAATATTAGCTGATGCCCGCGTCTTCGTCCGCGTGGATTGAGGTTTTTTGGTTCCCACGGATACTCTTTAATTTGCCGGGATAATAATTAAAGCCTATGTGTTTTTCAGACTATAATATAATATCTCAGTGCCTTTCATCCAGATCCGTTCAGCCGTTCTGACGTGATTGAGTAACAAACATCCATCCATCCAAACTTTCGCATTTATAATATTAGTATTATATAAATTAATTGTACCTAATAAATACTATATTATTAGTCGGTGATAGTCCAGTGGTATAGTCGTTCGAAATCCTCGGGTGGTCGGGGGTTCGGAGTTATGCGTTTGAACAAATTAAATATTAATTTCTTTAATTTAAATAAAATAAAGGAACGTTTGCTATAGATTACGATTTAAGAAAACAATGCACTGTAAAAACAAATCTTCATGCTCGAGAGTTCTTCAAACTGTTCTCATCAATCATCATCAAAAATCTGCCAATCTGCTCTTGACCAACGTGGTGAACTATGGCCAAACACTTCTCATTCTTAAGGGAAAAACGTGCTCAGTTGTATGGCGACAATCGGTTGCAATAATGATGATTGGTAAATTAAACAAGAGAAATTGTTATGTTACTTATTATGAAACAGGCTTAATATAGTAAACAATTTTTTTAAATCCACTACAGATTAGTCAGTTAGCCCTAGACTACAATCTCACCTGATAGTTAACTTAATGATGCAGTTTAAGATGGTAGCGGGTTAACCTGTTCGGGGCATGGCAGTTATATTAAACCCATACCCCTATTTGATTTCTGGACGGCATCGTACCGGAACCACAGAATAGGTAATAGTTGCCGGAACGCTAAGTCGTTTGGCGACACGTCTTTGCCGGTAGAGAGATTACTAGCCACGGCCGAAGCCTCCTACCAGGCCAAATTCTTAAGTGTAATTTTTTTTATGAATGTTTCTAGGTGTCGAATCCCAGAATGTGGCGAAGTAGACAAGTCACACAACTATGAACCTGAATGGATTTACAACACGGTACCCAAGACTAAATCAGGATTTGCCAGTTGCCAGAGGTATTCTCCCCTGGATGTTGAGAGTAACGGAACGTTAGGCTATTGTCCGGCCACACTGTTCAATGCTTCCGAAACCGAGGCTTGTGGAGGATTTGTTTATGCCAAAAATAACACAGTTGTATACGAAGTTAGTATCAAAATATATCCGGCTTTTTGAAAATTCATTAGCTTAATCTTTAATTTTATTCTATTTTTAGGGTTCCGTACTTGAATATGAAAAAGGAACCCTTATAGGATCACTTAGTCCGTCTGTCTGTCTGTCTGTCAATCACCTTTTTCTCGGGAACGCGTTGAAATCAAGGTCACTTGGAGCTGTAAAATAAATCAATGCAATCAAATGATACGGCCGTTTATGCCGCATATTTTGACACTCGTCAATAAATCAAAGCCTGTTGACTTAGAATCGTGAAAATTGGCAAGAAGCAAGGTTTCATAGCACAAGTATAGAAAAAAAACAAATCAGGGTTCCGTACTCATAGGGTTTCGAATTGTTTGTCAGGCGCTACCAGTGTAGCGTCATTTGTAAGCCAGTTATTTCACAGCTGATTACATGTTGCTATGACATCTTGCTTGTTATTTACAGAATTTATATTGTGTTGTGGTATGGAACCCTTTGTGCGCGAGCCTGACTTGCCATTGACCGGTTTTTGAAGTGAAACTTCTTAAGAATCGTCGTGTTTTGAAAAATCGATGAAACAAAAAAGCGACACCAAAAAGATAAAAACATATCCATAATAGGATTTAGCCTGCGAGAGAATGAGATAGAATACATGTTATATTTATCTAATTCTCTCGTAGGCTACTTTTCTGAAGTTTCACTTCTTCCGTGTGTGAATTGCACACACACATTTTTTTCAGTTTGATCTCGGATGTCAAGAGTGGCTTCGAGCTCTAGCGGGAACTTTAAACAGTATTGGCACCTTGTTAGTGTTACCCATAACTGGCTACATCTCGGATCGCTTCGGACGGAGATTCGCACTAATTCTCAGCGTCCTCAACCTGGGCATCATTGGCATCATCAGAGCATTCTCCGTCAACTACACAATGTACCTGATACTTCAAATACTTCAGACTACTCTAGGGGCCGGCACTTATAGTTCGTCCTACATTTTTGGTAAATATCATCTTCACATAATATATTTCCTAAATAAGACCTAATAATTCCTGACTTGTATGATTTTGCTTAGATAGCCTAGTATTTTGAACATTTGGCCTCCTATTTGTGTGATCGAGGATTTGATCCTTGGGCAAACGCTTGAAACTTTTCTGAGTGATATTTACACCAATTAAATATCTACTACTCAACTGTTCATTAACTAATGCTATAACGGTGAAGGAAATAATTTTGAGGAAATTTGCGTGCTCGAGAGTTCTTTATAATGTTCTCAAAGGTGTGAAGTCTAATGCACAATTTAGACCACTGCCAAAACCATCTCATTCCGGAGACTCGACTCGTCGTTGGCTAGTTAGCTATTAGCCACCGATGGGTTGAAATTATATATTCTTTTCCTTTATTTGGTCTACCACATCTACATCGTTTAAAACATAGAAAAGCAATTTTACAATAGGTACTATGACAAAACGATTATCCACTTATAGGTAAACACCGCATGCACTCTAGTGATAAGTTATTTTACAACTGTTAATAACAATGATGATTGCTCGATTGAAGGTTGTCTATTTCAGTTACAGAGTTGGTAGGACCAAAGTATCGCGTCCTCACGAGCGCTACGTCATCTTCGTTATTTGGCCTCGGCGAGGTGTTGCTTGGCTGCATAGCCTGGCTGATATCACCTTGGCGGTCATTGCTAATGGCGCTCCATATACCTTGCCTGCTGATAATATCATATTACTGGATACTCTCTGAAAGCTTACGATGGTTGCTTTCGAAAAATAAGTTCCCAGAAGCTAGGGAAGTCTTGCTGACTGTTGCGAGAGTTAACAAGAAGAGCATTAGTGAAAAGTCTTTGAATGCCCTGTTGCAACCATCAGGACGGAATACGTCACAAGTAAGTGGATTTCACTAACAATAATATCTAGTTTTTTTTAATGACTATCTACATACATTTTTTAAAATTATTATCTAAATTCAATTTTTAAAATCTAAAATAAACAAATATTATACATTAATATACTAAAATCTAAAGCAACTGGAAGCAACCGGCCTCGCATCCAGTGATTCCAGTGGCACAAGTCAGTGTAATACTTGTAATGTAATGTTTTTTTTAATCCACTACAAGCTAGATCTTGACTACGATCTCACCTGATGGTAAGTGATGATGCAGTCTAAGATGGTAGCGGGCTAACCTGTTAGGGGCATGTCAGTACCCTTTCGGTTTAATAAAAACGTTTAAACGTAATGTATTTGTTGTATTTGTTTTATTGTTACTTATTGTAACCTTTTTCTTTTTTGAGAAAAGAGTAACTACTGAGTTTCTTGCCGGCTCTTCTCAGTAGAACCGTCAGTCAGTCAGTCAGTTTCCGAACCGGTGGTAGTCTTGACGTATCATAAGTGTCACCAGCTGTTGTCCTTCAAGAATTAAATAAATCATTTATCATATTTTATCAAAAATAAATCCATAGATACCTACTACAAAAAATAAAAACCCTAATCAAAAATACCACCCCTGGTTGCCCCTGGGCCAAAGGTACCCATCAAGCCTGCAGCATTGCCACGCTTAACGGCGATGGATAACCTTTGAACCAGGTAGGAATCAGAACGTGGGTCGCAGCCCCTTTCCCTCAAACGACTTCCGATCTTTTTTATAAAACTTTTCTTCGTCTCCACCGCCAGTGGGACAAATAAATATTGGCCCAAAATTATTAATTGACATTCATTCGGCAAAAAGTAAAACTGTCACTTGAAATTTTCTGATGCCTGATCTCAGAATTGTGAATCTGCTTAATACGCGATATAAATATCATGTGGAACTAATATGTTCCAATGTGATGAGCCAAGGGCACATTTTTGCATAATTTCGTATAATTTTTGCACCTGTTTAATATTTTAATTAACATAAAATTATAATACCTATTTCTCGGCTAAAAATCATAATATAACTCGGTTTTATTTATACTATAATATTATGAATGCGAAAGTGTGTCTGTCTGTTTACTACGTTTTTAATCACTTTTGAAAGATGAAATTTTGTATAGAAGTAGTTTATATCCCGAGGAAGTACAAATGCTACTTTTTCCTTTCCCTGGGAATACAAAAACTTAATCCACGCGGACGAAGTCGCGGGCATTAACTAGCATAATATATGTCTATATGTATATAATGGTATTAAGGGATACCTAAGTACTATAACTATACATAAGCACCAGATAAACTCACGTGATACGTACCCGAAAAAGTACCCGACCAACTAGTTTCGAACCCGTTCGGGGTTATCCGGTAGTACCTATAGTTAAAATGAATATCACTCACGATAGTTTAAACGTTAAAAAATTAAAAAAAAAAAAACAAATATTTTATTCAAAGTAGGTACCGTAGTACACTTTTTGAAGGTCATAATAGTAGACATTAAATTCATTTAAAAAAAACTTATTGGTAATGACGTATACAAATTAAATCTTACTAAATATTTTCTTACAATATTCTATAGGTACATCAATGTCATAAAATTTTAAAAAATAATACAAAATAATAATATTAAAACCAAAAACAAAATAGCAATGCAAAAATAGTTTACAACGTACCAATTTACTGTTGCTTATTTAATTACAACGTTTGTAACTCACCTGTAAAACAACGAAAACAACATTCAAAGCAATTATTTTCAGATCAGGTCTTTAGGAATCTTCGAAAATTATTAAATAGCATAAAAATCTCTCTCCAGATGTTCTCGTTATTCAAACGTCATCTGTAATTTTCTTTTGTTCTATTGAATAATTTTCAAAGTTTTAAAGTACAAAGAAAAAAAATGGTCAATTATGACATTTGGTAACAAAGACTACAGTGTAGGTATAACACAAACTTATAATAAAGCGACAAAGATAACTTTAGAAAAACCTTGTTTGTGAAGTGGGTTTCTTTACATGTATATTTCTGGTTTTAGACAAATGGCCCTGGATTAGTACGTACTATCTTCGGATCTCGAGTCTTACTCAGGAGAGTATGCACCACGCCCATTTGGTGGATCACTGCGATCTTCGTCTACTACGGTCTCTCCATCAACTCCACCGGTCTCTCCGACACTATGCATCTCAACTATATATTGACATGCGCCATCGAAATCCCCGGATACTACACTGCGGCTCTAGTTTTGGATAGGATTGGACGGAGAGCCACTTTATCATCGTGTTACTTGATAAGTGCAGGATGCAACATAGCTTTCGTATTTATTCCTAAAGGTATGTGTTTATGCTCATAATATCGATTTAACAATCAAAACTTTTAACAAAGTGTTGATACTGAGATAAATTCTTAAAACACGGGCAACACTGCACTGTCCGATGCGTACGGGTAGTCAAACCACGTCATCTCTTCCCCGCCTACCCGCGACAACGCAATAAAAATAATAATAAACAACGTCTAGTGGCCGGAACGAGTTTTTCTGTATCTCTTAAATTTCGTAATGACATTTAAATGTCACGTGCATTGATGTCTCTAAATTAAGGATTTTAGTTCTAAAAAATGAACAATATTTAAATTATACGGTGATGGTAGTATGCCTGTGCCATGTCATCGACTTAACATCAATTATCGTCACGAACGTCTTACTGTGTATATTATGATGTTCAAGTGTCCATCGTAACATTTACCTTCCGAAAAACAACATAGGAGTAACTCGTGTGTGTTATAAAAACCAGATTTATTATTGGGTTCGCGCGATGATAAAAACTATTCGCAATAGCAATCAATACTGATGTACCTATTACATAAGTGTCCACCGGCCGGTGTTCGTGAACCTTAGATCCAGTTGATGTCTGCTAGTGCTTGGGAGGCAAAAAAATCCAGGCGGAGGTGATCCAGTCATCCAGGTACATACGCATTGTACTGTTTTAGGGAGATATCTCTGTATCACACAACCCTTATAACATAACGTCAACACAGTGTAAAGTAAGGTGTGGTATTTACGTTACAATATGTGTTTATCACTATCAGCCAAGTCGTTCACCTGTTTATCAAGGACTAGTTAATGTTTACAATTTCATCCGCGTGGATATAGGTTTGTCCTGGGAGTACTCTATGATTCTGTGCCGAGGTTTTTGCTGGCTTGGAATGAAATTCCGGACCAGTGCAAGGTTCACTTGAAGATGCAAATGCAATTGTAATTAAAGTGTATTTGAAAAAAAAACATTTGAACATTTCCCACGCGGACAAAGTCACGGGCAATATCTAGCATAACATATTTTTATACTAGCTGATGTCCGCGTGGACTGAGGTTTTTTTGGTTCCCGCCGGAACTCCATATTCTTGGATAAAAAATAGCCTGAGTAACTCTCCAGGATCCTTTGCTCTGTTACGGCGTGATTGAAGTTTAAACAAACACACTTTCGCATTTATAATATTAGTATTGATGTCAGACAAATAGTAGTAGGTACATGATATTCAGTGTAAAGTAGTAAATTTTTATTTCATTTCCTAGTAAAAACTATGTAAATAGTTACCAGTAACTACCAGTTACAGTTCCATACGCCGATCACGTGTGTAAATCTCAGACATAGGTCAATAGTGATAACCATAGAATCTTGTGCTATCGTTTGCATAAAACATACATATAACGATTTTAATAGGGTTACTTACTTCTTGTAAGCAAATATTGTAAATTGTTTTCGTGACCAAATAAAACACTTATCCATTTATCTATCTAAAACAAAGTTGTTCTCAGCACGAATATTATCATAGTAGAAGTTACCTGAAAATTTATGTTTGTTTTTATTTGGGCATAAAAATGAAAATTTATTAAATTTGAATTTGATTTAAATAAACGATTTAGAAATCAAGTATTTAATAGGTTAACGGGCGTTACCTGATCTGCTTTGCGAATATTTGCGCACAACAAACGCGAAACTACTATGTCTGTCTGCCTGTCTGTCTGCTATGCTTTAACGGCCCATATTTTCAACAGATTTTGATGTAATTCGGTATACAGGTAGGTTACATCTCTGGGAAGGACAATGGCTACTTTTAATCCCGGAAATGTTAGGAGTTCCCCCGGGAATTAAAAAACTTAATTCACGCGGACGAAGTCACGAGCATCATCTAGTTATAATATTATTATATTTTCGATTAAGTACAATTACTTAATTCATTGAAAATCAATGGTAAAACCGGTGTTAAAATATATTCATATCCATATACTATTAATAATGAAAAGTAGGCATAGAAAATGTATGAAAAACTAATAAATTTTAGTAGGTACATTAATTAGGATGTAAATTTATGTATGCGAAGCCAAATTCAACACCGTAATGATTTTTTACATTAATAGAATGAGACAGTATTTAGTTTTGCCCAGCATACAAGGAAAGACATAGGTACGTCGCTGATTCCCTGAGAGACATACAAACAAATTGATTCTCCCACTCTCAAAATTAATACTGCACAGCTCCAGTTCCTATGTACCTAATGACAATAAAAATATATAATAATCTACCAGACTACATAAGAAACATTGAAAAAGAAAAAGAGTTTAAAAACACATTAAGAAACTATTTAATCAACAAGGTGTTACCTACTACACTATTAATGTTTTTTTTAATGATACGGACAACACAAATAAAATCGGTCTCCCTACAATACACTGTTGTCGCTACACACAAACTGGGCATCCATAGCCTGCCTTAGCTATTATTGACTGAATGTTATATTTTAAGGAATAAGTGTACCTATGGAATTGCAATTAATAAAGAAATTGAAGACCAAGTATCGAGAAGTACCTAGTACCTACTGCTGCACTTACATTTTTTTTTTCTTTCCATAGATTTCCATAGATTTACTGCCTCGTTGGTCTAGCGGTTAGCATAGTCGACTGCAGATCACGAAGTCCTGGGTTCGATTCCCGGTCGGGCAAAAAATTGGTATTGGATTTTTCAATTCAGAAATTCTCAGTGCCAACCCGGAGTTGGAAGTTGGCGGTGTTTCACCCCCGTGCCTCGGAGAGCACGTCAAGCCGTCGGTCCCGGTCATTATCACTAACATGATAATAGTCGTTAAAGCCCGCCAACCCGCACTGGAGCAGCGCGGTGGGTCTAAGCTCTAATTCCCTCTCTCCTATGAGAGTGGAGGCCTGTGCCCAGCAGTGGGACGTTAATAGGCTGTAGTGGCGGTGGTGGTGATTTCGAAATACTTTATACAGACATATCTATGTATTGAAGTTAAAATGAAGTATATAGAGCTAATAGATTTAAATGACAAGCCGGATTACCTACTATTTTTTTACATCATGGCATTGTTAAATTATTTCGTGGTTCACATGACCTCCACGACCAATGACATTGCGGATCCAAGTTATATCATACCTTACTTATATCTTATACTGACTAATGCCCGCGACTTCGTCTGCGTGGTTTGAGATTTTTTGGTTCCCGCGGGAACTATTTAATTTTAAGGGATAAAAAGTAGCCTATGTGCTATTCCAGACTATAATCTATCTCTGTGCCAAATTTCAGACAGATTGGCGCGTGATTGAGTAACAAACATTCATACATGCATCCATACATCCATCTAAACTGTCACATTTATAATATTAGTAAGATTATAGATGCGACAGTGTGTTTGTTTGTTGATTAGTCACTTCACCTAACCTAATCCACGCGGGCAACATCTAGTTATCTATAAATAGTGACTATCTATTTCTCCTTTTATATAATGAGCGGTTTTCTTTTACAGACTTGACGGTTCTTCGGCTTCTAATATACTTGTTGGGAAAGTTCACCATTTCTGCTGTGATGACGTCCATGTACCTGTACACATCAGAGTTGTATCCCACAGAGTTCAGGCATTCGTTACTCGCCTTCTCTTCTATGGTCGGTCGCGTAGGAGCAGTTGTCGCACCACTTACACCCGTACTCGTAAGTAATATAGTTAAGCCTTCCTGTTACTCCTTCCTTTCCGCTAGGATATGGAACGCACTTCCGCCTCCCGTTTTTCCTTCCGTTTAAAATATTGGTATCTTCAAATCATCAAATCATTCAAATCTACATTTCCTTTTAAATCTTCACCTTTTATACCTCTCAGAAAAAGAAATAGATATGCTGTAGCAAAAACACATTGTGTTAGAACAGCTTTTACTCAAAACCAATACTGATCACAATCAAGTTACCTATATAATGTGATTAACCAGTTAACTTAACAGAAAACTTAAACTATATCCTCAAAAATTTCGTGCTTCCAAGGATCTTTTGAATTAATATTTATTATCATTAAATTATGACGAAGTTGAATCCCTTTTGAAACGAAACCTGTAAAAAAATAAAATAAAAAATATACGTAAATTTTATATTATATAACATTATAATATGGCTTATTAATACTTTATCTAATACACATAATCACAGCACGACGATTATTATATACACTTGCGATCACTCACTACACAAACTCATACACTACACTACACTACACATGCACATACACGTACACACACACCCTTCATACACTTCCTATCACGCTTGCAAATAATAATGCTGCTACACAAACAGTATTATTATAGGTATCATAATGTCGCAGTTGTCACTCACATTGTTTTACTTAATTATAATTTTTTATTCTGTGTTCATTGTACCCGCATATTGTCTATTTTTATTATTTATTATTATTGTTATGGAAGAGCGGAGTCTTCTGACACAGGGGTCATTTAACCCTTAAAAGAAGGCTCCAACCTTTTACGTGTTAAAATAATGTGATAAAAAAAATATTTATTTATCTACATTTTACAAAAAAATATATGTAAAATGCAATGTAGAATGTAAAATATGTAATATTATATGAGGAATAATAAAATAGTGAATAGGCATCTTCTAGGATATAATAATATTTCCCACGTCTTTCCGCATACGACTCTACTAAGAGTATTTAAACTCTTAGGTTTATGTAACGAAACGAAAAGGCCTCACCCATCCAGTTACCGATTTGGGTCGCAATTGACTGACATATCAGTTTCATAGCTAGGCCATTCGTCCCTCACTAATAGTGTGTGTAGTAATGTACCAATCCTAGTTTAAGAAATGGTTAATTGAGATTGAGATCATTCTAATATTTCAGATGGTGTACTGGCACGGAATCCCATCGTTCATGTTCGCCGGTATGGCGATACTGTCAGCACTGCTGGTGTTGACACAACCAGAGACCCTGGGCAGGAAGCTGCCGGACACTTTAGCCGAAGCAGAAGCTTTAGGGAAGCAAAATTCGACCAACGAAGAACATATAAAAAACTGAAAGAACGAGGATAGACAATAATATTTTAGCGGGTAACTGATAATTTTGTAAAAATAATTATAATATTAGGTACATCTTTGTGAAGTTAATAAGACTGTAGTAGATAATTAGGTATAGTTTATAAGACAGTTTTAAAGTAATTTAGTTACATAGTATTACTTATATTAAGTACTAGATGATGCCCGCGACTTCGTCCACGTTGATTTAAAACATTTTGGCTGCCGCGGAAACTTTATTTTCCGGGATAAAAAGTAGCTTTTGTGTTATTCCAGACTATTAGCTAGACTAGATTATTCTATTGCTGTGTTAAATTTCATACAGATCCGTTCAGCCGTTCTGGGGTGATTGAGTAAGAAACATCCATAAATCGATCCATCCAAACTTTCGAATTTATAGTATTAGTATATAAGTATAGATATTGAGATAAATATTATGGATATTATATCGTATAGCTCAAATTAATTTAATTAGCATCAAATAAGTTATATTGTGTTCTTTGGAAACGGTAAATTTTAACCAAGATTGAAACATTTACAACCAAGTTCATTGATTTGAAACTAAAAGATATTTTGAGGATAATAGTGCTCACTGCTCTATGGGCAAAACATTGACTTTATACAAGGAAACAATTGACGATTGTAAGATCCCCGCGAATAGACTGCAATCTTATATCAATCACATAACAGTATTATGTTAACTACAAATTGTTGTTAATTTTAGTTTACATGAGTAAAATACCGTTGAAATGTTTGTGTTATTTAATTTCTGCCACCCTCTACAAAAAATATAATATATTCTTAAAACTCCCTCTCACTACTGAATAGTGTTCATACACTATGAATAAATACATATACATAAAACTAAATATAAACGTACAAAGAGAAACCGATATAAGTTTCAGTTAAAACTAATGAACAGCTTCCGATTTTGATAAATAATGATAAGGTCTCGGGGTAATGGACGAGACGAAAAAATGGTCGTTCGTATGTGTAAGATGAACGGTGAATACTGTGTTGTTGTGCGCGCAACTGATAGCGTGCGCCTTATTAAACTAAAAAGAATAAAACTAAATGTCCGAAGAAAAGAAGAATAATATGGAAACACCTTCCCAAACAAATACAGATAGTGGTAATACAGCAGAAGATGCTAAGGAACCACTGGATCTTGATGATGTGTTGACCAATGAGTTGGGGCAGTTTGGTTGGTTCCAATTAAGGAACATACTTCTAGTTGCTGTACCTATTGTAATGGCTACTTTCACGAATGAATACGTGTTTTCAGCAGCTGATACTCCTCACAGGTAATCCTAAAATATTATATTAACATTTTTATTATCAAATGCCATAGCAAAAAATATTTCTCCGTTATATTATAAAACCGGATTGGAGCAGGGGCTCTGAACTGGTCAAACGAAACTACTAAAAATGCGTGAGAGCCGGTTTGACATCCTTTATGTTTATAATAACTTTCCATAGTGTACATTTTCAAAGAATAATTTATGCAGCTGTGATGTAATATAAGCATTTCTAGTATTCAAATATAAATAATATAACATCCTACATTGTTCTAGGTGTCGAATCACAGAATGCGGTGAATTCTACAAATTGCATAAATATGACCCAGAATGGATCAGCAACGCAATACCAAAGACTGGTAAAGGACTTGCCAGTTGTCAGAGATACGCCCCAGATGTGGAAAGTAACGGTACCTTGACTTATTGCCCTGCCACCCTATTTAATAATTCAAAGACAATTGCGTGTGAAGGATTTGTATATGCCAATAACAATACAGTTGTATACGAAGTAAGTATCAACGGTATGGGTTTTAAAAGCATCCGCCTTTTGAAGATTTATAATCTTTAAATTTATTCTGTTTTTTTAGTTTGATCTCGCATGTCGAGATTGGCTCCGAGCTCTAGCAGGAACTTTAAATAGTATTGGTACATTGTTGGTATTACCTATAACTGGCTACATTTCGGATCGCTTCGGTCGAAGGTTTGCACTTGTCATCAGCGTCCTCAACCTGGGCATCACTGGGCTCATCCGAGCGTTTTCCGTCAACTACACAATGTACCTGATACTTCAAATTCTTCAGACTACTCTTGGGGCCGGAGCTTATAGTACAGCTTACATTTTTGGTAAATATCACCTATACTAAATGTATTTCCTTTTATATTATATTTTTTAATACCTAATATAATTATTTATTTTAGCTACAGAGTTGGTTGGCCCAAAGTATCGTGTCGTCACAAGTGCTACGTCTTCATCATTATTCGGACTCGGCCAGGTGATTCTTGGTGCCGTCGCCTGGTTGATACCACATTGGCGTTCAATGCTCATGGCATTGCATATACCTTGCTTGCTGATAATATCGTATTACTGGCTGCTCTCTGAAAGTTTACGATGGCTACTTTCGAAAAATAAGTACTCCGAAGCTAAAGAAGTATTGCAGACTGTTGCAAGATTAAACAAATCTAGTATCAGTGATAAATCCTTGAATGCTCTGTTAAAATCATCGGAAAATACAATATCTGCGCCTAAAGTAAGTTCATTTTAGTATCTAATTATTTATTTAATTTACAACGAATATTAAAATAAACAAGAGTAATTCGACATATTTTATAACTAGATGAACCACTTCGTCCGCGTGGATTTTTGATTCCCGCGGGAACTTTTTAATTTTCCGGGATAAAATCTACGCCTGTATCAAATTTCATCGAAATCGGTTGAGCAGATGGGCCGTGAAAGCGTAGCAGACTGACAGACAGACAGACAGACAAACGGACAGACAGACACACTTTCGCATTTATAATTAGTATGGTAATTCTTAATAATTGTGAATGCTGAGTTATAAAGATTTTTCGCTTACAGTCTAACGGCCCTGGATTAGTGCATTCCATATTGAGATCGCCAGTGTTACTGAGAAGAGTATGCACAACGCCCATCTGGTGGGTCACTGCCATCTTCGTCTACTACGGATTATCAATCAATTCTACTGGTCTGTCTAGCACCATGCATTTGAACTATATATTGACATGTGGTATAGAAATACCGGGATTTTATACGGCAGTCTTAGTTCTGGATAGAATTGGTAGGAAGGCAACAATATCGTCTTGTTATTTCATCTGTGCTATATGCAATATTGCCTTCGTGTTTATTCCTAATGGTATGTACCAAAATAAAGTACTTAATAACTAAATGATTCCCGCGATTTTGTTCGCGTGGATTAAAAAAGACTGAAAAATCCCATTATAGTTCTGTGATAACTTGCTTTTCTGTGATAAAAAATGGTGTATGTCCTTCCCCGGAATGCAACCTACTTTCTAGCCAAATTTCAAGAAATGGAAAGCGTAGCAGACAGACGTACACTTTCATATTTATAATATTCTCACATTCACCTTGGATAATATGATAAATTTCTTCATTACAATTCAAGTAAATTTACTTAACAAAAACCTCCTAACCTCTATGCGCCTATTACATGTGTCATAATAATTCAACGTAGGTTAATTATTAAGACATCGATAATATTATAATAATTATAAAGGTCATTGGTGTTATCATTGTAATTAAACATAGTTCTTAGCATTTAAGATATAGAGAACAAACGAAGATATATTTGTGAAGTAAAAAATAAGTAAACGTATATTCGTCATATGCATCTGTAAACGGTCATCTGAACGGTCTAAGCATAGATTTAGCATTGGTCAAATCTATGGGTCTAAGCTTGTAATTACGATAAATTAATAATTCCAATAAAGAATAACTCTAATTGTTAATAATTGTACTGCTCCCCTTTTATACACTAGTTATCTCATACTATGTTCAATACAGTTTATATGAACTCTTATTTCAGCGCCATTTTAAGGTATATTAAAGTTTAGTCTGAAAATTATTAACTTTAGAACTTTAGAAATTTAATTACGGTGCTTCTTTTTTCAGAAATGCCCGGTCTTCGAATGTTTATATACTTGTTGGGGAAGTTCAGCGTTTCGACTGCAATGACATCTCTATATTTGTTTACATCAGAATTGTATCCAACAGAATTCAGGCACACATTACTTGCTTTTTCCTCTATGGTTGGTCGTATAGGATCTATCACAGCGCCCCTGACACCAGTGCTTGTGAGTGCAATATTTGTACGAATTTAAATAATTATAAACCACTGGTAAAATATTTACATACTTTCATATTTCAGAAGGAGTATTGGCACGGCATCCCATCGTTCATGTTCGCCGGTATGGCCACACTGTCAGCACTGCTGGTGTTCACACAACCAGAGACGCTGGGTTTGAAGCTGCCAGACACTTTAGCTGAAGCCGAAGCTATTGGAAAACCTAAATTAATTGACAGGCATTCTGTAAAAATTGAAAGGAAACTGAATTGTGAAATATTTGAAATAGACTGAAATAACATATTTTAGAGCAGTTCATTATATTACCTTGTCATTGCTATTCTACCTGGCTTTCTTTCTAAGTTCCTAAGATTTTAACTTCATAAAGATGCATTTGACAAGTAATGGCTTTACCTACTACAGCGGTGCAGTTTCAGATGTGATACAGTCCAGGGACCTTACTTACGGTAAATAACAGGTGCAGAATGACGATTTTTTTATTGTAAGCCAGTTTTTATATAAATTAATTATTACCTATGATACAAAAAATTTAATATATATGAGGATCGCAAATATAATATCTGATTTAGTGACATCCACGCTCTATATTGGCTTTCATTGCTGAATGTTACATGTAATCAAATCTAAACAGCCGGAGTATCTGTACGAAAAGCTATGTTTGGCGGAAGCCTAGACTTGGAGCTAGAACGATGATGCCCCCGCTTTTGATGCCACGCCACAGGTCTGCAGCATTTCGTGGTAGTTTTAAATATCTTGCCACGAAATGCTGGAACGACATACCGCCACCTTTTCGCGAAGTTAGTTCTAAATTTACTTTTAAAAAATTATATCGTGCGTATTTACTTGACACTCAAAAGTCTGAAAACTAGTTTGTGGCAATAAATTTTACGAGTTTTATTAATATTATTTTCTAATTTGGTATATTTTAAGCTGAGTAATAGTTAAGTTTTTACAAGTGTTTTTATTTTTTATTTTTTCTTTTAAGTATCAATTGTCTTACTATTATAATTTCTAAGTTTAATAATTTAATTATTTTAAGAAAATCTTTAAAATCTAAATTAAAAACTAAAAACTAAAAATTAAAAATATAATCTATGCCGCTGCAATGAGGCAATGTGCCCAGAACGCTGGCTGCGTTACCCCGCTGAATAGCCAAACTTATATGTTGGCCGAGGTAACTGCCAGCCCTCCGGTCACCTGTGGACTCTGTGAGACGAGAAGATAGATCCTTAAAAAAGGATCTAGCATCTTCGCCCCACGACCCCATGGTTTCAACACCAAAAGGCACAAATATGAAATTATTTTCTATAGTTTCATTTTTGCGCCTTTTGGCTCTTTCTGCATTAGTGGCCGCCGCCCCCGCCGTCATGGAGGTCGCCTGCAAGTGGGACAACGCCAGCGTATCCACGCATGTGGCATCCCAAACAAGCGACCTTCCTAGCTTCCACGGAACCAGAGTCATCCCGTCTGGTCTCTTACCATCACTGCGTGCCAAGCCATTTGGCTCTAATACTGCAATACTTACTATTATAATTTTTTTTTTTTATATATTTGCTATTTTGTATTACTTTATAATATTGCAGTCACCTGAACTTCCCTCGTTTTGGCCCTAACAGAATAACAGCGTTGTGGTTACTCTTTGTACCCACAACATCAAGCTGAGTTAGGACCCTTTTGTTGGCACGACACATTCTAGAATATAATTAAGTTAATTTAGATATTTAAGTACTTTTATTTTCAAATGTTTACTATGTGTTGGTTCAACAAATAAATCATATTCTATTCTATTCTATTCTATTCTAATCAGAACAACTATACGACTATGAATTGTATGAATGTATCTAATCAGAACAATTAAGATTGACATAATAAAATTAATGCAATTTTCCGTAATCACTACATAATATGGCTTCATTGATTATTCTGTCTATATGTTATAACGATGATTTGATACAATACGATACTAGGTGATGGCCGTGACTTCGTCCTTAATTTTCCAGCATAAAAAGTAGCCTATGCCACTCTCCAGATCCTGAACTTGTCATGCAAAAAATCACGTCGTTCCGTTGATCTGTTGCGGCGTGATTGAAGGAAAAACCAACAAAAAACACGTATTGGCATGATATCCTGTTAGTCTGACTATTATGATATTCGGGTATTGTAAAACATAAGATAACCCGCCTCGACTTCGCTGGGGTTTAATTTTGGAAAATATTTTGTTACTTGGGTTAGATTAAGATAGAGACCTGTATAGGTCTGTATAGGACCGGTCTAAGACCTGTATAGGACCGGAGTGTTTGGATGTATCTACATACAAACACTCCGGTATCACCTTTTACCGTACATAATTTAAATATAAAAGATAATATCATTATAGGATTGTATTAAGTTGTTATCTGCTCTCAAGTGGATCTTGTATCTAAAGCTGACATCTTGATTTGATAAAACATAAAACTCTGGTCAGCTCCGAGCCGAATGAGAGCTTGAATGGTTCCGTTAAAACTATACTAAAATTATAAATGCAAAAGTTTGGATGGGTGGATGGATGTTTGTTACCCAATCTGACCCACAAGTCAGTGTAATACTTGTAACGTAATGTTCACGTATGTGTTGTATTGTTTACATAGGGTAGCCTTGTTCTTTTTTAAGAAAAGAGCAACTGCCGAGTTTCTTGCCGGCTCTTCTCAGCTTTCCGAACCGGTGGTAGAGTCTTAACGTATCATAAGTGACACAAGTTGTTCTACACACGGAATAGATTATTTATTTTTTCTATGGTTATACATGAAATAAATAAATCACGTCACAACGGCTGAACGGATCTGGATGTTTGGCGCAGATATAGATTATAGTCAGGAATAACACATAGTCTACATTATATCCCAGAAAGTTAAGAGTAAAAACAAAAAAATCTCAATCCACGCGGATGAAGTCGCGGGCATCAGCTAGTCCATAACAATTTCGGTTTTAAATTTTAAACCGTATAGTAAAAACGAAAATTCTGCACATAACACATTAATACATACAGTTGCCTGAAGAGATCGCTATTTAAGCGATAAAGCCGCCTGTTGTGCCATATCCATTAACATGATTGTTTTGTCTTTTTATCTCTTTTTATGGTGTATAATAAAGTATATTTTGCTTACATAATTTACTTACATTGTCACTGTATAAAAAGTTATGGAAAACTTTACATTTAATCTTTTTTATCATTCACTAGCTGACCGTTGCACGTTGGTTCCTCACAGATGCGCCTTGTGTACTAATGTATGGTTAATTATCTACGTTCGATAACGCCTTTACCCGTCGTTACTTACAACCCGTCGAGGTGTTCCACATCCACCACCTCAGAGCTATGAATCAGATAATCACTAAAGTCATATATGGGATCAACCTGACGACATAAATTCTGTAAGAAAAAAGTATTTGTCAAAATCAATTCAGATTTGACAGAATCCTTAAGACTTGAACCCAACCTTAAACATGTTTGTATTTTGAAGAAACCGAACTACATTTTCGAAGTAAAGCTTCAAAGTGTCACACAAGTGTTGCATTGCATTCAAATCAGTTTAGCTACAACGTAATTTTACAGATATTCAGAAAGATAGAGAGACAAACAAAAAAATAGTTGAGCCCTCAGTAACTACAATTGAGCTTCCTTCTTATAAAAAAAAACCGGCCAAGTGCGAGTCGGACTCGCGCACCGAGGGTTCCGTACTCAAGAAGTAGGTACTGAAGCAAAACAATCAGGCAAAAACCAATATGTTTATTTGACGACGAGTACTTAGAAGAACTTGCGTTTAACCCTATAAGTATGAGGGATTTTCATTTAAAATCTTAGCCACAATTGCTTATGATGACTGAAATGTATTTTTTAAGCAATTCTGATGATGGATTATATGTAACACGACTAAAACTGTAACGACCAAAGATGTAAAACGGTAATAATTACCTTTGTTAATGAACCGCAAAACTAACTTTGTTTGTAGAGGTTTACTGTTAATATCAAAAAAACTATGCTAGTTAGAGCATTAGCTATAGTTTTCCTGTAAAATATACATAAATTTCTATTGACCATAATTATTTAAATATTATATTCAGATTTTTCGATTGGTAAACTCCGGAGATAAGGGGGGGGGGGGACGGTATTTTTTAGACTTTCCCCGATAAATCAAAAACTATCATGACTAAAAATAATTAAAAATCAGTTTTAGAATGTACAAAGTAAACCCTTTCATAATATGATACCCCACACAGTACAGTTATCTCACTTTTAAATTTCAACCCTCCGATTTTCCCCCCTTTTTAAATAAGAACAAAAATAATTTCCAATTTTTTTTAATTCCAGTGTCTTTGGGCCACTAATATACACAACTATTCCAAATTTCATGTCAATAGCTTCGGTAGTTACTGAAATAATCGAGTGTGACGGACGGACAGACAGACAGACGGACAAACAGACGGAGAAAGTCGCACCATAAGGGTTCCATTTTACCATTTTGGTACGGAACCCTAATTAAGGCCCATTTGCACAAAGACACTAAAAATTTGTAATGCTGTCACATTTCAACTAGAGCATAATGCGGTTGCCAAAAAGTGACAGCATTAAAAACAATTACTAAAACAGTCTACATCTTGTGCATGTGGGCCTAAAATAGCTTTATTATTACCTATTCTATGCAAAGGTAAGGGAGTTAAGAGAAAGATATGATTATTAATTTAAGAAGGTGATGCCTGCGACTTCGTCCTCATGCCTAGAGACTATTAAAAATCCCGTGGGAAGTCTGATTTTTAGAAAAACAAAGAAAAGGCAAAACATACCAAATTAATACACAAATTTCCTCACCACCTGGATGCCTGGTCTTCTTCCACCTCCCATTATTCTAGGTCTTTTCTGCCATATACCTGCAAATAATGGAACCAGTTTCCATCTTATGTATTCCCTCATGATTAGATGGAATATATGGGGGGAATTGAAGAACAAACTGACAAATAGCCACACTTTAGCATTAATAATTTTAAAACATTGAACAAAACATTAAACAAACAACATAAAATCGTTATCAGGTGATCATTGCATTGCAATGATCACCTGATAACGATAACTCTAAGCCCAAAGATTAACATTACAGAAAATATAAGTACGTTAACTCATTCCATGATATGTACACCTAAAAATACAGCTCTGTAATGAATGAAAAAAATTATGATCTTGACGATGAAAATACCTCTGATGCAAAGGATCACATTGAAGAGAAGACAGGCAGTGAGTTTAAAAATCAAATGACCCGAGATGATCTCTTGAGGACAGAACTTGGAGAATTTGGCTGGTTCCAGTTGCGATATGCTCTCATCGTAATAATACCGATCATGCTTTCTGCTGTTAGAAACGATTACATCCTATCCACTGCACCAATACCACACAGGTGAGATTATATTATTACAAGTTTCAAAAGCAATTGAATAATATCAATAATATTATTCTGGAACTCGCACACCAATTAACATTTTACATACCATTTTTTTTACAAAAGATTCAACTTTAGGAAAATTCCGATTATTAGTTCGGTAATTTGAAGTTTTGTAAAGTACGGATTTTTTTTAAAAAAATAATTTAAAATTTTCTGTAGGATCTATAAATATGTTCATGTTATTTTTCAATGTTCAAACATTGACAAATTACATGAAACACAAAGTAAAATCATTCTGTTTTTGAATTATTATTTTATTTTATGAAAACTTTTCATTTCAGGTGTCGAATTCCAGAATGTGGTGAACATATCAAGTTGCATAGTTATGCTCCTGATTGGATCTTGAACACAGTGCCGGAGTCAAAGTCAGGCTTCTCGAGCTGTAGTAGATATGCTCCTATCGATTCTGCAGTCAACGGTTCGCTGGACTATTGCCCTGCTAGTCTTTTTGATCAGACAAACATCATCAGTTGCAAAGATTACGTCTATGCAAACGAGTATGGTATTGTATATGATGTAGGTAAATATTTACATAACAATGTTAACTAAATTATTGTAAAAACTTTTCGGAGATTTCGTGCAAGTTCTTAACTTTATGGACCTTTATCGTTTGAGCTGTAGTAATTGGACATTTTTATAAAATTAGTAAGTACTTTTATTAGGTACATATTATCTAAATTCATGTAAAAATAATTATTAAATAGCCTTCGTCTTTGCTTCCGTGGAAGTCTGAAATACCAGAACTTTTTCTGTGTCTACATACATTAGCAGAACCTCTGTGAAAAATTTCAGTTTTCTAGGTTCAATAGTTTGAATGGACGTTGTTTTCGTATTTGATTTTGTCTAGCTCTTTTCTGTTTTAGTTTGACCTCGCATGCAATGAATGGCTTCGTGCTCTGGCAGGTTCAGTAGGCAATATTGGTTTATTACTAGGATTGCCTCTTACTGGGTTTATTTCTGATCGCTTTGGTCGCAAGGTGGCTTTGGTGTTCAATATATTCTCTTTGGGCTTGGTTGGAGTGATCCGAACTTTTTCTGTTAATTACACCATGTACATGTTATTGCAACTGGCTCAGACTGTCTTCGGTTCGAGTGTTTATACCACAGCTATAGTTTTAGGTAACACCTATTAAAATAAAATATTATATAATCAACCGCTTTCATTAAAAATAATATTTTTTAAATATTTTTTCAGCCACAGAACTTATTGGGCCGAAATATCGCTCCGTTGGTGTAACATTAGTGTCAGTGTACTCGCTGGGGCAAGTGATGATTGGCGGTGTGTATTGGCTTCTTCGTGACTGGCGTTATGCTACTTTAGCTCTGTGTGTCCCTTGCTTATTCATGATTGTTTATTACTGGCTCTTGTCTGAAAGTATTCGTTGGCTACTCGTTAAGAAAAAGTATGATGAAGCAAGAAAGATAATTGAAACTGCAGCAATATTAAATAAAAAAACAATCAGTGATAAATCCATGGAAGCTTTATTGAAAACTCAGCACGATCCTCTTTCTCGCTCAGGGGTATGTTTTGTAAAATTTGGTTAATTTTTTTTATTGTATTTTGAAATAATTTTAATGCCATTTTTACGTTCAGGTGACCAAAGCTGGTATGATTCGGACGATATTACGCTCTCGCATTTTACTGACACGAGTTTGCACCATTCCTATTTGGTGGATCGCGGGAACATTTGTCTACTACGGCCTATCCATCAACTCAACCGGACTTTCAGATACAATTTACCTAAATTACATATTGGTTTGTGTTGCGGAAATCCCTGGATGTTTTATTGGGGCATTTTTGATTTATAAAGCAGGCAGAAAAGTCACACTATCGGCTGGATTTCTCTTTAGTGCTTTATGTAACTTACTCTTCGTCGTAATACCCAATGGTAAGGATAATTATTATAGTGTCGACAATGTAGCTCATCTCGTTTTTATTTCAATGAAAACATTTTTACCCACGACGAAAAGGAGACGGTATATGTGTTTGCCCTAAGAGGTTGTTTGTTTGTTTGTGCACTTTTTATTACCATTTTCCTGGAAAACTACTGGACCGAATAATATGCGGTTTTTTGCATTAGATATACATAACTTCTGACAAGGTTCTTAGATATGTTTTAAGCCCCTATTCCACCAAGCTGAGCTGCAATCGTGATTTCTATTTTTAAATATGTTACCATTTTTCTGAAAAAGTACTTGGCCGATTAAGATGCGGTTTTTTGCATTAGATACGAGAATAGTTGCGAGATGGTTCTTATATCAAAAGGTCAAAATCCACAAAGTTGCGCTGCAATCGTGATTTCTATTTTTTTTATTGTTATTTTTTTTCTGAAAAACTACTGTGCTGATTTAGATGCGGTTTTTTGTTTTAGATATATTTAGCTTCTGAGAAGGTTCTTAGAAATGTTTTTCAAATCAAATCAAATCAAATCATTTATTTGCCCAGATTGCGTAGGTACATTGGTGTTACATTGCTATGCTATGAACTACAATTTGCCATGTATTGGCATGCAAAATTTATCTAATAATAACAAATTCTTATTCTAAACATTATTTAAATCTTATTATCAATTATATTATAATATATTTAATTATTCTACACAATATTTAGTATATCAAATTATTTTATTAAAATTTATTGTATTGTATTTAAACTGTAACTCTTATTAATGTTCTATCGTTTATGTTTTAGAGCCATAGTCCACCAAGCTATGCTTCTGTAATCGTGTTTTTTATTTTTCAATAAGTTACCTTTTTTTTTTAAAGTACTGAGCCGATTGAGATGCTGTTTTTTGCATTAGTTATGTATGTCTTGTGAGAAGGTTCTCAGGATATATTTTAATGTCAAAGTCCACTACGCTGCACTGCAATCGTGATTTTTTTACTTTCTCCTTTTTTTAAAAATAAATTTTATAAAATGCACAAACAAATACAGAATTTTGTTTCCCACCAAACTACACAGTACACACATAGTTTGTTGGCGAGTTCGCGCTCAACTAAAACTATCCCGTGCACTTATTATTTAGACACTACTGATATACCTAGTTATAATATAATTTATATAGTTAAAATTAAGTTATTAACGCTAAATATTTATTTATTTACCTGCTTAAAGTATGTTAGTTAATCAGTAAAGGAGTCGTTAATGACAACTTCCTTTAGCTTTCACTGACTTCTTACCTACTCTTAACCAAACTATACTATTAAATATCTTAGGTACTAAGTAACTATTTAATCTCTTACCATAATAATTATTTACTCTTAATCTACTACTATTCTATCTACTAATTATGTCCTTATATTTCATTTCTTATTTACAAAGTTTATAATAATACTATTATCATGTGCCCATTTAATGACATTTTCAAGATCTGATTAAATATTTTTGCGCACCTCGCTTAAATCCTTTGAGGCATAGAACAGGCACATATCGTCCGCATATATATATACCTTATACTGCTGAATAATAACAGTCTAAAGTTCTCCTTAAGTTCTCATCGTAAACCCGTCGTGTTTGGACTGTTTTGATTTGTCTTGACTAGCACTTTAAACTTAGATGCTGCCCAGGGTCTCATAGTGGAGCCAGGAGGTGCTCACAGGAACTCCTTAAGTGATCATAATTTTATTAACGTATTTTTTTAATTGATATATTTTAGCAGAATATTAAAATTTAACACTTTTGACACCTCTACACATTATTAAACACAGGTCTTATCTCGGAATGAGAAGGTTTTGGCCATAGTTCACGCTGGTCAAAAAACTACTGACCCGTCAAATAAGCAGTTTTGTGTTTTAGATATTATCTTATATACTTCTGCGAAGTTCTAATTACTGCTTCAAAGTTATAGGGTCACAATGGAGCATTGCAGTTCGTTGTGGGTTTTTTTTAATTTTAATTTCATTACTAGTGAATTAATTTTTTCAGAATTAGAATTGCGGAATCAGCCTTTGGTACAATCTGTGTACATCGCGATTACTATTAATCAGTTTATTTTTGGTTTCTTTTTTTCTCATGAATTATGTTTTCAGGTAGCACCTCTGTGGTTCGGCTAATAATTTACCTATTTGGAAAGGTGGGAGCGACGATGGCGATGGCTTCTCTTTTTGTTTACACGTCAGAGTTATACCCTACAGAGTATAGGCATACTCTGCTGGCGTTTTCGTCCACTGTCGGGCGACTTGGTGCCATCGCTGCTCCTCTAACACCAGGACTTGTAAGACATCTAACTACATAGAATACCTACTATTTTTCAACAGTAACAATTAAGAATTATTCTACAATACTGTGGATTCTATCTTGGTTTTTCTAAACTGTAGTTTGTTTTTTAATAATCTAAAAACTGCGTTATTACTGCAAACATACAGCTTTAAAGTCTGTTTCTATTTTATAAAATATTCATGAGTATGGCGTTCATTTTTATCAAGGCGTTATGTTTATAATAGTGAAATGCCAATACGCAAGTTGCCACTGGCTACTGATAAATTTCCCTGTTTATTATCATATTTATTTCCTTTCATAGATCATTTAAGTCTCTAAAATTTTCAGAAACAATACTGGCATGCGCTTCCTTCAGTGATGTTTAGTGGATTGGGTTTCCTTGCTGGCGCCTTGGTGTTCACACAGCCTGAGACTCTGGGAACTAAGCTACCAGATACGCTTGCTGAAGCTGAAATGCTTGGAAAACCGGATAATAATAAATCTGAACATTGATAAAGTGATCGAATTTATAATTTCAATTCAATTGTTTGCCAACAATTGATATATAATGTGTATCTTGCACTTGTAGCTTGCAAAATTCATCACACCACACAAATCTTGTAAATTATTCTCAACATACGTTTCACACCAACACCAGAGGTGGAGGACCACCATCTTCAGGAGATGTTGACTCAACAATGCGCGATTCTAAATCTAGTTCCTGTGCCTAAGTTTAGCGGCTGATCCGTGAAAAGCAAACACAGGCAAAGATATATTTATTATTATAATACTGTGCTTGAAAAGATTTTGGACAAATATATTACGTACTAGATGATGCCTGCGACTTTGTCAGAGAAGATTATTTCTCACGGGAATTAATTTCATTAATTATCCGGGATATATACTGTGTCCTTCCCCGGGATGCAACCTGTCAGCATATCAAATTTCATCGAAATCTGTTGAAAATATGGGCCGGGCCGTTACCTCAAGCGTAGCAGACAGACAGACAGACAAACTTTCACATTTATTATATTAGTATTATTTTTTTGTGCGATAGGCTTGCGCTTGACGACAATCATGCTTAGTGCAAAGCAATGATGAGGTCTAGGTTGGAACGCGCTTGCCTAGAAGATGCCTATTCACTCTTGCCTTAAAGGTGCTTAAGGCGCTGTGAGCTTACGAAATCAAAATACAGGCGCGCGGGGGTGAAATCGAGTAAGCGCATGTCGCAAAAAATGCAAGAAATCATTTGTAAAAAAATAAATATTTACTGTTCAATACAAATTAATCCGACAATGTGTTTGATTTAGAAATGTAAATATTATCTTATATTTCTAGGGCAAATTATTAGTTTCAATAAGGAGAAAAATTGCTTTAAAAGGTAAATTAAGATGTATGTTTAAAATAAATTTCAATGCAGATTTTTTTTTAAATTGTGTTTTGAGATGCGTCAATGGCTGCTCAAAGGTCTTGAAAACAGCAAATTATTTTTACAAGCATACATTATGTCACCGTTTGATGGATACACCGCTTTTAAAAACCCCCTCTTATGCTACACAGGGCATTAAATTGCAAGTATAACAAAGATAGGCAAAGTTGACGCGTCAGGTTCGCCCGACTTCAACATAGTGTGTAGAAATCAGAATTATTTTTTACTTTGCAGTGGCTTTGGAAGTCAGTTTTTTGGAAAGAATTTTGTTTACGAAGATATTTTTTATTTTTTTTATTCACTACAAGTTAACCCTTGACTGTGATCTCACCTGATGGTAAGTGATGATGCAGTCTAAGATGGTAGCGGGCTAACTTGTTAGGGGCATGGCAGTTGTATTAAACCCATACCTCTATTCGGTTTCTACATGGCATCGTACCGGAACGCTAAATCGCTTGGCGGCACGTCTTTGCCGGTAGGGTAGTAACTAGCCACGGCCGGAGTCTCCCACCAGGCCAGGCCAGGGAAAATTCAGAAATTATAAATTCCCAAACTGACCCTGCCGAGGATCGAACCCAGGACCTCCGCACGTTAAGAGAACAGCGCTACCTACACACTGCGCCACGGAGGTCGTCAAAAATTCGCGTGAAGCGAGTTTATAAATAGAACGGACGGCTCTTTTCTGCAGTATATAGATTTTTTGGATATCATTATTTTATACTATATCAATTAGTATTGTACTAATTAGTATTGTACTATATCAATCTGACTTTCGTAAGCGCTTTTTATATTAAGTCTTTGCGAAGAATAAATATAAATATATAGTTTTATCAATATTCTTTACATTAGGTAATTTGCTTTGCATTCAATAACAAATTGTTGACATTAAACCAGTATGATACGTGTAATTTTGCATAGTTTACATCGTCTAAATCAGGGATTCCCAAACTATTTTGGGCAAGAGACACCTTTTCCAAAATGAACTGATACCTCAGACCCCCCAAGCCAAATTAAATTACAAATCCTATCTCTTGTATTTTTCATATTGCTACAAAATATTTACCAATTTAAAAACTTTGCGGTTGGTTAAGTGAGTAAACTTGATATCATTTTTCATCAAAATTTAACAAAATAAATAGCCATAAAATTCAGGAAATATCAATTGTAATTATAATTATTAATACAAATTACATAAAAGGTAAGGTACTTGAGTAGGTAATTATTTTTTGAAAAAAGAAACATTAAAATAGGGGTCGATTTTTAGACGTCCTCGTTGACCCCCAAAATCAGTTTTCGTTTATGCCGACCCCTGGGAAACCGAAATCGACCCCAAGGGGTCGATATCGACCACTTTGGGAATCCCTGGTCTAAATTGGCCTTACATCTATAAACTTTAAAAATTAGTCAGCAAACAATACAATGTCACAAATATTGTTGACATGGTATGGCAAATCATTTATAAACCTACATTAAAAATAGAAAAGTTCCCAAGATTGAGCCTTGTGGAACCACCCATTAACGAGCTTTCTGACCTCACGTTGCATACACTCATGCAAGCCCTCCGAGTTGTTTCATCCAGATAAGAGACAATGAGATAAAGTGCAGTACTTCGATTGATTGATTTGATAAAACTCTGGTCAGCTCTGAGCTGAGTGAGAGCTCGAATGGTTCTTTTTTGTACAATCAAACATTATCACTGAGTAAAAAATATGGAAAGGCTTTAAAATAGGTAATCTTACTATATCTTACTATTATTTTTATTATTTAATATTATAAATGCGAAAGTTTGGATGTATGGATGTCGGTATGGATGTATGGATGGATGTTTGTTACTCAATCACGCCCCAACGGCTGAACGGATCTGGATGAAATTTGGCACAGAGATAGATTATAGTCTGGAATAACACATAGGCTACTTTTTATCCCGGAAAATTAAAGAGTTCCCGCGGGAACCACAAAACCTCGAACCACGCGTACGAAGTCGCGGGCGTCAGCTAGTATTATATCTATTTTGCTCTCTATATATAATACATACATAATTGTTTCATCATTCACTAGCTGACCCAACAGAATTTTCTGACGACCTCCATGGCAGTTTTGAGCGTTGTTGTCTTAATGCGCGGAGGTCCCGGGTTCGATCCCCGGCAGGGTCAATTTGGGAATTTATAATTTCTGAATTTTTCCTGGTCGGGCCTGGTGGGAGGCTTCGGCCGTGGCTAGTTACCACGCTACCGGCAAAGACGTGCCACCAAGCGATATGGCGTTCCTGTACGATGTCGTGTAGAAACCGAATAGAAGCATGAGTTTAATACAACTACCATGCACCTAACAGGTTCGCCCGCTACCATCTTAGACTGCATCATCACTTACCATCAGGTGAGATCGCAGTCAAGGGCTAACTTGTAGTGAATTAAATAAACATGCAAAAATCACATCGGTCCAATGCTCCAATTTAAAAAAAACTAACAGTTCACCACCTTTTGCATTAATATTATTAAAGAAGGATTTATCTGTTTCAGCGTGCATCGCAAAAAACATCTACTGATAACAGTCTCTAAGCCAAATATTTATCATTCAAAAATATAAGTGCTGTTACTTATTCTGTTATGCTAAGTACAGCTAAAAGTACGTCATCCATAATGACTGAAAAACATGATGATCGTGACGATGTTAATACTCCTGATGCAAAGGATTACGTTGTAGAGAAGACAGGCAGTGAGTTTGAAAATCAAACGACCCGAGATGATCTCTTGAGGACAGAACTTGGCGATTTCGGCTGGTTCCAGTTGCGATGTGCTCTCATCGTAATAATACCGGTTATATTTTCTGCTGTTAGAAACGATTACATCCTGTCCACTGCACCAATACCACACAGGTGAGATTATATTATTACAAACTTCAGATGCAATTGATTAGTATCAATGATATCATTCTGGAACTCTCACAACAATTAACATTTTACATAACATTTTTTTTAAAGTATCTACTTTGGGGTAATTCTGGATATTCTGTTGTTAATTTGAAGTTTTGTGCTGTACGGATATTAAAAGCTTCTTTTCTATATCTATAAATCATATAATAATTTGTCATTGTTGGAATCACTATAAATAAAATAATGGTCTAAGAGACCGTGAACCTTCTTTATTTTATAAAAGCTGAAAGTTTCTCAGTCTATGCTCCCAACACAGATAAGAACGATAGACAATCATGAAGTCGGGGCTATCATAATAATAATATTTTTAATAATATTCTGAATGAAATATCAAAAAATCACATTCTATAATTTGATGAAATTAGGTATGTATTTTACACACCTTTAGTATTGTTTACCTGCCAAAGCCACGATAACCCAAACTTCATGATTGTCCATCGTTCTTACCTGTGTTGGGAGCATGCGCTGCAAAACTTTCAGCTGTTATAAAATAACGAAGGTCTGGGGTTCACGGGCTCTTACTCTAGAATATTAGTTGGAATACAAAGTAAAGTCACTCTGGTTTTGAATTATCTATACTTATTAATATTATAAATGCGAAAGTTTGGATGGATGTATGATTGGATAGATGTTTGTTACTCAATCACGCCCGAACGGCTTAACGGATCTGGATGAAATTTGGCACAGAGATATGTCTTAGTCTGGAACAGCATATAAAGAGTTTTTATCCCGGAAAACTAAAGAGTTTCCGTGGGAACCAAATAACCTCAATCCAAGCGGATGAAGTCACGGACATCAGCCCGTTTTTTTGTACTATTATATATTATGAAAACTTTCAATTTCAGGTGTCGAATTACAGAATGTGGTGAAAATAGCAAGTTGCATAGTTATGCTCCTGATTGGATCTTGAACGCAGTGCCGGAGTCAAAGTCAGGCTTCTCGAGCTGTAGTAGATATGCTCCTATCGATCCTGCAGTCAACGGTTCGCTGGACTATTGCCCTGCTAGTCTTTTTGATCAGGCAAACATCGTTAGTTGCAAAGATTATGTCTATGCAAACGAGTATGGTGTTGTATATGATGTAGGTAAAAATAAAGATTTACTTAATAGTATCTAAATTATTTTAAAAACTCTTATTCTTTCGAAGATTTTGAATTTATGGACCTTTATCGTTTGAGCATAATCTTGTAATTGGAAATATTTTATGAAATTTGTACTTTATTAGCTATCTAAAGTCATACGAAAATATTAAATATCCTGCATCTTCGCTTCCGCCTACATAGCTATGTCTCTTGTCTACATAAGCAGAAACCTCTGTGAAAAATTTCAGCTTTCAAACCATTCAATGGTTTGAATGGACGTTGATTTTGTTATTAGACTATCATAGCTACTTCTGTTTTAGTTTGACCTCGGATGCAATGAATGGCTTCGTGCTCTGGCAGGTTCAGTAGGCAATATTGGTTTATTACTAGGATTGCCTCTTGCTGGATTTATCTCTGATCGTTTTGGTCGCAAGGTGGCTTTGGTGTTCAATATATTCTCTTTGGGCTTGGTTGGAGTGATCCGAACTTTTTCTGTTAATTACACCATGTACATGTTATTGCAACTGGCTCAGACTGTATTCGGATCGAGTGTGTATACCACAGCCATAGTTTTAGGTAACACTTTTTTTATTAAAAAATCAAACATTATTATCAACTTTTTTCACTAAAACTAATATTTTTTCAGCCACAGAGCTTGTTGGTCCGAAATATCGCTCCTTCGGTGTAACATTAGCGTCGGGCTACTCGCTGGGGCAAGTGATGCTTGGCGGAGTGTATTGGCTTCTTCGTGATTGGCGTTATGCTACTTTAGCTCTGTGTATCCCTTGCTTATTAATGATTGTCCATTACTGGCTCTTGTCTGAAAGTATTCGTTGGCTACTCGTTAAGAAAAAGTATGATGAAGCAAGAAAGATAATTGAAACTGCAGCGAGATTAAATAAAAAAACAATCAGTGATAAATTTGTGGAAGCTTTATTGAAACCTCAGCACAATCCTCTTCCTCGCTCAGGGGTATGTTTTGTAAAATTCAGTAAATTTTAGTCTTGTATTTTGAAAATAACTTTTAATATAATTCTTTCCGTTCAGGTGACCAAAGCTGGTATGATTCGGACGATATTACGCTCTCGAATTTTATTGACACGAGTTTGCACCACTCCGTTTTGGTGGATCGCGGCAACATTTGTCTACTACGGCCTATCCATCAACTCAACCGGACTTTCAGATACTATTTACCTAAACTACATGTTGGTTTGCGCTGCGGAAATCCCTGGATGTTTTATTGGGGCATTTTTAATTCATACATCAGGCAGAAAAGTCGCATTATCGGCAGGATTTCTCTTTAGTGCTTTATGTAACTTACTTTTCATCGTAATACCCAATGGTTAGTATAGTAATAGACACTGAAGCTCATCTCATTTTTATGTCAATGAAAACGTTTTTAAATTTATTTTGAATTAGAGTTTTACAATCTGCATTTCGTATTTCACACAACAATCGACAGTTTATTTTTGGTTTATAATTATGTTTTCAGGTAGTCTGGACAACAATCGACAGTTTATTTTTGGTTTATAATTATGTTTTCAGGTAGTACGTCTATGGTTCGGTTAATAATTTACCTATTGGGAAAGGTGGGGGCGACGATGGCATCAGCTTCTCTTTTTCTTTACACATCTGAGTTATACCCTACGGAGTATAGGCATACTCTTCTGGCGTTTTCTTCAACTGTCGGGCGGCTTGGTGCCATTGCTGCTCCTCTAACACCAGTACTTGTAAGACTTACTACATAGAATACTATTTTTACAGTCAAGTATTTATTTTCAATGAATCAATCAATCATTTATTCAATTTAGGTATCTACACTATAGGTGCACATATTGTCGTCCATTACTTACATATAAAACATGATGGTGATAATTAGTTATGGTATCTTAAAACTAAAGCTACGAGGGTTCCAAACGCGCCCTGGTCTGGGAAGAGCCCACAACAAACTTAGCCGGGTTTTTTTTCATTTTCACTATCTCACAAAAATCATCTTAAACTAAGGAACTATCAGAGCCATTAGAGCAAATTATTGCCAAGCCTCCTTGTCATTTAAGTAATCCTTTACATGGTAATAAGATTTTTCTATGAGTTTACGTTTTACATTAACTTTGAACATTATCAGAGACATCTTCAACATGTCTTCTGGGAACTTATTGTAGAAGCGGACACTGTTTCCAACAAATGAATTGCTAGTTTTACTAAGCCTAGAAGTAGGCATTACAAGTTTATTTTTATTTAATTATTCTTAGATACTGTGGAATCTTATTTGTTTTTTTTAACTGTAGTTAGTAGAAACTATTGTATTTTAATACTCTAAATACTGCGTTATCATTGCAAACATGAAAATTAAAATGAAATGATCTTTAAAATCTGTTTCTAACTACTCCTACTTTTACGGTACATAATCATGTAATACTACATTATGGTACACCCGCTGAGGCACCATTGAGACCTGAATACGGTAATCATCAATCCACACGTGTATCATACGACGTTTTTCAACACACTTGTGAAGAAAATAGTACTAAAAAAAAATATTTAGTAGATAAAATAAAATAAAAACTCTATAACTCACTTGTGAATAATAGTAATGAAAAAGTCACAGTTTGATTATAGGTGTCATTATGTGCCTAATTGCGGTGAAATTTGAGCCACTTTATGTGTGATGTTGAATAATATACATTATTAGAGTATGCCGTTCATTTTTATCAAGACGTAACGCTAATAATAGCAAAAAGTCAATACGCAAGTTGCCATTATCCTTAGGTCCCTGTTTATTATCCTATATCTTTCCTTTCATAGATCATTATAGTCTTTACAGTTATAATAGTGAAACGCCAAGACAAATACAAGTTGTCATTATCCACTGATATTTCCCAAATTTTTTTCGTTCGTCGTTCTCGTCGTCGTCGTTTTCGATCATTGATGTCTCTTAAATTTTCAGAAACAATACTGGCATGCGTTTCCGTCAGTGCTGTTTAGTGGAATGGGTGTCCTTGCTGGCGCCTTGGTGTTCACACAGCCTGAGACTCTAGGAGCGAAGCTACCAGATACGTTTGCTGAAGCCGAAATGCTTGGAAAACCGGATAATACCGTGAAATCTGACCATTGATTATGTGATCGTATTATTATATTTCACTTCAATTTTACTCCAACAATTATTGATCTTTTTTGAATGCTTAATAATTTTATAATAATTAAATGAAATATGTTTTCGTGTAATATTTGTTCTTAGTTACCAGTTTAATAATACTAGCTGGTGCCCGTGAATTCGTCGGGGACTGCTAGTCAAGGTGGATCAAAGTTTTAAAATCCCGTAGGACCTGTTTCATTTTTTGTAGAAAAATACATCCCGTATCCGTCTTCTTGATGTGCTCCGTCCTCACTGTCTCTACTCTCTGTGCCTAAGATAAGCAGTTGAGCGAAGAAAAGGCAATAATATTTAAATCATAATCGTACGTACGTACCTACGTGACACAAATCCATATCCATACTAATATTATAAATGCGAAAGTGTGTCTGTCTATCTGATACGCTTTCACGGCCCAACTACTCAACCGATTTTGATGAAATTTGGTATACAGATCCTTTACTTCCCGGGGAAGGACATACGCTTTTTATCCCGGAAAATTGAAGAGTTGGGAACTCGGGAATCAAAAAACATCAATCCACGCGGACGAAGTCCCAGGCATCGTCCAGTATATTATATTATGTATGTACATAGGATAAACACTTTCACTATTATCTATACTAATATTACTAATATTGTAAATGCGATAGTTTGGATGGATGGATGTATGTTACCCAATCACGGCCGAATGGCTAAACGGATCTGGATGAAATTTGGCACAGAGATAGATTATAATCCAGAATAACAAATAGGCTACATTTTACCTGGAAAATTAAAGAGTTCCCGCGGGAACCGAAAAACCTCAAACCACGCAGACGAAGTCGCGGTTTTCAGCTAGTATAATATTATGGATATGATAAAATTCTTCATTACAAGAAAACCCGCCCCTAACATCAGCGCTTGTAAGTACAATATCTGTAATATTATTGAAATAATATAATCCGCTGGTGAAATCTATAGTTCTATACTTTTATATTATACCTACCTAAATGAAAATGAAAACGAAAAATGCGAAAGTTTGAATGGGTGTATGGATGGAAGGATTTGTTACTCAATCACGCAGCAACGGCTTTACGGATCTGGATGAAATTTGGCACTGAGATAGATTATAGGCTGGAAGAGCACATAGGCTACAGTTTATCCCGGAAAATTATGCAGTTCCCGTGGGAACCAACTGCCGATGCCCGTGACTTCGTACGCGTAGATTGAGGTTTTTTATCCTTAATTATCCGGGATAAAAAGTAGCCTATATCGCTCTCCAGGTCCTCAACTATACCAGTGCAAATAAACTCGTCGACTCGTTATTCTAAACCAACGAACAAAGACACTTTCGCATGGTCTACTAAGAGAATAAAAGAAAACATTCTCTCTTTATATAGATATCTATACCTATGTTTAAATCCAAACACTCAGATGTCCATAGTTAAAATATTGAAGATATAATTAAGTATACGGTTTTGTTATGTTATCTGATCTCAAGTGGATCTTGTTTCTAAAGCAGACCTTTTGATGATTGATAAAATTATAAAATGATAAATCATTTTACTTAGGACAACTTGTGACATGTCAAGTCTCCAACACCGGTTCAGAAAACTGTTCTACTGAGAAGAGCCATTTCTCTTTTCATAAAAGAAAAATGTTACACTATGTAAGTAATATAGGTACAATAAAATGCATACGTTACGTTACAACTATTACACTGACTCGTGGGTTGCTGGTTCCGAAGCCGGTTGCTTCCATGCAACTTTGTCATTGAGAAAATCATCTACAATAACCTCGACTTAAACAGAGCCTGTTTAACACAGTCTATAAATTTATGCAAAATCATATCCAGAAAATCTTTTGGAACCATGTTATAAAAGCGTACACTTGACCCCACAGATAATTTAGGCACCTTGAGATAAATGACGCTGTTACAAGCTTATCACTTATTTGATGCTAATGATTAATATTTTGCCTGACAGAGACTATATTATTATAAATGTATTGCGAAGGTACTATAAGTATGCCAATCTCTTTAAATTATTCACTAGAGATTCACGTGATCCAAAATTATAAATATAAAATGGTTGGCTCTTTTCTGCACTATGAAGATTGTTTGGATATCATTGTTTTATCGATATTCTATACGCTAGGTAAAACAATCTCCAAGTACTTGGTTTTCCAAGGTAAACCAGTATGATACGTGCGATATTGCACTGTTTAAATCGTCAAAATTGTCTTTACTTCTATCAACTTTAAAAATAAGCGATGGGTCGTCAGCAAACAATACAGTGCCACAAATGTTACTGACATGGTATTACAATTCATTTATATAAACTTAAAATAGAAAAGTACCCAAGATTGAGCCCTGTGGGATAGCCATTAATGCCTTCCGACCTTTCGTTATTTATGCATGCCCTCTGAGTTCTGTCATACAGATAAGAGGCAATGAGATCAAGTGCAACACTACGATCGATTTGATAAAACTCTGGTCAGCTTCGAGCCAGGTGAGAGCTCAAATGGTTCCGTTTAATACAATAAAACATTATCTCTGTGTGAAAAATTATGGAAAGAATAATTCCTCTTTTTTGCTCCCTATACATAATTTTTTATCATTCACTAGCTGACCCAACAATATCCATGCAAAATTCACATCGGTCCAATACTCCAATTGAAGAACAAACTAACAAATAACCACACTTTTGCATTAATATTATTATAGAAGGATTTGTCTCTTTCAGCGTGCATCGCAAAAACGTAGTAATGATCACCTGATAACAGTCTCTAAGTCCAAATATTTATCATTCCAAAATATAAGTGCAGTAACTCATTCTATTATGCTAAGTACAACAAAAAGTGCACCATCCATAATGACCAAAAAACATAATGAACGTGACGATGAAAATACTTCTGATGGAAAGGATCACATTGAAGGGAAGACAGTCACTGAGTTTGAAAATCGAATGACCCGAGATGATCTCTTGAGGGCAGAACTTGGTGAATTCGGCTGGTTTCAGTTGCGATATGCTCTCATCCTGTTACTACCGATCATGTTTTCTGCTGTTAGAAATGATTACATCCTATCGACTGCACCAATACCACACAGGTGAGATTATAATATTATAACAAGCTTCAGATGCAAATAATATCAGTTCTATCATTTTTGAACTTTCATACCCATTAAGATTTAATATCTACAAAAGTGTCAACTTTAAGGAAATTCCGGATATTCTATTGGTAATTTGAAGTTTTTTAATTGTACGGCATTTAAAAACGGTTGCTATTTTGCTATACCTATAAATAATATTTCATGTAATTTGTCAATGTGGAATATAAAGTAAAATCATTTTGGTTTTTTAATCATTATTGTATTTTATGAATTTCTTTTATTTTAGGTGTCGAATTCCAGAATGTGGTGAAAATAGCAAGCTGCATAGTTATGCTCCTGATTGGATCTTGAACGCAGTGCCGGAGTCAAAGTCAGGCTTCTCGAGCTGTAGTAGATATGCTCCTATCGATTCTGGAATCAACGGTTCGATGGACTATTGCCCTGCTAGTCTTTTTGATCAGGCAAACATCGTCAGTTGCAAAGATTATATCTATGCAAACGAGTATGGTTTAGTATATGATGTAGGTAAAATTAAACATTTACATAACATTATTGTCTAAATTATTTTAAAAACTTTTACTCTTTCGGAGTTCTTGCAAGTTCTTGATTTTGTGGATTTTTAACGTTTGAGCATCATACTATTATTATAAATGCGAAATTGTGTTTGTTTGTCCTTCAATCACGCCTTAACGGATCAATGGATCGACGTGATTTTTGGCATGAGTATATATTTTGAAGACCTGGAGAGTGACATAGGCTACTTTTTATCCCGAAAAATTAAGGGATTCTTGCGGGAATCAAAAAACTTAAACCACGCGGACGTGGTCGCGGGTATCAGCTAGTAATCTATAAATTGGAAATAATTTATGAAATTAATACTTTTATTAGAAATCTAAAGTCATGAAAAAATAATATTGAATAGCCGTCTTCGCTCCCGTAGAAATCTGGCCGTTTTTTTTTTTTTATCAACGACCTCAATTTACATAGACGGGCCCTGTCAAACAAAGAATGTGGACTTAATTTACTAACGCCATCTAGTCTGGAAAGCGGGACAGCGCTATGGTGGGGACAAGGGCAAGCTTGTACAGGTGAGGGGCACGCCCTACAATTCGGACACTCGACTTTTTTCTATGGAAAGGTCCATCTAGTGCCTACATATTATATCGATGATTTTACCCCTTTCTTGTGATGGCCTTATTATTGTGTCCACATGCATTAGCAGAAACCTCCGTGAAAAGTTTTAACTTTCTTGCTCCAATGTTTTGAATGGTCGTTGTTTTCATATTTGACTATCATAGCCCTTTTCTGTTTTAGTTTGATCTTGGATGCAATGAATGGCTTCGTGCTCTGGCAGGTTCAGTAGGCGATATTGGTTTATTACTAGGGTTGCCTCTTACTGGGTTTATCTCTGATCGTTTTGGTCGCAAGGTGGCCTTAGTTTTCAACATATTCTCCTTGGGCTTGGTTGGAGTGATCCGAACTTTTTCTGTTAATTACACCATGTACATGTTATTGCAACTGGCTCAAGCTATATTCGGATCGAGTGTTTATACTACAGCTATAGTTTTAGGTAAAACCTTGTTCAATCAAACATTATTATTAACTGTTTCATTAAAAATAATATTTTTTTAATTATTTTCAGGCACAGAACTTGTTGGTCCGAAATATCGCGCCGTTGGTTTAACATTAATGTCAGTGTACTCGCTGGGGCAAATGATGCTTGGCGGAGTGTATTGGCTTCTTCGTGATTGGCGTTATGCTTCTTTAGCTCTGTTTATCCCTTGTTTATTCATGATTGTTTATTACTGGCTCTTGTCTGAGAGTATTCGTTGGCTACTCGTCAAGAAAAAGTATAATGAAGCAAGAAAGATAATTGAAACTGCAGCAAGATTAAATAAAAAATCAATCAGTGATAAATCCATGGAAGCTTTATTGAATACTCAGCACGATCTTCTTCCTCACTCAGGGGTATGTTTTGTAAAATTCAGTCTATTTTATTCGTGTATTTTGCAATAATTTTTAATGTCATTTTTACGTTCAGGTGACCAAAGCTGGTATGATTCGGACGGTATTACGCTCTCGCATTTTACTGACACGAGTTTGCACCACTCCTATTTGGTGGATCGCGGCAACATTTGTCTACTACGGCCTATCCGTCAACTCAACCGGACTTTCTGATACTATTTACCTGAACTTCATATTGGTTTGCATCGTGGATATCCCTGGAGGTTTTCTTGGCGCATTTTTAATGCATACAACAGGCAGGAAAATTGCACTGTCGACAGGATTTCTCTTCAGTGCTTCATGTAACTTACTCTTTACCTTAATACCCAACGGTAAGGATATTAATAGTGTCGACACTGTAGCTTGTCTCATTTTTATTTAAATGAAAATATTTTTTAATCTACTTCAAAAAAAGAAGGTTATCAGATCGACACGTATATATATGCAATATTATTAGAAACTAGCTGATGCGTGACTTCGTCCGCGTGGAATAAGCTTTTTTGGATTCTCGGGGGAACTCCTCAATTTTCCGGGATAAAAAGTAGCCTATGTCACTCTCCAGGTCCTCAACTATACCCATGCCAAATATCACGTCGATCGTCGTCGTTGCAGCGTGATTGAAGGACAAACCAACAAACCAACCAACAAACTGATTTTCGCATTTATAATATTAGTATGATGCAATAATATATTCACATTTATGATAACCTATTAGGACAAATTTACAATTTTTTAGGTACTTATATGTATGTTTTTCCACGCATTTCAAAATTATGAAAAACCTATGAAGGGGTATGGGTTTAATATAACTGCCATGCCCCTAACAGGTTAGCCCGCTACCATCTTAGACGGCATCATCACTTACCATCAGGTGAGATCGCAGTCAAGGGCTAGCTTGAAAATAAATTTTAGGCCCCTAATTTTTTCCGTAACTACTTCTGTTATTTAGGTATTAAAATGTTATTGCATAATTTTGAGTAAATTTTTATAAATATTTTTCTGAATTAAAATTGTGGAATCTGCATTCTGATTTATTGCATCCTGTATATCGTGATTACTTTTAATCTGTTTATTTTTAACCGACTTCAAAAAAAGGAGGAGGTTCTCAATTCGACTGTATGTTTTTTTTTTGTATGTTTGTTACGCGATTTCTCCGCTAATTATGAACCGATTTTGATAATTCTTTTTTTGTTTGGTAGGTCATACTTCAGAGGTGGTCCCATTTTAATTTGGTGAAGATCTGATGAATATCTCCGGAGATGGAGAACGGAACTCCTCAATGGATAAGAGTAAATTGCTCGCGATCAGTGTGATAGTTTTGTAAACAGTATGTTTTAACCATGCATAGCATATCTTTTTTTTTTAGGGTTCCGTACCAAAATGGTAAAAATGGGCCACTAGAAATTGTGAAATAAAAAATTTTCAAAAAAAAAACCACAAACACTAAAAAGTAAAAAATAATTTAATTTATTATGTATACAAGAGTTAATGTAGTTCTATAATAACATTTTTTGGAGTCGGTGCCAATGTGGAGTCACGTCAACAATAATGAAGAGTAGGTAGACGGTTCATGTGGCTAATTGGTACGACTCCAAAAAAAATTATTATAGAACTACATTAACTCTTGTACACATAATAAATTAAATTATTTTTTACTTTTTAGTGTTTGTGGTTTTTTTTTTAGTTTCATTATGTTTCAGGTAGCACGTATGTGGTTCGACTAATAATTTACCTATTTGGAAAGGTGGGGGTGTCGGTGGCTATGTCTTCTCTTTTTCTTTACACATCAGAGTTATACCCTACGGAATATAGACATACTTTTCTGGCGTTCTCGTCCACTGTCGGGCGACTTGGTGCCATTGCTGCTCCTCTAACACCAGGACTTGTAAGACTTACTATATTGAACTAGATGATGCCCGCGACTTCTTCCGTGTGGATTAAGATTTTATGATTCCAGCGGGAACTTTAAATTTTCCGGGATAAAGATAAAGATAACTATATATGTCCTTTCCCGGGATACAACCTACCCCTCTACCAAATTTCATCAAAATCGGTTGAATGGATTAGCCCTGAAAGCGTAGCAGACAGACATACACACTTTTGCATTTATGATGTTAGAAGAAGATGATATACATATTTTACCATACATTACCATATTTACTACAGTCACTATTAAAGATTCAAACAAATTGAAAATGCCTAATAAATTGAAAGGAAATTATAAAAAGCATGGGTCAGAACTATTGTTTCAGTGGCTAATAATAATTTAATTGATATAATAAATAGATCCAAAATTAATTTACGATGTTTGGGGGGTGGTGATTTTGTTTTGGGCCTTCCTCAGACCAGGGCGCGTTTGCAGCCCTCGTAGCTAGTTTTTTTAAATACCGTCGTTAATATTAACACCATCACGTCTTATACTTTGTTTACTTGACGTTCATAAAATGTACCATGTAGGTTTAAATTTTTAATAAATATACTTTGACTTTCATTATTCTAAAATAATCAATCTAACTTGGATTTTCTTAACTGTAGTTTGTAGAGACCATTGTATTTTAATACTCTAAACACTGCGTTATCTCTGCAAACATACATTTTTAAAATCAGTTTCTAACTACTCCTACTTTTACGGTACATAATCATATAAAATACTAGTTGATGCCCGCGAATTTGACTCTCCTTAATTTTCCGGGATATAAAGTAGCCTATGTGCTAATCCAGACTATAATCTATCTTTGTGCCAAACATGCAGATCCGTTCAGGCGTGATTGAGTAAAAAACATCCATCCATCCATTCATCCATCAAAACTTTCACATTTACACATTAATATTAGTATTGATTCATTAATAAGAGTATGCCATTAATTTTTATCAAGGCGTAACGGTTATAATAGTGAAACGCCAAGAAAAATCCAAGTTGTCATTATCCACTGATATTTCCCAGTTTTTTATCCAATTTTTTTTCGTTCGTAGATCATTAATGTCTCTTACATTTTCAGAAACAATACTGGCATGCGTTTCCTTCAGTGCTGTTTAGTGGAATGGGTTTCCTTGCCGGCGTCTTGGTGTTCACACAGCCTGAGACTCTAGGAGCTAAGCTGCCAGATACGTTTGCTGAAGCCGAAATGCTTGGAAAACCGGATAATACCGTGAAATCTGAACATTGAGTGTGTGATCGTATATATTATTTTGATTCAATTTTTTGCGAACAATAATATAATTGAACTCTATTGAATGATTAATTAATTTATGTATTTTATTTCATTTTGTTCATAAAACTTACAGCTACAACAAAAGTGGATAGATAATTAATAATTATAAAGAATTTGTCGGGAGCGTATGGTATTCTCTACCAATGCAATAGGAAGATCTTCCTCCGAGCTGGTATCATGCTCGGGGATCCCAGATGGGCAAACGGTTGTACGGTACGGTACATTTACCTCATCTCAAGTAGGTAATATATCTAAGATAAGCTCCGAGGTATGTACCTATACTCTCGGATAAACTATCTATTAGCTAGGATTGAGCTGAATGGTGGTTTATGGTTCCGTCTAGCAAACCAGTGATAATCTAAAAGAGTCAAAATTAAACTGACTTCACCACAAACTTAACAGTCCATATCTTAAAAACTTCTGAGACGATTTTGATGAAACTTGTTCTCTAGGTTGAAGTAAATGTAAGCCAATAAAAGAATGGTCACGATCCAATTAATAGTTTCAGATCCCCGACAAAAATACATACATACACCTACGAAAATATGTATATTTCTTTGGAATCCCATATAGATTATCATACGTTATGAATATATTACAAGTTTCAATAATACTAGCCCAGTCAAAATAGACTTAAAAAAAGTGAACAAATAACATCGGTTTTTTGGATTTTTCTCGAAAACGGTAAGTTTCACCAAATTATAGCTCAAACAAAAAGTGTAGATCATAATATAATTATCCGAATACTCTCTCACTCACACACCAACTATCTGTACCGTTCTACGCTACGTCATCGAGTCGTCACCTACGCAGGAGCGGGGATCGACGGGTATACCTATTTTATGCGGCCGCGCGGCAGTGCAAGATCACTGATCAGATCATGGTCAGTTAGCCTAGCAACCGGCCTTAGAGCGATAGCTTCTGCAGTCCTCTAAGACAAGTCGGGTTAAAGAGTGCGGTAGCTCCCTGCAGCCCACTCTGACAACCAGTCGAGGTTACGAACGCGATAGCTACCTGCAGTCCGTTCTTCCACCTCAAGCTTAGGATCATATCTCATAAATCATATTTTGTAAAATTGTGTTTGGGAAGAAATATAAGTTTACTACTCACCTGAGAGTTTTACTTACAACTCCCTACAATAATACTTTTTTCCTAACAATCACCATCACTAAGATATCGCGATTCCAAAATTGAAGGTGTTATATGTTGTAATGTCAATATGAATAGTAATAAATACAATATTTTCCCATAAAACTTCTTCATAATAGATCATGGAATAGGCCTACCGGGGAAACCACGTTAAAAAACGCACCAGGTACACTACCTCACAGGTGGTGTGGAAATGTGTGCATATAATGTGGAATGTAACACCTTCAATTTTTTAATCGCGATATCTTAGGAATGGTGATTGTTAGGAAAAAAGTATTAAAATCTTTTTGTAGTTAATTTTATGATCTACAATTTTTGTCTGAGCTAAAATTTGATAAAACTTACCGTTTTAGAGAAAAATAAAAAAACCGAATATTTTGACCTTGATTAACACACATGTGATCGATGGGGATTTTTGGCACTTTATTTCTACTGGTGTAACCAAGGTTTCTAGTAAAATTCAGCTATGTCGGAGTTTTTGTAAATTGAAATGTCTATTTTGACTGGGCTATACGTGTCGAATTGATAACTTCCTTTTTTGAAGTAGTTTAAAAAACCTAGCATTTTTATAAAATACCTGTAATATTTGTCTGCTATTGTTTTGTAAAAAAAAATGCATTTACAAAAAAAAAAATATATATATATAGAATAAAAAATATATATAAATATATATAGCTATATAAATATAATATATATATATATATATATATTATATATATAGCTTTAGGGGTAGGCTTTAATAATAACAATAATATTATAATTGTTTTTATTAATATTTTGTTATTATTATGAAAAAAAAGCTCCTATAAAACCCATTATTTTTATAAAATCCTACAAATTTTTTTATCCATAAAACATTTTTGATAAAGACCCCTAAATAGCTCCGGTGTATTTAAACTAGTTCATTAAACTATCTATCAACTCTATAGCAGAGAAAACTAAAATTTTAAAGGAATCATATCTACTGTATCAAAATAAGTGATGTCTTTAATGCAAAGTGGTTGTGCAAGAAGTGAAAATGTTGAGGACAAGACAAAAACCTGTGAAGCAGAAGAACCGATAAAGCTGGATGATGTGTTGAAAAATGAGCTTGGAGAATTTGGCTGGTTTCAGCTTCGTAATATGCTATTGATGACATTACCGATACTACTGTCGGCTTTTAAATATGACTACGTGTTTACAGCTGCAACCATACCACACAGGTAAGTCCGAGCAGGTTAGGGAGTGGCCAAAATCAAAATGTCTCAGTTGGGTGACCCGAAGAGACATGGAATAGGCAGTTGTGGATGAAATAATGAGGGAGGAGTTTTTGCCCAGTCGTTAGCCAATTTAGATTTAAACCATTAAAAACGCCATAGCTTCACTCGGGTGAAAATTCTCAAATTATTTTCTTATTCGAAGAGGACGATATAGAAACCATCAAAAAAATCTCAAGAAACTTGCCAAATAAGATGCCATAGTAAAACATCATCATACGCTGTTATTTATTTCCTTATTTTCTAAACGAACTGGTATACTAATTATGGAAATTGGAATGCTCTTTAGGCGTTTACCTCTTCACTTTCGTAAAGAGTTATCCATCCATCCTCTATCTTAGGCTGTAATATACAATAGGTACATATTAGCAAGCTTATTGTAGGCTGGTCATTACTTGAAAACAAGGAAAAATATTTTAAGTAAGTAATTATTAAATCATCTAGATGCCGAATACCGGAATGTGGTGTAGGCAGTAAATTAAATACTTACAATTCTGATTGGATTTTGAACGCATTGCCCGAGACAAGTTCGGGGCTTGCAAGCAGTAAAAGATATACAACAGAAGATTATGGGATAAACTGTTCATTGGACTACTGCCCCGCTTCACTCTTCGACCAGGGAAACATTGTCAGCTGTGAAGGGTTTGTCTACGCCAATGATAATACTGTTGTGTATGATGTGAGTAACAAAACACACAAACCAATTTGAAATTGGAAAATTCAAAATTCCATCTCATTAGATATACTATAATATAAATTTTCATTTGCATCCAAATATCACCAGATAGGTATAAGACCAAGAATATAACTATAATTTAATGTTTTAGTTTGACCTTGGATGCCGAGAATGGCTCCGCGCGTTGGCAGGCACGTTAAGTGGGATTGGAACATTACTGGGCCTTCCTCTTGGATACATCTCAGATCGGTTTGGCCGCAGGACAGCTCTCGTGTTTAACATTTTTAGCTTAGCATTCATTGGTATTATCCGAGCTTTCTCGGTTAATTACACTATGTTTATGATTCTGCAAGTTATTCAGACAACGCTTGGTTCAAGCGTCTACACCTCAGCATATATTATGGGTAAACCTCTAGCTTTTATTAATTTTACAATTTTTTTTGTTTGATAAATATTCATATAATAATAATGGTGCATTGGGGATTATTATCTATTTGAGAGAACTATGAGTCTTGAGTTCAAATTCAAATATCTTTATTTCAAAGACCAGGCAACGCACGTATAATGTTTCGTTCTTTTTACATCAAAGAACAGTATATCAACGATTTTCAAAGTATGTTATTATATTCTAAGGAACCACAATTTATTTATTTTTCAGCGGCAGAGCTTATTGGACCCAAGTACAGAGTCCTCGCAAGTGCATATGCTGCTGCCATATTCTCAATTGGACAAGTGTTGCTTGGAGGAACGATTTGGCTCATTGGCAATTGGCGATACACGACACTGGCCATATATATCCCATGTTTGTTCTTGGTTGTTTATCATTGGCTTATGTCGGAAAGTATCCGTTGGCTTCTTTCGAAAAAGAAATACGCTGAGGCAAGAAAGATACTGGAAACTTTAGCAAGGGTGAATAAAAAAACCATTAGTGAAAAATCTATGGAAGCTTTATTGAATCCTACGCAAGCTCCTGTTTCCCATTTAGAGGTATGTTTATACAATTTGAAGTAACTCATCGTTCTCCATGGTCGGCCCTAAATTCAATAACTATAATAATTTCATTATTGTTACTGTCTTCGTTTCTAGCGGTAGAAATCTTTAATTGAAAAAATGTTTTTTTTTTTCAATTATATCTATCTCTATCCACACTACAAAATAATAAATTTAAAGCGCCTAAAGCAGTATGATGAAATGCCAGTTTTTAGTCACGTACTTTGACGTCCCTAAAATAAGTAATAAAATAATTTTAATAGTAGTTAATAATTCTAAAACACGAACGTCATCAATTTTTAAAGTGTGCCCCCAGAGGCTCGCTTGTTATTATTATTTAGTAGGGCAACTCTCAAAACTTTCGGTCGGGGTCACCAATCAAGCTCATATTGACCCCAATGCTTACCCCAACTTCCATTGACTTTTCCATTTACACTGCCACACTTGAAAAGACAGACTATGTATTATTTCATACAATAGGAGATATCAACAATATTTTTTTATGTTACAGGATTCGCGGCCTGGTCTAATCCAGATGGTGCTACGCAGTCCAATTTTACTAAGACGAGTATGCACTACGCCTTTTTGGTGGATGTCCTCGACTTTTATCTTTTATGAACTATCTATTAACTCGATAGGACTTTCAAATACAATATACTTAAACTACATGTTGACTTGCGCCGTGGAACTCCCCGGATTCTTAGCTGGTTTCCTATTATTGGATAGAATCGGAAGGAGAGCTACGCTCTCTTCTGGATTCTTCTTTAGCGCTGTATGCAACATTCTCTTTATTATAATTCCTCAGGGTAAGTTTCAATACTTCGTCATTAATAACTATTTACTAATAGCGCTTGTCGCTTCCGGTTCGTGACGCCACTTAATGAAAATCAGTTTAATCATATTATACTGCAGAAACATGCTGAGGTAGCAGCCGTATTAGCTTACACATGGAGCAATTTATTGTTGTAGTAAAAATACATCTTGTATTTCGGTAAGTAATTATTTTTTATTTTTGTATTTCTTTTCTTTTTCTCCGTAGAAAAATAAATGAACCTTTATTTATTTCACCATCGTATTATTGTCATTATTATTGGCAGCTTAGTAACTGCAGATCTAATGCCTCTTTGATTTTCTAATCTATTGGTTTAAATCGTAATATGGATAGAATACTTGATGATATCAGACAATTCACCCACAGTGGATACTGTATGTGTCTGGATACTGATTTTTTTATAAAAATCGTTGGAAAGCTTTAATTTAGATCAGTCAGCCAGCCAGTAAGTCACCTTTTCCTTTCATATATTTTGATGAATAATAAAGATTTATTATTTATTAAGATAAATATTAATTAAGATTAATAAGAATTTTAAAAAATACCAAATTAATCTTTTTAAACTTTCAGGTTCAAAATTGTATTGGATAGTGTGACGTGGTAGGCCGTCACAGGATAAGTAGTCTTTGTAGGTAGGTGATCGATGGCAAAGAAAACCCGGGGCGTAGGTTCAGAAGCCGTATATTTTTCTCTTCCACCTATTCACACTGCAGTTTGAGACTAGATCAGGGAAGTGGCACTGGCCTGAACGAAAGGCTGAAGCTCCACGGTCCAGATCCAGGGCTTCTGATGCAGCAGCGGCCACAGATCTCAGCCAAACGTTGTAAGGCGTCGCTGGTCGAGCGGCGCAAGGATACGAAGCCTCAAGTCCGCCTCCGTAGGAAGCCTCACGAGGCACGATGGACGAGCGTTCACCAAGCCTCCTCGGAACGGCCGATCCAGGCCCCAAAAGTAGGTAGCCCGTCCTTGAAAACCTGGAACCCCAGAGCGGTAGGCGTTAGGGACGTGGGATAGAACCCCGTCCGCCGTAGAAGCTCTTGTCCAGCCCAGCGACCGAGAACAAGCACTACAGCGGCACAGGACAGCCTACATTTATATTAAGCTAGCACAATATATAGCAATTAATAAGTGAGACTAGATATTATGGCAACTCACCCCAGCGGGTTAATTAGGCAGCCAAATAAGACCAGGACGGATGTCCACGTATGACGTAGTAGAAGAATAGGGGATCCAGAGATACACCGTCCGCTAGCAAACGCAAATATCGAATGATCTAGGCGGCGCGGGCGCGGCGAACATCGGAACTTCGCGACAGCAGTGAGCGGCCGAACTCGCTAACCGGTTTTATACTTAGGTTGCGTGAAGGCGCTTGTATGCAAAATGCAATGGTCATCGAATTCGCTTAGCCGCAAGGAATGCGCGCGGTTCCGTAGCATTTACTTTAATAGTTTTTAAGTTTTAGTGATTTTAACTAGTTTTATTACCTTATTAGGTATTTAACTATTTCTTTTTCTTATTCTTTATTTAGACTTAAGATACAATGTGACAATAGTTAGTGATTCATTATTTGGAAACCAATATAAAATATTTCAACTATAAACTTTCAGGCATGTCCGCAATAAGGCTGATAATATACCTCCTCGGAAAGCTAGGGATATCGATGGGAATGATGGCTATGTACCTATTCACATCGGAGCTGTATCCTACGGAGTTCCGACACACTCTCCTAGCCTTTTCCTCAATGATCGGAAAACTTGGCTCTCTTACTGCACCACTTACACCAGTATTTGTAAGTTAAATGATAATTATTTCTTACCCTATGCATCAACATAGTGCAGATAATAAATCAGAACGACACATGCCAATTTCCAATTCATCTATTAAGACGATACGGGAGGGCGGTTTCCCCATACAATCGTATTAGGCTGATTTCTCCGTGCGTAATTACAGTAGAGAAAATATTTTTGCAACATAAAATCTATATATGTGTCCGTGTCATGTCACTATGTTTTGCTTTTTTCAATAAAACAATTATTTTAAGAATATGGAACCTTCAAAAATTGGCAAAAAATGGCCCAGTTTTCGCGTCATCATCAGATATCCCGCAAATACATTTAACGAATATAATCAAAAAAGAAAAATATACCGTCATAGCCTGAGTCCTTCTTAAATTATTCTTTAAAAAAATCGGTTCTATTTTGGAGGAGGAAACAGAAAAATAATAGAGTAAGAATTAGACTGTTTTTCATAAGTATTATCGGTCCAAGCTGCAGTAGTCCCTATCGGGTGTTATGGAATTATAATCGAAGAGAAGCGCGACTTGTCTATGGGCTGCACATTCCTCTAAAATCTAGGCCTAAGTTTTTTTGAGACAACGATATTTAACAAGAGATGATGATATTTCAGAAACAATACTGGCACGGACTTCCATCGCTAATGTTTGGTGTGATGGGCTTACTTGGTGGTGCATTGGCTCTCACACAGCCTGAAACTTTTGGCACCAAAATGCCAGATACTTTAGCTGAAGCTGAAATGCTAAGCAAACGGAAAACCAAACTTAATTCTGTTGTATAAGATGTCCAATATATATTTTTAAACCTTTGACACTTCTGAAATCTATTTTTCCACTATTAATAGCTACCTATTTTGATGTATTTAGATGTGCAACACCACATTTGAATAACCCCATGTAAACCCAAATATGCAATAAATAATTGAATTAATGATATTGGATATTTTTGAAGTGTTTCTTCATAATCGTTGTGATTTGAAAATTCGATGAAATGAAAAAGCGACACCAAACCGACAATTAACATATTCATAATAATAGGATTTAGCCTGCGAGAGAATGAGATAGAATACAAGTTATATCACGAGTTATATATTATTTTATCTCATTCTATCGTAGGTACTTTTCTGAAGTTTCACTTCTGCCTTGTGTGAATTGCATACACACACTTTTCTTTTTGTATTTATTTGCATAAAACACTAGCATTTGAATGAAATCGTGAGTCTGTATTTGATTCAAAATTTTAAAATGATAATTTCTACAGTAAAATGCAAATCCTTGAGGACAATATTATTATAGTAATTATACATAATGCGGCATTGTCTTTCTATGAGTGAAAAATTAAATTGAATCCATTTAGGATAACTTTTCTCCGTAAGTACTAAGGATTAAGGATATTAATGGATTTATTTTAAAATAGCTAGTTTAATATTTAGATTTTAATTATATTTATTATTAATGTACAATATTTGTGTTTTGTAGCTGTAACTTGGGACATTTGGCTGACTATATTACCATCGTGTTGATAATAATATATGTAATAAGATTATTTATCTCACCTCAAGCAGGTATTTGAGGTAGGTACATAATATTTGTTCAGCACGATAAATCTCTTAACATCGCTATTAGGTACTGATTAAGATAAACTCCACGGTGTGTACTCTCGGATAAACTATTGGCTAGGATTGAGCTGAATGGTGCCATAAGGTTCCGTTCTAGCGAACATTAGATAATATAAAAGATTGAAAGTTATACCGACTTCGTCACACTCTTAACAGTCCAGATCTTGATAACGGCTGAAACGATTATAGTGAAACTTGCAGTGTTTTCTAAGTTGAAGTTAATGTGAGCAAATAAAAACAAGAATGGTCACAATCCGATTAATAGTTTCGGAGAAATCCGCGGGCAAACATAAACATACATACATTTAATTCATACCTACATACATTTAGCTTGAAAGCTCTTATAGATTATCCTTATCAGTTTCAATAATATTAAATACCTACATACGTGTCAAATTGATAACCTCCTTTTTTAGAAGTCGATTAGAAAACCTAGCATTTTTGTGAAATACCTGTAATGTTGTCTAATGATATTTTGATACTAGTAGTCATCGTATTGATGTCGCAAAGTCATCTATCAGCTGTACAAAACGTCCAATTACGAAGATATACATTGAGCACGTCTCAAAAAGCACTGACAGGTAAGCATCAAACACTCAAGTTACACAACACTGAACCTTATCACCTCAGAAATAATAAACTTGGTCTGTTGCTTCAAAGTGTACGTGCTTTTTGCCGTGCGGTGGCAGCACGACTAACAACCATCAGGCCGCGTTACCATTTCTTCCATCACCATTAATATAATCGCTTTGATGTTTCACTTCACGCTTGGGAATTTTGGGTTTCACTTTATATTCACTTTTATTTTTTGGTTTCATTTCATATTCACTTTCACTTTTTGGTTTCACTTCGTATTCACTTTTGTGAGTTTTGAATTCATCGTCACAATTGTCGGGCTCGTTTATTTCTGGGATTTTAAGTTTGGTATCGGTACCGTCTCTGTCGGCTTGCGTTAGTACTTCTTGGACATGTATGGTCAGTTCGGGGCGGACTACTTGTGTGAAGGGGAGGAGGGCGCCGGCGACGTCCATGGTGTTGTTGATGTTCCTGTGCCACAGCTCGAGCACGACACTGCGCCGTTGCTACTTGTACCGAGGCGGACCCAGCCATCCGCAACCGAATACCTGGACAAACCACGATTACAATTAGTTTGTTTTAAGCCGTTTTCAAAAAATGGAGGTTATCAATTCGACACGTATGTATGTTACGTTATTGGAACTGCAATATATTCACATATGATAATCGTTACGCGCTTCCGACCAAATAGGTATACAAGATTTTATAGTATGTTTGTATGTATTTATAATTGTATGTTTGTCCGCGGATTTCACCAAAGTCGGTTCAGTAGTTTCAAGATATGGACTGTTAAGTGTGTGGTGATGTCGAAGGACATTGGCTACATTTTATCACGGAAGAAGATCTAAAAATTTTAATAAATGCGGACGAAGTCGCCGACATGATCTAGTAGCTTATATTCTGTCAGAAGGGACTTACTTGACAAATAACAAGGGCCAACAGTAGCATCAGTATAAGTGCCACCACGCCCCACACCACACCAAGCTGAGTCAGTGCGAACACGTACAGTGTTCTGTGGCACCACTGGTTGGGCTCGAACAGCGTTGGAGCATAGTCCGGCCACATGATTTCCAGCGTCCAATAGTTGCCGCACGCGAACCTGTGTAGAAAAAAAACCGGTCAAGTGCCAGTCAGACTTACGCACAAAGGGTTCCGTACCAACACGTAACAACACGTAATAAACTGGTAGCGCTTAACAAACAATTCGGCACCCTATGAGTATATAACCCTAATAAACGATTTTCGGAGGCCTTGCTACATGCCAAATTTCATAGTTTTAAGTCAACGAGAGTCAAAATATGCAAAATAATTGGCCATATCTTTTGATGTCATTGATTTCTTTACAGCTCCAAGGGACCGAAGATCTTGACCTAAGTATTTATTATTAACTAGATGATTCCCGCGACTTCGTCCGCGTGGATTTAGATTTTTGATTCCCGCGGGAACTCTTTAATTTTCCGGGATAAAAAGTAGCCTATGTCCTTCCCCGGGATACCATCTACCCCTGTACCAAATTTCATCAAAATCGGGTGAAGAGACAGTTTTTTGTATTCCCGCGGGAACTCTATAATTTTCCGGGATAAAAAGTAGCCTATGTCCTTCCCCGGGATACCATCTACCCCTGTACCAAATTTCAGCAAAATCGGTTGAAAAGATGGGCCGGGAAAGCGTAGCAGACAGACAGACAGACAGACAGACAGACAGACAGAAACACTTTCGCATTTATAATATTAGTATGGATTATAAGAAAAAAACAAAACTCCTAACCTACAATATTTTTTAAACTTCATAAAACAATTTTGATAAAGATCCCTAAATAGTACCGGTGTATTTAAACTAGTTCATAAAACTCAATTATATGGAGCAGTGGGGACTAAATTCTCGAAACAATACGTAAGTGATGTCTAAAATGCAAAGTGACTGTGCAAGAAGTGAAAATGTTGAGGACAAGACAAAAACCTGTGAAGCAGAAGAACCTATAAAGCTGGATGATGTGTTGAAAAATGAGCTTGGAGAATTTGGCTGGTTTCAGCTGCGTTATATGCTTTTGGTGACCTTACCAATACTATTGTCGGCTTTTAAAAATGACTACGTGTTTACAGCTGCAACCATACCACACAGGTAAGTCCGAGCTGGTTAGGGAGTGGCCAAAATCAAAATGTCTCAGTTGGGTGACCCGAAGAGACATGGAATTGGAAGTTGTGGATGAAATAATGAGAAAGGACGTTTTGTCCAGTCGTAAGACAATTTAGATTTAAACCAGTCAAAACGCTGTAGCTTCGCTCGGGTGAAAATTCTCAAATTATTTTCTTATTCAAGTAATGCTATAGTAAAACATCATCATACGCTGCTATTTCCTTATTTTTTATATGAACTGGTATAATAACTATGGAAGTTGGAATGCTCTTTCGGCGTTTCCCTCTTCACTTTCGTAAAGAATGCATACATCCATTCCATCGTCTATATTAGGTTGTAATATCATGAGGTACGTGTTAGCAGGCTTATTGTAAGCTGGCTATTAATAGAAAACTGGGAAAATTATTTTAAGATGTTATTAATTAATCTAGATGCCGAATACCAGAATGTGGTGAAAGCAGTAAATTTCATACTTACAATCCTGAATGGATTTTGAACGCAGTGCCCGAGACAAGTTCAAGGCTCGCAAGCTGTAAAAGATACGCAATAAAAGATTTAAATGGGATAAACAGTTCATTAGACTACTGCCCCACTTCACTCTTTGACCAGGAAAGCACTGTTAGCTGTGAGGAGTTTGTCTATGCCAATGATAATTCTGTTGTTTATGATGTGAGTATGAAAATTAAATTAATCGTGTTATTTATACAAACAAAAACGAACAAATTAGAAATTGAAAAATTCAAAATTCCTTTTAAAGCAGCTGTTTGAATATACATTATTGCTAAGCCTACAACACCGACGCAATGTCGCCTGCTTATCGGTTTTTTATCGGATATACCATGGGGAGTGTGCTCTGGAACTTCATAACCTTGTTCCTCCTTCTCCGTTCTACCACAGAACAACGACAAACCGTGAGCGTTGGCACCCTTATGTGGTTGACGTCCAATTTGCTCGCACGAAGCGTTTTTGCTCGACGTTTCTGATACGAACCGCTAGGGTGTGGAACACCCTCCCAGCGCACGTGTTTCCTGCCAGTTATAACTTAAGTACCTTCAAGGCAAGATTGAATAGGCATCTTCTAGGCAAGCGCGTTCCAACCTAGACTAGAAATTGCTTTGCACTAAGCATGATTGTCGTCAAGCGCAAGCCTATCACGCAATAAAAAATAAACATTAAACTATATTATAAATTCAAAAATTATAAATATTTTATTCCAATATCACTAGATAGGTGAAAGCTCAGAATACAGATTTTTCTGTATTCTGGGTGAAAGGTTTTTTAGGTGGTTGGGACTTGGGAGTTAGACCCATGTCTAAATATAGCTGTCATAGCTGAAGCGTAAAATTAAATTAATATAATTTATTTCTACGATTATGTTAATGGTTTTTAACGACCAGAATAAAAATCGTGAACCAGAACGTGCTCTTTAAAGCCAATGTAAATGGCACAATAGTTTGGTGGCCCTTGTAGTTAACGGCATTAGTCAACCAACACCAACATAATAACTAATCATAACAGGACAATTTTATTTTCATCATCAATACTTCAATCGCCAGCGTCCTGCTGAGTACGGCCTTAAGTATATTACCTCGCTGGACAAGTCTGATGGATTGGCAGATATCACACATATATTATTATATTTTGAGAATAATAAATTACTTTATTTGAAATGAAACGAAATGGAAATGAAATGAAAATGTTTGTACAAAAATGTATTGTTGTATTATAATTATTTACCTAATGTTTTAGTTTGACCTTGGGTGTCAGGAATGGCTCCGCGCGTTGCCAGGCACGTTAAGTGGGATTGGAATATTACTGGGCCTTCCTCTTTCTGGATACATCTCAGATCGATTCGGCCGCAAGACAGCTCTAGTGTTTAACATTTTTAACCTAACATTCATTGGTGTTATCCGAGCTTTTTCGGTTAATTACACTATGTTTATGATTTTGCAAGTTATCCAGGCAACACTCGGCTCAAGCGTCTACACTTCAGCATATGTTATGGGTAAACCTCTTGCTTTCATTCATCTAAACTAATATTATAAAGAGGAAAGATTTGTTTGTTTGTTTGTATGTTTGTTTGTTTGTTTGTTTGTTTGTTTGTTTGTTTGTTTGTTTGTTTGTTTGTTTGTTTGTTTGTATGGATGGATGTAATGGATAAACTCAAACCTACTCAACCGATTTTAAAAATTCTTTCGCTGATAATGAAAGCTACATTATCAGCGAGTTACTACAGGCTATATTTTATTAAAAAAAAATTGGAGATCCTTACGAAAATTGCAATTATGTGAACTAAGTCGGAAAAAATTATCTCTTCTGAGAGCTTACGTAGCGTGCGCTGCGCAAATATGTTTGTCATCTTAAGTATTTAATAAAGATAAAAACTATCCTTTACACCATTTGTTTTAGATGAATATCTTATCTATTTATATACCAAAAAAATGTATACGGGACTCGGGTACTCGTGGGTATTAGACAGAGCGATAGCTGTAGATGATTCCCGCGACTTCGTCCGCGTGGATTAAGATTTTTGATTCCCGCGGGAACTCTTTAATTTTCCGGGATAAAAAGTAGCCTATGTCCTTCCCCGGGATACCATCTACCACTGTACCAAATTTCAGCAAAATCGGTTGAAAAGATGGGCCGGGAAAGCGTAGCAGACAGACAGACAGAAACACTTTCGCATTTATAATATTAGTATGGATATAGTAAAATATAGTAATATATAGTATAATATAGTATATAGTATGGATATGGATTCCAAGTAAAGAAGCATAATTTGTTTATTTTTCAGCGACAGAGCTTATTGGACCGAAGTACCGAGTCCTCGCAAGTACATCTGGTGCTGCCATATTCTCAACTGGACAAGTGTTGCTAGGAGGAACGTTTTGGTTTATTGGCAATTGGCGTTACACGACACTGGCCATATATATCCCATGTTTGTTCTTCGTTGTATATCATTGGTTTTTGTCGGAAAGTATTCGTTGGCTTCTTTCAAAACAGAAATATGCTGAGGCCAGAAAGATACTGGAAACTGTAGCAAGAGTGAACAAAAAAACGATTAGTGAAAAGTCTATGGAAGCTTTATTGAATCCTCCGCGAGCTCCTGTTTTACATTTAAAGGTATGTAAATACAATTGAATTCACCATGCCCATGGTCGGCACTAAATTAATAAGCATAATAATTCCTTTATTGTTTACTGTCTATTCTTGCTCTATTCTTAAGGAACAATAAGAATTTGTTTGTTCGAATTAATCGAGAACGCTATAAAGATTTATTCCGGTGTCCCCACAAAACCAAATTTTTGAGCAAAAGTGTTAGTGTGATGGCGATTAAGCTATATAATAAGGTGTAATAATATGATATAATACGCAGATAAGGCTATGTAATAAAATAAATCAGTTTAAAAATAAATTAACCACGCTACTTTTAGATAAGACATTTTATAACATTATCATATTTTTCAGCTCATTTTTAAAGTTTACATATACCTAATTTTAGATTTTGACATTTCGATAAAAAATAATTTATATTTTCTATATATGCTCACATTATTAGATCATATTAATAATTTTTAAACATTGTTTTGTACCTCTGTTGCACCTCTGTTGCATGCGCGAACTGGCAATATATTAATGCAATAAATGACTTTGAATTTGAATTTGTCTTCGTTTCTAGCGGTAGACATCTTCTATTGAAAAAATGTTCTTTTTTCAGGTATCTCTATCTCTGTCCACACTACAACATATTTTGACTGGGGCGGTTACTACTATCGCCTAAAGCAGTATTATGAAATTACAGTTTTTAGTCACGTACCTTGACGTGCTTAATATACTCGTAAATCATACTAATATTATAAATGCGAAAGTGTGTTTGTTTGTTGGTTTGTCTTTCAATCACGCCGCAACAGAGAAACATATCGGCCTGATTTTTGGCATGGGTATAGTTGAGAACCTGGAGAGATGTATGGATGTTTGTTACTCAATCACGCGCCAACGGCTGAACGGATCTGGCTGAAATTTGGCACAGATATAGATTATAGTCTGGAATAGCACAAAGGCTACTTTTTATCCCGGAAAATTAAAGAGTTCCCGAGGGAATCAAAAAACTTAAACCACGCGGACGAAGTTGCGGGCATTAGCTAGTATTATAATAATTGTACAACACGAACGTCAACAATATTAAAACAATACGAATTTTACGATGGCAGTGTGCCCGCAGAGACTCGCTTGACAGTATAAAAGCTTTCCGGTCCGGGTCACCAATCAAGCCCCCTTTTGACCCCAACGTTTACGGGTTCTTTATAATAGGAGAGATAATAGCGACAATTTATGTTTCAGGATTCCAGACCTGGTCTAATCCAGACGGTGCTACGAACTCCAGTTTTACTAAGACGAGTATGCACTACTCCTTTTTGGTGGATTTCTATTACTTTTATCTACTATGGACTCTCTATTAACTCGACCGGACTTTCAAATACCATGTATTTAAACTACATGTTGACTTGCGCCGTGGAACTGCCTGGCTACTGCGCTGGTTTTCTGTTAATGGATAGAATCGGTAGGAGAGCCACGCTCTCTTCCGGATTCTTCTTTAGTGCTATATGCAATATCCTCTTTATTATAATTCCTCAGGGTAAGTTTCAATACGTCATCATCAATAATTATTTCACCATTATTATTATCTGTAGCCTATTAAATGCAGATCTAATGCCTCTTCGATTCTCTTTACTAAATTTTTTAAATCGTTATATTGATAGAATACTTGATGTTGCCAGACACTTCGCCCATTGTGTATACTGTGTGTGTGTGTGTTTCGATGCGTGTGTGTGTATGTGTGTGTGGATATTGGATAAAGATTTTTAATAGCGTGGGAGCGCTTTGATTTTCAGGTGGAAATATATATATTTTTTTAAATATAAGTTTCAAGTTTTCAAGTTCATCTTCAAGTAATCTTTTAACCCTAAACTTTTAGGCATGTCTACAATAAGGCTGATAATATACCTCCTCGGAAAGTTAGGGATATCGATGGCAATGACTACTATGTATCTATACTCATCGGAGCTGTATCCTACGGAGTTCCGACACACTCTTCTAGCCTTTTCCTCAATGATCGGAAGACTTGGCTCTATTGCTGCGCCACTAACACCAGTATTTGTAAGTTAAATGATAATTATTTTTACTCAATGCATTATCATAGTGCAGATAATCAGAATAACCTGCCCATTTTCCGATTTCCAATTTATTTATTAACATTGTTATGGTTTCTTAGCATCCCTTAAGTCTTGTCGACTTACCTGGGGGCTGCACATTTCTCTAGTTTTGTACACAAATAGAAGTATTATGCAGACGTATAATACGGTATAATATAACAGTACCACAGCAATTAGGCCACTATTGAACATTTTCTTACTCATCCAGCCACTCTCTGACACCCTCTTTATTATTATTATCGTCAGTCTACTAGTGGTCTACGCTTGCGTGCAAAGTCACTACTTCAGTACTTGATGGCTGTGGTCTCTACGATTATCATAGCCTATCTATTACTACTTCAGTTAATGATGGATTAACTAATTTAGGATTAGAGTTCTTAACCTATTTGTTCTTCTAAGTATTCTAATTTTCTGACGGACTTTACGCCAATCAGCTCAGCAGAATCTAAATTCCCAAGTTTTGAAAATGTCTTTATTATTTAATAGATATGTACATAGTTTATAACCTAGTCCTACAAACCTAGGTTAAACAGAAATATAATAAATAAACAGTTTAGCAGGCTAAGGACGCCTCTTTTAAACTTACCAACTTCATTCTAACATTTTTGACACCATAATATTAACACAATTATGTAATAACTTCATTATGCAAACCTTAGTAATACGGCATACACTTTTAAACATCTTACCACTAAAATACTAACTCTAAAGTTCCTAAAAAAATATATTTATATTAGCTTATTTAAAACTAAACCTATTTTTATATTCATGAAAGCCGGAGGTAGTACGCGAGACTCGCTACGTGTACGCCCGGGCGTACGTCACGCGTTCACTGCGTGATCGTGAACGTTTAGCACATAGTGATGTGGGAGTCGGTATCGGTTGTACTTATCGATGTATGATAAGTCTTTCGACCGGCTCCTGCCAATTGCGTTAACAAGCGAATTTTTATGTTTAATGTTAGAAACAAGATAAAACTTTCTGGACTGCTTTAAAACATATGTTTTCAATGTGGGTAACTTTATACGGTTATGTAAAGACGATAGATTTGCGCGAAATGGCGTGTTATAAGCTGATTTTAATGCTTTATTTTGCACTACCTGTAGTTTTGTGTAGTTTGAGTTACATGTACTGCTCCATACTGGGCACGCGTAAGTGAGACAGGGTCTTATCAGAGATGTATATAATTTAAGTTTAATGTTAGGACTTAGGTTTGATGTCCGTTTTATAAGTGGATGGATTGCGCTCAATGCTTTAAAACCTTTTACTCTTAAACTTGCTAGATGTTCGCTCCAGTTTAGTTTTTTGTCAAGAGTGACGCCTAAGTACTTCACGGAATTGGTCCAGGGGATTTCGTGACCGGCAATTTTGATTTTTCTACTTGGAAACTTACGGCTTCTTGTGAAAAGGATCGCTTCTGTTTTGCTTTCGTTAAGTTTTAATTTCCAGGTAGCAAAATAGTCGCTTAACCCTTCTATAGCCCATTGTAGTCTGCTAATGATTATATCCACATCTTTGGATGATGTGTAAGATGCAGTATCGTCAGCGTAACATGCCAGGTGAGTCCAAGGTTGTATGGGAATATCATTCACATATATCAGAAAAAGTAGGGGACCGAGGATAGAGCCCTGTGGCACACCAGCCGTCATAACCCTTGGTATAGAGTGAATTTCACCAATATAGACACTAAAACTGCGACTAGCGAGGTATGACGACACTAATTTGATCATGGCAGGTGGGAAATTTTGCATGTACATTTTATAGAGAAGTCCCTTGTGCCAGACTGTGTCAAATGCCTTTTCAAGGTCTAAGAGAATCATACCAGTTGAGTTACCAAGATTTAAATTATGTGCTATGTGTTCAGCAACTCTAGCTAGCTGCTGGACAGTGGAGTGGTTTTCTTTAAACCCAAACTGTTCATTAATTATAATGTCTTTAGCAGTCCGAGATAATTGCCTATGGATGACTTTTTCAAACAATTTACCCATAGTAGGTAGTAAGCTAATTGGCCTATAACTAAGCGCTGAAGCAGTGTCTTTGCCAGGCTTATGTATTGGTATAACTTTAGCACTCTTCCATATTTTGGGGAAGTAGGCCATGCGCAAACATTTATTAAATATTTTAGTTAAAAGTACTACAGCTTTTTGAGGAAGATTGCGTAGAAGATAATTATTTACCCCGTCTGCACCTGGGGCTTTTCTAAGCTTGAGACTTTGGAGGTACTTTCGAATTTCGTTAGGTTTAGTAAGATATGTCAAACCCTCGCAGTCGTTAGCTTCTAGCGTCTCTATTTGGTTATTTACCACGGGATCCATATTGCTGTTCCAAATCGAGGTTAGTTGCATGTTTTGTAAAAAGGTATCAGCCAAAATTTCAGTTTGTTGCTGCGGTTCAGACACCATTGTCCCGTTATGGTTTAGGGGAGGTGTTATTTTAGATTTCGGCCTAAATGATCTAGCTAGTTTCCATAGATCATCACCGTATTTATTGGCCTTAGCTATTTTATCCTCCCACAGTTTGTCATTGTGCTGTACAACGCATACCTTTATAGCATTTTGCATAAAATTTATTTGAGTGCGTAATGCTTTTTTATCAGCAGCAAGTGTTTTGGCCTGTTCCTGTCTACGAAGTCTGTTTTTCTTTTTAATTAGCCTTTTGATGGAACGTGGTAGGGGATGATTTGACTCACAAGCGATTACAGATGGTATTGCAATATCTCGGGCTTGAAGAATCAGATCGGTAAAATTGGTTACGGTTTGTTCAATTTTGAAAGTATCTACCATAGTATGTGATGTTAGGTTTAAATTACTATTTATATGTTTACGATATAAGTTCCAGTCAGCTTTGCTATACAAGTATTGCCGGTTGATGACACGTTGGAAAGACACCAATAAATCAAAACAAACAGGTATGTGGTTAGATGACAAAGCAGTTATGGCTATGGGTTGCGTTATATCTACAACATTTTTAGAAAGTATAAGATCGGGTAAGGTGGGTGTAAAATCAGCTTGGTAATGTAAAAGAGTTGGTGTTAATGGCGCATGAATGTTATAGTCATTATTATCTAAAAAATCAAACAAAGCGCTACCTCTGCTATTGTTAACACTTCCATACCAAGATGTATGCCGGGCATTGAAATCTCCCATAACTATAACCTTATTTTCCATCTTAAACAAGCATTCGAGATCATTGCATATAAGTGGAAGGTTTGGTGATTGATATATTGAAATAAGAGTATATTTTGATCCCCCTAAATTTACTTGAATTGCGATAGCTTCAAGATTAATAGTTGAGGGAACAGGCATAAAGCTATGTTCGATGTCTGTTTTAACTAAGATTGCAACTCCTTGACCGCGTCCAGAAAGATGTTTATCTTGGCGATAACATTTATAGTTAGGTACATTGAAGTCAATATGAGGAGTAAGCCTGGTCTCGCAAATGGCAACCACATCAAGACTACGTTCAGTTATAAAATCAACAAATTCCGCGCGCTTACCTCTTACGCCATCGGCGTTCCATAACATTAGATGTAAGTTGGAACAACTAAACATAACGACCTAAATGAGTTAAAACAAGATACACTTTATCAAATATTGAAGAACTTGCTTTTAGTTGCGCCTTCACTGCTTTGATTGCTCTCAATATTTCGAGGATCTCCAAAGTGTCCTTGTCCTCAATATTCATTGTTGTAGGTAATGTCCCAAAGTTCGTGTAGCCTGTATCACTGTGTTCCTTGCTTCGCGAAGATTTAGTTGTTTGCGCCCATGACGGCTTACCTTCTGTCTGACTATTATGAATTTCCGGCGTTAGTGTCGGTTCGGTTTGCCTCAAATGTGGAAAATTTAAATCGAAGGGTATATCATTCGATTTTATATTTTTGGTATTTCGTTCTTTTAATTTATGCAAGTACTTTTGACGTTCCGTACACTTACTGTAGTTCGCTGGATGATCTAGCCCGCAGTTGCAGCATGTAGCCTTTTCTTCAGAATTAGTCTTAGGACATTCTCTGGTGCTGTGGTTTTCGGTGCATTTCACACACCTTGCCGGCATGTTACAGTTCCGGGATGCGTGGCCAAAAGCTTGGCACCGAAAACATTGCGAACCCAAGGTAGCGGTTTTTCGATATTTTCGTATATCGACGACGCAGCTACATAGATATTTTATCTGCCTAAATTTTTGAATGTCGCTTCCTGCTGGCAGCTGAATCAGGTATGGGGGGCATGTAACAGGTTTATTCGTAGAAGTTTTCATTTTAGTAACAGTTATCTCTTTAAAACCCATAGCATTAAGTTCTTGAGGTAGTTCGTCTTCAGCATAAGACGGTAGACCCAGTATTACAACCTTATAATTCTTTTCATCCTTGCGGGTGTATGTATGGAAAAAAGCGTCTTCTTCGATAAGTCCTTTTTTGATCAGCTGATGACTGCTAGCATTGTTGCAGAGTACAGCTACCTTGTTGTTGCCTCTGTACTGGAGCGCAAAACTTTTATCAAATTTTCCAATCAGATCTTTGATGGTGGCATGCGTCCATCCTGGCTTGATAGTAATGATAATCGGTGGTATACGACTTGCCTTCCTAAAAGTGGACGCTTCCTTGAAGGCTGCAGTAGCTTCTGAGTCAAGATTTTCATCGGGCGATAGATTACTGAACCGATTTTCAGTGGCTAATGTTTGTTTATTGGGCACATTTTGCCTAGTAGCAGTTTTCTGTCGTCTTGGTAAGTTGAACTTCAGGTCATCAGCCGGTCTTTTCCTTGACTCCGGTTCACTGCTCGTTGATGGCTTCGAGAGATATTTATCCATTATCGATAACTATATCGACATTGGTTATACCCATCACTAGTTACTTCAATTTTTGAGGGTAGTTCACACAGGTAACACGATAAACGGATTTATGCGTGCGCTTCGCTCGGAAGAGCGGGACGAAAAAATTTAAATTCCCAAGTAGTTGTAGAAACACAAGCAGGATTGGCATCGAAAGAGATTTAATAAAATCAATGATAATTATTATGAATTCTGGCAAATAACAATTCCAGTGCCACGATATTATGCAGTGAAGTCGTACTGTTAAGTTATTTTACCACGGGCCATGCTACCAACGCTTAAAACAATACTTATGCAATATTACTCGAAATTACAGTTTGATGTCACGTACCTTGACGTTCCTAAAATAATAATTATAATTATTAAACAGGAAATTCAACAATAATTAAAACAATATGGCCTCACCTATTCTGCGTATGGCCCCTGTCCTTTTTATGTCAATCGTAAGCTTGAAAAGTGACACAATCAAAAATGTTAAATAAATCACTTTAAGCGGTACTATGAAAGATGGCCTAAGCTTTTTTAAGACCAACAAACAAACTAGAGATGTTGATATTGATATAAATAACTCAATTATTTTTCAGATACAATACTGGCACGGACTTCCATCGCTAATGTTTGGTGTGATGGGCTTACTTGGTGGTGCGTTGGCTCTCACACAGCCTGAAACTCTTGGAACTAAAATGCCAGATACTTTAGCTGAGGCTGAAATGCTAGGCAAACCGAAAACCAAACTTAATTCTGTAGATTAAGCTGTCGTCCAATATAATATATTTTTAAAGATTTCAAGATTGCAAGAAACATGTTTACAAAAGGTGGAGGACATAAAATAACACAGAATGTTTCATCTTAACATTATAGGCATGCAAAAATAAAACATACTATTACAACGATGTCATTATCTAATAAGTGAAAATAAATACTAAACCTTTGATACTTTTGAAATATAATTTTCCTAGGTATCTATTTTGATATTGCAGTATTTAGATATACAACACTACATTTGAATAACCCTATGTATACCCAAAATTTGCAATAAATAAATGATTGATTGATACTGGATATTTTAATATTTATTTGCATGAAAAACTTGTATGTATTGAATGAATGCAATCGTGAGTCTGTATTTTATTCAAAATTCTTCTCAAATTTTAATTGACCGAGCGAAGCTAAGGTCTCTGAGTCTAATTTAGTGAATTTGCACTTGTTCGTCCGTCCGCCCGTCCGTCCGTCTGTCAGAGCATTATAACTTCCGAATTACTGAACGTAATTGCTTCAGCTTTAAATTTATTATGTTTTCGTGAGAGTTCATTATAAAGGCCATAATATTATACAATCTACGAAAGTGGTTTCCCCACCTTATATTTTTTAGGTTATCGTAAGGATGAAAAAAAAAATTTGCACACTAGAACCAAAATTTAACAAGAAATACACTTTCTTGTTAAATTTTGGTTCTCTACTTTCTTTTCCTAAAAATAACTCCTCATTTATATCTAAACATATAAAAGGAGAAGGTGACTGACTGATCTATCAACGCGCAGTTTAAACCTCGGGACGGATTAGGCTGAAAGTAGGCATGCAGATGGCTATTATGGCGTAGGCATCCGCTAAGGAAGAATTTTTGAAAATTGGTGAGGGTTGAAATACGACTTTAAAATTTGTACGAAAATCGCACCTGACGCAAGCGAAGTCGCGGGAAAAAGCTAATCTTCACATTAAAACGTTAAAAATATAATATGACATTATCATTAAAAAAATTCTACATCAATGGATATTATATTTATTTAATGTTAGATTAGATGATGGATATCGCAATGTAATTATACTACTAAGAACCACAAAATATATAATTCTGACTGGGTATTTTAATTGCAGTGCCGCAAACTTTAACATAGGAAAATGTATGTATTATGTTTTATAAATATTATTAATATATATATAGCTGCTCGTGCTGACTGACTCATTGATCACCTCTCCTGTAAAATTTTGTATGAACATTTTTTTTTTCACTCATCGTTTCGTATACAAGACAAAAAATCATTAAGAGGAAAAATACAGAGAGAGCTGATGATTGAGGATTTCGAAGACGGATGAAGAGCACCAGCCAGGGTATTGAAGATAGGTGGGGGGTGCTCGACCAAATGTCACTCGAAACGTCATCCAATTGACAGTTAGCTGAAAAAAATTTCAAAATGGCGGATTTAAGATGGCCGCCATACAAATTTCGTCGGTGTCTATCTCGGAGAGTATCAGAGATGGAAGAGTGGTTTCTTGGCAAAAGATGATCAGGACATGAGGGTCTACTTGATGAACAGGAAAAAAATTCAAGATGGCGGAATTTATTTTTCCATAGAAAATGTATGGCGAATGTTGACTGGGATTTGGAAATTATGCAAGACCTTTTCAAAGTTTGTATCTTCGTACTGTCATTCTGACAAATGATTCGGAAAGAAAATATGGAGATCGAGGGTTTGCAAGATGGGTGAAGAGCTACTAGCTAGCTAGAGAGCAGGGTATTAAAGATAGGTGGGGGCTGCTCAAACAAAAAAAGAAAATGAGCTGAAAAAAAAACTCTTAAATAGCGGATACAAGATGGTGGTTATACAAATTTCATAGGTGTCTATCTCGGAAAGTATAAAAAAATTTAAATAAAGCTGAACGATAGCAACTGACAAGTATTCATTAATTAATATAAGTAACTAGATGATTCCCGCGACTCCGTCCGCGTGGATTAAGATTGTTTGATTCCCACGGGAACTCTTTAATTTTCCGGGATAAAAAGTAGCCTATGTCCTTCCCCGGGATACAACCAAATTGTACCAAATTTCATCAAAATCGGTTGAGCAGATGGGCCGTGAAAGCGTAGCAGACAGACAGACAGACAAACGGATAGACAGACAGACACACTTTCGCATTTATAATATTAGTATGGATATGATTGAACTAGAATTTAGTATCTTCATCGAACACTCACTAGATGGCGTTAGAAGTCAAAGGCCATGAAATAGTTAAATTATAAAAAAGGTTCTATAGAATAAAATAATAAAATTACAAACGTCCACTAAAATGATATAAATTTATATACCTAAAATATGCCTACAATGCTAAGTGGGCTTGCAAATACAGCGACAATTTAAGATAATAATTTCAGAGAGTAAAAAGTGTCAGGGTGATTTCGTTTTTTTTTATTCCACTACAAGTTAGCCCTTGACTGTGATCTCACCTGATGGTAAGTGACGATGCAGTCTAAGATGGTAGCGGGCTAACCTGTCAGGGGTACGGCAGTTATATTAAATCCATACCCCTAATTGGTTTCTACACGGCATCGTACCGGAACGCTAAATCGCTTGGCGGTACGTCTTTACCGGTAGGGTGGTAAGTAGCCACGGCCGAAGCCTTCCACCAGGCCAGACCAGAGAAAATTCAGAAATTATAAATTTTCGAATTAACCCTGCCGGGATCGAACCCGGGACCTCCCACATAAGACAAAAATTTATTCAGAGGAAAAATACGGAGAGAGCTGATGATTGAGGATTTCAAAGACGGATGAAGAGCACAGCCAGGGTATTGAAGATAGGTGGGGGGTGCTCGAACAAATGTCACTCGAAACTTCATCCAATTGACAGTGAGCTGAAAAAATTATCAAAATGGCAGATTTAAGATGGCCGCCATACAAATTTCGACGGTGTCTATCTCGGAGAGTATAAAAAACGGAAGAGTGGTTTCTTGGCAAAAGATGATCAGGACATGAAGGTCTACTTGATGAACAGGAAAAAAATTCGAGATGGCGGAACTTATTTTTCCATAGAAAATGTATGGCGAATATTGAAGAGGCTACAAGTGTAGAACTATGCAAGACTTTGATGCGGTTCCTTTTCAAAATTTGTTTTTAAAGAAGAACTCTCCATAATTTTTCGGAGAAAAAAATATATGGAGAGCGATGATGATCGAGGTTTTGAAAGATGGGTGAGGAGCACGGCCACGGTATTAAAGATAAGTGGGGGCTCCTCAAACCTAAAGTGTTTACTGTCTACGTGTTCTGAAATAAACAACACACTGCTATGCTAGCGAGCACAGTGGAAGCGCCAACGTGCCAAGCGTCCGACAGACGTAAAAAAAAATCTCATAAGAAAACATATAACAGAGACCCCCCTAAGAATCTAAAAGGGCCTTTAAATGTTAAGAAACTTTCCTGACATGCATAAGTTGAGTTGAGCAGGAGTGTAAGAGACCGTTGAAGTTAAAACACAAAAACTCCCTTAGTTGATTAATTAAAAAAAAAAAAAAAGGCAGTAAACACTTGGATAGAAGGAGAGCAAGTAAGTAGACAGTGAGCCACGCGGTCTACTACGCGGTCCGCTTCAGCGGGCCGCGCATCCACGCGCCATACTAGTCTGTATATATACTTCATTTTTATGTATATAATGTCATTTTTGTTACAATTACTAGCTGATGCCCGCGACTTTGTCCGCGTAGATTGAGGTTTTTTGGTTCCCGCGGGAACTCCTTATTTTCCTGGATAAAAAGTAGCATAGTGCTAATCAGATATTGAAGACCCGTTCAGCCGTTCTGGCGTGATTGAGTAACAAACACCCTTCCGAACTTTCAAACATCCGAAAATCCATATCACTATGGGAATTTCAGCCGACTACTATAATATCATCATGTTGATAATAATATTAAATATTATCATTATTTTATCTCATCTCAAGGGTAACAGCTATTTTTTGATTAAGATAAACTCTCCGGTGTGTTTTACTCTGGGATAATATATTGGCTAGGATCAAACTGAATGGCGCCTTATTGTTCCGTTCTAGTAAGAAAACCTGGCATTTGTAAGAAATCCCTGTCATATTTGTCTGCTATTGTTTTTATTAATGATTTTTTGATATTTTAAGAAAAAAATAAAACTCCAATAAAACCATTATTTTTATAAAACCTAAAATTTATTTTTATTTCATAAAACAATTTCTTTAAGACCCCTAAATAGCTCCAGGTATATTTAAACTAGTTCATAAAACTCTATAATATGGTGCAGTGAAAACTAAAATTATAAAGCAACCCCTAAATGATGTCTGTAATGCAAAGTGACTGTGCAAGAAATAAAAATGTTGAGGATAAGACAAAAACGTGTGAAGCAGAAGAACCGATAAAGCTGGATGATGTGTTGAGACATGAGCTTGGAGAATTTGGCTGGTTTCAGCTTCGTAATATGCTATTGATGACATTACCAATACTACTGTCGGCTTTTAAATATGACTACGTGTTTACAGCTGCATACATACCACACAGGTAAGTCCGAGCAGTTTAGGGAGTGGCCAAAATCAAAATATCTCAGTTAGATGATAGTTTTTGACGACCTCCGTGGCGCAGTGTGTAGCGCTGTTGCCTTAACGTGCGGAGGTCTCGGGTTCGATCCCCGGCAGGGTCAATTTAGGAATTTATAATTTCTGAATTTTCCCTGGTCTGGCCTGGTGGGAGGCTTCGGCCGTGGCTAGTTACCACCCTACCGGCAAAGACGTGCCGCCAAGCGATTTAGCGTTCCGGTATGATGCCGTGTAGAAACCGAAGGGGTGTGGGTTTAATATAACTGCCATGCCCCTAACAGGTTAGCCCGCTACCATCTTAGACTGCATCATCACTTACCAACAGGTGTGATCGCAGTCAAGGGCTAGCTTGTAGTGGATAAAAAAAAACAAGATGACCCGAAGAGGCATGGAATACGAATTTATGGATGAAATAATGAGAGATGAGTTTTTCCCAGTCGTGAAACAACTTAGACTCAAACCAATGAACCAATTTTGTAATAACACACCCCAGGCTTCGCTTTGGTACCATTTTTTTTATTCGAGTTTTACAATATTAGAAATATTAAAATTTCAAGAATCTTGCCGGCTAAGATGCCATAGTAAAACATCATCATACCCTTCTATTTGTTTCCTTATTTTTTATATACACTGGTATAATAATTATGGAAATTGAAAGAAGTATGTAATACTAGGTCCGCGTGGATTTAAGTTTTTGGTTCCCGCGGGAAATCCTTAGTTTTCCGGGAAAAAAAATAGCCTATGTGTTATTCCAGACTATAATCTATCTCTGTGCCAAATTTCATCCAGATCCGTTCAGCCGTTCGGGCGTGATTGAGTAACAAACATCCATCCATACATCTATACATCCAAACTTTCGCATTTATAATATTTATTAATATTAATTACTAGCTGACGCCCGCGATTTCGTACGCGTGGATCGAGGTTTTGTGGTTCCCGCGGGAACTCTTTAATTTTCCGGGATAAAAAGTAGCCTATGTGCTATTCCAGACTATAATCTATCTCTGTGCCAAATTTCATCCAGATCCGTTCAGCTGTTGGGGCGTGATTGAGTAACAAACATCCATCCATACATCCAGACATCCATACATCCAAACTTTCGCATTTATAATATTAGTAAGATTGCTTTACACTCGTGCATTGTCGAGTCAACAACTCCTGAACATGCTCCGGTGTCGGAGTGAAACGTACGTTGAGAATAATTTGAAAGATTTGTGTGGTGTGGTGCAATATGCACATATTGCAATATACATACTGTACAACATAGATTTACTTACTGTGGCGGATTATAGCTAATTAAAGTTCTACGTCTTTCATTATCATGGACTACCCAAAGTAACGCCTGATTCTATCACATAGAATGGAAATTGGAATCCTCTTTCGGCGTGTCCGTCTTCACTTTCGTAAAGAGTACATCCATCCATCCTCTATCTTAGGCTGTAATATCATTAGGTACGTGTTAGCTGGCTTACTGGTTGAATATTAATTGAAAATAAGGAAAATGATTTTAAGTAATTATTAATTCATCTATAGATGCCGAATACCAGAATGCGGTGAAAGCAGTAAATTACATACTTACAATCCTGAATGGATTTTGAACGCAGTGCCCGAGACAAGTTCGGGGCTTGCAAGCTGTAAAAGATATGCAACAAAAGGTTATGGGATAAACGGTTCATTGGACTACTGCCCCGCTTCACTCTTCGACCAGGGAAGCACTGTTAGCTGTGAGGGGTTTGTCTATGCCAATGATAATACTGTTGCGTATGATGTGAGTATAAAAATTAAATTAATTAAATTACTCGTGTTATTTATATGTCACCGTAAAATTGCAATAACCGTCAGATTACAATCCAACGCTTTTTATCTCGAATGTTGACAGATTGTGAACCGTTCAAAGTTCTGAGTGACATTTTTTGTATTTACGTTTTTTTATCTCTTTCTTGTAGGTTAGGTTAGGATTCGACATAAATAATTAATCAATTAAGTAGGTTAGGTTATATCGGGTTAATATACTTAATTAACATAATATATGCGTTAAATTGTAATCTTTCGACAGTTTACAATTTCGCTAGATCGATTACAATTTAACGGTTTTCACATTCTTACGGTGACATATACAAACAAAACAAAAAAAAGTGTGGTGTCGTGGGACACCAGTTAGGAACGAAATTCCTTATTACATAAATATTAATTTCAAGTTCTAGTCGAGGTAAAATAAAATAATTATAATGTAATGTATAGTACTTGACAGTCTCTTTTAAGGTCAACACCGCACTCTCAGTAGAGAGTCCAGCCCTAAAACCAAACTGAGCGTCATGTAGGTATAGTAGTTTAAGTATTGGTCTAGATGTTTATCCGAGAGCCAATCAAGTACCTTGGCTATTATAGTAGCTAATTAAATCGGTCTATAATTTTTGACATCAGAAACGTCCCCCAGTATAAATATCCCATCAGTATAAATGGTTTTCAACAACCAGGATATACCATATATAACCAATATATTTTGTAGCACAACGTGCTCTCTAAAGTCAACCAAACGTTCGCTAAACTATTGTGCCATTTACGTTTGGTTGTTTGGCGAATCCTGCAGTCAAAGGCTTGTGTCAACGTTGCAATATTGTGCCTATTATCGCTGTTGTACAACAACAACATATAACATAGGTACAATTATATTTTCATCATCAACAATTCAATAGCCAGCATCCTACTGAGCACGGGTACATCCACCTCGCTGAACGAGTCTGAAGGATTGCCAATCCTCACATAATATTTGAGAATATAAAAATATTTTTTAATTGTACAAAATTGCATTGTAGTATTATAATATTTAATGTTTTAGTTTGACCTTGGATGTCAAGAATGGCTCCGGGCGTTGGCCGGCACGTTAAGTGGGCTTGGAGTATTACTGGGTCTTCCTCTTTCTGGATACATCTCAGATCGGTTTGGCCGCAAGACAGCTCTCGTGTTTAACATTTTTAACTTAGCATTTATTGGTATGATCCGAGCTTTTTCGGTTAGTTACACTATGTTTATGATTTTACAAGTTATCCAGACGACACTCGGCTCAAGCGTCTACACTACAGCATATGTTATGGGTAAACATCTTGCTTTTATTATTATTATATATATTTTGTTTATTAAATTTTATCGCAATAATGGCGCATTAGTGATTATTATCTATTCGAGAGAAATAAGTACTGTCTTGTCTTGAGTTTAGATTCAAATATCTTTATTTCAAACACCACGTTAACGTGTGGCTCTTTTCACATTAGAGAACAATCAACGGCTTTCAAAGTATTTACTTTATTATATTCCAAATAAGTAAACAGTACCTGGATGACCGATATGTTTTACTTTGCTCGGTATATATTGCATTATAACCTTGTAGATGGTGGCGAACCTTCGTATTCTAAATTTCATATAAATCGTTTGAGCCGATTCTGAGATTCAGATTATAATATATAAATATTTATTATATATACAAGAATACATGTCATCGTAATATTGTAAAAACCGTTAGATTGTAATCTAACTAGCGATATTGTAAACTGTCGACAGATTACAATTTAACGCTTTATTTTTCGGTAGATTGTAATCTGTTAAGTATATTAAGTATATGCTTACCACATAGCGTTGAGAACATAGTTGATAAGAAAGATATTTCCGAACTTTTTGCTAGTCATTTTAAGGTCAAACCACTAACCGTTGAAGGGGTGGAGCATGCAACGTACGACACTTCTCCGTCGGACCCGCAGATTGAGAACCTGCAATTCTCATATAACGATGTGGTTGAAGTGATAAGAAAAATGACGCGTGGGAAATCTGCGGGTCACGATGGATTGAGTGTCGAACATATACTCTATGCTAGCGAAGATATTAGTAAAGTTTTATGTAGACTTTTCAATTTATGTATTAGGTTTAAGTATTTACCTAAGAATCTAATGAAAACCGTGGTGGTTCCCATCCCCAAAAACAAAACTGGAGATTTGTCAAAATTGAATAATTATAGGCCCATTTCACTGGGTACTATCATTGGTAAAATATTTGAACGACTCTTACATCCGTTTCTTATGAAAAACGTCAGTATAGATGACGCGCAGTTCGGTTTTCGTGCCAATGTCTCAACAGATTCTGCTATTTTCAGTTTGAAAAACACAGTTAAATACTACACGAACAGAGACACTAGTATATATGCCTGTTTTTTAGACTTAAGTCGAGCTTTTGATCTGGTAAATTACAACTTACTATGGTCAAAACTCAATAAACAAAAAGTATCAGCTGATGTTATAAATCTCTTGAGATATTGGTATGAGAACCAGAGCAACAAGGTGAAATGGGGTGACACACTTTCTAACGACTATAGGTTAGAATGTGGTGTACGCCAGGGTGGATTGACATCGCCGGACCTTTTTAACATTTATGTAAACGGCCTGATAGAGGAGCTGAGGAGCACCAAAATCGGTTGTCATATCGGTGGAGTTTGTGTCAACAATCTAAGTTACGCTGATGATATGGTGCTTCTCAGCCCCTCTGTCAGGGGACTGCGGAAGTTGTTAAGTATTTGTGAGAAATACGCTTTAAGTCATGGACTTAAGTATAACGCTTCCAAATCCGAAATGATGGTTTTTAAGTGTGGAAGGGGTCCGGACAGTGTCCCTCCGCTGTTTATGAATGGTGTGGAGATCCGGAGAGTGGGGGTTTTCAAGTATTTAGGGCACATGTTGACGGAGAACCTCAATGACGACAACGACATTGAGCGCGAGAGGAGGGCCCTTGCCGTAAGATGCAACATGATCGCCCGTAGATTCTTCCGCTGCAACGAACAGGTCAAGAACACTCTTTTTAGAGCGTTTTGTCAAAACCTATATACGTGTCAGTTGTGGTTTAACTACACAAGACGCTCGTATGGTGCCATCAGGGTGCAGTACAATGATGCTTACCGCATCCTGATGAAACTACCGCGATTCTGTAGTGCGTCGAACATGTTTGCATCGGCAAGAATGCCCGACTTCTTTGCTGTACTACGCTCGAGAATCGCTTCTTTTTGGGAGCGATTACGTCACTCGAATAATGAGATTCTCCGAACAATGTGTGACCGCTTGGATGTCGCCATCTTCCGGCATTGGTTGACGCAGCATCGCAGTGCGAATCGGAAATAAGCATACGAATGGAACAATATCTTATTGTTCGTATTTTATTTTATTTTGTATTCGTATTTAGGATTTAAGTATTTAAATTTTGTATTTTGTAGTTTTATAGTTTACAATATTTTTGCATTTTGTATTTTTTTGTATTTACGATATGGGTACTTGGCCTGAAATAAAACATTTTATTATTATTATTTTATTATTATTATTATTAACCTGATAAAACCTACCTACTACCTGATCATTTATGTCGAACCCTAACCTAACCTACAAGAAAGAAACAAGAAAACGTAAATACAATGAATGTTTCAAATATTGACCCTCAGAACATTGAACAGTTCACAATCTGTCGACAGTTTACAATATCGCTAGTTAGATTACAAGCTAACGGTTCTTACAATCTTACGGTGACATATATACAAGAATTGCGTTTAAGATTATTTATTTATTTTTCAGCGGCAGAGCTTATTGGATCAAAGTACAGAGTCCTCGCAGGTGCATCTGCTGCTGCCATATTCTCAACTGGACAAGTGTTGCTTGGAGGAATGTTTTGGCTCATTGGCAATTGGCGTTACACGACACTGGCCATATATATCCCATGTTTGTTCTTGGTTGTATATCATTGGCTTTTGACAGAAAGTATCCGTTGGCTTCTTTCAAAAAAGAAATATGCTGAGGCAAGAAAGATGCTGGAAACTGTAGCGAGGGTGAATAAAAAAACGATTAGTGAAAAGTCTATGGAAGCCTTATCGAATCCTCCGCAAGCTCCTGTTTCACATATAGAGGTATGTAAATACAATTTAAAGTAACTCATCGTTCTCCTTGGTCGGCGCTTAATGTAATAAATATAATAATTCCATTATTTTTACTGTCTTCGCTTCTAGCGGTTGACATTTATTTTATTTCTATTACTAGCTGATGCCCGCGACTTCGTCCGCACGTCGAAACTAACTAATTTTTCCATTTTTTCTCACCGTTTAAACCTTCCCTGGACTACGACAAACATTGCAAAACCAACATGAGCCTAATCAGCCCAGCCGTTCTCGAGTTTTAGCGAGCAAACGAACAGCAATTGATTTGTATTATATATATAATGTAAGCTATCCTATCTTTCAAGTTGGATCAAACTGCACACGGTGTGCAAATTTAATTTAAAATCGGTTATCTAAGTAGTTTTGGAGTCCATCGCGAACAAACAACATGACACGTGATTTATATTTAGATTGGAAAAATGAATTTTTTTCAAGTAAATTCTCCTGTCTACACTACAAGATATTTTGACTGGGGGGTTACTGCCATCGCCTAAAGCAGTATTATGAAATGCCACTTTTTAGTCACGTACCTTGACGTCCCTAAAATAAGTAATAATTCCAAAACACGAAATAGTAATATGCCCGCAGAGGCTCACTCACGCTTTTCGATCCGGCTCACCAGTCAAGCTCCTTAAGGACCCCAACGTTTACGGGTTCTTTCAGTGTCCTGTCCATTTGCCACTGCCACACTTGAAAAGACAAACCATATTTTACTTATATTTTTTATACAATAGGAGAGATAATATAGACAATATATTTTTATGTTTCAGGTTTCGAGGCCTGGTCTAATCCAGACGGTGCTACGCAGTCCAATTTTACTAAGACGAGTATGCACTACGCCTTTTTGGTGGATTTCCATGACTTTTATCTTTTACGGACTATCTATTAACTCAACCGGACTTTCAAATACAATATACTTAAACTACATGTTGACTTGCGCCGTGGAACTCCCCGGATTCTTAGCTGGTTTCCTGTTATTGGATAGAATTGGAAGGAGAGCCACGCTCTCTTCTGGATTCTTCTTTAGCGCTTTATGCAACATTCTCTTTGTTATAATTCCTCAGGGTAAGTTTCAATACGTCATCATCAATAATTATTTCACCATTATTATTATCATCTGTAGCCTATTAACTGCAGATTGAATGCCTCTTTGATTCTCTATCCTGTTTATTTTAAATCGTAATATGAATAGAATACTTGATGATGCCAGACACTTTGCCTATTGTGGACACTGTGTGTGTGGACACTGGATAAAGATTTTTAATATCGTGGGAGCGCTTTGATTTTATTATAGATTCGCGTCATAGTTAACTTAAAAAAAGAAGACATAATTTTAATCATTTTCAAGTTCATAATTTTATTAGATAGTGATTAATTATTTTGAGACCAACAAAAAATCTTTTAACTCTAAATTTTCAGGCATGTCTACAATAAGGCTGATAATATACCTCCTCGGAAAGTTGGGAATATCGATGGTAATGGTGGCTATTTACCTATTCACATCGGAGCTGTATCCTACGGAGTTCCGACACACTCTTCTAGCCTTTTCCTCAATGATCGGAAGACTTGGCTCTACTGCTGCACCACTTACACCAGTATTAGTAAGTTAAATGATAATTATTTTTTACCATAGACATCATCATAGTACCAATAAACATAAAACCTGCTGTTCACTATTAAACTTAGGCCTTACCTATTGAGCGCGACCAAAACCTGTCCTTCGCCTTTATTATTTTTATCGGCAGTCACAACTGGGCTAACAGCCCACGCTTGCTAGTACTTCAGTATTTTACGGCTATCGTCTCTACTACAGTCTATTACTACTTCAGATAGTGATTGTTTAACCATTAACTTTACACCTATCAGCTCAACAGTATCCAAATTCCTTACTAGTTGTAAAATCACAAGCAGGATTGGCATCGAAAGAGATTTAATAATATCAATGATAATTATTTTTATGAATTCTAGCAAATAAAAACCCAGTGCCACTATATTATGCAGTGAAGGCGTACTTGTTTATGGCCGTTAAATTACTATACCAGTGGCTACACCGCCAACGCTTAAAGCAGTTCTTAAGCAATATTACTCGAAGTGACAGTCTGATATCACGTACCTTGATGTTTCTAAAATAAGGATTTTATTTCTGAAACACGAAAGTCAACAATAATTAAACATAATAATATGTCTTTAAGCGTTGTCAGTATGGCCCGTGTCCTTTTCAAGTCAATCCTATCTAAGCTTATTAATATCAAAAAGTGACAGTATCCCACATTTTAACTAAATCACTTTAAGCAGCACTACGCAAGATGGTCTAAGCTTTTTTTAAGACAAACAAACAAACAAGTTAAGTTTATATTAATATTATTTTTCAGACACAATACTGGCACGGACTTCCATCGCTAATGTTTGGTGTGATGGGCTTACTTGGTGGTGCGTTGGCTCTCACACAGCCTGAAACTCTTGGAACTAAAATGCCAGATACTTTAGCTGAAGCTGAAATGCTAGGCAAACCGAAAACCAAACTTAATTCTGTAGATTGAGCTGTGGTCCAAGATATACTTTTAAACCTTTGATACTTTTGAAATCTAATTTTTAGGTACCTATTTTGATATTGCGGTATTTGGATGTACAACACCACATTTGAATAACCCCATTGTAAACCCAAATGTGCAATAAATAATTGATTGATTGATATTGGATATTTATAGTATTTATTTGCATAAAACACTAAGTATTAAAATGGATGCAATCATGAGTCTGGATTTTATTCAAAATTCTTCTCAAAATTTTAAAATGATAATTTCTTCAGTAAAAGGCAAGTCCTTGAGGACAGTATTACTATAGTAACTATACATAATATGACATATAGTCTTTCTGTGAGATACTGTTTAATTAGGAATTCATCTGAATTTAATTTTTCACACACAGAAAAGTATCTGTAGTACTAGGTACTTTTCTGTGTGTGAAAAATTACACTTTACATATTTAGGATAACATCTCTCTGTAAGAACTATGATGAAGAGTGAATGAAAAGATATTTGTCTGTCTGCACATCGATAAATTAAAGGTTGTTTCTTCAACAGATTTCTAGAGCATATTTTCATATTGCCTGATGCAATGTCTGAATAGATTTTCATAATGGTTATGTTTTCGTGAGAGTTAATTTTGTAGACCATAATATTATACAATCTACGAAAGTGGTTTTCCTACCTTATATTTTTTGAGTATCGTAAGCATTGAAATAGAAGGTACTAAAAAAATTCTACATCAATGATCGTAAGGATGAAATGAAAAAAATATTCTGCACACTATTTTTTTTTTAATTATTATTAATTTATTTGGGTTAACAAGGCACGCAGTGCATTAAACAAACATTATATAATACTATTATAACATTATACAGTAAATATTTGTTAAACATGCTACCAAGTACCAACTACAAAAAAGTTACATTTATCAAATTACTAGCTTGTGGCATTAAATTGTATGAGTTTTATTATATATTACTAGCTAATGCCTGCGACATCGTCCGCGTGGATTAAGGTTTTTCGGTTCCCGCGAGAACTCTTTGATTTTCCGGGATAAAAAGTAGCCTATATGCTATTCCAGACTATAATCTATCTCTGTGCCAAATTTCAGCCAGATCTGTTCAGCCTTTGGGGCGTGATTGAGTTAATAATTAATTAAAATATAATTTCTTCTTATAACTTAACAAGGTTTGACTTGGCTAGTTTTCCTAATATACAAATTATTATTAAGTAGGTACCTACAGTTTCTACCAGCAAGCTAAATTATCGGAAGAATAAAATAGGAAATTACAGCTTTAGAACTTGCGAAGGCTATTATATAATTCGTCAACTGTAACTGGAAAATTAAAGAGTTCCCGCGGGAACCGAAAAACCTCAATCCTCAAGCAAAACCTCAAGCAGAAAAACATTAGCTCTCATGAGCTCGCTTCGCCGATTGCGCAATGTTTTGCCAATTCCTACTAAAGTTACGTGCTTGATGCAGAGGGCGCCACTAGCACGCGCGACTCGTACGCTCAACGCAGTGGCTGAACAGAGGGACCTCTTCAGCTGCTCGCTGAGCGAGTTCATAAAAACGGTTACATTTTTATTAAGTTAATTTCATATACTAGGTATGTTTTATTGTTAAGTTAATCTATTTTATTCTAAATATTTTTGTAGTAATATGCATGTTGTCTTAGTCTATCGCATTAGGTTATACCTGTAATGATAGATATAAGTTGGGAGATATAATAAATAAATAAATAAATAAATAAATGTTAGCACAATCCCTCCTTCTCTCTATTCTCGATTATGGTGATGCAAGCTTTCTTAATTTGACCCAAGACCAACTTAACAAACTTGAGCGACTTCAAAATCTTGCTATTCGGTTCATATTTGGCTTACGCAAATATGACCACGTATCTGAATTTCGCCAAAAGCTCAAGTGGCTCTCTACTCGCCGTCGCCGGGATATGCATGTTCTCTCTCTTCTGTACTGTGTTTTATTTCACCTAAATACTCCTTCTTATCTTAAAGAGAAGTTTCAATTTATTGGGGTGCAGTCAGACATGAGAACTTGCCGAACGCTTACTCTGAAAATGCCTTCACATAAAACCAATTTTTTCGGAAATTCATTCACTGTGCAGGCAATTGAACTGTGGAATGCACTTCCACTGAATATAAGACTTTCGAAATCGCTGGGCGTATTCAAAAATGCTCTTAAGACGTATTACCTTACAAATTGAAGACGACTTTAGTTTATATTTAATTTTATTGTAAGTATATATACGTATAATATGTAATTGTATAATATATTTAAGCTATATTATGGTATGTATATGTATTATATACATTAGTTTATAATATATTTAGTTATGCATTGTATGTATTAAGATATTTGTGTATTGTTGTCTATGTATTGTTATGTAATTTTTTTGTATGTAGTATTAGTATAATTTTGCGCCACCTGCAGCTTCCAATCCTTGTGTTCTCCTAATAAGGTTGCCTGGAAGAAATTGCTACTTAGCAATAAGGCCGCCCTTTGTACTTCTTTGTTTCTTTTTATGTTTTCTGTAATTTACTTTTGTTATGTGTGGTACAAATAAAGAGTTTAATAATAATAATTTTCCGGGATAAAAAGTAACCCATGTGCTATTCCAGACTATAATCTATCTCTGTGCCAAATTTCAGCCAAATCTGTTCAGCCGTAGGGGCGCGATTGAGTAATAAACATCCATACATTCATACATCCATCCATACATCCATCCAAACTTTCGCATTTATAATAATATAAAGTAATTAATTAATTAATAAGATATTGAACTTGGCTCTTAATTAACATTTATGTTTTTGATGGTATTTATATTGTTAACGCCAATATTTGCGTTTCGCTTCGCCAACAATTCAGCCAAGTTGGTGGCCTAATAAAAGTAGACTATTCGGGAGCAAAAATGTGTACCGTGCCTAAAAGGACTATTATCTGTTTTGTCTATGGTTCATCCCTTATGTATATATACGAATTTCATATTAAATAACAGTTACTCCCATAGATATTACACTATATACTAGAGGTTACTCCGCTGCAAGCTTTGACTTAGATTCGACCTTCTCCACTTACCTGCTAAATTTCGAGGACCTGCCAATCGGGCTGTTCAAATAACAGATATATATCTTCTCACCACTTCACGACACTCGCGAAAAAGTTGCTTTATCTTAAGTGTAAGGTAGGTAAGTGTAGCGCACTCAAATAGATATTTTGTGATTGACCTGGAATACCTATCTGATTACTCCTTAATCTACGAACCTTGCAGGATGCACTCAAGACGCTGTCACGCAGGATCCTATCTAGTGGCGAATTTGACAATTATATTTTTAGGCCAGCGGTTGCTTTGATGATTCGCATGCGGGACCCGATGGATGGAGATTACGTCTTTTTCTGAGATTGGGTAGCTGATAGCGGAGCCTATGGCTTCTTGGATTGATAGTAAATTTTCGGTATGTTTGTCCGGTACGTTACAAACCTCAATATTGCACTGTCTCGCTTGCTGCTCTAGGGAATAATTGCATTTATATTCTAATGAAGAGACCCGGTTACCTGTCTCAAGCGTGTCCTTCTTAAATTCAACAAGATCGTGTACTTTTTTTCAAGATTATCGTGCTTCTCTGCCTGGTATTGCACGGATAATTGCAATTATCCTGAGTTAGTGTCTTGTATTGCTGCGGGTTAATATCAGATATGGAGTAATATTTTGGGGCAATGGCACTGATGTTAATAGGGCGTTCATTGCCCAAAAAAAATGTATTCGGGCTATGTGTGGTGCTGCCCCTTTAGACAGTTGTCGACCATTATTTAAAAAATTAAAATTACTGCCGCTTCCTTGTCTATACATATTTGAAATCTGTTGTTTTGTTAAAAAACATAAGACTATGTTTACAGTTGCAAGCAGTCCATATCATACTCATATTCGCAGTTGTAGAAACACAGATCGCTTAGTTTTAAATTACTTTCATAAAACTCAGTATTTCGCAAAAAACTGTGTTGCGATGTGTATAAAAATATTTAACAAAATTCCCAACAGTGTCAAGCTATTACCTTTAAATATATTTAAAACTAAGCTATTCCAGTGGCTTAACATGTATAACTTCTATGACCTTAAAGAATTCTTTGAACTTAAATTAATTAATTGAATTAAGAATTATTATATAGGTACATCCATTGTCATTCACATTTATTATTATTATTAATATTATGTACACAAATTGACTTAGATTTTATTAGATTAAGATACTTATAATAATTTACTATTTTGGGTGATTTTTACTGTATATTACAATAAGTTAAGGACTAATAATGAAATAGTCAACCTTATAATATTGTACACCGGCGACGGTAGAACATGTTGACCTTACCATGTTAAATGTAATATCTGTAATATGTAACCATATTATAATGTACCATGTTCTGAACAATAAAATGAATTATGAATTATGAATTATTCAAACACTCACTGTGATAACCTAGTTAGCAATGGCAGCATTTCATGAGTGACTGTTCTGTCATCGGGCGTCCGCTATTGACGCATCTCAAAACACAATTTAAAAAAATCTCTGCCTTGAAATTTATTTTAAACATACCTCTTAATTTACCTTTTAAAGCAATTTTTCTCCTTATTGAAACCAATAATTAGCTCTAGAAATATAAGATAAAATTCATATTTCTAAAGCAAACACATTGTCGGATTCATTTGTATTGAAAAGTAAATATTAATTTTTACACATTTTTACAAATTATTTCACCCCCGCGCGCCTGTGTTTTTCTCGTGAGCTCACAGCGCCCTAATGTTAGATTAGATGCTTGATACCGGAATGTAATAAAACTGGTACATTGATGTTTCACAAAAAAACGTTTCAAAAACTATTCAGGTGACAAACAACGTGTCCCGCAAAAATATCATTTTAAAAGATCATTTGACAAATATTCAATTCGCAAATGTTTTCCTTTGCAAAATTGCTGAATTTTAAAGTATCATTTACAAATTTATTATTTCACCTAATAACGTATTTGTCAAATTCGCGATTTTATAAAATGTTGGTTCATTTTACAAACTTTAGTGCTTCTGAAAATATATTTTTTTTTAACTTAAGTTAGGTATTAAACCCGTTATTTAATGTTTTATTAAATAACACGATTTATAAATAAATAGTTTGTCAAATTATATTTTATGAAATGATAATTCAGGCTTTATTATCATCATATTGATAATAATATTGAGTAAGTATTATCATTATTTTATCTCATCTCATGTAGGTAACATAATTTTTTTTGATTAAGATATATATACTTCACGGTATGTGTTACTCTCGGATAAAATATTGACTAGGATCGAGCTGAATGGTGCCGTATGGTTCCGTTCTAGAAAAAATACCTAGCATTTGTATGAAATACCTACCTGTAATATTTGTCTGCTATTGCTATTATTAATGATATTTTGATATTATAATTAAAAATAAAGATATATAAAAACCATTATTAACTATATAGCTGTGAATTAACTCTAAAGCAATCAATGTCCATTCTATCAAAATAAGTGATGTCTTCAATGCAAAGTGACTGTGCAAGAAATGAAAATGTTGAGGACAAGAGAAAAACCTGTGAAGCAGAAGAACCGATAAAGTTGGATGATGTGTTGAGAAATGAGCTTGGAGAATTTGGCTGGTTTCAGCTTCGTAATATGCTATTGGTGATATTACCAATACTTTTGTCTGCTTTTAGAAATGACTACGTATTTGCAGCTGCAGCCATAGCACACAGGTAAGTCTGCTACTTGCTTGCAAAAGGCCGTTTACATGCCTGTTCTTTTCATGTCAATCCCGAAATAAACTTATTTGAAAGTGACAGCATATGTTACAAAATTTAACTAAATCCGTTTAAGCAGTGTTGCATAAGGCAGTGTCCAAAATCGAAATGTTGAGAGTTAGAAAACCCGAAGACTAGAGGCATGGAATTGGAAGGTGTGGATAAAATAATGCGAGAGGATTTTTGCCCAGTCGTGAGAAAATTTTGATTTAAACCAGTATAAACGCCTTGGCGCAAATTATATTATTGGCCTTGGGTGCAATTTTTGAATATTTTTTTTATTCGTGCTTTTGTTTAGAAAACCTTCACGTAAAATCTCAAGAATCTTACCGACTTAGATGCCATAGTAAAATATCATCATATTTGTTTTCTTATTTTTTAATATGAACTTTTCTAATAGGAAATTATAGAAATTATTTCGGTGCTTCCCTTTTCACTCAAAGTCAAAGTCAAAGAACGTTTATTCAATTTAGGTAGGTATACTACACTTTCGTCAAGATTTGATCCATCCGTCCATCCTCTATCTTAGGCTGTATATGTTGTTAGCGCTGCAAGCTATTAATTGAAAACAAGAAAAATGATATTAAATAATTATTAATTCGTCTAGATGTCAAATACCGGAATGTGGCGAAAGCAGTAAATTACATACTTACAATCCTGAATGGATTTTGAACGCAGTGCCCGAGACAAGTTCGGGGCTCGCGAGCTGTAAAAGATATGCAACAAAAGGTTATGGGATAAACAGTTCATTGGACTACTGCCCCGCTTCACTCTTCGACCAGGGAAGCACTGTTAGCTGTGAGGGGTTTGTCTATGCCAAGGATAATACTATTGTGTATGATGTGAGTGTAAAAATTAAATCTATTAAATTACTCGTATTATTCATACAAAGAAAAATGAACAAATTTGAAATTCAAAATTCTTTTCAATGCAGATTTTTAAAACAAAATATATTTTTTTAATTCCATCCCAATATCACCAGATAGGTGAATATTTTTTTAGGTGGTTGGACTTCAAGTTTGACGCGGAGCTGATGCGTAAAATTAAAATAGTATGATTTATTTCTATGATTATGTATGTTATGGATTTTTAACAACCAGAATAAAAATCTTATGTAGCACAACAGTAGCTCAACAAAGTCAATGTGAATGGCAGAATAGTTTGGTGGATCTTGTAGTTAACGGCATTGGTCAACGTTGCAATATTCACACACACACACACACATATATATTATTATATTTTGAAAATAGTAAATTACTTTATTAATTGTACAAAATTGTATTGTTGTATTATATTTAATGTTTTAGTTTGACCTTGGATGTCAAGAATGGCTCCGCGCGTTGGCCGGCACGTTAAGTGGGATCGGAATATTCCTGGGCCTTCCTCTTTCTGGATACATCTCAGATCGATTTGGCCGCAAGATAGCTCTTATGTGTAACATTTTTAACTTAGCATTCATTGGTATGATCAAAGCTTTCTCAGTTAATTACACTATGTTTATGATTCTGCAAGTTATCCAGACAACACTCGGCTCAAGTGTCTACACCTCAGCATATGTTTTGGGTAAACATCTTGCTTTCATTAAATATAAGTTTATATTTTTTGTTTGAAAAATATTTCTTTTACCACAATTATGGAGTATTGGTAATAATTATCTACTAGCTGATGCCCGCGACTTCGTCCGCGTTGATTGAGGTTTTTTGGTTCCCACGGGAACTCTTTGATTTTCCGGGATAAAAAGTAGCCTTGCAGACTATAATCTATTCCTGTGCCAAATTTCATCCAGATCCGTTCAGCCATTCTGGCGTAAAAGAGTAACAAAAATCTATGCATCCATACATCCATACTTACAAACTTTCGCGTTTATAATATTATATATGTAGATGGAGAAATAAAGAGGGTTCTTGAGTTCAAATTTAAATAATATCTGTATTTCAAAGACCAGGCTAACGTGTGGCTCTTTTAACATCAGTGAACAATCTACCAACGATTTTAAAAGTATATAATATATTATATATAAAGTATTGATATATTATTATATATATATATATAATATTGTATTCCAAATAAACAAGCATAATTTATTAATTTTTTCAGCGGCAGAACTTATTGGACCAAAGTACAGAGTCCTCGCAAGTACATCAGCTGCTTCCATAATCTCAATTGGACAAGTGTTGCTCGGCGGAATGTATTGGCTTATTGGAAATTGGCGTCACACGACACTGGTCATATATATCCCATGCTTGTTCTTAGTTGTATATCATTGGATTTTGACGGAAAGTGTCCGTTGGCTTCTTTCAAAGAAGAAGTATGCTGAGGCAAGAAAGATACTGAAAACTGTAGCAAGGGTGAATAAAAAAACGATAAGTGAAAAATCTATGGAAGCTTTATTGAATCCTCCGCGAACTCCTGTTTCAAATTTAGAGGTAGGCGCTAAATTCAATAAGTTTAAGTACCTATAATAATTCCATTATTTTTTACTGTCTTTGTTTGTAGCGGATAATATATATCTACTATTGGATTTATTTATTTTTTAAGTATTTCCATCTCTGTCCACACTACACTATATTTTGACTTCCAGGGATTCGTTTGATATTTTGGACCATTAAATTAGTACGGTAATATTTTTTTTATACAATAGGAGAGATCATATTATTATCTACTGACAATATTTTTTTCTTTCAGGATTCGAAGCCTGGTCTAATCCAGACGGTGCTACGCAGTCCAATCTTGCTAAGACGAGTTTGCACTACTCCATTTTGGTGGATATCTATAATTTTTATCTATTATGGATTATCTATTAATTCGACCGGACTTTCTAATACCATGTACTTAAACTACATGTTGACTTGCGCCGTGGAACTTCCTGGGTCCTTCGCTGGTTTCCTGTTATTGGATAGAATCGGTAGGAGAGCCACGCTCTCTTCTGGATTCTTCTTTAGTGCTTTATGCAACATTCTCTTTATTATAATTCCTCAGGGTAAGTTTCAATACTTCCTCATCAATAACTATTAAATAATAGCGCTGGTCGCTTCCGGGTCGTGGCGCCACCTGAAAATCAGCGCTGCCGTATCGTTTACTGCAAAAACATGCTGAGGTAGCAGCCTTTTTAGTTAGTACTTGGAGCAATTTATTTAAGTTATTAAAAATAAATAGTTAAGTTTGTTGTCCTGGGACCGTTGCAATATTTAGCGTACGAAAATGACCTAAAAAACGTTATCACTAAATGTAAACTCTTCCAATACGCAGACGATACATGTGTTATAGTTTCACCAAATAACTGCTTTCCCACACTAGATAACGCTAGTTATTGTGTTTCATTGAGGCTTGTCAAATAATAAAAATAATTAAAAACAAAACATACATTTCCTTTTCATTACTATTTAATTGATCAAAAATAAATCACTCATAATATAATGCTCCATGCTAATTATAATCTTGTAACCCTATGGATAAAATGGAACGTCAAAATGGAGTTGCATAAAGAGGAAAGCGGAAGCTCAAGATTTAAACAATAAACGTACCTATAGTTTTTTAGTCATTTTAACCTTGATCTTATTCGGAATAATAAATCCATAATAATTGGGTAATTTAATGATTTTTTTTTTGTGAAATGTGAAATTGTTTGTAGTCAAGTGATTCTGTTTCATCAATTTTTAATTGTTTGTTATTAATATTTTTTTAATTTAGAGGTTTTTCGCATCGACTATATTTCATACAATATGTGTAAAAGTTTTAAAATACATTAAAAATCGATATTTTTAAAAAATTCAACAACCCAATTTCGGTTTTAATTTTTAAACATTGCTTTAAAAACGGAAATCCTACACATTGTGCCGAATCGGAGGGCAGTTACTGGTCATGTCCTTTCATCCAGATTCGTTCAGACGTTGATTGAGTAACAAACATCCATCCATACATCCATCCATCCAAACTTTCGTATTTATAATATTAGTATAGATGCATAATATAGATTCTAATTAAAAGAAGACCATTCTATAATCGTTTTCAAGTTCATAATTTTATTAGATAGTGATTTATTTGGAGACCAATATAAAATCTTTATTAAACTTTCAGGCATGTCCATAATAAGGCTGATAATATACCTCCTCGGAAAGTTAGGGATATCGATGGCAATGACTGCTATGTACCTATTCACATCGGAGCTGTATCCTACGGAGTTCCGACACACTCTTCTAGCCTTTTCCTCAATGATCGGAAGACTTGGCTCTATTGCTGCACCACTTACACCAGTATTTGTAAGTTAAATGATAATTATTTTTACCCTATGTATCATCATAGTGCAGATAATCATAATGACCTGCCAACGGCCTTACCTAGTGAGCGCGACCAAAACCAGTCCTTCGTCTTCCTCATGCAGCCACTTTCTGCTACCCTGTTTTACTACTTCAGTTAGTGATTTTCATGTCAATAAGCTTTATTAAAATCAAAAAGTGACAGTATCAAAAATTTTATCTAAATCACTTTAAGCAGCACTAAGTTTTTTTTAAGACAATGATATTTATCAAAAGATGTCGATATTAATACTCAGCTCAACTCAACAATTAAAACTCAACGATTTTTCAGACACAATACTGGCACGGACTTCCGTCGCTAATGTTTGGTGTGATGGGCTTACTTGGTGGTGCGTTGGTTTTCACACAGCCTGAAACTCTTGGAACTAAAATGCCAGATACTTTAGCTGAAGCTGAAATACTAGGCAAACCGAAAACCAAAGTTAATACTGCTGATTGAGCTGTGATCCAATATATACTTTTGAACCTTTGATACTTTTGAAATCTGATTTTCCTAGGTAGGTACATATTTTGATGTTGCGGTATTTGGATGTACAACCACAGAATAGGTAATAGTGATACAACACCACATTTAAATAAACCTATGTAAACCCAAATGTGCTATAAATAAATGATACAATGATATTGGATATTTTTTGCATTTATTTGCAGTAGGTATGTATTAAATGAATGCAATCGTGAGTCTGTATTTTGTTCAGAATCCTCGCCAAATTTTAAAATGATAATTTCTACAGTAAAAGGCAAATCCTAAGGAGGACAATATTATTATGATAATTATATGTACTACGATCTCCCTGGCGCAGTGTTGGGCGCTGTTGTCCTAACGTGGGAGATCCCAGGTTCGCATCTGAATTCCCACCCCGGCAGAGTCAATTTCGTAATTCAGATACTTTTATGTAGTGAAAAACTAAATTTAATCCATTTCGGATAACTTTTCTCCGTAAGTATCTTTTGATGATGATTGAATGAGAAGATTGTCTGTCTGCACATCTGATAAATTTAAATACGAAACTCGTGCGCGAATCCAATTAATTTGAATTGATGAACGCATTGCTTGATGACAATGGAATGTAGAAATACTAATGACTATTTCATAATTTAACCACTCCGCTCCGCTTCGCGCTAAATATTCATAATTATGTTCAAGAAGAGTGGATAGGCATCTTCTCGGCAAGCTCGCTCCACCTTAGGCTGCATCACCACTTGCAGTACGTTTGATTGTAACTAACCGCTAGTGTTAAAAAAATCACACACACACTTCGTAGTTAATCAATCTATCCATCACACATTCACACCAAAAACATAATGTAATTTCTACATTCCACGAAATGTGTAAAAGAAAATGTAATCAATAATATAACAAACCAATGTGTTACTGATTGGGATGCTACTAGTTTCTACAAACTGATGATTGACCTAATTAAGCACACAAACTCATTCGTCCGAGAATCTCAGGCGGGAGCGCTGCGTACTCCGAAAATAGCTGAAGCTTTCGTAAATTTTAACTGAATGTCTGAAATCCGCGATGTTACAATGAATTCGGAAAAGAAGAACAGTGCATTGAGTGGAAGAAAACAGAATGTGTTCCAGAAGCCTTTGGATTTGGACGATGTCTTAGTGAACGAGCTCGGCCAGCTTGGCTGGTTCCAGTTGCGAATAATATTATTAGTGGCTATTCCCATTATGATGGCTGCATTTATGAGTGAATATATCTTTTCTGCTGCTGCAATACCTCACAGGTAAATACTGAATATTTAAAAAAAATAGTTTAAGAAAATGTATGAATTGATGGTTAAGACCTCCTATTTGAGGTCGGTCCGGGGCTCGATCACCGCGTACGCACCTCCAAATTTTCGAGATGTGCGTTAGCAAATATCAATTTTTTAACCGCGAAGAAAACATGAGGAAATCTGCATACCTGAGTATTTTCCGTAAAGTTCTCAAACTTGGCCAGCCTGGTGGACTAAACCATTCTCATTCAGAATGAAAAACTTATACTCAGAAATAGGCTTGTGATAAACTGTCTCTTTAACTGATTTCTAGTAGGTACATATTTTCATATTGGCTGATGCAATGTCTGAATAGATTTTCATAATGCTTATGACTTCATGAAATTTGTATCATCATTTTGTAGACCATAATATAATATTATATTATAGGTACAATCTACGAAAGTGATTTCTCATCTTATATTTTTTAGATTAGTAAGGATGAAAAAAAAATTTGCACTCTAGAACCAAAATTTACCAAGGAATACATGGTATACTTTCTTGTCCTACAAAAAACTCTTCATTTATATCTTAAAATAGTTTTTCTAAAAATATAATACGATATGATATTTATTTAATGTTAGATGCTGGATACCGGAATGTAATGAAACTACTAAGGACCACAAATATGACCCTGACTGGATATTAAACGCAGTGCCGCAGACAAGTTCAGGATTCTCCAGTTGTCAAAGGTTTGCCCTCAGGGCCCTGGGTACTAGCGGCACCCTGGACAGCTGCCCAGCCATATTATTTGATCAGACCAAAACAGAAGAATGTAAAGGTTATGTTTATGAAAAAAATAATTCAGTTGTTTTTGATGTGAGTACAAAACTTTTTGTTAATCTGATTTAGTTACCAGTAATAAAATCTAAATATATAAATAGAAAAGTTGACTGACTGACTGATCTATCAACGCACAGCTCAAACCACGGGACAAATCGGGCTGAAATATTTTGGCATGCAGATAGCAATAAGACGTAGACATCCGCTAAGAAAGGATTTTTGAAATTTCAACCCCTATGGGGATAACATTGGGGTTTGAAACTTGTGTACGTCATGCAAACAAAGTCGCAGGCATAAGCTACTAAAGTATGTAATAACAAAAATATTGCGGTCTAAAGACTTTTTATGCATGATTTCACGATTTTTATATTTCATACAAGGTCTATATCGGTTTGTGTAGTTATTGTTATAACTGCAGGCCTTCACTACTTTCATCAACCGTTAGCTATTTTTACTCGTTAGTTTAAATAATTAACCGGCAAAGTTTGAGCACGTAATGGTTTCACGTTTTAGTAGCACTTTCTTAAATAGCACTTTTGTATCTGAATGCAATTTTATGTTTCGACTTCAAAAATAATTTATACTCTTTCTTACGCCCTAGGTATATATTACTACATTAAATACAATAATTTGTTACGGTCAAACTCAACATTTTCAGGCATAAAAAATTTCACCAAAACAACAAAAGCCTAGAAAAGAACTTGCCCATTTTTAATCTCAGTACTTTAAAATTGGCCGATATTTTTGATAGGAAATTGGCCACATAATTTCACATTTCTCTCGCTTCTTTTTTGTAAGTATTTAAAAATAAATATCATCAGCATTCAATATATTATAATCCCAATGCTTAGGGCTGGTTAAAACCCGCCCAAAATCACCCCTTGCCAGAATTTTTTATAAGTCCATATCTCGCTAAATAGTTCACCGATTTTGATGAAACAACGATCAGGTATAGCTATGAATATTCGAATTTTACTTTTATGAACAACATTAAAATCTGTTAAGTGGTTTTTGCGTAGTGCTGGATCAGACAGATTAATTTACTTTTTAACAGAACCTGAGTGCAGTTCAACTTTTAGATCTTTTCGATTTTTCCCTTTATTGACACACTAAAACTCATCATCCTACTAAATTTCAACTTTCTACGTACACAGGAATTTCATAATTTGATGAGTGAGTGAGTAGGTCCCGTTTTATATAATTTTTTAGAGCTCTATATTTCAAGTACCATTTAACTTATACTTAAAACTTGTAGATTGCAATCACATTTGACCTCCAATTGTTCAAAATTTCGTTATGATCCGATGACGCAGACCAAAGTTATGAGGGGGGTAAAACTAGTGCGAAATGTTTCGTGTAAAGAAACACACTGCGTGCGACACGAAGTTACGATTCATAAATTCAACAATGACCGAATGATGATCGACATCATTTTGAGATTAACTCCATTATTATATCTTGAGATAATTGAGATCTTGACTGCACTGTTTTCAGTTTGACCTTGGATGTCAGGACTGGTTGCGAGCGTTCGCCGGCACGCTGAACAGTATCGGGATCCTCTTAGCCATGCCTATCACGGGCTACATATCGGATCGCTTCGGCCGCAGATTCGCTCTCGTGGTCAATGTGTTCAACCTCAGCCTGATTGGCCTGATTAGGGCGTTCTCCGTTAATTACACCATGTACATGATACTACAGATTGTTCAGACCACACTCGGTGCTGGAACTTTCAGCTCTGCATATATCTTTGGTAATAATCTCGGTTGTTTCCATTTTTGATTTAGGTTTTAAGTATAAATAGATAGATAGATATCTCTTTTTTTGCACACACTTAAGACAGAAACAATCTCTCAGACCAGGGCGCGTTTGGAACCCTCGTAGCTTTAGTTTTAAGATACCGTTACCCATTATCACCATCATGCTTTTTAAGTAAGTAATTTTTAGACGAAAATAAGTGTACCTACAGTGTACCTATATTTAATAAATGACTTGAATCTTGAATCTTGAAGGGATAGTACAGAAGGGTGCAAAGGCTGTCTTATTGCTAAATCAATAATCTCTCCCCAAATAATAAATCTCCTCTCCCCAAAGGTGGTCTGAACTCTTTCAGTCAGATTATTATCAAAAAATCTATATTATCTATTAAATAAAAATTAGCCTATGCAAATTAGCCCAAGAAACCCATTCAAATATCACGTTGATGCTTTGCTCTGTTGAGGCATGATTGGAGGATAAACCAACAAATTTATAATAATATTAGCATGAATGGATAGATAAAAACTAGAGATGAAATGGATAGTTGTATGGCCGGATACCGGATATCCGGCTAGCTACGAAGTCGGATGGCCGAATATACGGCGGCCGGATATCCGACCCGTGGCCTCGTAGCAGGTCGTGACAAGTTTAGCGCCGCAAAGGTATAGCGAAAGCGATCGGAACAATTCGGGCGGTTTCGGGTGTCATCATGAGTGATCGTGGCCGGTGGCACGAGTCATTTTAATTGCATAGCGAAATTTGTTTACTTGCTGAGTGCGTGATTTTAATGTAATTTAAGACAAAATATTTAAAAAAAAGGTTTTTGGAAGAGAACGAATTTCCTTGTGAGATTTTGTAACTAGAAGTTCGGTTATAAATAATAGACATCATAATAATTATAATCCGTTTTCCAATTATTGATCTCACAAAAACACACGTTTTAAAGTTGATTTTAGGAAATTGTCGTAGTTTTTGAACATCCGGTATCCGGCCGGATATTGAGTTACTATCCGGGTATATAAATTTACGCCGGATAGTTACCAGATATCCGTTTCATCTCTAATAAAAACAGCCCAATGGAGTTCTTTATAAGGATTTTTTCAATTACCTTAGGAGTGGTTTTAGTTTACATTAATGCATTCTCATATTTTCATGATTTTTGCTCAATGTTACAGCCGCCGAACTTGTTGGTCCAAAGTATCGTGTGTTGACTAGTGCCACGTTATCATCAATATTTGCCATAGGACAAGTGATTCTCGGCACAGTGGCATGGCTGATCCAACCCTGGAGGTACATGATTATGGCCCTGCACATCCCAGGCTTCATAATCATAGCATATTACGGAATATTGTCTGAAAGCATTCGATGGCTGATTTCGAAAAGAAGATTCGAGGAGGCGAAAAAGGTCTTGGAGACTGTAGCGAGGGTAAATGGAACACAAATAAGCAAGAAGTCTATGCAAGCTCTTATGAGCTCTTCTGAATCCCCACCACCTATATCAAATGTAAGTTAAGCGATAAATTAATCCATTATCTACTTTTTAAAGATTTTTATCAAAATTGTAGTTTTATCAGCTAGGTATCTTGCCCTTGGTCAGTTATGAAAGACATCAGATCGTTTTGAATTGTTTTTTTTCTAATAGCTGTAACCTTTTATACTTTTGAAGAACAGGTCGTTAAAATTTTAGGATCTACTCTAAAACCAAAAATTAAAATTGGTTGCTTTGAATTAAGTGGATAAATCATTTTATACATTTTTACATTAATCATACAAACATACTAAGAACAATTAAATTTTTCAGGACATAAGTCCAAGTCTGATACGTTCCATTTTACGCTCACCAATATTACTGAGAAGAGTCTGCACGACACCAATTTGGTGGATTACAACAATCTTCGTCTACTACGGTCTATCCATCGACTCTACCAGTCTCTCCGACACCATATACTTGAACTACATCTTGACTTGTGCTATAGAGATTCCTGGTTTCTATACTGCAGTATTTGTCTTGGATAGAATTGGAAGAAAAGCTACTATTTCCTCCGGTTTCTTTTTTAGTGCTGCTTGCAATATTATTTTTGTCTTCGTTCCTAGCAGTAAGTATTCTTTTATATTATTAATCCATACATCCTTATAAAAACTAACGTAACACAATTAATGCGCATATCATATGAAATTTTGTCCAATTCTCTCTGGTTTTCAGTACAGACTGTAAACAGTGGTCTGCAAAAGGAAATATAAACATTCCAAAATAAATAAATACACAAAGATTTAAAATATCACATGGATGATTTCGAAGAATAGAAGACTTAATTTTTTGAAAATTTTGATTCTTCTATTTTGTAAATCAGATAACATTTTCTTCAAAAATCTTCAGCTGTTGGTGGTGGCATCGGCCACCTTGTAATGGATATTGATCTCACTGAATTGAAATATCGTGTGCAGAGTTTCATTGAACTCATTACTTTATCAATTGATATCTAAATTGAGACTGATTTGAAATGCCTTCTGTTATTAATGTTCTCAAGTGTTTTGCCTTTTCAATTATCACATACTCGAGTTGTACTTAGAATACAAATAAAAACAAAGGGTCAGAGATATTAATAATATTTTTCTCTAACTATTATACTATATATATTATAGTATACAACAAAAAAATAAGTAATAAATAAAATAAACAGTTGGACAAAACGTTGTAAAATAACTTTTTTTTTCAGATTTGCCCGTGTTTCGGCTAATAATTTTTCTGTTGGGAAAGTTTGGCATATCGATGGTGATGACATCCCTCTACCTCTACACCTCCGAACTCTACCCGACAGAGTTTCGACACAGTCTCCTCGCTTTCTCTTCAATGATCGGTCGGATTGGAGCTATCACAGCTCCACTTACTCCTGTTCTTGTAGGTTTACTTCTTGATTCTCCAATTTCTAAGACTATTAAACCCATATTTTATAAAACAAGTTTTAGCATGTTCGACTGCAGCCGACGAAGTCCCAGGTTCGAGTCCCGAATCGGGCCATAACAACTATTGGGTTTTCTGACAAAAAATTCTTAGAACCTAACCCGGAGATAGGAAATTGGTAGTGTTTCGACCCCGTGCCTCGGCACATTAAGCCGTAAGTCCTGCGCTTGATCTCTCTCCGGTTGTGTCAGATTTTCCGTCCCATCGGGCTATGAGAGTAAAGGAGCAGAGAGTGTGTAGGCGCACATTTTGAAAAAATATATGGAACAGGGCTAACTTGCATCCTGGAAAAAACAAACATCATGAAACCTAAAGCAATGCAGATCAAATCTATGAAAACCAATTAAAGTCTCAAACAAGTGTTTTTGAAGCACCATCAATTAAATCAAATCAAATCAAATAATGTTTATTCAATATAGGTAGGTATACTACACTTATTGACGTCTAGTTATTTATAAAATATAATGGTGATAATAATCAGTAACGGTACCTTAAAACTAAAGCTACGAGGGTTCCAAACGCGCCCTGGTCTGAGAAGAGCCCACAACAAACTCAGCCGGGTTTTTTTTACAACTAACACCATTTTATTATTTGATCAAATTTCAGATGGACTATTGGCATGGTATCCCATCAATGATGTTCGGTGGTATGGGCATCCTCTCTGGTCTGCTGGTGCTCACGCAGCCTGAAACGCTGGGAACCAAAATGCCGGATACCTTATCAGAGGCTGAAGCGCTTGGCAAACCTGAATCAAAACTGCAGCGTCCCAGTTGACATAGCCTCTTAATATTCTCTAATTCGTGATCTTTTCAACGCTATTTGTCTAAGTAATAAGCAAAATTAAGCTCTCTCTGTTAGTGATATTAGAGTAGTAATTAAATCAGCAATATATTTTATAGTACCAAAGTGTTTTGATTACCTAATGATCATCATGTAATTGATTAGATAAAAACACGCGTTAAAAATACATCTGTAACGATAATGTTAAACGATAAATATAGGTTTTACATAAAATATAATTCAATTTACAATCATGTGCATTATATCGTTTAAATTCACTATGATCGTAATCTTTTATGTTAGGTTAATAATTGACAACTTAACGTCTTACTTGCATCGTCTATCTGTCTTATATTTAGGATGTTACACCAAACTTGGAGTTTACGAGTTATTATAAAAATATCAATCAAAAAAAATTCTGTTCTCATTAATCATACTAATTAACATATTGTTTGATAGAGTGACACCCGTGAATTTTAAAAGTTAAATAATATTATAATAAATCAACTTTTTATCAAGACGGATTTAAGATAAAATAGTCGATTGATTATCGTTTTGTAAAATATTAACGTATCTGTGTATCGTTTAGTTTCATTAGTAAAAGACTGGTGGTAAGAGTCACCAGTCAAATATGGAGTCTCAAGATGGTGTTAATAAAATGGAGACTCCAACACTGGATCGAAAAGAGGACCTGAAAAATGGAAATGGATCTGTTACCGAAAAAACAATAGATTTAGACGATGTACTCACAAATGAATTGGGACAATTCGGATGCTTTCAACTGAGAAACTTTCTGCTGGTGGCCGTACCGATAATTATGTCTGCCTTCATGAGTGAATTCATTTTCTCCGCTGCTGCGATTCCTCACAGGTAAAGTTGTTGAATGATATTCGATAGTTAATTTTAAATATGCTCAATGAACACTTACAGAATCTTTAGTACATCTGTGAGACGCACGTCATTCAACGAATGCAAAGACCTTCTGCCTACAAAACGTGAATGTCTTTAAGTTTTTCAAAAATATGATTTTTATCAGGGCCTAGAAATTGGCGATGAGGTTATTTTTTAATTATTAATATTTTGAACTGGGGGACATGTTCAACTTTTCATATTTTGACGCGTTACCATCAAGCCGTCTACGGAGTCCTACTTTGCACTGTGGTGTAAGATTAAATTTAAATTTAGTTCCTAGAGAAGTAAAATCCTTAGATTATTGAAAGCAATAAATCTCCCTCAGCTTTTTTTATCCACTACAATTTAACCCTTGACTGCGATCTCACCTGATGGTAAGCGATGTAGCAATCTAAGGTGGTAGTGGGCTGACCTGTTAGGGGCATGACAATTTTAATTAGTTAGCAGTTATAATATCTCTAATCAGTTTCTACACGACATCGTACTGGAACGCTAAATCACTTGGCGGCACGTCTATGCCGGTAGGGTGGTAACTAGCCACGGTCGCAGCCACCCACCAGGCCAGACCAGATAAAATTCAGAAATTATAAATTCCCAAATTTACTCTGCTGGGGATTGAACCCGAGATCTCCGCACGGTAAAACAACAGCGGTCATCACTGGGCTTTTTCTAAAATTTAGAAAATTGAGCAACATTTACAAAATTGAAGTGATTAAACAATTATAAAGATTTCGAGTATCAAGATTGATATCATCGTTCACTATCCTCTTGCACTAAATATTTGATACTGATTTATCGTTTGTATTTAGATGTCGGATACCGGAGTGTGGCGAATATGGCAAAAGACACAAATTCGAACCCGAGTGGATCTCAAACGCGATACCGGTATCGGGTTCAGGATTCGCAAGCACCCAGAGATTCGCCCCTAGCAACATTGGCCTAAACGGTTCTTTAGACTTCTGTCCTCCTGAGGTTTTTAATCAAAATGTCACAATCGGTTGCGATGGATTCGTTTACGCTAGATTTGACTCTGTTGTTTATGATGTAAGTAAAACAAACATATTTTTTATTTAATTCATAAGGCTAGCAAAGGTTTTAAAACACACATACGAAATAAACTAAAATTATATTTTAAGATTGAATTTTGTAGAACCTATGGATTTTCTTATAACTGAGATATAAGATAAGAGAAAATCTACAGGTTATAATTATCAAATCAATATTATAAATGCGAAAGTTTGGATGTTTGGATGTATGGATGGATGTTTGTTACTCAATCACGCCCCAACGGCTGAACGGATCTGGATGAAATTTGGCACAGAGATAGATTATAGTCTGGTATAACACAAGGCTACTTTTTATCCCAGAAAACCAAAGATTTCCCGCGGGAACCGAAAAACCTCAATCCACGAGGACGAAGTCGCGGGCATTAGCTAGTTATAGTATAAAAATTGATATGAAGTTTAGTTCTACAGAGATTTTTAAGATATTTATTATCGGACGTCTATATTCACTAGTGAGCGCAATCTCAGACGAAAAGGTCAAGTGAGTTGGTGTTCACTAAGGAAGGCCTGCATCATCTAGCCATTATCTGCAACCCTCTTGTATCGTCAGTTAATACATTAACTAGATACATTTTAATTAAGTGGATATTTTATTTTCAGTTTGATTTGGGAGGTCAGGATTGGTTACGAGCCTTATCTGGTACATTGAACAGCGTAGGCACATTATTAGTCCTGCCTATAACGGGCTATATCTCAGATCGATTTGGTCGCAGAATCGCTCTCGTCATAAGTGTGTTTAATTTGGCTACCATTGGTCTTATTAGAGCTTTCTCCGTTAATTACCCGATGTATATGGCTCTACAACTTCTTCAGACCACTTTGGGTGCTGGGACTTTTAGTTCTGCTTATATTTTTGGTAAGTACACATTTTTTTGTAAAATAGGACTGCACCTTACTACAGTCATGCTATTTTCAAAAGAAAATGCAATGATAAGGTCTTGCTTAAGAAATGCTTGCTTAGAAGATGCTAATATATTTTTAAATTATGCTTAGCTCTCAAAGCGCTCGGTGAAATCTACCAGCAGCTCGTCTGTATATATAAATGTAACATTGTTTTGGTCTTCTCAGTTGTTAATCTGTTTAATAATTTACTGTATTATTTTAGCTGCTGAACTGGTTGGCCCTAAATATCGTGTAGTATCAAGTGCCACGTCCACATCGATGTTTGCGCTGGGACAAGTTATCCTTGGCAGCGTGGCTTGGCTGATTGAACCTTGGAGATACATGATCATGGCTCTTCATATTCCTTGCTTCCTGATAATATCGTACTATTGGATTCTTAGTGAGAGTGTTAGATGGTTACTTGCCAAACGGAAATTCGATGAAGCGAAAATAGTTTTGGAGAAAGTAGCTAAAGTAAATAAGAAGCAGATTAGTGAGAAATCTATGCAAGGACTACTAAATCCTCCTCAAACGTCTGCCCAAACGAAGGTAATTTATAATTTTTCTATCAATAATGGTCTACACTAAATTAAGCAGCCAAACTTGCCAAAAATATTATAATTTTATTTTGTGAAAGAGTAAGATGGGAAATATTTCTAGAATGAGTTTTCTGTAATGAGTTTACTTTTCCGCAGTTATTTTTGTCCCTGCATCCATCTTTTATTTCATTTATTTATTCATAATAAATCTACAAAAATAATAACAATAAACCACGAACACAAAAAATCTTGTCTCCCTTATTTTTATTAACTTGACTTAGGAAAGTAACCTGTTCCAGAGACATAAATTATCTGTTCAGGCATCCTATAAGCAATGAAACCGTTTAAAATATATTTAATTTTTTTTAGGAGGGAAGCCCCAGTCTTGTCAAGACTATAGTCAGATCCCCGGTCTTACTTAGACGAGTATGTACTACTCCTATTTGGTGGATAACAGCTACGTTCGTCTACTACGGTCTCTCTATCAACTCTACTAGCCTCTCAGACACAATGCATCTCAACTACATCTTGACCTGTGCTATCGAGATCCCTGGCTTTTACACTGCCGTTTTAATATTGGACAGAATTGGAAGGAAGGCTACTTTGTGCATAGCGTTCTTCTTCAGTGCTGCGTGTAACATTGCCTTCGTCTTTATTCCCAAAGGTAAGGGGTAACCAAAATATTGACAATATTTTTCGTATCTGGAAACAATATTATGATACACTGTATTTTATCGCAAAGTTTGTCTTATATTAAGCTTGAAATCCTTTTTACTAGAATTCTTGAGTTTTGATAAGTGAGGATGGATTTTTAGGATTTTCTGAATTTCTTTATGAATGGTCCTCAGTTTATAATTTTGTGTTTACTTTCATTTTATATTATTGCGAACATCAGGCACTTTTCGATAGAATCAAATTTAATTGATAAAACTATATGTCTCGCAAATCTGGGATACCAATAAATATAACAACCTCTAAAATCTTCTTTTCTTTGAGAGAAAAGCTTGGTATTAACTTACTTATAATCTAATTTAACTTAATCAAATCAAATGCTTTTTATTCAAATAGACTTTTTACAAGTGCTCAAGCGAATCTACCACTGGTTCGGAATACCGTTCCTACCGAGACAGCAAGAAACTTGGTTAATTATTCAGATAGCCACTTTTTGAACGTCTAAATATATGCGATCTGTTTATAACGAATATATTATTTATATCTTTTATCCCCAACAGATTTGTTCACGTTACGGCTGATAATTTTCCTGTTGGGTAAATTTGGTATTTCAACTGTGATGACGTCAGTGTACCTGTACACTTCAGAGCTGTACCCTACAGAGTACCGCCACAGCCTGCTCGCCTTCTCGTCCATGGTGGGGCGCCTCGGTTCCATCACGGCACCGCTTACTCCTGTTCTTGTAAGTATATGATAGATAGATATATATATAAAGTCTTTATTGCCACACACAACCGAACTATACTAGTGGTTCGCCCCGAACTAAGACCTCGCGGCGCCATCTATTGACATAAATGTGAAGTTCTGTTAAAAATACTGAAGCTCATTAAAAATTAAATAATTCCGTTTCCTTACAATATTTATCTAATTTTAGTATTTGTTGTTCAAGTACAGGATATAATTGAAATAATTGATCAAGTTTCAGGCTCATCCTTTCAGAAAATTTAGAGTTCTGAGGTCATCTTTGGACGTTAGAAAATCACCACTTTGAAAGCCCCCCATTTCGTCAATTTTGGGGGAAAAATTAAAAAAAAAATATTTTTGGACTCTATTCCTAATTATCTTTAAAATGATATACCGCAACCCTATGTAACTTTATAAAAAATATTTTACTTCGCATTCGCTTCTATGAGAGCCCCCCTGAAATAAAGATTTTTATTATTTTTTAAGCCATATTCGGCGGGAGGCCATTGGTTTACATATTATATTTAAAGCTGAAGTAATTGCGTTCAGTAATTCAGAAGTTATAGTGCTCTGACAGACGGACGGACGGACGGACGGACGGACGGACGGACGGACGGACGGACGGACAAGTGCCAATTCACCCAAGTAGACTCAGAGACCTTCGCTTCGCTCGGTCAATTATAAACAAAAAATAGATAAAAACGCGTACGCAAGGGCGCAAGGATGATCTCCTCCAGACCATCCGTTTCTTAAGGAACTTAAGAAGGAGCGGGAAAGTGCAACATTAATGACAAACACAGTCTTAACTGTGAATGAATTTCCGTATGCCCCTATGAGGTATCTACTGGCCATTGATGAGTGGTAGATTCACTCGATGATTCAAAAGCACTATAAGATTAGTAAAAGCAGTAAATGTTTATTTGAATGAAACATTTGAGTTTGAGTATGAGTACGAAAATTTTTAGGTTCTAGATTCAATTTCCGACAGAGGCCATTTAAGAATGTACGGCCAAAGCTAATTACCACCCTGTCGGCAAAACCATACCGCCAAGGTATTTTGCGTGGGAATTTAAGATTTTCAATACAAAATATAATCTTTCTTATAATATTATAGTTTGAACTCTCCAGTAAACTAGAAATCTTTAGTTGCTAATATTTGATGTTTATTCTTTTATCTGAAATAAATCCATCTACGATCTGAGAATATTCATAGACATCAAAAGAACCAAACTACGTTTTTTCTGCGTCAAATATTTTTTTTTACTGTTTCGACAGTATAGTGTTCATTATAATTTTGCTTCTTTATTTATTTTAATGGTATCATATTTTATGTACAGATGCAATACTGGCACGGGATTCCATCTATGATGTTTGGCGGAATGGGAATCCTCTCGGGCTTCCTGGTGCTGACGCAGCCTGAGACGTTGGGTACCAAAATGCCCAACACCCTGGCCGAAGCTGAAGCGTTAGGGAAACCTGAATCCAAGATTGTAAGAAGTTGAAATTGAACCATCTGTATGAAACATTTGGACGTAATTTAAGATATGGCGTGAGTGTTGAGTATCATCTCATGAACTAAGAATAAGCTAATTTATTTAAAATGTAAATAACTTGTAAATAGGTACCAAATAAGATTTTTTTTCTTGCTTAAAGGGTGTTGATATTAGAACTTAAACTTTATAGAGCTAAAGATAAGTATCGTATATAAATTCAGACTAAGTCCATATACTCTTTCGGATATTACGTTTGAATTGTTAATTGCAATAGCTTTGGATAAGCAGCTGTGTTTTAACGACATATATTTTTAAAATCATTATTTGAACTTTTCTAACTAGTTTTTTGGCAAAGCTTCTGACCTAGCAAATTTTCTTTTCACATTAAGACCGATATTATTGATCACACCCCATTAAAAAATATTTAAAAATAAATAAGTGACATAGATACCACTATATTTATCATTTTGTTATTAATCATTAATAATTATATTAGTCATATAATTTCCGTTATTGATATCGATTAATTATCCATTAGCCGATTGATGAAACGTGGAGATAATCTGAATTGATCGTTGACAAAACCACGGATTAGCAACCGTTATCCGAAACTATATTATGTAGGTATGTTTCTATGGACGCCAAAAGTGTGTGTCTGTTAATTATTATCATTATCATAGTCCATAATATATCTATATATATTGAATGGACTATGGAATTTATCAACTACAACTATCAATCAATCAACATGCTTAATTCATAATTAATATACACACAATAGATAATAGACCCAAATAAATATTTTATTTGAATACGAAAAGCAATTGATGAGCAACAAAAATAATATCTTAAAGTGATTCATTTAAAAATAATTATTAAAACAAAAGTTAAACCAATTACGGACAATTAATTACAGGCAAGCATTATAAATTACTAGGAGTACAATTAAATACTTACCTAGTTATAACCACCAGGTCCTTCATTATTAAAACGAATATTAGGTACTCAAGTAACAGTTAAATAAGTCTTAAGTATTTATGTGTAGGATAGACCAAATATTTCAAAAATGTAATTTAAATACATAAAAATAATTACTAGATACTGAAATATAAATAAATGAGACATATTTTTTGTTGCAAATATTTTTTTATAAGCCTAGGTATTTTATCTAGATATGCTGATATGCAAACCTAATCCGATAGTAAGGTCACTGTCATGATTGTTATCTGGACATAATAACATTGTTACGCTCATCTTGACCGATTACTAAAAAAAAATGCGTAAAAATATGATAAATGCGAAATGCGTATATTTTACTTCAGCCGTAAGAAATCTTATTATTATTATTTTCTGTTATTTACATTGCTTCAATAAAAATCAATTTTACTAAAAACACAATTAAACTATAAATGAATGAGAGAATTATTAGATTTACTACTTAATAAGATGGCACTAAAGTATTTATTACAAACAAATTAGTTTGAGTTACATGTTTTATGCTGTAAATGATTTAATATTAAATAACGTATATATTATTTTAGTTGTTATTAAGAAAATATTACTAATTTCTAACTTAACGTTAATACCTTTGTGTTTGTAGTTATTATATGGCAATATTATTACAACAATTATTTATATCACTTATGATCACTTTCACTTCAAGTTTAGGGGTAACGTCACTTAATTTATTGATTAAATCTAAAAAATACTTCCCTGTTTTATTATAACCATTTTATCTTTCACTAGTTTAACTAGTACAGTTCAAGTTTAATTGGTAGTTATACAAGTCATCATCTTCATCATTGCCGGCATGCTACTGAGAACGGAATGAGAAGGGTTTAGACTTCACGCTGCTTCGACAACAACATTGCTCCCGAGCGTGCGGGGGCCATACTCTTTACTCATGTGGCCACACTGCCAACGCCTATAGCAATACAGAAGCAATATTACTCACAATGACAGTTTGATGACACGTACCTTGACGTTACTAAAATATGGATTATATTATTCTAAAATACGCAAGTATAAAATAATGAAACGATATGGCTTTATGCGTTAGCAGTATGACCCCTGGTTTCCTCACAATGTTTTCCTTTACCGTATGAAGCAAATGATATTAAATTTCTTAAAATTGGTGCATGCCCGGGGATTTAACCCGCGGCCTCTTATAGGAGATCGAGTGTCTAAAGTCTAAACCATTAGGCTATCACCGCTTCATACATACATACAAGCGTAACCGCCATAATTATAAAACTAGAAGTAAAAAAACGATTTGTATTACATGAGTTGAGATCTGCTCCTCTCGCTTCATCAAATGTAGATTCTTGCAGACCCTTTTACAATTATAAATCAATCTACAACTGGATCGGAATGCCTTTCCGAACTCTTCTCTACTAACGGTCCTTATCCGGCGATTATTTTATCAAACTTCACTATTATATTATCACAATTTGCTAAGAATCTTGTTTCACCATCCACCACACACTGTCACGCACCAGCTGCCGTGTTATTGTCGGCAGGCTGGTCGTCTATTCGTTCCGCGTCTGCCATTTTCTCTGGAAGCGCTGTGTGACTGGTGTCAGGAAGGCATAGTGACAGTGCAGCAGGGCCGAGGGCTGCCACTGCGAACACTACGCTCGGCAAACCTGACATGTACTGCTCCTGTGAAAACAATAGATAAAATTTCCCATAAATATGAAAAAGAGTATAATAATATACGGGATGGATGAGATTTTTTGGGATTTGATACTAAGAAATTAGTGGCAAAAGCGTTGCCATCTTGAAGCACTGGCCCATGGGATGCCAGATATGTACGGTTTGACCATAAGTAAGTTATATAATAATATGATTAAGGAAGTATGATATTATGTAGTGCGATTTAGAGGAGTATCTCTGAAAAATAAAAGCTATGAAATCGATATGTGAAATTTCCAAATCTAACGAAATTTGCCAAAAATTCTGATTTAGGTCTGTGATATAATTGGCTTCAAACTGCAGGTACGATCGTACCGAACGAACCAGTTTGTGATAAATTAACGTAATAGATCTAAGCTTTGGTATCCCCGGGCCTGCTTCAGTTTATTTCTTCATCTTACATATCCATAAACTCCATTAATTCTTCGAAAGGTGGAATCCTTCCGAAGGAAACGTATCTTTGGCCTACCGATAGATAGTGAGAATTTTCCAGCAGTGTGATATTACGTTCTTTCAAAGGACAATCAAGGAACAAGAAGCTTGAACGTGTCGGAGTCAGAATAAATTGGAAGATTTGTGTGGTGTGGTGTTGTGCCGGTGTGAATTGCTGGCTTATTGAGCCGTGAATATCACAAGTTACATGTGCAAGCTACACGCTGAACCACATATATTTGGCTTCTTGTTCTTCGATTATCATGGACTTGCGCGAAGTAACGCCTGCTTCTATCATATAACTTTCAAAGGATATCTTACAAGTAAAGGCGTCTGCGGCGCCAGCACGGAGCCCAGCCGGCCGACCGTGTTGGCGATGTTGGTGAGCGAGTTCCTCGAGGTGGTGGGGAACACCTCCATGGCCACCACGTGGATGGAGAACACGCCGTAGCTGCTGCACATCCTGCCCACCATGTAGAACGCCACGGATGCCCACCAGATCGCTGCCCACATTCATACATTTGAAAAACATGAGCCTAGTTTTATTTGTAATTTTTATTACAGGGATGTTTTTTTAAAACAATTCTTACATAAATATCAAAAATTGCGGAACCGACAGGATTTGAACCTGCGTCTCTCTCTGGGCTTCGGGCCCGGAGCGCCTTTGACCACCAAGCCACGTTCCAGTTTTAGTGCAGGCAACGGGGCGGTTCGTTTTATGGAGACCCCCGCGTCGTCGTTGAAACTTGGCAGGGTTGTAGTATGGTATGTACCAAAACTTATACAAAAATATCCAACAAAAAATCCTCGCAGAAGTTAGGTTTTTATACGTAAAACTGAATAGTTATGACTGAATATTTTCTCGATTTCTATTTTATATAATAGTACCTAGGTAGTATATTTACACTCCAAACCGAAATATCAAACGAAATAATCATGCAGAACATCGATATTTAAACCGATTTTATTATCATACCTAAACTGCGTTTACGCGTTAAATGTTAATGTACGTTCCTGCTTTAACAATTCGGTAAAGCATTTATTTATTGGATATTTATAATGTACGTATAAATCATGATACTTTATCTTACTGTAAAGTTTCGTCGACTGAGGAATTATTGTTGGGGTCCACTTACACTAGCTTTACTGCTTAGACTATTTCCCGTCAATGCCGAAATTTGAGATATTTAGGTATCTACTTTTAATCCAGTTACTCTTAATGCCATCTAGTAGCGACATATTGCAGTATCGAAATTACTTTCAAATGCCCATATTCGATGAAGCTCATTGAACGAGAAATGACACATTTTCGTTTTACTAATTCTTGCAATTTTTATTATGTATTTAAGAATTGTTTAGAAAAACATAACTGGTTATCTTTAACCTCGAGAAGGTAAAAACATTTTATGCCTGCGACTTCATCCAGATCCGTTCAACGTGTTCCTTTCTAGAGTGTTTGAGTAACCAACATCCATCCATCCAAACTTTTGCATTTATAACTTTTGCATTTACATATATTTAATGACACAAAATCTACTTACATTTAGGTACAAAAGCAGACGTCATAAAGAACACCGCACACAGACAGTACGCCACACATATCGGTATCTTTCTCCCAAACCTGGTCAAGGTCAGAGCGGTAATAATCCTGGTAGGGACGTCAACCAGCATCATGGCGGAATAGTTGAGGTACTTGTTGCCAGAGATGTTGGTGGAGTTGATGATGGTGCCGCTGAAGACGAACATGGAACAGCAGAAGCAAGCGGCTATGATGGAGATGCGGAGGACTATCTTCTTTGAACGGAGGATGGATAGCAGGCGTGGCGTTTCTTGCAGTTGTGGTTTACCACTCTAAAACAGTAAATAAATGCGATGCGATTTTGCTCCTGAACTGAGCGATTCGAAGGTCAGTTCATTTATTTTTCGATTTTGACTTGTGAGCTCTTACGAATGTCAATAAATAAAATTACCAGTTAACAAGAAATCATATAAATGCGAAAGTGTGTGTTTTCAATCATGCCGCAACGGAGCAACGGATCGACGTGAAAGTAGCCTATGTACTCTTAACATAGGCTACTTTTTATCCCGAAAAATAAAGAAGATCCCGCGGGAATAAACTTTGATCAAAGTTGAATAAGAGCCTATGCACACGGCGTATTTAATAAGCGCAAATGACACGATACAGACGCGATCCTAACGCAAACTTTACGCGCGTCAGACGCAGCCATTGAACAAGTATTTAAACTGAAAACGCGCAGATACTGCGTGTTTGTGAATTCCTGATAAGCACATTTTAAGATCATTCATTAAAGATCATCCTGAATAGTGTAACAAAATGATAGAAAAATAAACGATTTGATTGACATTAAATACACCGTGTGCATAATTAGGCTCTTAATCAGACTTTTACAGTGCAGTAGTTTGAATAATAAAAACACAAACTCAAAAGAAGAAGAAGATTCCAAATAATTTAAGTAAATTCAAAAATTATAATTTCTAATTCATAAATAATGTCTTATAAATCAGATTGTAAATATATATTCGATATATCCATATAATATAATTATATTAATAATATTATAGATGCGAAAGTGTGTCTCAACGGATTGTGATAAAATTTGGTTTAGAGATTGCATCCCGGGGAAGGACATGGGCAACTTTTTATCTCGGAAAATTAAGTAGTTCCCCCGGTAATATAAATAACAGCCAACGTAGCGGGCATCATCTAGTTATTAATATATTAAATTCTTAAAATTATTATCAATAAAATTTGTTTGCGATTAAGGTCTTTGTACTCATGACCTCGTAATTTTATCAATACTTAGTAAAAATGATTGAGTCTGCTGAAAGTTTCATTGTTTGTAGATGTTTAATAATATTTTACATGTACATTTGTTACATGTATAATATAAATTTTATTTCTTTATCGTTTTCTCACACTACATTGAACATTCCCATATTTTGTATACTCTCCTTCTACTTTGGCACAATACTGCCTAAACTGATTATGTTAAAATTTAAGATACTGTCGCTTTTTAATAAGTTTATTTCGGGGTTGACATGAACGACACTTTTAACACGTCTTGTGCTAGTGGGTTACAAATTTTCAGATTTCCCAATGAACATCAGGTTCATTGTGATGATATGTCGGGTTTTAAATAATTATAATCTTGTAAAAAATCGCACCTCCTCTGCTCTGTTCTGTTCTTCGGTGATCATCACGAGCATTTCCTTGGCTTTGCTGGAGAGCGTGATGTTGTTGATCTTGGCTACTTTGTTCAGCACGCGCACCGCTTCATGCTTCCTGTTATTCGCTAGCAGCCATCTCACGCCTTCGTCCACGAGGAATATATAAAACACCTGAAAAATTTTATATAGAAGCAGGCGTTATTTTGCGGAAGTCCATGATAATGAAGGAACTAGTAGTTTAATTCGCTACAATTCGCCACAGTAGGTAAATCTATATGGTACAGCGCGTTTCTTGCACTTGTAATTTTCAACACAAATCTTTCAAATTATTCTCAACGTACGTTTCACTCCGACACCGGAGCATCTTCAGGAGATGATGAAATTTCATGATTCTAAGTCAACGGGAAGGTTTTGATTTATCGGCGAGTGTCAAAATACGCAAAAATATGCGGCATAAACGGCCGTATCTTTTGACTTCGTTGACTTAGAAGCATGCTTTTTTTACAGCTCTGAGGGACCGTGGACCTAAGTATTTGATATTAATTTCATTTGATACCTCGACGCGTTTCCGAGAAAAAGGTGATTGACAGACAGACAGACAGATAGACAGACCGACAGACCAACAGGCAGACGGACACCAAAGTGATCCTATAAGGGTTCCTTTTTTCCTCTTGACCTCAGAAAGATAGGTATAAGATCATTGAACCCTAAAAATGCCACCGTTTATCATCAAGGCCACCGCTTATCATCGATGACAGTAGCAGTATCAGTTACTAATAACAATAGATCAATCAAGATCAATGTTCGTACCACAATCAATAACGGTGCATAGATAGCTCTCATCATGTGCCTCCAGTAGGGGATCTTCCACGCGATCAGGCCGAAGAACGCGCCTCCGAGGCTCGACAAGATGTCCAAAATACACGAAAATGCCACTCTGCTGTTCTGGCTCACCGACTCGAGAGCTGAAAAAATAAGGATTCATGGTTGCATGAGCTGAAAAAAATATGATTTATAAATGGTTCCAGGATAAACCGCTGCTGCAGTGGATATTGGACAGTAAAACTTTTTTTTTCAGATAGACATCTGTTTAGAAATAATACTATGATGTCGAATCACGTTTGAAGAAAAAAAAACTAACAGATTTTCAGTTAACGAGTATTTTATTCTATCAAAGGTATTTAGACTAATACTGGAGATAATTTAGTTTTTAACATTAAATTGATGTGGTAGCAATTTTGGTAGCACCTTGTATATAATTTTGGCTGAAATTACAATAATTTTGGATTATTAGATATGAAATTATTATGGACAGTAAATTCGATGTACAAGCGTGTTATATCTGAATAAGGTAAAAATAAGTAGAGAATAGTTAAGCCGTCGGTCCCGGTTATTATCACTAACATGATAATAGTCGTTAAAGCCCGCCAATTCCCTCGCTCCTATGAGAATGGAGGCCTGTACCCAGCAGTGGGACGTTAATGGGCTGTGGTATGTGTGGTCTGGTGGTAGTGGTGGTAGACGAAGAGAAACTCACATAAGACCATCGAAGCGTTGCCATAACCGAGTGCAGTTTCAAGAAACTCCAGTATCAGCAGCGTCCAGTAGTCAAACGCTATGGACTTCAGCAGGCCAGCTGCGCCCACCATCAGGGGTGTCCCCACAATGATCACCTTCCGTCCATACCTAAACCAAAAACATTACAGTTCAAAATAAATACTTTGAAATTGTGGGGGATGCCCCGTCGCTCACGTCCGCAGGAGCTACCTTTTACCTCCCTGCACGTGTCCCCTGGGTGGTGCTAAACGAGCGACGAACTTGCAGGCGAAATAAGCGTTATTTTTATAAAAACGCTTATTATGAACCAAACGCCATACGATTAAATAAAAAACTTTGAAATTAAATCCGAATATCAAACTCTAGGGTTAGTCTACTTACGCTAATAAAAACATTCGCGCGAATTTTTTGCAATTCTAGAACACTAAAAATCATATGTAGGTATAGTACACACTTGCGAATAAAATTGTCGCAGCTGTTTTGCGCAGTGTGAAGTGTGAACGTAGTCTATGGCCTGGTACAGTCAATCGCGATCAAAATAAAGAGTGGATTGACGTTGGATTGACAGTCAATCCACTCTGTACACCATCAATCTGAACATAGATCGGATAGTGATCTATAACACACTATGTCTGTGACCTATCACCCATCGTTTCCAGTTATCTTTAAAAACTTATGCCTAGTACCATACTAGTGCACAGAATAGGTAGTGCTGATGGGCGGGTGGGTTTTAGCTAAGATGAAAATCCTAAAGAAAGAGATTTAAAGATTGCGCAAAAAATCGGGTTTTTAAATATTATTCCTTATGTAATACAATAACCTTCAATAAATTTTACCGTTGTATTCTGATAATGATTATAATTATAAAACCTGATATTATAATTCTTAAAGCCTGATTAAAATCCATATATCCATACTCATAATATAAATGCGAATGTGTGTTTCAAATCCTATTTGTATATCCTATTTGATAGTTCCTTAGTAGTAAGAATATTTGTGAGATGGTGATAATTTAAAAAAAAAAAAAACCCGGCTGAGTTTGTTGTGGGCTCTTCTCAGACCAGGGCGCGTTTGGAACCCTCGTAGCTTTAGTTTTAAGATACCGTTACCCATTATCACCATCATGCTTTTTAAATACTTATGTAATTTTTAGACGAAAATAAGTGTACCTACTGTGTACCTATATTTAATGAATAAATGACTAATGACTAATGAGTAATCAAATCAAATCAAGCCTGTTTGTCTGCTACAATTTAACGGCCCATCTTTTCAACCAATTTTTATGAAATTTAGTACGAAGGTAGGTTACATCCTGCAGAAGGGCCGCTTTTTATCCCGGAAAATTAGGGAGTTGAAATTAAGGAATAAAAAACATAATAAACGTGTACAAGTCGCAGGCAACATCTTGTTTACGAGAATTATAAACTAGATTATACAAGCATTTTTTAAAGTAATAACTTAAAAATATACCAACCTGTCTGAAATTAATCCTGATACGATAAAAGAAAACAGTAGACCGAGGTTGTGTACGGTCCCGATAAGAGTCCTCTTCCACGGCTGGCAGCCGAGATCAAACTGAAAACACACAAAAGGTGTTTTTATCCACTATAAGTTAGCCCTTGACTGCGATCTCCCATCTCCCCTGATGGCAGTGATGATGCAGTTTAAGATGTTAGCGGGTTAATCTGTTAGGGGCATGGCAGTCAAATTAAACCCATACCCCAAATGGGTTTCTACATGGCATCGTACCGCTTGGCGGCACGCCTTTGCCGATAGGGTGGTAACCACGGCCTATGCCACGGCCGAAGCCTCTCACCAGGCCAGACCAGGGAAAATACAGAAATTATTATATCAATTATATAATTACATTATTATATAATTACACTACGCCAGGGAGGTCGTCAACAACGATCTGAACTACTAACATCCAAAGGGATTCGTGCTGACGTTACAGAATTCGGTTTATTTTTTCCAAATAAACTAAGGAAAAACCATTGGAATATTACTTAGAAGTATAGAAGTTTAAACACGTCAGTATAAAACGAATAAAATTCTTTATTTGTTAAAAATTGTTCGCTAATAGCAATAAATCTTGATGAATAGCATGGTATTTCATCCAAGTGTCAATTATAATGAAAATCAATTGAAAAACGATTAGATTTTGGTGAACATAATAATACACGCTACTCGTATGTTATTAATTATCAAAGATAATGAATGTCATAATCCGGTTGTAATATCAACGTAAATAAGTGATTTAATTGAAACGGAAAACACAATCGTGTTCGCGTTGCCACACGGATGTGTATCTATTGTTAGATGCGTCGTATAGATTAGAAATAATTTAAGGCGGACTTACATTTGGCTAGTTTAATTTAAAAATTGGCGTTATTATTTTGGTGAGTTGTTGTGCTTAAACTTGCTACTGGTTTGCTTGTTTTGATGCTCTTATTATAAAGAATAAGGGTGGCGGGTTCACACATGCTAACATTTCTATGATTGTAAAAGACTCAGGCACCCAGAGCACCGCTGGAGCCGCTAATATACATATATGTTGTTACGTTCCCTCAAATATGGTCGAGCGAAGCAATGGCTGGATCATGCGTCATGCTCGTGAACGGGTGCCACCGGCGGGAATGGGGCTACTTTCTGTCTGCCCGTCTTTGACATGAATTGAATAAACAAATTTAAGAAATCCATTAAAAGTATGCTCCTGAAAAAAGCTTATTATACTGTTGAAGATTATGGAAATGATAGAGGAGCATGGATTTGATCGCTCCAGCAATGCTAGGGACAGTGGTTACTTATGTACACATTGATATAGTAATTGTAAATGAATTATTTAAAAAAGAGCAACCACCGAGTTTCTTGCTGGTTTCTTCTCGGTAGGAATGGCATTCCGAACCAGTGGTAGATTCACTTGACGATTCAAAAGTACTTGTAAAAGTTTATTTGAATAAAAAATATTTGATTTGATTTGATTTGATTATATTGTGCAAAGCCGCGGCATATTATGGAAATCCTTGCAAGAGCCCTATGTCCAGTCGTAGACGTTCATCAGGTGACAACGACGAGTACGAAAAGACATAACGAAAGAAAATATTCACCATATATAGCCAAACCAAGTTATAGACAATAAAATTCCCGTATTTTAGACATATTTCTACTGTTTGATAGAGAAAAATGACGACGAAAATAACTTGCTGTCGCCATTTTTCAAGATTCGGTGAACTTTTTCGTCTAATTTGTAAATTTTATACTGTCAATTTACTGTTCAAACCATGTTCAAACTCCGAACAAAGGTTAGGTTTTAAACTCGCCAGGGTACTAATGCAAATGTAAATCAGCCTTTAAATTACATCATAGTAAAAACTACTAGATAGGATTTCCGTTTCGGTGGTTTTCACTCAGATCCTTATAAGTGTTAGTGAAATGCATGGATAGACGGCGCTACGGTTGTAGTGCCTACTAACACACATCCCACTGACTTAGGTCAACGCTGCTTAACTTAACAATACGGTACGATCAACTGATATGCGCTGACTGACAACAACGCGACAACGCGACTCCATACGTGACGACGACAGTATCAAACAGTAGCTGACCCTTTAAGTGGTTCGTTATCGCTCATCTGTCTCTTTCTGTGGAGTCGTATCGCGTCGCGTCACTTTCTTCGCTAGGACATCTGCCCTCCGATTGTGTAAGGACATCGTTATCGTAATAGTTTGTCAAACGGATAATCCGACCTGTTTAAGGAGTTCATAGATGCCTGCACGACCAAAAGCAAGTATGAACTTCAGTGGAGATTCCTGGTGGTCAATCTTGGGTTTGCGCTAGCTGATGGTTAGGTGTTTTCTCAATAAAATACATTTACCTAAATCCATACTTAATATTATAAATGCGAAAGTCAGTATGTCTGTCTACTACGCTTTCACGGCCCATCTGTTTCTGATTTTGATGAAATTTGGTACAGGGTTTGGTACAACAACATTCCGTTGATACTTGAACTTCTTACACAGTTCGGAAAATATGTGTTAAGCTGTGAAATGGTTACGATTTGTTTAAACAATAAGGTTATACTTTTGTCATACCCTCTATGAAAGTGAGGAAATGTCGAATGGACCTGCAGTATAATATTGCAATTTAAATATCTATCGGGAATGGCTGCCGTAGCCGAAACTCAATTACATTCTCTTTGGCTCGAAGCATTATGTTTGGTGACGAGTACAGTAATCCTAGCATTTATTTACATAACACTTACTTGTTAACATTGAATGAGCAGACCTTGACAATGACCACATAACGTAGCATCTCATCCAGTAACAATGCCCTCACGACTGGTTATCATTAGAACGTGCATTCGCGTGTAATGGCGGTAATGATCAGTGTCACGGTTACAATCAACGGTGATGTACTAACCCTGAGACTACATTGACAATGTCTATGACAGACCCGATGTTTGCACAGTTTGTATAATTTTGGTCATCATCCTCACCCGGTGACAGAAGGGCTGGCTCATTTTTTGCTTAAAGAATCAGCAAGGCGGCTGTCTAGCGCGGAAATGCGGCCAGCATTCATGTCACCATTTCACTCGGGCATTATTTATATAGTAGTTAGGATAGGCTTGCTAGCTGGAAGTTCTATTGTAATGTTTTCAATAAATGTATTATTTAAAAAGCAGGAGGCGTTGGATTTGAATCCGCAAGGTCAAAGACAGCGCGGGCGGTCCGAACTAACTTGGCAGCATACTATACTTGATGAGGCGAAAAAGAAAGGCCTTACGTGGGGCGTTCTAAAGCATAAGGCGTCTGACAGATCAGCTGGGAAAAGAGTAGTGTCTGTCCTCTGCCCCGAAGGGGGGACATAGGACTTAATGATGATGATTGTTTAAAAAAAGTTACTTACTTCTGCTACAATGCTATTGTAGTCCTCGTAAACGACTTGATCGCAGGGCACAGTTCTGTTGGCCTGGAACATATCAGGCGCACACGTCATAGGTGACGTGACGTTGGCTGAAGAGTGGAGGACCGCTCGATAGCACGTCGAGTTGGTGACGGCCAGGCTTGACCAGGACTCGTTGAAGGTTACCACGGAACTCTCACACTCTGGGATGTAGCATCTGGAAACGCAGACATTCATGAGAAATACCAATAGATGACCCTAATAGCTTCCTAGGCAGGACTGTAAAGGATGTAGAAATTAAGAACAGAAAAGCATATAGGTTTTTAGAATAGATGACCTATTGGTATTTCTCGTTAACTAAGGCCAATGTGTGTACGTGTAGTGGCATGAAATGGTGTTTCTAAAACCTACTATTATAACAAATGATTTGATTTTAATTTTAAACCGGCCATGGATGTCTCCACAGTAAGGTCTCATCCCAGAGGAATGACTATATGGGTTTAATATAACATCCACCCCCTTGTAAGTCGTTCTTTATTCTTTCAATTCTTAACTATCTAGCCAAGGGATAACTATAATAGAATAATTTAAAAAAACGAGAATAAATTTATATGGATATTGCTAAATGATAAAAGAGCATGGATTTCACTCGCTCCAGCAATGCTTAGGACTGCAGATACTTAAATGTATCTATCTACACATTGATGTAATTGTAATTTTTTTTCAAAAGAGCAACCAGTTCTAGTTCAGAGTATAGAGTTTCTAGCTGGTTCTTCTCGGTAGAAATGTCATTAAAAACCAGTGGTAGATTCGCTCAACGATTCAAAAGCGTACTTTAAATAAATTTATTTGAATACAAAAAATATGAGTTAGAGTTTGAAAATCATTCAAAAAAAGTGCAGTGAAAGATCGTCACCTGAAAGGAACCTCTGCAGCAGTGAAGACGTAATTGAAGTTGCACATGCTGAGGAAGGAGTCTCTGAAGGCCAACAGCAGCAGCAGCAGCAGCTGGTACTTGCCATAGCTGCCCAGTTCGCTGAGGATGCCGTCCACGTTGAACTGGGGTTCAGCCGCTGATGCCGGTGGCGCCGACATCTGACAGGATAACAAAAAATTGGCAGTAGGGACTACCGATAGAAGTGATAACGAACGTGCACTTGCAGCTTGCGGGCTTACTGGGCGGTGAATATCGCAAGCTGCAAGTGCAAGATACACACTGTACCACTTAGATTTGTATACTGTGACGGATTATAGCGAATTTAACTTCTAGTTCCTTCATTTAATTATTAGTAGGAGTAGCCGCGGAGGTTTCAGCCGTCATCGGTTAGGCTGATTGGGTTCAGTCTAGTCACCAGACTATTGAAGGCTAACGATAGACAAATTAGAAATTTTTAATGTCCAAATTGCCCCTGCTGGAAATCAAATCCTAGACCCTTACAAGACCATAGCGCTCACCGCGGTACTAGAGAGCACGTCGTCAAAGCCAGTCATATCCCTCTATTAACAGACAGACTTGATGATTTAAAGAAAAGAAAATCTAACATATTTCCATACTAATATTATAAATGTGATAGTGTCCCTGTCTGTCTGTCTGCTACACTTTCATGGCCCATCGATTTGATAAAATTTGGTATATAATCGGTAGGTTACATCCCGGGGAAGGACATAGGCTACTTTTACTCCCGGAAAGTTCCCCTGGGAATCAAAAAAATAATAATCCACGCGGACGAAGTCGCAGGCACCATCTAGTTTTGTATATTTTCTACAGTTTACTACCCAAAATGATTTATCTACTTGTATACTACCAGTATACAAATAGGCAAATCATTTTACAATAGCCTTTAAACACTCATTTATTACATTTATTAGATATGTTTCCACAGTTGTTGAGAAAAACAAGTACATAAAGAAAGATTTCAACCGACAGAATGTTACTAATACATTATCCTTACAATCGTTCATTACACTTATATTGTGCTCATAATGTCATAAGTTTACAAACTACAAGCGTCATCGCTTTGTGTCTAGCCGATCCCGTCACGATATGTTTACATATTGTATTGTTTCATAACACATTAAACTTAGTGGAAGTGCTACTTACTTTTTAGTATTCGACACTAATAGTGCCTGTCGTTTTATATGATTTTTATGACCCTCGCATCTGTAACAAAGAATATTACAGGATATTAATAATAATCACAAAATAAGTTTAAAAGTATATCAAAAAATAATATAGGTAATACTAGATAGTTATAAAAGGAAAAGACAGACCAATCTATCATCACACAGCTCATACCACTGAATGAATCGGGCTGAAATTTCAGCCAGATTCATCCAGCGGTTTATGCTGGACGATATTATGACGATAACGTAGACATCCGCTAAGGAAGGATTTTTGAAAATTCACCCTCGGGGCGTAAAATATTTTCTTGAAATTTATGTAGTCCTGCACGCGGACGAAGTAGCGGACATAAGCTAGACATTATATAATAGTAGTCCACAGTTAAATAGGTAAGTAATTATAAAAATAATCATTTAACATCTCACTGATCATAATATTGTAATAATTCATTTACAAACTGCAAGCATCACCGATGTCATCCCGCCTATGGCTGTCTTAGGTCTAAGGCTAGAACCATACCGTCCTTTTTGACCAAGTTTAAGTCATTAAGGAAAGTGCTGTAATAGGTTTATCAGCTCTCCAATTAATTGAAAATCATTACCAAACTGTCATTTGTGGTGAGATTTTGGTCGAGCAAATGTTATGTAACTTAAGTAACACATTAATTAGGTTATCTTTGGTCAGGCTTTCTTACATAATTGCAGAAATACTCTAAACTCGTAGCGTTTCTATATCAACAATATTTTTTTGTATAAATTTGATTTCTGTACCTTTTTGTTTTATCCACTACAAGTTATTTCTTGACTACAATCTCACCTGATGGTAAGTGATGATGCAGTCTAAGATGGTAGCGAGCTAACCTGTTAGGGGCATGGCAGTTATATTAAACCCATACCCCTATTCGGTTTCTACACGGCATCGTACCGGAACGGTAAATCGCTTGGCGGCATGTCTTTGCCGGTAGGGTGGTAACTAGCCACGGCTGAAGCCTCCCACCAGGCCAGACCAGGGAAAATTCAGATATTATAAATTCCCAAATTGACCCTGCCGGGGATCGAACCCGGGAGCTCCGGACGTTAAGTGACGGTGCGCCACGGAGGTCGTCGAAAAACTACTACTAAGTAAACAACCACCGTGTTGTTCACGAATCACAGTGAAAGCCTCCCACCAAACCAGACCAAAGGTACTCGTAATTTGTTTTTATAAATTACTGAATTGCTCCTGCCGGGGTCAAACCCGGGACCTTCTACCAAAGTGCTCACTACTGTAAAAGGGAGTCCTACACTGAAATCTATTCCAGATCAATAGATAGCACGGAGACTTGATTAGTTCGTGACAGTTACTTACTATTTAGCTGGGTTTTAGTCAGTAGGTGTGCAATTTATAGGTACAGACGCGGAAAACTCATAATTCGCTATTTTAACGACTTCTTGTTCCAATATGTTATAATGGCTAACAATTTAAATTCTCTATTATTTAAACGACTGTTACAATTGAAATATGAATAAGTTCACTATTGTATCCGAGGGTATTTACCAAAAATACAAAGCCGTGTTTATAGTGTAAGTACTTGACTAAATTGTAGAAAATATTTTCGTTTGCGCACCGTGATATTTTGAAGGCCTCCCTAAGAATTTTTGACTTCGATAATAATATTGCTAACCGGATCTTAATCTATATAAAGCCGATCTTTAGCAATTTTTAAGTAATATTTTTAGGTAAAACCTATTTCAATAAACATATTTTGCTCGACAACTATCACAAGAAAAACGATAGATCCTAATCAGAATAAAGACATTTCCTTCGTACGCGTTGAGGCTTGAAAAATTCATGAATTTTCCAGGATAAAATAGCCTATGTGTTATTCCTGACTATAATCTATCTCTGTGCCAAATTTCATCCATATCCGTTCAGCCGTTCCGGCTTGATTGAGTAACAAACTTATTTACAATATTAGTATAGATTATAGATACGATAACTTTCAATCATAAATAAGTACTGTTATCAAGAAATTACTATAATTTCCTCAATAAACTACAATGTAGGTGCAATATTATATTACAGTGGATTTCATAAATCATACACCTACAATACTATACTATCTCTATTATTAACCACCCGAGTTAATGACCCTGTTGTATAGGTAACTTATTTATTTTAAACTTCAAACACGTTTCAATAACGATAACCATGAGCGAAAAATCTATATTATTTATTAAAATTATATGTAAAGCACAAAAGTGAATTCTGTCTGTCTGTCCGGCTCAACAACTGAAAGGTATGTAGAGATAGCATATAGTATTCTAGAGACAAGAATAGGTAGGTATAGTGGTCTTTTCATCTCAGAAAACAAAGATCCACGAGAATTTAAAAAAATCATAAAGTAGATAGGTAACAGATTGCGAAGTTAATTTTTGTTCCTCAAATGAAAATATTTTAAAATTTCCTTTCTCTTTAGTTTAAAATAACACAAGTATACTAATTTCTATGGGTAAAACCCATAGTATTACTATTAACCATGTTAACCACATTAACCCATAGTATTATTTTAAGTATTAATTTCTATGGGTAAAACCCATAGAAATTTTTCTGGTAATAAACTAGTTGTCAAAGTCAAAGTATATTTATTCAATTTAGATACTTATTGACGTCGTTGCTTACCTATAAAATATTATGATGGTGATATTCAATTACGGTATCTTAAAACTAAGAGGGTTCCAAACGCGCCCTGCGGTCTGAGAAGAGCCCACAACAACAATATATTATAATTATAACATAATTAGCTGCTGGAACAATTCATACCTAACCTACCTAAGTAGGTGTAAATAATAATATAAGGGATTTATAATATAATTTTATCTAACGGTTAGGAAATCTCGAAAAATAGGTTTAATTACATGTAAAAAAAATTACCACCTTGTGGTGCGGTCGTGTAAAAAATCACCTATTTTTGAAGTCAGTTAAAAATCACCGTAACACCGCAAGTCACATAAAAGGTCACATAAAAGTACAAGAAAAATTAAACATTCATTACAGCACAAGTGAAATAAAACATCGATGCACGAGTAAAACGGATTGTGAACTAACACTGAAAAAGAAATTCCATCAAACTTTTGGGATTTAAACTCGATTGAAACGTAATAGGTAAGTAGGTACTGCATAACATCTTACACAAGATGCCTATTGTGTGGACAAATCACATGTAAAACTAACAGTAATTTAGTTATTGATTAATTTCTAGGGTCTTATCGTTTTTTTTACTACACGAGTGCCCAAAAAAGGTGTATTTTCAGAGCTTTTATAATATGGTTTTAGATTTAGTTATTCTTGTTTCTTATACTTAAAAAATAATAATTATATATTTTCTACATAGGTATAAATACTACCTAAAGGTAGTGAAGGCGATAAGTACAGTTACTTAAATTATTAATGTTTCACTTTATACCTAAAAACACAAACCTTTTGGACTGGCTATTGGATGTTTATTTTGCTCGTCATGCGTCATAATATTTTCTTTTAACGTTCTTTCGGTGTCCTGACAATTAGATGCGGTAAACAATTCTTTTGTGTGTTTACACGAGTGTTTCAAAGTATTTTTTACATAAAAGGTACATTGAAAAGTAGTTTTCCGAAAAATAATAAAAATAATTAGCAACATATTTGACTGTACGTTAAAGTTTTAATAAAAATTACAAACAGTTTTTCTTTGTAGATGATATTGCGCTGATTTTCAACATAAGTACGTATAATAATATACTTAGTTTTGAATATAGTAACAACGCTATGACATACTATGTTTCATATTTTATTTAATACGTATAATTGTTGACTGTTATTCAAACTAGGTACTGCACCTTATTGTATTATACGAGTAGGTATTGTTACAGGCGATACAATTCAAATTGTATAACTTTAAGAATGGCTAAAGTTGGTACAAATTATATATAAAGTATTTAATTATTAGGTACTGTCTTATTTATGTTATTTTCAGCGATTCAGAAGCGCGTTTCGTCGACGTGCTACTGTTTCAGGCGACGTCGGGTAAAAGTACATAGTATAAGTAAATTCAAGAAAAAAAGTGACCGTCATAATTTTAATACAATATAATATAAGAATAAAATTGTAGTGGACGCTTCTAGACTTTGTAAAATTAGTAATTCGTTTGTTGGTAACAGTATACGTTTTTATAATAAACTCCCAGAAAACATAATGGAGATGTCTCTCAACAAGTTCAAAGTTTTTGTAAAACGTAAAGTAGTCGAAAAGTCCTATTATAGTTTAAAGGATTATTTGAATGACAGGAAGGCATGGGTATGAATTGTTCCAGCGCGAGCGACTAGTTATATTATAGTAGATGATGCCCGTGACTTCGTCCGCGTGGATTAACATTTTTTTGATTCGTGCGGGAACTCTTTAATTTTCCGAGATAAAAAGTAGCTTATGTCATTTCCTTGGATACAAACTATCCCTACACCAAATTTCATCAAAATCGGTTGAAGAGATAGTTTTTATGAATCCCGCAGGAACTCTTGAATTTTCCGGGATAAAAAGTAGTCTTTGTCCTTCCCCAGGATACAAACTATTCCTGTACCAAATTTCATCAAAATCGGTTGAACAGATGGGCCGTGAAAGCGTAGCAGACAGACAGACAGACACACTTTCGCATTTATAATATTATAATATGGATATGGATTATATAATTATAATATTGTAATAATTATAAATCTAGTTAAGTAATTTACGATATTTGTGAGATGGTGATAATAAAAAAAATCCCGGCTGAGTTTGTTGTGGGCTCTTCTCAGACCACGGCGCGTTTGGAACCCTATTAGCTTTAGTTTTAAGATACCGTAATTGATTATTACCATCATGTTTTATACTTATGGAACGTGCAAAAAGTGTACCTACAGTGTAACTTATTTGAATAAATAAACATTGAATTATATTTATTTATTAACCGGCTACCAAATAATCATAATGCATATTATAACTATTACCCACTGACCTATTTAGGCCCCTATTTAATAAGAGACATCAAATATTTATTTAACATACTTAATCTAATAAATAGTACTAATTAATAAATAAAAATTATAGCTATACATAATATCTTAATATGATTATATAATGGTGGTGTTTCACCCCCGTGCCTCGGAGAGCACGTTAAGCCGTCGGATTATCACTAACATGATAATAGTCGTTAAAGCCCGCCAACCCGCATTGGAGCAGCGTGGTGGGTCTAAGCTCTAATTCCCTCTCTCCTATGAGAGTGGAGGCCTGTGCCCAGCAGTGGGACGTTAATAGGCTGTAGTGGTGGTGGATTATATAATAATCCACCAAGCGTAACGACTATCTCGTTTAATTTAATTAATTGTTAGGTACAAATTACAATATTAGTCTAGTGTTTTATTTTGATATTCAGATTTATCATTCACGCTCTTTTGAGATATGATTTAGGTAATAGGTTAATTTTTGCTTGTGTCAGCTTTAAAATATAATTTATATTTGTCATTATATTATATATTATTAAACAGGAAGCGTAATGTAGGAGTGATTATTACGTTATACATATTTATATAGATATATAGATTATATGTAGGTATATTATGTCACCGTAAAATTGTAAAAACCGTTCGATTGTAATCTAACGCTTTTTATCTCGATAGATTGTAAAGTGTCGAAAGATTTTGAGTGTACATTTTTGAAATATTCATTGTATTTACGTTTTCTTGCTACAATATCATTAGAATACGAAGGTAAATTTCGCCACCTGCAGCTACAAGGTTATAATAGCGCAGGTGGGAAATCGGGCGGTCCCGAAACCAAACCCCGGTTCGAGTCAGATGTCTCCAGCTCGATATTCATATTTATCCACGGAAGGGTCAACGAACCAAAATGGAGGTTCAAATTTGTCCTTTTCGTTACCGCCGTGCCTCAGAGAACACGATAATACCACAGATAATAGTACGGTAATACGTCTATCCCGATTATTAGAACTAAATATCTGATCAATGATACCCAATCATTACTAACGCACGACTTGAAATACTCCTAGTCGAGCCATATCGAGGTTCCAGAGAGTAAAAGGGAGTCAGCAATGAGGAACACGATGCAGAGGGACCAAGTGATTAAGACCATTTTATTTGATTTTTATTGATAATTAAATAGATAATTTGACTTTTTTTTTTATCCACTACAAGCTAGCCCTTGACTGCGATCACACCTGATTGTGAGTGATGATGCAGTCTAAGATGGTAGCGGGCTAACCTGTTAGGGGCATGGCAGTTATATTAAACCCACACCCCTTCGGACGCCGCGTGACTTGATTTGACGACCTCCCTGTCGCTGTGGTTGAGCGACGTGGTCCTATAGTGGGAGGTCCCGGACCCGAATTGAGGCAGGGCTAATCTGAGAATTTATAATTTCAGATTTTTATCTGGTCTGGTCTGGTGGGAGGATTCGGCCATGGCTATAGTCACCACCCTACCGACGAAGACATACGATGTGATTATATACCTATATGAATTATTTATATGAATGTTTAGTAGTAATTAAGTACCTTTCTGTTGTGTGTTTAATATTAACTGCCATACTCCTAACAGGTTAGCCCGCTACCATATTAGACTGGGTCATCACTTACCACCAGGTGAGGTTACTGACTAGGGCTAATAAGAAAAGTAGATATCTACTCGAGTGTACCTAATGTTTATCAAGCATAATAAAACAACAACTGTAAAATTACAAACTTACATTAAATGCTAGATATTAAAGTTAATAGTAAACAATGAGTTGGCAATTCACAAGAAAGTATGATCATAACTTACTACCAAAGAGAACAACACGAGTCCGAAGTAGGTAGGTACTATTCAAATTATTACTTATTATATTATGAAATTGCAATTTTACCTATCAATTTAAATCAATTGCTATAATAATTATAGGTAATACATCCCCCTCTTTTTTATCCTAGGCCAATCTTTTATTTTTCTGTAGAGATATAGAATACTAGACTTGCGACTTCGTCCGCGTGGATTAAGTTTTTGTAATTGCCGCGGGAACTCCTTAATTTTCCGATATAAAAAAGCCTATATCCTTCCCCGGGATGCAACCTATCGCTAGCCAAATTTCATCAAAATTGGTTGAGAATATGGGTCGTGAAAGCGTAACAGACAGACAGACGGACTTGGCGAAACTATAAGGGTTCCTTGTCGACAACGGAACCCTAAAAAGGTAAACAAGTAGTTTCCCGCTGAAAAGCGTAAAGCTTTGCGCGGCGGTTATGACGATGTCACCGCGAACTAACGATGAGATCGCCACCGAAGAGAAACGCCTAACTCGAGAACGTCTTAAGTGCCTGGCAAAACGCGTCGCTTACGCGTTTCGCTAAGAAAGTGTCTTATTTTACTACTATAATATATGCGAAAGTTTGGAAGGATCGATGGATGGATGTTTGGATGTATGGATGGATGTTTGTTACTCAATCACACCAGAACGGCTGGATAGATCTGGATGAAATTTGGCACAGAGATAGATTATAGTCTAGAATAGTATTCATAGGTTACTATATTTTATCCCGGAAAATTAAAAAGTTCCCGCGGGTCCCAAAAAACTTCAATCCACGCGGATGAAGTCGCGGGCATCAGCTAGATTTTTATATACTATTAGGAAACCCTTGACTATAGATAACAACACAAATAAAAAAACAGCTGTTACAATGCGACCACATGGAACGAATGGCTGCGTCGCGCTATCGAAATGTTTTCAAAATACAAGAATTGTTCGCTACTTCACATCGGCTACATTTGCATCAACAACGGATATTGCATAGAAATTAATGGATTTCCTAGAAATTGACTTACTTTTGGTTTAAAATTGTAGAAATAATTGTTATCATCTCCACACGTATTATTGACGATTATAGGTACTTACAATGCAATGGTTTATTTGGCTCAAGCTAATAGTTTGATATGTGATAATAATATGACATTATAATTTTCGTATGGTTCATACGATTTTATATTCATCGTCAATTACTATTGGTATTATATTATTATGTTAGAATTTGGTCCAGACCTTCGCAGATAGAAGACAGACTTCTCGAAATGCAAATAAACTGACAATTACTAGTATATTATAATATTATTATCTAAATGTGTATGTAAGGGTTGCAAGACTGGATGTGTTGCGTTCATGCTTTATAATCCATACTATCTATATACATACTAATCCATATTACATATAAATGCGAAAGTGTGTCTGTCTGTCTATCTGTCTGTCTGCTACGCTCTCACGGCCATCTTTTCAAATGATTTTGATGAAATTTTGTGTAAAGATACGTTATACGTTGTATCTCGATAAAGGACATTACTACATACACGCGGACGAAGTCGCGACCGGGCATCGTATTATATTGTCATATACAAGTATTCAAACAAAATAAACTCATTCATTTTACTTCATTTAAAATAATATTTTATTTTACTGAATTTGGTCTAAAAATAAAATTATTTTCTGTTCTTAAAATGCTTATATATGTACTTACATCCCTACATGACTCAAATTATATTATCATATAAGTATATCCTATATTTTGTCACAGTTTGAAGGAATTACAAAATATTTACACAGAGTCAGTCACTTACGCACAATTAACACTTTTACGGTTTAAAACGGAAAACCGCGTGAAAATTATTATTTCCATTAGGAATTTGATAAACAGTGCAATAAAATTATCCACGGTTGGTTCCGCATATTAGAGCATGCATTATTGTAATGTGATTCATCGGTAAAAACATTGTAATCAAAGTCGGAAAAGTTTTTGAAAAACTTAAATAATTGAGTACTTTTTTATTATGTGACTGGTGTTTTTTTTGGTTAATCTGTTGAAAGGCAATTCAAACAATAGCCATGGGAATTTGGCATTTTGTCTGGTGGGAGACTTAGGCCGTGGCTAGTTACCACCCTACTGGCAAAGACGTGCCGCTAAGCGATTTAGCGTTCCGGTACGATGCCATGTAGAAACCAAAGGGTATGGGTTACAGGCTAACAGGTTAGCCCGCTACCATCTTAGACTGCATCATCACTTACCGTCAGGTGAGATCGCAGTCAAGGGCTAGCTAGTAGTGGATTAAAAAAAATGTCGGCGCGGTGTGTGACCTACTGAACCCTCCTTTGTTGTCTGATCGCGAGCACAATATGTTTACCGTCTCATTAACCTTAAATTTGTGTTTATTTCCGGCCTTTACTTTACAGGTACTTAAATGTACTATATACTCTTCTCAGTAGATTCACTTTCCGAACCGGTGGTAGAGTCTTAACGTATCACAAGTTGTCTTACGTGAAATAAATAAATCATTTATCATGAGACCAAAACTATTTTGCTTAAAATCCACCAACGCAGCATAAATTCCAATTTCCACCTTATCACAACTATTGAGATTGTACCAACCTAACAATGCAATGATGCAGCTTTTTCGAAACAAATCTTTTGCAAGGCAATAAGTCCTCGACACAAACATGAACGACTGTTAGGTATGTGATAACTGCTCCCCGACCCTTTCTTTTATTAGGAACCCGCTCTTATCCGAGTATATCTGCGGCCGCGCCGTCGCCGCCCGCCGGCCGGTAAACGCTATATTAGTACAGTGACACTGTTCTGTATTAGAGTTCCTGGAGCCTTTCATCATGCGCCGAGGATGGTTGCCGAATGGGTTTTAGTGGGCAGTGGGCACAAATCACCACATAACCCGGTCTCCGCCCCGAGGAGGTCGAAAAAGAAGATTAAAAATAATAGGTAATATAGTACTTTAAAATGCAATAATGTGCGCTGACCTTGACGAACTGTAACTTCTTCTGTCTTGAGACTTCAACTTGACACATAATATGATTATTTATCAACCACGAAATGCCCGCTTCGCTCGGCGATTGCCACAAATCAAATCAAATATTCATTTATTCAAATTAGCTACACTGTATAGGTACACTTTACAGATCAGTTATCTGATATTAATACTGATACAACTGATCTGTGGCGCAGTTGCGGCCTTAGGGGGTCGCAAGCAGGGCAAACGCCCGGGGCCTCGCTCTTGCAGGGTCCTCGCGCCCTCACGCTACAGCCCAAGTAGATAAAGTGGTTAGGTTCTAAATTTGAATCTCTATTTTATTTGAATCTCGCGCCCGTCGCGTATTACAGAACCCCCGAGGTGCAAATGCAAGCATGCAATGGATATATATATGCGTCGTTCACTCCACTGAATATTTCTTCTTGTCTCTTTCACACTGACGAAATTTCGTGCCAGTGCTTGGGAAAAGCAGGCCTCGCACATATTTGCCGCCCAGAGCCTCGCAATGGCTAAGCCCGCCCCTGCTGTGGCGATTGCCTGAGTACTTCTCCGCGCAATACTTAGCATGATAGAGAATAGAGACAGCCGCTCTATGACAAGCGAAGCATGCGATACTTTGCCGAAGTCCATCATAATGAAGGAGATGTTCAGGAGATGTTGTTGATGATGAGTCAACATCAGCTCCTGAAGATGCTCCGGTATCGGAGTGAAAAGTACGTTGAGGGTAGTTTTGGGGAAATCTGTGGTGTGGTGAATGTCGCGAGCTATAGTTCAGGGATACGCGCTGTACAACATAGATTTTCCTATTGTCGCGGATTATAGCGAATTAAACTTGTAGCTCCTTCATTATGATCTTTATTTACTCTGTTTGAATCTATCCAAAATTATCTTTTAACCTATTTTTCGTGAATACAAGCGATTTATATCATTAAATAGCTCTTATTTTTCGCTATCTAATAGGTTAATTACAAGTTAATTACTTATCACATTAATTTAATTAATTAGTATTTATTTTTTATTTACAAAATATATACCTAAGTTACACATTTGCCTACTTTAATTTACAATATTTTGGGAATGGTATGAAACTTATGTCATTTTCTAAACAATCTTAAAATCTGTCTATCGAATATTAACCAGCAGATAAATAAAGAAATTACACGAAAATATAACCTACTCAAGTTATAAAAAAACGAAAAATATAAATATGGAGAGGTACCATAGAAGAGTTTAACTAATCTGTCCCTTTCTAGCGACGTGGCAACGTTGCTTTGCTCGTGTGCCATCTGAAGGTCTAACCCCACTACAGATGCCACGCGGCGTGTCACGTAGCAGCAAATATTCTTTGTACGAGTTTGTATGGAGCTGGGCCCACTTAAGCAACTAGGCACGGAGATGCACTGCGATTGTACAAAGAATAGTTGCCGCAACGTGCCACGCCGCGCCTCTGGAGTGGAGCTAGACCATGAATCGGCGCGATGGGCGTGGCCTGTACCAAATTATTTTGCACGTCGTAACCTCTTGACACCATCGTTTGATTCTGTGCTAAGGTAAGGACCGACAATGCTCCATATTTGGTAGGGTCACTGATATGTAATGAAACAACCGTCTACTGACTCGCGCGTCACCGACGCGACGTGTAGGTAGATAGCTAGCATGCACATTTATGCATAATTACATCAGTCACACTCAAACACCAATCATACAGCCGGCGAAGACAAGGACCCCGACATCTTACGCCACCCAGACGTGGTCTCAACCCACTGCCTCAGGGGCGTACGGACTAGTCCATCGTCACCCTAAGCCGTGGTCCGAGCCTCACAGGAGGCGCCCTTAGGAATATGTTGCTCATTTCCCGGCGACGCAACGCAACGCCTAGCGCTCGCCCCGCGACACGGTTATACGCTGTAGTGACCAGTAGGGCCTATGCAGCATAATATTTTTCACCTCTCATGCTTTAAAGAGATGTCATTATAGCTTAGCGTATGCGGTCTAAACTTAGCATTTAGGATTAAAGTATTTTTTTTTACTTTTTGCCGTACTATCCTCATATCGGTATGCGTGATATCCTCATTCGGTTATTAAAAATTTTTAGTCTATGTTTACTATCAACAGCCAAAAAATTTATGTCACTTGTTGAATTTTAATGTTACCCATGGGGGATGCCCCGTCGCTCACGTCCGCAGGAACTACCTTCTACCTCCCTGCACGTGTCTCATGGGTGGTGCTAAACGAGCGACGAACTTGCAGGCGAAAATATATATATAAACGCTTATATATAGTGACGACGCTTGCAAAATTGACTGGTCCATTATTGAAACTGCATCTGGTGTGGACCATAAAGTTGATATTTTCAATTCCTTACTAACTCAACTTTTTGATATCCATGCGCCTGTTAAACCGGTTAGACTTAAGCATTTACCTGCGCCTTGGCTCTCACTAGATTTAAAAAATAGAATTCTTAAGAAAGGTATAGCGAAGTCCAAGCGTAAGTGCAATCCATCTGTTGAGAATCAGAGGAAATACAACAAAATTAGGAATCGCTGCAATACATTGTGTAGAGATGCACAGCGACGCCATATTCATACATCAGTCGAGGACGGCGACTCTTCTCGTGTCTGGAAGTTTCTTGAAACTGTTGGAGTTGGTAAAAAATCTCATCATTCATCACCTCTTAGTATTGACGTTGATCTTCTGAATCAATATTTCACCTCTCCTCAGAACTCTATTAATAGTTCAGATAAATCACAAACCATTCATTCTCTTTTGACAACTCCAATGGCTACTTATCCTCCGTTCAATTTTAGTCAGTTTTCTGCACGTGATGTTAAGAAAACCATACTGTCCATTTCTTCTAATGCTGTCGGTTGTGACGATGTTAGCCGTAATATGATTATTCCTCTCCTTGATATTATTACTCCTATTATTACACTTATTTTAAATGAATCCATTCTGACCTCCAAATTTCCTGATGTCTGGAAAAGTGTAAATGTTGTACCTCTTCCAAAAAAGGCTAATCCCTCTTATTTTTCTGATTTTCGTCCCATCTCAATCCTACCATTTCTTTCCAAAGTCCTTGAAAAATTGATACACCATCAGTTTAACCTTTTCCTAAACCAAAATTGCTTATTTAACCCTTTCCAGTCTGGCTTTCGCTCTGGGCATAGTACGGCTACTGCTCTGATTAAAGTCACCGATGACATTCGTAGGGGCATGGATAGTCAGCAGCTCACAGTATTAACCTTGCTGGATTTCAGCAATGCTTTTAACACGGTGGATCATGATATACTTGTGGGTATGCTGCGTTCTCTTAACATATCTCCATCAGCAACTGACTGGTTTCATAGTTACCTTAGTAGTCGTCGGCAGCGTATTCGTATCGAAGAAACGCTTTCGTCTTGGTGCGATATTACTGCTGGTGTACCTCAAGGCGGCGTGCTGTCACCATTACTCTTTTCTATTTTCATTAATTCTATAACTCAAAAGCTATCTTCTCTCTACCACATGTATGCAGATGATCTTCAAATTTACACCCAGGCAACTCTTGAGAATCTTCCAGCAGCCATTGAGCTAATAAATAAAGATCTTGACTCAATTTTGGAGTGGTGTAGATTCTATGGCCTTAATGTAAATCCTAAAAAATCTCAAGCCATAATTATAGGTAGTCGGTACCTAATCTCTAGAGTTGACTGGTTTGTGCTTCCTCCCATTGAATACAATGGTATAGTTATCCCGTTTTGTGATACTGTCAAAAACTTGGGAATACATATGGATTGCACTTTGGGTTGGACGAATCATTTGAATCAGGTTAGTAGGAGAACTTTTGCATCTCTTAGCTCTCTGCGTCGTCTGCGATCTTTTCTTCCAATTCCTACAAAAATTATGTTGGCACAGACTCTACTGCTTCCTATTCTTGATTATGCTGACGCAGGCTATATTAACCTGACTGAAGATCAGTTAAATAAACTTGAGAGACTTCAAAATATTAGCATTCGGTTCATATTTGGTTTACGCAAATATGACCATGTATCTCAATTTCGTTCTCGTCTCAAGTGGTTACCCATCCGTCTTCGCCGGAACTTGCATATCCTTTCTATTCTGTACTGTGTGTTATTTAATCCTTCATCTCCTGCTTATTTAAAGGAGAAGTTTGAATTCGTAGGTCGTCCAGGAGAAGTTCTCCGTACTACAAGGAAACTTGTTTTGAGGACGCCTAATCATAATTCCTCTTTCTTCCATAAATCCTTTTCTGTACAAGCTGTTAAGTTGTGGAATGCTCTGCCTCTTGACATCAGAGAGGCTCAATCGATAAATATCTTTAAAAGACTTGTAAAAAATTACTATTTGTCACAATAATATTATTATTTGTCTAGTAGTTTATTTTTAAATAGGGTCTATTGTTTCTTTTTATGAGGCTTACGTTTATTTATTTGTGAGTATATATATATATATATATATATATATGTATCTATGTATGTATGTTTATTTATATATTATGTGTGTAGTATTTATGACTTTGATGTTTTATTTATTTTAGATTATATGTATATATGTATTATAATTTGTTGCTTTATATAAATATTTTTATTTATTTTGTTATTTCTGCACCATCTACCGGTTGTATGTAGCTATGTCCTTTTAAACCATTGGTTGCCTGGAAGAGATCGCTGTGTAGCGATAAGGCCGCCAAATTGTATACTTACTTTGTTATAAGCTAAGTTTACTATTGTATATTTTCCTTTGTGGTGTACAATAAAAGAATATTCATTCATATTAAACGTCATACGATTAAATAAATAAATGTTACCCATCGTATATCCTACCATTATCCTACAGATCGATTTCGATGCACAATACGTAATAAGTACAAGGTAAAGGCAGGTCAAGTGAATGTGACTATTTATTTGTTAATATCATCAAGTAAAAAAAAGATCTTACACCTAATATGAAAATATAACAGAAAGGCAAAGAAATAATTAAAAATCGTTATTTAATTTATTTTCTCGCAATCGAAGAGAAAAGTAGAGTGTTTACCACGGGACTAAAAGCCACTCTACTCTATTCTAAAGCATACCTAGGTAAGCTACACGTCTCGTATGAAATGGCTCATTTTAGTCCCTTGTATTATAACATGGTTCCAAAATTTGTCAAAACATAAATTCTAAAGACTCTGTTAAACAGCATTTGTTAAGTCGAGGTTATTACTCTATCGATGATTTTCTGAATGACAAAGTTGCATGGAAGCAACCGGCTTCGCATCCAGTGACCCACAAGTCAGTGTAATACTTGTAACGTAACGTATGTGTTGTATTGTTTACATAATGTAACCTTTCTTTTTTAAGAAAGAAGCAACTGCTGAGTTTCTTGCCGGCTCTTCTTTCTTCCAGCTTTCCGAACCGGTGGTAGAGTCTTGACGTACTTATCATAAGTGACACAAGTTGTCCTACGTGAAATAAATAAATCATTTATCATATTTTATTCAATCCGAAAAAGAAAGTGGAACATAAGAATTAGATAGTTTAATGAATTGAGTAGAGGGTTATTAGTGTGGGCAATTATTATTAATGGGTCAATCAATTACTATGATACAAATAATAATATTATAAATCAATCACATAACATTTTATTAAATAGATGATAATATGATTTTTATGAGTACTATTACGTAACTGATTAAAACTATTAATTTAATTATTGAAATAAGTTTTAAATCAATAAAAAACATTTTAAAAAACAAGCTTTTATCGTCCGCCGTATTGAATTTAGTGTGACGTATTTATATTTTTTGTATTCTTCTAAGCAGACACTTTTCATTGATACCCATATCATGGGGGTGCATAAAAAATAACCAGACCACCATATTGGATTTAGAATGACGTCACGTAGCTATTCATGCATTATCATCCAAACTAAACGTTTATGCAAAATTTCAGCTCAATCACCACCACCACCACCACTACAGCCCATTAACGTCCCACTGCTGGGCACAGGCCTCCACTCTCATAGGAGAGAGGGAATTAGAACTTAGACCCACCACGCTGCTCCAATGCGGGTTGGCGAGCTTTGTCGACTAATATCATGTTAGTGATAATAACCGGGACCGACCGAGCCCGGAGTTAGGAAGTTGGCGGTGTTGCACCCCCGTGCCTCGGAGAGCACGTTAAGCCGTTGGTCCTACGCCTAATCTCTCTCCGGTCGTGTCAGATTTGCCGTTCCATCGGGCTATGAGAGTAAAGGAACAGAAAGTGCACGTGTGTATACACGTATGTGTGTTACACACTTGTGCACTATAATATTATATCCTGCGCAGATGGCCAATCTCTCTGGAAATAGGCCGTCGTGGCCGAAATTCGGTCGGGAGGACATTATTATCTTTGCTCTTGTCTGCTGCCACATGAAGTTTGGCACAAACTCTATGCTCTTGCTTTATGCTTCTTGCTTTTAACAAATTTTTAAAGTTTCTTGCTAGTCCTTCTCGATAGGAATGACATTCCGTACCAGTGGTAGATTCACATGACGACTCAAAAGCACTTTAAAATTTTAATTTTGCATTTTCAAGCTCGATTGTTTCATCTTCTCAGTGAGAAAAAGAGGATTATTGGTATCCGACTCCTACGCCGGTTATTCTACTCTACTATTACCTATCTATTATATAATTGTACTGTTGATATCCTGCGTTGCGTCACCCCGAATCGATTCTTCCTAATTTAAGCAGACAAAGTCGCGGGACTCATCCTTATAATATTTATGCTATTGTATATGCCATAGAATTTTTTATTTATTCCTAACTCAACGACGCCCGCGACTTCGTACGCGTGGATTAGGTTTTCTATTCCCGCAGGATCTCCTTAATTTTTCGGGATAAAGAGCCTATGTCCTTCCCCGGGATATAAACTATCCCTATACCAAATTTCATCCAAATCAGTTGAACAGATGAACTGTGAAAGCGTAGCAGACAGACAGGTAGACAGACACACTTTCGTATTTATAAAATTAGTCTAGAAGTGTGGATTCTATGGTATATATATATATATATATATATGCACACAGACTTACCATAAAATAAGATAGGTATTAGGCACCGAAACAATCGATGTCGGAATTACGTACGTCAAATACTATAGTTGCTGCTCACAAGCATACATCGAGGAATATGTAATGAGCCTATTGTTTAGATTAAAGAAAGGATAACTGTTGAAACACAGAAAACAAATAACATACGTAAAGTTTAAGTGACGCTGGTAAGAACACTTGAAAAGTTGAAATATATTCTCCGAAAATCATTCTTCAGAAATAGTGGTCTTTTATGTTTTTTAGATTTTTGCATAATGAGATCCAGGGGGTATACTACCATTGTTTTGATATTGCTGATGTTCGTGTTTTAGAATTATTATCCTTATTTTAAGAAATCCCTGTATGATATAAAACAGACATCACCAATTAGCAGGCAATAAGAATCTACCCACCTTTCCATGCCGCCGATCTGCTTGGCCGGGCCAATGAAAGTCAGCCAGTAACTATCCCGCTAGATTCCTCTTTCACACATACGAGTATGTAGAATGCCAATGATAAATGATAAACGATTTATTTATTTCATGAACAACTTGTGTCACTTATGTGTACGAAAACTGTTCTACTGAGAAGAGCCGACAAGAAACTCAGCAGTTGCTCTTTTCTTAAAAAAGAAAGAGGTTACAATAAGTAAACAATACAACAAAATAAAATATAAAATCCGTGACAAAATAACTCAAGCGGTAAACAGATCCGTGAAGTTAACTATGGACAGTGGTAACTTACCAACTTACTATAGTCCACAGGTAAATTAACAGATCGGAACCGCTTGAGCTAAATATCAAAATATAGGTAATTTTATAACAAACGCGATGGTTTTGGTTTTTGGATGGTGCTACAATAACTTGTCAAAAAAAATTAAGTAAAATTAATTAATTTTTAAATAGCCTGGACCGGATTTTGTGCAACCTATTTTAGGCGTATTTATCTATTCTTAAATAAAAATAAAAAGTAGGTTTCATCTATTAGACAGATCGGTGAAGGTCGTGGTATAGCGGGATCTCTGACTAAAACTTTCTAATTTTCCTGAAAGCCAAAGCAGCCGAGCTAAGTTTTCATTGAAGCTTATTATCCAAGGTCATTGGTACGTAATACGTTACGACGTGGGACGTGAATGGTCTGTAGTGGTTCTTTAGCCTATACATTTATTTAAAGTGCGTTCTATTTGTTTATGTTGGTACATTAAGTACGGAAACACAAACGTTATCTCTACAAATGCCGAAGCTGTGAGAGTTCAATTTCACGCCAATTTATGATTTCTATAATCTTAATGAGTTTATTTATAAGTGGCCTATAACTAGTTAAATAGTTGCTACTTTATAGTTAGATTTTAGTATAACGAATAATCATTATTAAATATTTTTATTAGCTATCCCTGAATATAAGGAACTAGATGATGCCGGAGACTTCTTCCGCGTGGATGAAGGTTTTTTGATTCCCGCGGGAGCTTTTGAATTTTCCGGGATAAAAAGTAGCCTATGTTGTTCCTCGGGATACAACTTATCCCTGTACAAAATTTCATCAAAATCAGTTGAACAGATGGGCTGTGAAAGCGTAGCAGACAAACAAACAAACTTTCACATTTATAATATTAATAGCCCGCGATTTCGTCCGCGTGGATTAATTTTTTTTGATTCCCGCGGAAACTCTTTAATTTTCCGGGGTAAAAAGTAGCCTATGTCCTTCCCCAGGATACCATCTCAGCAAAATCGGTTGAAACGATGGGCCGGGAAAGCGTAGCAGACAGACAGACAGACAGAGAGACAGACAGAAACACTTTCGCATTTATAATATTAGTATAGTATGGATTAGCATGGATAGGTACCTACTTACATACAACATCTCTAGTTTTTAGACCCAGACACAAAATTACATAGTCTTTCTTATAAGCCCATTCTGGCTTACCACGAGTTTCCTCTCGAAATGAAAAGGGTTTAGCCATATACCACCACGCTGGCTAAGTGTGGATTGGCAAATTTCACACACCTTCGAGAGCATTATAAAGACCTCTCGGGCGTGTAGATTTCCTCACGATGTTTTCCTTCACCGAGTGAAGCAAGTGATAGTTAATTTCTAAAAACGCACATAACTTCGAAAAGTTGGAGGTGCGTGCCCGGGGATGAAACCCGCGACCCGGTATACAGTAGGTTGGATGCCTTAAGCACTGGGCTATCAGTAATTCAGTATCACCATTCACCGCTTCAATTACCTACGTAGTACATATTAGAACAATATAATAGTAGGTACCTTTCAGGTTTGTAACGATTTTTAATTAATTTATTTATGTATTTTTCGTCTAAAGAAGCCAGTATTTATCACAAGGCGCAGACGCTTTTGTACATTGAGGTCAAACCTCTGTGATTTTTTCAATGTGTACCTACTGAACTAAACTATGGGTGATTGTATAATTTGTACTTTGATAAATAAATTTAAAAAAAAGATAAGTTATAAAAATAACGTACTATCACCTATTCTATGCTAATAGTACAGAATCTCAATAAATAAATAAGAGTTTATTGACCAACATTAGGTACAATTCATTATACTTAGTTTAAGTAAACATAAACATTAAACAAATACAAATTAAACTGCCGGGAGCCGCAGCAGAAAAGGCTGAAACCGGCAAGCGGCGGAAGTATGCCTCTCTCATAGAGAGTTACATATTTGTTCCGTTTGCCGTGGAGACCCTGGGGCCATGGAGCCTTAGTGCCAAAAATTTTTTACGAGATATTTCACCGCGGTTAATTGCCTCATCTGGTGACAGAAGGGCTGGCTCATTTTTTGCGCAAAGGATCAGCCTGGCTGTCCAGCGCGGAAATGCAGCCAGCATTCTTGCCACCATTCCACGCGGGCATGATTTATATAGTAATTAGGTTAGGCTAGCTAGCATTAAGTTCTATTGTATTATTTTCAATAAAGGTTTAAAAAAAAAAATAATTAAACTTAAACTACGTGTGGTGGAATCTCTACATATTAATTGATTTAGTATAAAGATAAATTTCTTGAATCACTCACTGACAGACTGACTGACTGACTGACTGATTTACCCGTTTTCCCTCCGTGCCTCGGAGAGCACGTTAAGCTGTCGGTCCCGGTTATTAAAACCAATAATCGCTAGTAACAGAGTTAAAATAGTACTCTTATAGTCAAGTCGTGTGCGGAAGGACCTGGGAACCGCAATATTATCCCAAGAAAACCCCTTATTTGATTAATGGAAAGGGGTCACGACCCTCAGCAATGGGGAATACGATGCACACAGACAAAGAGCGAGACGTAGACTAAGTGATAGTATTCTGTGTCAGAGCATCATAGTAGTGGCAACCAGTAGTTTGATTTTCATCTACGTGCTACCACAGAATATAGTATGTGCTACGTACCGGAACGCCACGAGTAAATTCTTTGAAATACGTGTTTGCTAGTAGGATGACTTATTCGCCTTCGTATGAAATAAATATGACGTTTCCGGCAGAGACAATAATTTCATGTAGGTATTAGCGAGGTAAGACAATACTAGACTGGATTAAAATATTTGCCTAATAGGTATCTATAGATATAGCGGCAAACTGAAATTCGCAAGGCCGCGCCGCGCCGCGCCGCGTCGCTCGTAGGTTTGATTTTCACATGTACAAAATATTTTCAAATAGTCACATATACCGACAAAAATATTTAAAGTACTATTATTTGTACATAACAATATTATTTTCATATTACAGGCATTCATTCGTTTATTTTAAATATTAATGCCTGTGACGTCATTATAACAAATTATTAATTATTAGGTAAGTACTTGTTAGCTGATGTCCGCGACTTCGACCGCGTGGCTTAAGTATTTACCATTGAAAATGGTTATTAAATGCAAATCACCTGAGACGTATTGTTGGCCATAGCTCCGAGGGTTTTGGGAGGATCGAGATGGGAATAGTACCAAGAGTTGAGGAATTTATCGAGACACGTGTGAGCGTTTGAATTTTGAAAATCGGCTGGTAAATTTCTTTAGAATTTTAAAAAAGGTCGGGTTTTTTGGGGGCTGTTGGTTTACTAAGTAAATTGTAAATATTTCGGAAAAAAACGACAAGAAAAAATTAAAAATACAGTCTTAGCCCTAGGGTATTAGTTTAGCTACAAAATGGCGAAAAAATTTTGAAAATCGGTAAATAATTGTGACCCTTTAGATTTGGAATCGTAGAAAAACGAATAATTCCGTATGTAAAAAGTGATGTAGCTATGATTATTGACCGATCGTCATGGTAATGGTGTTAAAAGATGCGGATGCAGGAGAGAAGTGCTTTTTCGTAAATTTTTGTAATCATTTTCAATGCTCCGGTTCTTGCAGCGATTGCGAAATCTGTGATTTTTTTAATTCCCGCGGGAACTCCTTAATTTTCCGGGATAAAAAGTAGCCTATGTCACTCTCCGAGTCCTCAACTATAACTATACCCATGCCAAAAATCACGTTGACCCGTTGCTCCGTTGCGGCGTGATTGAAGGAAAAACCGAGAAACAAACACACTTTCGCATTTATAATATAAGTATTAGTATATACTTACTAGTTACTTACCTGTAAAATTATTGATCAATAGAAGATCCCCTTTCAAAACTTCATCTCAAATAGAATAACACACCACTATTAATAAATAACTTAAAAAGTTAATTTCAAAATGTATATTTTTTATATTTAATATCCACTGTTTTATTTAAATAATATCCTTTAATTTAAAATTTAAATTAAAAAGAAAAATACTGAAATCAATTAAAATAAAAAAGTGAAAACTTATTTTCGTAATTTTCTTGTCCTATTTCTAATATACCGCGCGCATGCGTTCTGATTCGTGCGGCGCTTTGAGTACTAAACTAAACTAGTGATGTGCCGGCTAAATAGTGTTGCACTCAAACTATTAACCGCCGCTTTAAGTATAATTGAAACAGCTGTTTGATGGGCATTAAAACAATACGGCCACGAATGAAATACAGCTTAGTATACCTATTGCCTAGCACATGTAATGACGTAGATATAACAGCGATTCACGGGTGATTCACTAACCACGTAAAAATATGGTAAACAAGTGAACAATAAACAAACTAGCTGATGCCCGCGACTTGTTCTTCGTGAATTGACGTTTTTTGGATCCCGCGAGAAATCTTTAATTTTCTGCGATAAAATGCCCACTCGTGCCATATATTCTATAATCTATCTCTGTGCCTTTCATCCAGATCCGTTCAGCCGTTCTGGCGTGATTGAATAACATACAGTACCTATAGAAGTACTAAAAAATAAGACTGCCCTGCTTTTTTTTTTCAAAATATTTAGAGCCAGTGTCACTCAGGATGATGTACGTAATAAAAAGGTGATGGAGGAACCAGATCGAATAGTTCTTGGGCACACTCTCCGAAATATATCTTGTAGAATACCGACAGACAGGCAACTTTGCGCCGATGTTCCAAATATTAATAGAAAAGTTAAATGTAGTTTTTGCGTATTTGCTAATTCATTTAACAAGGCGCTCATGGATACCGGTCCGGCTGAATCCAGAGGTTGCTTGCAACTCGCTTGATGTTGTAGCCCCGTGGCCCCACTACAGAGACGCGACACCGCAAGTAGCGGCAAGTATTAAATAAATGATGAAAAAATAAATAAATAAATGATGAAATGTATTATGGGCGATGCGGCACGGAAATGCACAGCGTGACGCAGCCCCGTACATACTTACTCATATCTTTACTAATATTATAAATACCAAAGTATGGATGTATGGATGGATGTTTGCTACTCAATCACGCCCCAACGGCTGAACGGATCATCGGCATCTCAAGTGGGGCTAAGGGGATCTGCCAATGCTGCGATTTCCGGAGCTGGATCACCAATCCAGCACTTGAGGACCCCAACGTAGGTATATTGGTTCTTCGAACTATGAATAATTTTTTTGTATTACAATCTCTATTTCCACTGTAGGTACGGATTGCTACAAAAACTCCTTATAGTTTTGATAACTTATGGCTATTCTGCTTTGAGGAATTAAAAAATATATATATTTATTATACTTTACTATTACATTGAAACTTAAATGAGGTTTTAAATTAGTAAAATGTAGTAATTATACCAACAATGTTGTTAATTACTTAAAAGATCAGCTGTATAAAGAGTCGTGCATTCTACTTAGTTTAACGAATTTTTATTGTAATTCATGAAAAATAATTGACTTTTTCCCATGTACCTAGTGGCTGGCTGAAATGATAAAACAATTAAAATATTTGAGCAGTTTCAGTTATTGTAAAGTACAAAAAATATAAAGCGGTATTTTGTCCATAACGAAAGACAGAAATATGAAATATCAGGCATGCAAAATTACATTTGTTTATATTATTTTTATTTTTTTACTAAAAATTTTAAAAAGTCAACTGTGTCCTAGTTAGTCCTCGGCTAAGTCTAAACTTAGGTAATTACTAGCTGATGCCCGCGACTTCATCCGCGTGGAATTTGGTTTTTTTGGATTCCCGCGGGAACTCCTCAATGTTCCGGGATAAAAAGTAGCCTATGTCACTCTCCAGGTCCTCAACTATACCCATGCCAAAAATCACGTCGATCCGTTGCTTCGTTGCAGCGTGATTAAAGGACAAACCAACAAACAAACTGACTTTCGCATTTATAATATTAAGTACCATAATATTATGGTCTCCGCGATACAGGTTCCCTAGTGCGGAGACCAAAGTTAAAAATTGACTGTAACTGTGTATTGGCAAAAATATATATTTTACTTTTATTTTTATTTTATGAGTTGGTATGCTAAGACCGAACAAACAAACCAACCTACCTTTTCGGTAGGTATGCTACCCTAAAAAGGAGGACGAGTAAAAAAGTCTTATCTGTTTATGGAAAAATCTACCAAGAACCCTGGTATTGGATTATATTGTACTAGGAAGATGCCTGCGACTTAGTCGGCGTGGATTAAGGTTTTCTGCGTTCCCACGGGAACTTTTAATGTCATGGGATTAAAACCTATCCCGGTGCCAAATTTCATTAAAATCGGTTGAACAGATGGGTGCAGTGAAAGCGTAGCAGACAGACACACTTTTGTATTTATAATATTAGTATGGATTCTGTACATGTACCTACAAACATGTATTGGGTGAGGTTATAAGGCAGAAGATCGCAGCCAAAAATTAATACACATTTATAAAAGATCATTGTTAATACACAAAGATAACAAAATTGCAAATTAATTGCAAAAGTGCAATATAAAGCTGGTGACAACATTGAGGTACGAACATTGAATTTACTGTATGCATGCATGTATAATAATGGCAAAATCACTAACGGTAAACTTGCTTCAAGCCAATCGTGAAGGCAGTCTAGGGAACGTTCTGCTATTTGAAAATCAGCTCCTCGAAAACTGTTAAAGAGCTGGGGGCTTACTACCATCGCTTACAAACAGTATTATTTTAATATTGTTGACGCTTCTGTTTAAGAATTATATCCCTTGTTTATGGGACGTCAAGTTCACGTCAATGAAACATAAATTTTAAAATAAAGCTGTTTTAAGCGATGTGAGTAAGCCATCCAGAGATGAGATTTATGTGCTCAGAAGGTCACAATGATGGGTCAGTCTTCTTCGCGCCAATCAGAGCAGCCTCCTCCATGGTGTCAGGGAGTTTGGTGCCCAGTGTCTCTGGAGATAGGAACACTAAAGCTCCAGACAGTAGAGCAAACCCGCAGAATAGCACCGATGGGAAATTCTCAAACAGCGCTGCACCCTGAAAAGTTTGGAATTATAATAAAGTTTGAAAAACAATTGAATAAAGTTAATTAAATATAAATAAATTCAGTGATTTAGACTTATAAAGATCTAAAGTAGATTTTTGTAGACATTAGAGAATATTAGCGTAGGTAACTACACTATAATATTATTATTTTTCTTTTTTTAAGAATATAATAATATTTAAGTGCCTTATATTAAGTATAACACAATGATGTTATATATTAAAAAAGGGTATAACATGTTAAATTAGAAATAAGATCGGTATATGAAAGATTATAATAAAATAGATTTTAAGATGATAATGTAAGTAATCCAAATAAAGCTTTTATTAAAATTATTAATTTATTTAAACACATTAATATATTTTTAAAATATCAACTCAGAAAACCTATACATAGAAAACATTCGAAGAAAGAATTAATTGATATTAGATAGAAATAACTAGCGCCAGAGAAGACGGAGGCAATTGTCTTTAGCGGAAAGCGTAAGTTGGAACAAATTAAGTTTGAAGTTGAAGGTACACCAGTCACTCCAAAGGAACATATTAAATACCTGGGGGTGTGGTTAGACAAAAGCCTGAACTACAAAAAACATGTAGAGGAAGTAGCCAAAAAAGCACAGAACTTGACCGAGGCTCTAAACAGATTGATGCCAACTAAGGGGGGCCCCAGAGCAAGTAGGAGAAGGGTGTTATCAGCTGTGGCCCACTCCGTTATTTTGTATGGGTCACCGATTTTCGAGAGCGCTATGTCGGTGGCACTTTACCGAAAACGACTAGAAGCAGTACAAAGGCGAATGGCGATAGGCATCTGTGGAGCCTACCGTACTATCTCCACCGATGCGGTGCTAGTGATCGCAGGACTCATCCCCATTCACAAGCTGGTAAAAGAACGCGCCACGCTCTTCGCGAGTGACGAATTAACGCCGCTGGAAGTGCGTCAAAAGATCCTCATAGAGTGGGAGAATGAGTGGTCGGGGGTCGGAAAAGGTACCTGGACGAGACAGCTAATCAAGGACCTAAAGAAGTGGCACAATAGAAAACACGGAGAGATAGACCGATGGCTGACGCAGGCGTTGAGCGGTCACGGGGTGTTCAACACATACCTCTTCGCAATTGGAAAAGCGCCAACAGAAAACTGTTACTTCTGCGGAGAGGAAGACACCCCGAGACACGCAATCTTTGATTGCTCCGGCTGCGCAGACTTAAGAACAGAGGCGCAAGGAACGAGCGACGCCGTGAACGCACAGAATTTAATTACAAGGATGCTGTCGAGCGAGGAAGCATGGCAACGTTATGGGCGAATGCTAAGGGCAATAATGATGCGGAGAGAACAGAAGGAAAAAGAAGAAAAGAAGAAGACAAATTAAGAACAGAGGGTCAGCACGAAGTAATGCTAAGTAGTTCCGTGCTGACCTGGAAGACGGGGGGAGGTTGTTTTAGTCCGTGCAAGTCGGACATGCCCTGCCGACAGGCAGAAGTCCGGAGGGATTTTTTCCTCCCCCCGAAGAGAAAAAAAAAAAAAAAAAAAAAAAAGATAGAAATAACTACACCAAAGTTCATTTAAAAGCAGCTACTAATTTTCAATTCTCAATACTCAATTTATTTATTACATGTAGGACATAGAGGTGTCTCTTATGTGTTATGTCATGTTTTGACTCTACCAGTAGTTTAATAGTTAGACAGAAGTCAAAGTAACTAAAAAAATATGAATTGCTCCTTACGAATGCTGGAGTGAGAGGAGCCACCATGGAACCGATTCGCCCGACCATAGAGGAGGACGCGAACAAGCTGTGCCTGTACCGCGTCGGGTAGATCTCGGCGGTGTATATGTACAGCGACATCATCACGATCGCTATCGTGAGCTTGCCGACCAGGTATATCACCAGGGACAGGGCATACATGTCTACGATAGAACACAATTTATGGTTACGGCTCTCATCGTAACTTAAAAAAGGATATTTAAAAAGGGTCATTATATATTTTTCTAATTGAATGAATTAATTATAAATAGGCATTTTCCAGGCAAGTGCGTTCCAACTTGGACCTCATCATTGCTTTGCATTAATAATTGTCGTCAAGCTCAAGCCACAAAAAAAAATGTGTAGTAACTCACTTTGAGGCAAGAAAATATAGGCCAATTGGCAAACGGCGCATATCCAATAAGCACCGATAAGAACTGGCCTCCTTCCAATTCTATCCATTAGCACTACAGCTATCCAATATCCAGGTATTTCTGCAGAAGCCACTGCCATGTAATTCAGGTATCGGTTGCCGGACATGTTGACTGCATTGATGGACATCCCGTAGTAAACCAGCGCGCTTGTGAACCACCACACAGGCGCAATGCAACATCTCGTGAGGATGGCTTTGTTTCGACACACCTGAACAATTAACCAAGGCTCTTTTGCTTTCATTTCTTTCTCTGATAAAATTCGTATTTTCTCAGCCTCCGCGTTTTCTCTCAAGGCCTGTAGCGATCGATCTGATAGTTGACGATTGTTTACGCGAGCTACATTTTTGAGGAAGTCCTCAGCATCTTTGTAGCGACCTTTGCTCAAATACCATCGAACGGACTCCGACATTAGCCAAAAATACGAAATGGTAATGAATTGGGGCACAAATAGAGCGAGGGTTAAAGTCCTCCAGTTAGGAATGGCCCAAGCTATGAGGGCCATGAGAACTTGACCAACGGAGAAGAAGGTATTGATCATCGCTCCCGCGGCTACTCGATATTCCGGGCCAACCAGTTCCATAACTGTAAAAATAAGTTTTTATATAGATTAGATAGAAAACTATTGAATGTACGCAATAAAACGTAAACGTTGTATCTGCTGTGACATGTGGTCTGTCTATCTCCACTTGACAAGCGTAGTGGACTATGGCCGAACCCTTCTCATTCTGGGAAGAGGCTCGTGCTCAGTAGTGACCCGAAAATAGGTTGAATGATGATGATGATGATGTGTCATATTTGTTATGAAAAACTAATAAATTAATAATCAAAGAAAATAAATTCGAACCTAAAATGTAAGCACAGGAAAAGACACCAGCTCCGAATGCAGCTTCAACAATTTCCGAAATGACAAAGCCGTAATAAGTGTCTGCCCAGTAGCGTACGGTGCCAAGCCACGCCGTGTTGAGGGCGTTAATGCTGAGGGCGAACCGACGACCCCAACGATCAGATGTGAACCCTACGATTGGGAGCGCCAAGAAGACACCGAACGTTCGCGCTGTTCCGATGAAAGCTCGACGCCATTCATCACATGCTAAGCCGTACTACAACAAAATATAAACACCAGTTTACATAAAATGTTATTTGATGTGAATAGTGTTGAAGTGACTGCATTTAATAATTTAACTAGATAATAAATCAGTGTAAATGCCTGTGTGCAAGAAAAGCTCATTTAAACCTAATTTAAAATTATTATTGAAAACTAGAAGATGCCCGCGACTTCGTGATTAAGATTTGTGATTTCCGCGGGAACTTTTTAGACATCGGATCTTGAAAGTGCGTGTGTCTGCTCATTAGTAGAAAGATAAGAATTTCATTGTATTTGAGACATGACATTAATATGATTGTATTATAATCGTTAACTTAAACACGTCTAAAGTTACTTAATTTTATATTCCCTCACATCGTATGCAACTGTATTTGTGTTCTCGTACACATATTCAGTACAGCCAACAGTCTTTTTTCGGTTAAACAATTCTGCAGAGCATTTACTATCACTTCTGATAGTCTCATTGATAGATTCAAAACGATGACAGGTGTCAAACGAGCCACCAATAGCCGGAACTGCGTTTAAAATCCAGGCAGGAGAGAATTCTGCAGCATCTGAACCCTCACACTCCGGAATTAGGCATCTGTATCAGAAAGCAAAATTAAAGTATTTAGTGACAACTCAAAGTAAAGGTGCTCCCACACAGCAGTTACAATGTGTTAGAGAATGATGCAACATTTTGTTTTTTTAACAAACTGTAACAAAAGTTATAAATTGTTAGTGATTTTATTCAATTTCTTGTAACAAAATGTTATTCAACAAATTATAACATGATATAACTCAACAAACATAACATGCTCAACAAATTATAACATGCCCTCGCTTTCAGAGTTCGTCGCATCCAAGAGCGCCTATTCTTTTGTTTTTTCAGACAAAAAGCCAAACCTATAAGCACTTCCTCCATTTAGAGCCACAACCAGCTTCGTCGAAAGGCAGACCCAAACTGATTGTTACAGAATGTTAGGATGTTAAACAACAAGTTGAATTAGTGTGGGAGCGTTTATAACATGTAACATTATTTAACATGTTGCAGCAAAATGTTGCACAATGTTATAGAATGTTATCGTGTTACACAATGTTTTATAATGTTATATAACTGCTGTGTGGGAGCACTTTAATAGTATAAATGAAATATTTGAACGGAGAAAACTAGAGTAGGTATATTAGACCAGACTTGATACGTTTATCACGAGGACAAACTTATCATAATATAAAGTAAATTGGTCATAAGTAGGCCTGGTACCGGAAGGCTTAGGTATTTATTTAGATATCTTTATTACACACATAAATATACAGTTAAGAAGAAGTAGTAACACTACATAGAAACGTGAAAAGGCGGACTTATTTCTCATGCAAACTCTCACAGACACCCTATGGTGAAACGGTTAATAAACCGAAGCTCAAGATAGTGCAGTATTTAAAAATAAATAAGTAATATATTTAAATGCATAAATGATAAAATTTTCAAAAAAAAATAAAAACCGAATTCAAAAACCACAAACACTAAAAAGTAAAAAATAATTTAATTTATTATGTATACAAGAGTTAATGTAGTTCTATAATAACATTTTTTGGAGTCGGTACCAATTAGCCGCATGAACCGTCTCATTATTGTTGACGTGACTCCACATTGGCACCGACTCCAAAAAATGTTATTATAGAACTACATTAACTCTTGTATACATAATAAATTAAATTATTTTTTACTTTTTCGTGTTTGTGGTTTTTGAAGTCGGTTTTTATTTTTTTTTTGAAAATTTTTTATTTCACAATTTTTAGTGGCTCCACTGTTTTAAAATACAGGATGTAACCAGAAAGCTAGTAAAAACTTAGCGTTATTAAGAATAACGTCGTTTAATCGTTAGGTACTCGTCGATTTGTCTAACTTAGACAAGTCAAGTACAAAGTCCATATGATACCCCACTTGGTATAGTTATCCTACTTTGAAATTTCAAACCCCTGATTGTCCCCACTTTTTTAATTAAACTAAAAATAATTTTCATTTTTTTTGATTTCCATGATATTGGGCCACTATTATATACAACTATTCCAAATTTCATGTCAATAGCTTTAATAGTTACTGAAATAATCGACTGTGACAGACGGAAAGAGAAAGTAATAAGGGTTCCATTTTTACCATTTTGGTACGGAACCACAGACCACTCAGCCTACGGAACCCTAAAAAAAAAAAGATATGCTATGCATGGTTAAAACATACTGTTTACAAAACTATCACACTGATCGCGAGCAATTTACTCTTATCCATTGAGGAGTTCCGTTCTCCATCTCCGGAGATATTCATCAGATCTTCACCAAATTAAAATGGGACCACCTCTGAAGTATGACCCACCAAACAAAAAAAGAATTATCAAAATCGGTTCATAATTAGCGGAGAAATCGCGTAACAAACATACAAAAAAAAAAAAAAACATACGCGCCGAATTGAGAACCTCCTCCTTTTTTGGAAGTCGGTTAAAAATACATACAAAATAAATACAGATATTATACAAATATAATATATCTATACTATATTTAACTAGGTTAACATAAATGAGAATACACTAATAATTACAAAGAGATAGATAATGATTTTACAAATGAAAATTGAGAGCTATTTGGAATGACAGATTTCAAAAGACATACTATTCCACAATGGATGTATGGACGTTTGTTACTCAATCACACCCCAACGTCTGAACGGCTCGGGCTGAAATTTGGCACAGAGATAGATTATAGTCTAGAATAGCACATAGGCTTTTTATCCCGAAAATGAAAAAGTTCCCGCGGGAACCATAAATCCTCAAACCACGCAGACGAAGTCGCGGGCATCCGCTAGTTAAGAATAAGGAAAAGTATTGACGATTTAACAGTAAATTGTGCTACCTAACATATTATATACATCCTTAGCTAGATACAAATAACGTAATCAATTGCCAAAAGTAATCAAAACTAAAACGTCAATAAATCGAGCATAAACTGTGAAACAAGGCATAATGACCCCCTGTGGCGAGTGACCTAATGTATGGTATGAAAGGACAATGATTAATTGATGAGTGTTCTTTCGATACCTATTATTTAAACCTATTGCCTGGGTGATTCATAATGTAAATTGACAGGTGTTAGACATACATAGATTTAAAAATGTGAGTTTTATTTTCTATTAGTATTAATTCTAAATTAATATTTAGCAAATAATTAACAGGCTTCTATATTTTCTACTAGATGAGGCGGTTGATGCCTATATCTTTTTTCGAGAAAACCAAAACCGTACTGTTTCGTCGCACACCCAAAACGAAATTACACCAAAACGTGGCAAACATATAGATAGACACTCGTTTATGATATAAGTATAGATGCGTAGTACACTTACCTGGTTGTGATTCTCGCAGTGGTGAATATGTATTCCGTGGCAGCCCACGCCACGAATATCATTACTACACCAGTCAGTGTTAGAATTTTGATCTGGAACCTCCCGAACTGACCAATTTCCTCAACCAAAATATTATCCAAATTCACTTTTTTCATCAGTTCTTCTGTTTGTCGCTCACTAGCACCGTATATTCCACTCTTTTGCGTAGTCATCTTTTCAGCCATTTTATTTCTTATAATTTTTTACTACTGCCAAATTTAAAAATAAAATTAAACTATCCAAATGGAATTTGACTCGGAGATAACTTTCAGCGTTGCGTACTCAAAATTAAAAACGGATCATCGAGTTTTTTTTACGTATTCGATCGCGACAACCTTTATTACTATTTAGGTATATGGAATTGATCAAGTGCCTGTAAATTATTCCATACAAATAGTAGTTAGCGTCGTCGTGATCTGTACTTATCTGATTTGAAAAGTTACTCGAGGCAATCCGCATTATACTCGTAGAGTAACCTTGAATAGATCACACTTGAAACATTTTTTTGAAGTGAAACTTCTTTAGAATCGTTGTGATTTGATAATTCGATGAAACGAAAAGGTGAAACGAAAAAGCAACACCAAAAATTCATAAATAAATAGGATTTAGCCTGCGAGAGACTGAGATAGAATACAAGATAAATGTTCACCACCAATAGATGGCGCTGTACGATATTGAGTCGCGCTACTGCTATAAATATACCCGTTTGAGCACAATGGCTCAAATGGGTATATTTATCCCATTCTCTCGTAGGCTACTTTTGTGAAGTTTCACTTCTGCCGCATGTGAATTGCACACACACATTATTTTCTTACAGAATAGGCAAATCAATGATGAGGTCTAGGTAGGAGCGCGCTTGCCTGGAAGATACTATTTACTCTTGCGTTGAATGCACTTAAGTTAAACGTGGCAGGAAATATATGCGCTGGAACGGCATTCCACACCTTAGCTGTCCTAATCAGAAAGGTAGAGCAAATTAAACGTCAACCACATAAAGAAGCCAACGCTGACGGCTTCTTGCTGTTCTGTCGTAGAACGGCGAAGGAGGAACAAGGTTGAAAAGTTTCTCAGCACACTCTCCAAAGTATATCCGATAAAGAAACCGATAAGCAGGCGACATTGCGCCGGTGCTGCAATTTCGCCTGCGTGAGTGATTGATTCCCAATGATGCTCAAGATCGAATAATAAGAATGATATTATATCAAGTAGTTCATCTGACCTACTTGGTAAATCTCTATCAGATAAATATTTTGCTTGCACGTGTACAACCAATATATATTTGAAAATCTAGTATACGTGCATAAACACATTGATAAATTCAAGAAAAAAAGTGATTGTCATAATGTCAATACTAGAAATAAAAATAAACTTGTAATGCCTGCTTCTAGGATTAGTAAAACTAGCAATTCATTTGTTGGAAACAGTGTCCGCTTCTACAATAAGCTCCCGCTCCCAGAAGACATGTTGAAGACGTCTCTGAATAAGTTCAAAGTTAATGTAAAACGTAAACTCATTATAATATCTTATTACCTACCATGTAAAGGATTATTTAACTGACAAGGACGCTTGGCAATGATTTTCTCTAATGGCTCTGATAGTTCCTTAGTTAAGATGATTGTGAAATGGTGATAATGGAAAAAAAACCCGGCTGAGTTTGTTGTGGCCTCTTCTCAGACCAGGGTGCGTTTGGAACCCTCGTAGCTTTAGTTTAAGATGACTGATTATCACCATTATATTATGTTATATGCTATAAATAACTGGACGTCGTGTAGTGTACCTACCTAAATTGAATAAACGTTCTTTGACTTTGACTTGAAATAAATTTACAGGTCACAAATAATTATAAGTGCAGTCACCCCATTGTCAGAATATTATTTTCTGTATTAACATATCGGTCTTACGTTTTTTGATAAAATTAATTAAGTAGTTAATTCTAAATTATTCTTATTCTAGTGTACTAACACAGTTAGTTTATTTAAAAAATACATCGCAAGTGTATTGGTGTGCGTGTGTGTATATTATTATGTATTACGTATGTGTGCGTGTGCGTTTGTGTTTGTTAGTAGCGATATCTAAATCATACTTAATATTCTCATACTTCAAATGCGAAAGTGTGTTTGTTTGTTGGTTTGTTGGGTTGTCCTTCAATCACGCCGCAACGGAGCAACGGATCGACGTGATTTTTGGCATGGGGATAGTTGAGGACCTGGGGAGTGACATAGTCTACTTTTTATCCCGGAAAATTTAGGAGCGGGAATCAAAAAATCTTAAACCACGCGGACGGAGTCGCGGGCATTAGCTAGTTAGTAATATGATAGTTTTTATTAGGTTTTCAGTTTCGGTGTAGTTTAGATTGGCTAGAAAGGAGTTTAAACTTAAAGAATATAGCGGAATTTCTTGGTTAACCATATTATTTAGATGTGGGCCTATGAATTTGGAAAATTTATGAGCAGCAAGGTTTCTTGCAACACGGTACTACTTCTTTTTACTTAATTCTAACTTGGAATGTCGTTTTATTATTTCCAAAATAAAGAGCTGTCTTACGGTAAGTACTTTGAATCTATACTAATATTATAAATGCGAAAGGATGGATGTATGGATGGATGGATGTTTGCTAATCAATCACACCAGAACGGCTGATCGGATCTGGATGAAAGTAGAATGCCCAAAAGTGGGCCTTTCTTGCGTCTTAATGAAATTAACGGTAAACATTGGAAATATACTCAGGAGTATATTACGATATTCAATGGGAGTTTGGAGTAATCTGACTTTTGAGTTTTGAGGTTAAGTTTATTTAAACATTTAACTAATTGACCGAGCGAAGCGAAGGTCTCTGAGTCTACTTGGGTGAATTGGCACTTGTCCGTCCGTCCGTCCGCCCGTCCGTCTGTCAGAGCATTATAACTTCTGAATTACTGAACGCAATTACTTCAGCTTTAAATATAATATGTAAACCAATGGCCTCCCGCCGAATATGGCTTAAAAAATAATAAAAATCTTTATTTCAGGGGGGCTCTCATAGAAGAAGATAATTAGGAATAGAGTCAAAAAATATTTTTTTTTTAAATTTTTCCCCCAAAATTGACGAAATGGGGGGCTTTCAAACTGGAGATTTTAACGTCCAAAGATGACCTCAGAACTCTAAATTTTCTGAAAGGATGAGCCTGAAACTTGATCAATTATTTCAATTATATCCTGTACTTGAACAACAAATACTGAAATTAGATAAATATTGTAAGGAAACGGAATTATTTAATTTTTAATGAGCTTCAGTAATTTTAACAGAACTTCACATTTATGTCAATAGATGGCGCTGCGAGGTCTTAGTTCGGGGCGAACCACTAGTAATCATATATTTATCGACATGCAGGGTTCCGAATTACGTAAATAAATATGTATAATATAGATAATTATTTTATTCTTAGCTTTTAACATTACTAATTGAACATTACTTTAACTAAAAACTTGATCAAGTTCAAGTCAAGTTCAATCAAGTTATGATTGAACTTGACTTTAGTTTAGGAAAATGCAGAAGGTTACATACTCAGCTCACACAAACGATAACGTAAAACTACAACTACCTAAATTCAAAAACCTATACCTAAAGAAAGGTAAAAGGTTGCTAGGGGAAAGAATGCACCTTGTAACACCTAACCTAATCAATGAGCTTCCTAATAGTTTGAAATACGTTATTACACATCATAATATTAAATTTAAACTAAAATAATTCTTTATACAACTAACACTTACCAAATACTCTTAATGCACAAAATATCTAAGCGATATAGTATGTATTTAATCATCAATAGTTTAAAAAGTTTTAAACGACTGAATCGCCTGTATCGTGAATCTTATGTACTCGCGATATGAATTAATGTCAAGAAGTTTGTACGAGTACCTATGCTCTTTGAAACATATTGTGTACTCATTGTGGGTAGGGTAGGCATTTAGTAGGTTCGCTTATTTGTTTGTATTTAAGAATAGTTATAGTTAATTAATAATATACAATAGTTCGCTTATTTGTTAGTAATTAAAAATAGTTAACTTCTTATTTTGTTTTATGGCTTTTATTAGTGCCACACCAGCACAATGTACATTGCCAGTGACAGGTAGTTTTAGTATAGTAGGTAGTAAAAATGTAATTATGACTTTTAGTGATTAAACGAACTTACAAAGTGAAGTTGTATCAGAATTATTTATGAGTCGCTTCATTCGAAGATATTATTTTTATTACTAGATGATTTTTTCACCACTTGTGTTCCTTCAAAACTAAAAAAATTAAAGGGCTATTTAAAGGAATAAATAAATAAAATCATCAAAAGCCAGTGCTTTATACTGAGCAGTTGCCCTGGTGCTACTAATTTCTTGGGCGGTAATAATCGCTTAAAATCATGGGTTTACTTTACTAGCTTACCTTTACAATAAATCATACATAGTTCAAATGGTTACCTGTTTTTTATCCTTGCTGCAGTAAATATATACAGCTACCGTAGCACCCCACCCTCCAAATATCACAACAACCACCGTTAAACTAGTCGGGCACTTTCCGACAAAACACGTGAGTTACAACTGGTGATATATTTATAGTTAAAACGGAACTATTTTTACATTGTCTTATTCTGTGCTATTTCCATAGAATGGGTAATAGGACAGCTGCTGCTATTTCCATCAGTTCACTAGCACTATCATTTCCATTATTTTACGTTGCCATGTTAAACTTATCTGTTTTAAAAGATAAATTATTGTATTTATTTAAAATGTTGGTTTATTTATTCAGCATTGAGATAACATTATGTTCTCTAATACAATGTAATTGTGAGATAACTTTATGATGCTTACATTGATAATTATCTTAAATGACTGAAAAATATTTAACTTCATTCATATATTTAGTTGTATATTGAATAACATGGATTTGTTACAGATCCACCAAGATCCATCCAAACTTTCGCATTTATATAATAGTAGAATAGATGTCTTGGTTTTGCTTGTTGGCATCTGTTTTAGTTGATCCATCCCCACTATCGTGGGACTATAGAAAGAAACGCTCGGCATATAGCCGCAGAATAGGTTATAAAGCGGGACATTCTCCCTAGCGTTGTTGAAGATAGATGTGATAGAAGATAAGATGTTGTCCCGTAGTGCCAGTGTCGTTAGTGAGGGATCGGTTCATCTGAGGGCTGGAATCCGGTTGTCCATTTCAACGTTTATCTTTTGTAGTTCATTCTTCTCTCTTTTCTATTCATCGTGAACAAACATAGTTAAAGCAATTAAAAGTATAACTGTATAATTATTATTTTTATTTTGTAAGGATAGTTATTATTTTGATGAACAGCAGTAGTTATAGATTAATCCTAATCTTGAGGCCGTTCCAGCCATTATATATGAAAACTGGTTTATTTTTCTGATTTTTGCGTTAGATTATGTCCACAATATTATAGATATGAAAAAATAACAACTTTTACATTAATTTTTATAATTTGATTACAGTGCTTCACAGAAACTTATTCACTTTTTAAAATTCTTAAAAGCTTGTTTCCCCTAACAACATTGCATTCATTAGCGTATATTATATACAGTTCATGCAGAGACGAGCGTTTCCTTTGCGCCTAACTTAGCAGCCTCTTCCATAGTATCAGGAAGATTGGTGCCTAGTGTTTCTGGTGCTAAGAACACTAAAGCACCAGACAGTAAGGCAAAGCCACAGAACAGAACGGAAGGGAAACTCTTAAAGAGCGCTGCACCCTGAAAACAATATAAAAATATTATATTTATTTTATGGGGTACTGAAAAACAGGACAGACGAGAACGAAGGCTTGTATGTACTGGTGGGAAATGAGATTTGCTTAAGAAAATGAGTTGCTGCAAAATATATGATATTATATAAGATCATCGTTTGGAGCAATACTGGCAATTGCAGAATTTTTGTATCATAAAATGCACCAAAAATATATTTTTCATATAAAAGAAATAATATTATTGGAAATTGTTACGAGTACTTACAAATGCTGGAGTAAGCGGAGCAGTCATAGCACCTACTCGTCCTAGCATAGAAGAAAAGGCCAATAAACTGTGCCTGTACCGCGTCGGGTAGATCTCGGCGGTGTATATGTACAGCGACATCATCACGATCGCTATCGTGAGCTTGCCGATGAGATACATCACCAAGGACAGGGCGAACATATCTACAAACCAAAATTGGTTAAAAGTCTAATCTACAGCAAGTTTTTCTTAAATATTTAAGATTATATACATTGTATAAATTTTGAAATGAATATATTTTATGGATGTCTGAACTAACTCACTTTGTGGCAAAAAAATATATCCTAATTGACAAGCTGCGCAAATCCAATAAGCGCCAATAAGAACAGGTCTTCTGCCAATTCTAGCCATTAGCACTACAGCAATCCAATATCCAGGTATTTCTGCGGAAGCCACTGCCATGTAATTCAAATATCGATTGCCGGACATGTTGACTGCATTGATGGACATCCCGTAGTAAACCAGAGCGCTTGTGAACCACCACACAGGTGAAATGCAACATCTTGTGAGTATGGCTTTGTTTCGAAATACCAGGACAATTAGCCAAGGTTCTTTTATTTTTGATACTTTTTCTGAACTAATTCGTTGTTTGTCTGCTTCTGCGTTTTCTTTTAATTCTTGAAGCGATCGATCTGACAGTTGACGCTTGTTTATTCGAGCAACGTTTTTGAGAAATTCTTCTGCGTCTGTGTAACGACCTTTACTCAAGTACCACCGAACTGATTCAGACATAATCCAAAAGTATGAAATTGTTATGAATTGTGGCAAATAAAGAACAAGAGTTAAAGTCCTCCAGTTAGGGATTGCCCAAGCAATAATGGCCATAAGGACTTGAGTAATAGAGAAAAATGTATTAAGGGTTGCTCCTGTAGCGACTCGATACTTCGGGCCAACAAGTTCCATAACTGTAAAAAGATGGGTCTGGTTTTTATACAGGAAACGGTTTAAAAAATCAAGAATATAGAATATTTTTTTACGTAATATGTAGGCACAAGAGAAGGCTCCAGATCCAATTGCAGCTTCAACAACTTCAGAAATTACAAAACCAGAATAAGTGTCTGCCCAGTAGCGTAGGGTGCCAAGCCACGCCGTGTTGAGAGCGTTGAGGCTGAGGGCGAACCGTCGACCCCAGCGGTCGGAAGTGAAGCCCACGATAGGAAGAGCCAAGAAAGTACCAAATGTTCGAGCCGTTCCAATAAACGCTCGGCGCCATTCTTGACATGCCAAGCCATACTAGAACAAAAACTTTAACTAATTGCTAGAAGAACAACAACAAAGCTTCTATTTCTAAGAGATACATCTAAAGAAAGAGAGACTAAGAGATAGATTTAAAGAAATCAATATTATGACAGTGCACAACCAATATATTATATTTGAAATTTAGTACACGTGCATAAGCACATTGATAAATTGAAGAAGAAAAGTGATTGAACTTGTAATGCCTGTTTCTAGGCTTAGTAAAACTAGCAATTCATTTGTTGGAAACAGTGTCCGCTTCTACAATAAGCTCCCAGAAGACATGTTAAAGATGTCTCTGAATAAGTTCAAAGTTAAAGTAAAACTCATTGAAAAATCTTATTACCATGTAAAGGACTACTTAAACGACAAGGAAGCTTGGCAATAATTTGCTCTAATGTCTCTGATAGTTCCTTAGTTAAGATGATTTGTGAGATGGTGATAATTTAAAAAAAGACCCGGCTGTGTTTGTTGTGGGCTTTTCTCAGACGGGCGCGTTTGGAACCCTCGTAGCTTTAGTTTTAAGATACTGTTACCCATTATCACCATCAAGTCTTATTCCTTATTATTATTATAAATATGACGTTCAGAAGGTGTACTTTGTAGGTACCTATTTTGAATAAAGTTGCTTTTGAGTTTGAGTTTGAGTTTCAAGATTGGGAAAAGGTCGCACTCTGACTCGCAGTTCAACCCAGTTTGATGAAATTGGTACAGGGATAGGTTGGATCCCGGGGAAGGATATAGGCCGGAAAATCAAGGTGTTCCCGCGAGAATCAAAAAACTTAATCCTCGCGGACGAAGTCGCGGGCATTCGCTAGTAATTCATATTTCCTCACATCATAAGCAACGGTGTGGGTATTCTCGTACACATATTCACTGCAGCCAATTGTCTTATCCCGGTTAAACAATTCTGCTGGACATTCCTCGTTCCTCAAAGTCTCATTGGTAGAGTCGAAGCGAAAGCAGTTGTCAATGGAACTGCCACTACTTGGTACAGCGTTAAAAACCCACGCGGGAGAGAACTCCGCAGCTTCTGAACCTTCGCATTCTGGGATTAGGCACCTGTAACAATAATGTCTGACTGTGACTCCAAATCTACGAAGTATTAAAAGTTGTATTTTTGTTGCATACAAATGAATCATAATTTTCAAACCACAATAGTACGAGTATGAATAAACTCCGTGATATATGTCCATATGCACTAATTCATCATTTTCCTTCCAGGATTATGAATTTAACTGCTTTGATGATTCATGGTGTCTTTTTTGTAACCTCGGATGTGATTTATATCTTGACTTCACTTTCTTGCTACAAATTAAACTAAATTATCATTAACATGTTCAGGCGGAAAGAAACTTTTCTCCTACTTGCTCGTAAATTGTTTCAATATTTAAAAAAAAACAATAGGTCAATTGTTTCTTTTCTGGCCACCTATACTCTAATAGAAAATATCTAACCCATTAAACACAATGTTATAGCATGGGTTGAGGTAGGTCAACGCCATCTATCGACAGTGTAGAAAAGCTTTATTAACAAATTCTGTTTATTATTCTCCCCACCGTGGAGGAGTACGTCACGCACTTGCGTGGCGGATGTTTGCCCGCGCGGACCACGGACCGTCCATACACCACGTGATAGCATCACCATACCCCAGACCACCAAACGGGCGTCCACTACCCCGCGAGCTCCTGCGATCACCCTCACCGTCACAACTCAGCGGTGATGACGGCGACCACGAGGACGACGCGACCCTTACTATACGGTGCTAATGTGAGACGCAACATGCGTACACATTGGCCCCGTGTCATATCAGGGAGACAGCATCAAGGCCGGGAGCCGCAGCAGAAAAGGCTGAAACCGGCAAGCGGCGGAAGTATGCCTCTCTCATAGAGAGTTACATATTTATTCAGTTTGCCGTGGAGAACCTGGGACCGTGGAATCTTAGTTTAAAATTTTTTTGCGAGTCATTTCACCGCGGTTATTTGCCTATCGGTGGAAGGGCTGGCTCATTTTTTGCCCAAAGGATCAGCCTGGCTGTCCAGCGTGGACATGCAGCTAGCTTTCTTGCCACCATTCCATGCGGGCATGATTTATATATGTGTTTTATCTTGTGTTCCTTCAAAACTATATTTAATATAGGGCTATATAGGGGATATAAAGAATTATCAAAAGCCAGTTTTGCTTTAGCAGTTGCCCTGGTGCTACTAGGTTCACCGGCGGTAATAATCGCTTAATATCATGGGACTCACGTTTGCACCTTTGCTTGCTTGTCGTTATAGTAAAAAAATACAAGTTATTCAAATGGTTACCTAGTTTGTATCCTTGCAGTAGTAAATATATATTCCGTAGCACCCCACCCTCCAAATATTACAACAACCACTGTTAATAGCAGAGTTCTCATCTGATATCTCCCAAATTGACCTATTTCTTCAACCAATATTTTATCTAAATTCACTTTCTTATTCGGAACAATTTCACTGACGCCATTCTTTTGCGTTGCCATTTTACACTTGTCTGTTATAAAACATAAATTATTTTGTTTATTTTAAAATGTTGGTTTATTTATCCAGCAATAAGATACCATTACTCTACATTCTACAATGTAATTCTGAGATAACTGTATGATGCCAACTTTGACAATTATCTTAGATGACTGAAAAGCCCCACTTGACATGCGCGGCGCGGCGCGGCGCGGCGCGGCGCGGCGCGGCGCGGCGCGGCGCGGCATCGGCGCGGCGTCACGTAGCGGCAACGAGTTTGTACAGTAGAGTTACGCCCACAACGCGGCCTCATACATACTCACACAAATAATATTTGTCGCTACGTGCCCCGCCAAGTCGTGTATCTAAAGTGGGGCTAGACCTGAAGTCGCTTTCGAATCGGCTTTTGTAGTCACGATAAGAAGTGTCGCCTTCAGACAGACAGAGCATCACATTCTGTAGAGACGCAGAGATCAATGATGATTTGAAACATTATCAAAATCCGTGATGTGTACCTATTTATCAGGTGCATTACTTATCTGATCTAGCTTTAGATCAGATAAGTAATGCATCTCCTTTTGTCGGCACTTGAAATGTGGACTATACTGAATTATTTTAGATATCTACTTTGGAAACGTGCAATCATATTTTGTTGATGCGTTTTAAAAAGAACAATTGAGTGCCATTTGCATACCTAACTGCGTACTTGCAGACTACAGATTATTCAATTTGAAAAAGAAGAAAGAAAGAGGTATATTATATTAATATAATGGAAGGCAGCAGTAACACTGCAGTAATAGATCAACAACCCAACCGATCTAACCAATATGATTGCAATGTTATCTATCACATTTTTTTGGCGATACCTATGAATAATAGCTGTGATAGCCTAGTGGCTAGTCACTCGACTCGAAGTCTCGGGTTGATCCTTAGGCATGCACTTCTACCATACTATTACCTATTCTGTGCGTTTTCAGAGTAATTTGCTATTTAAGAAATTAAATATCATCTGCTTCAAACAGTGGAGGAAAACATCCCGAGGAAACCTGCATGCCTTAGAGTTCTTCATAATGTTGTCGAAGGTGTGTGAAGTCTGCCAATCGACACTTGACCAGCGTGGTGGACGATGGTCTCACCTTCCGAGACCCTATCGTTCCGATAGGAGACTAGAGCTTAGTAGTGAGCCGATAATTGCTTGTAATGATAATGAATGAAAAACATCAAACGGAAATATTATTATCTTTTATTTGACTCCTGGTTAAAATAAGAATTCTTAAGTAATGCTGTATGCATATAAACATATATGTACAGTGTACATTACAGATCATTGCCTTCCTCTCACACCGATCCCGGCAGCCTCTTCCATAGTGTCAGGTAACTTGATGCCGAGGGTCTCTGGCGCGAGGAACACTAATGCACCAGCTGCCAACGCGAACCCACAGAACAGCGCTGGAGGGAAGTGATGCCAAATTGATGCACCCTGGAAATTCACATACAATATTATTACTGTCATTGCCTCGTGGGTCAAGTGCGTATCTGGTTGCAAATATTGGAGTCCTGGGTTCAAATCACGCATCTTGCCAAAAACATTAGATTTTTATAAGAAATTCTCAATAGCACCCCGAAGATGATAGCAGCTGACTTCGGAAACCACATGCCGTTGGTGTCGTGATTATTCTATTTTAAATGCAAGCAAAATTACTAGATAGGTCACCTGTCGCAGGCGTGACATAAGTCAGTGTACGTATTGTCATCGTCACTCACAAGTGCGGGAGTCAGGGGCGCTGCAATGGATCCGATTCTCCCGACCATGGAGGAGAAGGCCATCAAGCTGTGGCGGTGCTGGGTCGGGAAGATCTCCGCGGTGTAGATGTACAGCGACATCAGCACTATCGCTATACTGAACTTGCCCGCCAGGTAGACGCACAGGGACACTGTGTACATATCTGTCAAAATATTATTTTCTTAATATAATAATTTGGAGAGGCAGTAGGTACACGTACAGGTAATGGCTCATAATATTATGACCATATCTAAAGACTCTACCAATAGTTTCGAAAGTAGACCCTAATGAGAAGAGCCGGCAGGAAATTATACTATCCAACATCAATCCAAAAATAATATAATGTAAATACACTATCCATAAATCCGTACAAGATTTGATTACAGACATACACCGGGACAGGGTGAGTTAAATTTGACCCACTACTCGGTGTCCAATTTAGTTGAAATGTTTCGTCCACGTTTAGTGATGGACAATGCATGGTCAGCTACTGGTAGACGTCATTCTGAACCCAATATGCTGGACTCCCAAATATGGCTGACTACCTATTTTTTATGCAGCCCCATGATATGGGTATCAATTAAAGGGTTTGATAAGAAGAATACAAAAATTAAATAATGTCACACTGAATTCAATATGTTGAACGAAAAAAGCTTATTTAATTTATATTTTGACATGATTCTGTAGTGCACAATCTCTAAACTAAACTAAAATTAGAGCATTACAAATATTACTAACCCTTTCATAAAACTTCCTACGGAAAGGGACAGAACTAGATTTAAAGCTGCCATTTTAATTTAGTTTAGAGATTGTGTTATACAGAATTAGCCCCATTATCTTATTTTGATTTCAAAGATCACAAATGTACGAAATCACGGAAGCGATCACATTTATTGTAACTCAATTTAATAAATTTAAGTAAGTTTAATTTAAATAAACAGATTAAAATGTTACTGAGCTTTACCATGAAAATACAATCTAAATTGCAATGTAAATAGATGATGTATATGATGCAGGTGCAATTAAACTTTATTATCCAAAAATGAGATGGATGTATTGCGGGAAAGCGGATATGCGTGTCAAAGAGGTGGATATAATGTGGACCCCACATAACGTGGTACGAGGACAGGCAGAAAAAGACTCCATCTTCATAGATATAGGATGGTTATAGTAAGATATATCACTCACGTATTGGTAGGAATATGTAAAACAATTGGCAGACGGCACACATCCAAAAAGCGCCAATGAGGACAGGCTTTCTTCCAATCCTGTCCATTAGCAGCAAAGCTAACCAGTAACCTGGTATTTCCGACGCAGCTACCATCATCAAGTTAAAGTATTGGTTGCCGGATATATTCACAGAGTTAATGGACATGCCATAGTAGATCAAGGTGCAACTTATCCACCATATCGGTGCTATGCAGCAGCGTTTTAAGATTTCTTTATTCTGAAATACTGATACGATTAGCCAAGGCTCCTCCGTTTTACATTTTTCTTGTAATAATTTAAGCTTTTCTTCTGTATCCACAGTTTCTTTTAATTCTTGTAGAAGCTTTTCATTCAGTTCCCTTTTGTTTACTCGGGCTACCTTTTTAAGGAATTTTTCAACTTCTATATACCTTCCCTTGGTCATGTTCCAGCGAATAGATTCCGACATGACCCAGTAGTATGACAGGAACAAAAAATGTGGGATATAAAGTATGAAGATCAAATGCCTCCAATTGGGTACATTCCAGGCGATGAGGCCCAATAGGAAATGGCCAGAAGAAAGGCAAGTACTCAAAGCAGCACTAGCTGCTACTCGGTATTTGGGACCTACTAATTCTATTACTGAAAAGAAGAAATACAAAATATTAGAAATCTCCTTATTTAGAATTTACTTATGGTGTTTGTCTTTTAACAAAATCGTGGCCATTTGCTGCAGTCAGTACAAGTCACTTGCACTGACTAAGAAAATGTATTAGTCGGTTACTGAACTGATGACCTAATTTAGAGGTCTAATTTCTCAGTGTTGATAAAGACGTAGTAGCTGCTGCTTCAATAGCGGACTTTGCCCAGCCATGCTTTGTTGACAAAATTGATGACGAGTGCGAGCTGATGGCCACCAGTGCTCAGAGATACAGCCCGTGATGAATAACAAAGTGACTTCACTAACCACTGGATTCTACGCTGTGGATCACGCTACGCTATCGTTACATTGACGATGCATAAAGGACTGATTTAATTTCAATACTGACCTAAGATATACGCGCAGGAGTAAACAGCACCTCCCAGCGTGGCTTTAAATAGCTCAGCGATGATGAAGCCGTAGTAGCTGCTGCACCAATAGCGCACGATGCCCAACCACGCTGTGTTCCCAACGTTGATGAAGAGGGCGAGGCGGCGGCCCCAGCGGTCGGAGATGTAGCCCGTGATCGGTAAGGCGAGTAGGCCGCCAAACGTGTGCACCACTCCGACAAATGATCGACGCCATTCATCGCATGCTAATCCGTACTAAAACCGTAAAAACCAATCCTAAATCTATGACTAAAACAAATAAAAACAGTTATCAGGAGATGTCCTACTATGTGTAGCATATGATTTAGGTCGAGCGGGCCCAAAGGCAGTGCTAAAAGTAATGCTCATAAAACCTTTTCTTTTCCCTACTGCTGAATTGTATTCGAATATCCAGTTACTCACGGACCACAACGGTTATAATTATTATAAAAAATCCTATGCACTCTGAACTATCTTACAATCCTAATGAATGTAACCTTATAAGGTGTGCAAATAAAGACATTGCCGGTCTGCTATGGCAAATCGTTAATATCTATTAAGTTGTTCACGGTACAATCAAGTAAAGAAAATTCTACACATTTATCCTTGACTTCTTTGAAATATAAAAAGAAATGTATTGAATGGTTTTAACTCTTTCATAAGATGATGATGATAATCGTAAATTTTGATATGAAATTACTTAACATTACTAAATTGTTTAAAATGTTTTAATCAATTACCACTGTTTATGATATAATCTAAAACACTGTACAATGCTTAAGGAGGGCTAATCACGGCAAGATATACTTTTGCAAGATATGTTTAATTAAATCCTTGTGTTCTTGATTCATTGAGGGACGAATGGCCTAGTTGTGACAACGCATATCAGTCGATCGCGATTGTTAAGCAACATTGACCCAAGTCGATAACTGGATGGGTGACCGAATATGGAAGCACAAATTTGGCCTTTCCGTTTCCTCCGTGCCTCGAAGTGTACGTTAAGCCATCAGTCACGGTTATTATCGCTAACCTCTGATAATAATCGTTACAAAACCTAAGAGTTTAAATACTCTTAGTCGAGTCGTATGCGGAAGGACGTGGGACCCCACCGCATTATTATCCCAAGAAAACTCCAACCATTATGTTATAAATGGAAAGTGGTCATGACCCTCAGTAATGAGGAATACGACGCAAAGAGAGTTCTTGATTCCCAAATTAAAGTTTATTTTGTCATCTATAACATTAGATTCATCATCATCATCAACCCATTGCCGGCCATCAGCTAAGCACGAGTCTCTTCCTAAAATGGAAAGTGTTTCGGTCATAGTTCACCATGCTGGCCAAATGTGGATTGGTAGAATATTAGATTAGATTTTAATCATTGTAATAAAAAAAAGTGTTGGTACTACTTACATCGTATACAATGGTATTATTATTCTCATACAAGTATTCGGAGCAGCCGATTGTCAAGTTTCTGTTGAACCACTCGGCTGGGCATGACTCATTTTTGATAGAGATACCATCAGGCTTGAAGCGATGACAGCTGTCCAGAGAGCCGTCCGTCGCTGGTACAGCGTTTAAGATCCACAGAGGGGAAAAATCCGCTGTTTTTGAAGCCTCGCACTCAGGAACTAAACATCTAAAGAAGAAAACTAGCAGCCGGTACAATTATATCAAAAACTTAAGCAACTGTCGACGTATTATTTTTATCATTTTAATCACTTAACATTCATTAAACAAACAGCAGAAATAACTTCAATGAAACTACAAATAGATTTAATAGTAATTATTTTTCCCAATCCTACTCAGAATCTGTTTCAAATAACGTCTAAATCGATTAAACTGCTGATGTGCCATGAAAAGGCGACGGACGGTCACACACGCCAATGAATTTTACGTTGTATTTTAACTCGGTATGCTTAACAAGGCAAACAGTACTTGTACAGCACGCCACGCCAACTGGTTACCCTATATCAAGCCCAAGTTCAGTCGTGCATGGAGCCGTCTTTATGATGGTTCTGCTAAGTATCACCTGGAGGCTCTTAACGCCGTAGATCGTCGGCCTATTAGATTGATTGGCAATTCACCTCTTCTGGCGAAACTCCAAACTTTGGATCACTGCCGTTAGGTAACCGGCCTATCGGTATTATATGGGATATATATCGGTGAGTGTGCTCAGGACCTTCCGATCTTATACCTCCTTCACCTTTCTACTATCGTACCGCAAGACGCCGTGCGAGTTTCCGCCCCTATGTAGTCAACGTTCCATCCACACGTACGAAGCGCTTTGCGTCTTCATTCCATAATCGCTTAGCTAGGGTCTGGAACACTCCACCAAAAGCTGTTTCCCATCAATTACAATCCGGGTATTTAAATCAAGAGGCATCTCCTAAGCAAACGCGTCCCGTCTTAGGCCGCATCATCACCTCCCATCAGGTGTGAGTGTGGTCAAGCGTAAGAATAAAATTAATTTAAAAAAACAACATATAATAATCACGGATTACCTGGTACTAATTCTCCCTGTAGTGACCACATATTCCATAGCAGAGAACGCTGTGAACACGCCCAGCACTCCGGCGAGCAATACCATCCGCAACTGATACCTCCCGAACTGACCGGCCGCTTCTATCAGGATAGTGTCCAAGCTAATTATTGTTTTGGGCACGTCCGCATTAAGTCTATCCGTTTCATATATTTTTGCTGTCTCCATAATAGCTTAATAATTATTATTTCATTATTCTATCGAATCACTTTTTTTATACTATTCAAAACTAAAAACGTCTTACTCAGTAAAATTCGTGACTAATATTAGTGAATTGTATTCCATTACAACGCGATAGCAGTTTATTAGTAAAGTAAATTTATTTGGATAAAATATGGTACAGCAATATTATCAAGATGTTATTAGATTAATTTTAAAGCACAAGCATAATATTTTTATCGACATTTTATTGACATTACATTTTTAGCACTTATAAAGATAAAATTCAATTTCGGTCATAATCGTTTAGCAAAGTCTGCTTGTGATCATATTCGTGCATTTTCAAGCGGAATGCGGCAACCGTACAGAAAGGTCAAGCGTGTTAGCATTATTACTGTTTGTCATTATATCTCATGAAACAGGAAGTATAATATCTGTCAATTTGACTCGTTTCATGTCATTCGATTTAATCTGCGCCATATTGAAAATAGTTACGAGTGTTTGAACAATGGTAATACAGTCTCCTGCCGGCAGTCTCAGCACGTCTCAGCGTTTATTGAATTCCTTTGTTTAGATTGCATTTTGATTTAGATCAAATGAATATTATCTTTAAGTTTAGCCAACTTTTATCTAATTACATTAAATCTCTCGTGGAACTTACCTCTACACGTCCATTTACTCGTGCAAGTTCCAAATGAGAGTGTCTCATAAATACCTATGTTCTGTATTGTCTCTTACAATCGCCAATCGCCTTACCCCTAGGTCGCACTTATTGCCATCACGCGAATATCCACTGTTGCTATTTTTATTAATTATTGACCGAGCGAAGCGAAGGTCTCTGAGTCTACTTGGGTGAATTGGCACTTGTCCGTCCGTCCGTCCGTCCGTCCGTCTGTCAGAGCATTATACTTCTGAATTACTGAACGCAATTACTTCAGCTTTAAATATAATATGTAAACCAATGGCCTCCCGCCGAATATGGCTTAAAAAATAATAAAAATCTTTATTTCAGGGGGGCTCTCATAGAAGCGAATGCGAAGTAAAATATTTTTTATAAAGTTACATAGGGTTGCGGTATATCATTTTAAAGATAATTAGGAATAGAGTCAAAAAATATTTTTTTTTAATTTTTCCCCCAAAATTGACGAAATGGGGGGCTTTCAAAGTGGTGATTTTCTAACGTCCAAAGATGACCTCAGAACTCTAAATTTTCTGAAAGGATGAGCCTGAAACTTGATCAATTATTTCAAATATATCCTGTACTTGAACAACAAATACTAAAATTAGATAAATATTGTAAGGAAACGGAATTATTTAATTTTTAATGAGCTTCAGTATTTTTAACAGAACTTCACATTTATGTCAATAGATGGCGCCGCGAGGTCTTAGTTCGGGGCGAACCACTAGTTTATTTATAAGTTAGCTGAATGGGATGACCGATGATACAGCCGAAGATCGTAGCAGGCTAACCTGTAAGTATCTAAATATTTAAAAGAAAAATTTGACTGACTAATCTACGAGTGAAGGAAAACATCGTTAGGAAACCAGCATGCCCGAGAGTTCTTCATAATGTTGTCGTGTGAAGTCTGCCAATAGGCACTTGACCAGCGTGGTGGACTATGGGCTCTCCTTCCGAGACCCTCTCATTCCGGGAGGAGAGTCGTGCTCAGTAGTGAGCCGACAATGGCTTGTGATGATGAATGAAAAACACAGAAAATATTGGTATATTATAATTGACTCCTAGTTAAATTAATAATTCCTTAATAACTATCATCCGTCTTTCTACCAAAACAGGTTGCATTCATGCAATTTATGCTGTAGGTTTATTTTAATGTATTTTAGGACACATAAACAGGTTAAACACATAATCCATAACAATAAAAATATAGCCAGAAAATAGAGTTATATATATATGACGGCGCCACCATCAACATTTTGTAAACAACAGGTGCAACGGGCAACACGTCATCGTGCCCCCACCGTCGCTTGCCCCACCATCGATTGTTATAAAAGGCGGCGCTCGCCAGTTGAACAGGAGATTCGCTAGTTGACGGTCGCCCGGTGCACACGTTACACCAACGGTCGTGCTTGTTATAAAAATAATAATAATTTGTGAAAATTCAGCAAAGTGATTAAATAAAAGAAAAGTGACCTTGAATCGTGATTTGTTTATATTTTAAAACTAAAACAATGTCGGCCCCTGCGCCTACATCAGAAGTGTCGGATCCGCCTCCACTTCCAAGTACTATGGAGCAAATTTCGGTGTTATCTTCAGGAATGGAAGCGATCTTGCAGAAAATCGCCGATAACTTGACCAACCGCCAAGCAGCTCCAACATCATTGCCAAAACTGGTCAATTTCGACCCCGACGAGCCAGAGGCAGATATTGTTAATTGGTGCACATTGAGCGAGCTTATTATTGAGAAGAAAGGACTGGAAGGAGTCGATTTGATTTTGGCACTTACGCATTCACTCAAAGGACGTGCCGCAACGTGTCTTTCTAAAATACAGCCAGATAAGATATCATGGCCTGTGATCAAGGAGACTCTCATATCAAAATTTTCGAAGCCAATGATGATGCAAGATTACTTCGACGATATCATTAAGTTCCGTATTGATAGAAAGGAGAGCCCAGCCGAAGCAGGCATGAGACTATGGCAGCTAATAGAGAAGATTCCAGATGCAAACATGCCCGAGAAAGTTATAACCGGATTTGCCATATCTATATTATCACAGTGTGACGACAAAATTCGCCGCGAGTTAAATTCTGTGGTGATCAACGATATAAATCAACTGTTTCGCACGCTACGCAGTTTCTCTTTGAAACGGCGAAACGAAGATCCAGTTTCAACGGAGTCTGTCATAAAACGCTCCCGAATTACTCCGTTTCGTGGGAGCTGCCATCATTGTGGAAAAACAGGACATCGTGGTTACGAATGTCGTGATAAAAACAGACCTATTTCAAAGCCACCTCTGATTTCAGGGAAGCTTGAACAATCACGGTCTTCGGTAGAAAATTCCCGCCCTGCTGTCTGCTGCTACGTCTGCGGCGACCCAGGCCATGTGGTGTCCGGTTGCCCCGTGAGAAATAAAAGACAGGAAGACGCTGCCCCAGGAGCTGGAACGGGTTCTAACAAGCGCGTCAACGTGTGTACCAGGACTTCTCACGGCGTTTTACGGATAAGTGGTGTTGAGCTTCCTTTTATATTCGATTCAGGTTCGGAATGTAGTCTTATTAAGCAAAGTCATTGCGATTATTTGAAAGGCGAGCGGTTTCATGAACAAGTGTTGCTTAAAGGCTTAGGCAGTAGCAATGTGATTTCCAAAATGCAGATTAGGTGTTCGACTGAATTTGAAGGTCTTACCTTTGATGTTAGGTATCATGTATTGCCTGATAATAACCTTAGTGATGATGTACTATTAGGGCGTGACATTTTAGATGCTGGTATATCTATAACACTAAGTGATGATAAAATAACGTTTTTTAGGACCCAAAACTCAAACTGCTGCACAGTTCTAAATACTTTCGATAAGAAAACTATCGACACTGATCTTGAAGGTAGGGATAGGGAGAGGTTATTCAGAATACTTGAAAAATATTCCAATAACTTTATTCAGAGGTTACCTACCACACGCATTAAAACCGGCGAACTAGAAATCTCGTTGATTGATCCTGCCAAGACGGTTCATAGAAGGCCTTATAGGTTATCCCCAGTCGAGTTAAATATTGTTAACAACAAAATTCAGGAACTGTTAGACGCGAATATAATCAGGGAAAGTGCTTCTCCATTTGCAAGTCCCATCCTTTTAGTAAAAAAGAGAGATGGTAGCGATCGTTTATGTGTAGACTACAGAGAGCTTAACAGTAATACGCGCCCCGATAGCTACCCTCTCCCATTAATTAGTGACCAAATAGATAAGCTAAATGGAGCCAGATTTTTCTGTAGCATTGATATGGCTTCTGGATTCCATCAGATTAAGGTCCATGAAGAGTCCGTGGAAAAGACTGCTTTTGTCACCCCAACAGGACAATATGAATTCCTTACTATGCCATTTGGGCTAAAAAATGCCCCACAGGTCTTTCAAAGAGCTATTAACTCTGCGCTAAAACCCCTTAATGATGATAAAATATTGGTTTATATGGACGATGTACTCTCTGCGTCTGTAACGGTTGATGAAGGTCTTTCTCGTCTTGATAAGTTACTAGAAACATTGTCTAATGCTGGTTTTTCATTCAACTTCAAAAAATGCAAATTTATGAAGCAGGAAGTTGAATATTTAGGCTATGTCATTTCCTCCGGAGAACTAAAGCCAAACCCACGCAAAATCCAAGCTCTGCAGAATGCTCCAAAACCTAGAACTGTAAAACAGGTCAGGCAGTTAATTGGATTAGCGACATATTTCCGACAGTTCATCCCAAACTTTTCTAAGTTGCTCAAACCACTTTACCCACTGACATCAGGAAAAGGCCCTGTCATCTGGACTACTGAACATGATAAGATTCGCGACGAAATTGTCAAACATCTAGTAACGGAGCCAGTCTTGAAAATTTTTAATCCATCGTTACCAATAGAATTGCATACCGATGCAAGCAGCGATGGTTACGGTGCAGTCTTAATCCAAAAATATGACGGTCTTCCTCATGTGGTTGCTTATTTCAGTCGCAAGACAAGTGATGCGGAGAGCCGCTATCATTCCTATGAATTAGAGACACTAGCTGTTGTTAAATCAGTTGAACATTTTCGTCATTTCCTCTATGGTCGAAAATTTACAGTTTTTACTGACTGCAATGCCTTGAAATCATCACACTCAAAAAAAGACTTGACCCCTAGGGTACATCGATGGTGGGCAATATTGCAATCTTACGACTTTGACATAGTCTACAAAGAAGGCAGAGACATGGCCCATGCAGATTTCCTATCCCGTAACTTTCCCTCAGAATCTCAGGACCTTCAGTCAGAAGTGTCCCACCAAAAGCCTTCTAAATCAAAAATAGTTAACCTTTCAGAGCTCGAAAAGGGATGGCTATCTGTAGAGCAACATCGTGATAGCGAAATCTCGAGTATGGTCAGTAAAATACAGTCCGATGAATTGCCCCCTGAAATATCACACACTTACGACATCAGGCAGGGTATATTATATCGTAAGATAGACCGCGCCAAAACCACAAAGTGGTTACCAATTTTACCGCATTCTTTGATTTGGTCCTTTATTAGTCACGTGCACGCTGAAATAAAACACCTGGGGTATGAAAAGACTCTTGATAAAATGTACGAGCTTTATTGGTTCCCAAATATGTCCCGACACGTAAAGAAGTTCGTAGACTCGTGCGTGATATGTAAGTCGTCAAAGGGTCCGTCCGGTGCACCACAAGTCCAACTGCATCCCATTCCAAAATCTGCGGTTCCTTGGCATACGATACATCTCGACCTCACGGGCAAGTTGAGTGGCAAAAGTGATCGCAAAGAATATTGTTCTGTCATTATTGATGCATTCACAAAGTTTGTATTGCTGAAACATACAAAGACACTAAGTTCCGCAAATGCTATTGAGGCAGTTAAAGAATCTGTACACTTGTTCGGTGCGCCGAAAAGAATAATCGCTGATCGTGGACGTTCATATGATAATTCAGACTTTAAAGAGTTTTGTGAAGGCAACAATATTGAATTGCACCTTATCGCCGCAGGGTCTTGTAGATCCAACGGACAGGTAGAACGTGTGATGCGTACGTTGAAAAGTTTACTTACCATAGCTGAATGCAGCTCGGATCGGTCATGGCAGGAGCAGTTAGGTGACATACAACTTGCTCTCAATAGTACTCGTTCTAGAGTAACGGGGTTTACTCCAATAGAGTTGATGTTTGGCATCCAGGGGAGTTCGTTAGCAATTGCTAGGATATCTCCAAATTTGAACGATCCGACTAGATTAGATCTTGAAGCAGCGCGATCAAATGCTTCCGATAGTATAAAGAAATTGGCCCAGTCTGATACTTCACGTTTTAACCGAGGCAAGGCAAAGGTAAAACCTTTTTCTCTTGGTGACTTTGTTTTTGTTAAAAGTGAGGAGCGACATCAAACAAAATTAGACCGGAAATATAAGGGCCCCTTCAAAATCACGGCAGTCCTAGAAAACGATAGATATGAGCTAAGACACATAAATGGCTCAAATCGGATATACAAATACGCACACGAAAATTTGCGAGAAGTACCTCATGGTCGTTCAGGGTTTTTGGAAGTCTCTGCAAACTTTGACACTGAAGATGACGTGACGGCGTGTGAAATCGACAATAACCTTGTTCAGGAAACTAATCGTGATACTGATGATTTAATTAATGTCAGCAATAGCGATTCAAGTACAGACTCTGAAGAAAGTTCATTGCCACATTCTAATGTTATTGTAACTAACGCTGAAGTCCATAGAAATTAAAAATAAAAATAACTATAAAATATCTGATTATAATAAGACCTATTTTAATGTAGATAGATTAAACGTAATAAGTTGTTATACGTTATGTGAAAACAAATATAAAGAAAAGAGTTGTTTTGAATATGTCATTGAAGGGTTTATCCGGACCAATGACTTGCTAAAGGGATGTGTATCCGGGCTAGCACCACCAGCTAAAGGGATTCATCCGGTCTAGCCTCATGAGCTATAGGGAATTGATCCGGTCTAGCATCATCTGCTATAGGGATCAATGTCCGGTCTAGCAGCTATAGGGAATTGATCCGGTCTAGCATAATCCGCTAAAGGGGTCAATATCCGGTCTAGCATCAACAGCTATAGGGGATTGATCTGGACTAGCATCATATGCTATAAAGATCAATGTCTGGTCTAGCACAATCCGGACCAGTAGTTAAACTGAAGGGATACTGTTAACTGAAGGGTCTACTGACCGGGCCAGTACCTTCTGAAGGGTTAAGCGAACCGGACCAGATTTATGAAGATTATAGCTTACATTTTAATTGACTGTTATAGTTGTGAATATGTCAGGATGATCGAACAATGTTTCTTGTTCTCAGGTACGAATGAAAACGCACACGAGGACGTGCGCTCGTCAGTATGGCCGTGACGGCGCCACCATCAACATTTTGTAAACAACAGGTGCAACGGGCAACACGTCATCGTGCCCCCACCGTCGCTTGCCCCACCATCGATTGTTATAAAAGGCGGCGCTCGCCAGTTGAACAGGAGATTCGCTAGTTGACGGTCGCCCGGTGCACACGTTACACCAACGGTCGTGCTTGTTATAAAAATAATAATAATTTGTGAAAATTCAGCAAAGTGATTAAATAAAAGAAAAGTGACCTTGAATCGTGATTTGTTTATATTTTAAAACTAAAACAATGTCGGCCCCTGCGCCTACATATACATTAATATCCATTTAGCGGTTGTCGCAGCTTGCAATAATATTAAATTTCACTATAGGCCGGAGAAAAACTAAATTAAAGAAGAAAAGAAAAAAAAATAATGAACAAAAATGACATTAACAGTGATGAGATTCAGCATTCGAGATAACTGTTAACTGCCTCGTTGATCTAGTGGTTAGCATGTTCGAGTGCGGCCTAAGAGGTCCCAGGTACGAGTCCCGGGTCGGGCCATAATTAAGTAATGGGTTTTTTCTGACTAGAAATTATCAGTACTAGCCCGGAGTTAGGAATTTGGAGGTGTTGTTTACCCGGCACGGCCTGGGCGAACACACAAAGCCATCGGTCCCGGTTTTTATCACTAACATGTTAATAGTCGTTAAAGCCCGCCAACCCGTATTGGAGCAGCGTGGTGGGTCTAATCTCTAATTCATTCTCTCCTATGAGACTGAAGGTCTGTGCCGCAGCACTGGGACGTTAATGGGCTGTAGTGTAGTGAAGCTCTAGCAAGCTGACGTAGACAGCCAAAAAACGCTTATACTCTAAACCATAAACTAAGCTGTAAGCTGTTGTATGCAACATGCAATATGTCATCACATTGAACAGCTCATCGCCTTCATCTCACACCGATCCCGGCAGCCTCTTCCATGGTGTCAGGTAACTTGGTGCCGAGGGTCTCTGGTGCGAGGAACACTGATGCACCAGCTGCCAACGCGAACCCGCAGAACAGCGCTGAAGGGAAGTGATGCCAAACGGATGCACCCTGGAAAGTCACAAAGAATAGTATTACTGTGGTTGCATCGTTTATATGTGGCTAGCTTATCTGGTTGCAAATATTATTGGAATCCCGGGTTGGATTCGGGTTCAAGCCAAAAAAAATGGATTTTTGACATTCCCAAAAGCAGCTCCGAAATCACAAATTGACACTATTAAACTTTCTGGCTTCGGAAACCACGTAACCGTTGGTAAAGGCTAAAGACTTCCCTACTTCCACCACACTGTTTGTTCCTCCTTCCTCATCCATCCACTTCCCCCTACCAATTTTTAAAGGTCGTCAAACAGGCGGGCTGGTGGTCGTATAGGCCATACTAATATTATTAATGCAAAAGTGGGTTAGTCTATCTGTCTGTCTACTACGCTTTCACATAACAAAAATGCAACGAATTTCAATTATAATTTGGTAAAGAGAGTTAAAGAGATAATTAGGTAAATGAATCCCAGGGCTAAAACGGCTAGGTACTTTTAATCCCAGAAAATCAAAGAGTTCCCACAGGATTTAACAAACAAAATTTATTTGGGCGAAATGGCAGGCGTCACCTAGTGCACAATAAGTCAGTGTACGTATTGTCATCGTCACTCACAAGTGCTGGAGTCAGGGGCGCTGCAATGGATCCGATTCTCCCGACCATGGAGGAGAAGGCCATCAAGCTGTGGCGGTGCTGGGTCGGGAAGATCTCCGCGGTGTAGATGTACAGCGACATCAGCACTATCGCTATACTGAACTTGCCCGCCAGGTAGACGCACAGGGACACTGTGTACATATCTGTCAAATTTAACATTATTTTCATTTATACATATAATAATTTAGAGAGGCAATGCATAGTGGGTAATGGCTCATAATATGATGATATGTTAAGACTCTACCAATGGTTTCGAAAGTAGACTCTAATGAGAAGAGCTAGCAGCAGGAAATACTATTCAACATTCATCCAAAAATAATATTATCTAAATCACATTATCCATAAATCCAAAATTTGATATGCTATTTTTGTTTTTGTTGGATATGGTCGGTCAAAATACTAAGTGAAAATGAAGCTTAAGAATAGATTTGGTTAAACTACTTTAAAGGTTGATGATTACTCAACATTACAAGCTCTTATTTTGCTTCCTCTGTCCCGGAGCATGTCTGTAATCAAATCTTGCAATTTAAATTTGACCCGGTGGCCGATTGAGCTGAATTTTTACGTACATGTTAAGTTTGGATGAATATACACTATTTAGCAAGAAAATATTAAAATTATTTTGCTATAATCCGCCAACAGAAAAAAATCTGTATGGTCAAGCATGCAGTTACAAGCGAAGCACCGTTTACCTTCCCAACCAAGCAAGAAAGCCAAGTTCCCAAGTTTCTTGCTTGGTTGGGTGCTTCGCTTGTAACCGCATGCTTGACCATACAGAATTTTTTCTGCTGGCGGATGGCAAAATAATTGTAATCTTTTCTTGCTAAATCATGAACTTCCGCAAAGTAACGCCTGATTCTATCCGACTATACACTATATTATTATACAATATACATGGTTAGCTAATAGACGTAATTCTAAATCTAATAGGGCGAACTAGTTATTATTATGAACCCCCATGATATGGATATCAATAAAAAAGGGTTTGCTGACAAAAAATAAAATGATGTAATAATAAATTAAATTATGTCGGACGAATAAAGGTTATAATAAAAAAAACCTGTTTTGATTTCAAAGATCACAAAATGTATAAAATCACAGAAGCGATCTCATTAATAATTGTAATTCAATTTAAGTAAATTTAAATAAAAAGATTAAAATTTTAATGAGTTTAACCATGAAAACACAATCGAAATTGCAATGTAGATTCATGAGGTATATGATGCAGTTGCAATAAATCTTTATTATCCAAAAAAAGATGGATGTATTGCGGAAAAGATGATATGCGTGTATATTTACGTTGACGGTTGACAGAAGTTGTGCCGACCCAAGAAGGCTCAATCTTAATAGATATAGGATGGTTATACACTCACGTATTGGTAGGAATATGTAAACCAGTTGGCAGGCGGCACACATCCAAAAAGCGCCAACGAGGACAGGCTTTCTTCCAATCCTGTCCATTAACAGCAGCGCTAACCAAAAACCTGGAATTTCTGTCGCAGCTACCATCATTAAGTTAAGGTATTGGTTGCCGGACATATTTACAGAGTTTATGGACATGCCATAGTAGATCAAGGTGAAGCTTATCCACCATAGTGGTGCTATGCAGCAGCGTTTTAGGATTTCTTTATTCTGATATACTGATACGATTAGCCAAGGCTCCTCCGTTTTACATTCTTCTTCTAATAATTTAAGCTTTTCTTCTGTGTCCATAGTTTCTTTTAACTCTTGCTGAAGCTCCTCAGTCAGTACTCTTTTGTTTACTCGGGCTACCTTTTTAAGAAATTTTTTAACTTCTTTATACCTTCCCTTGGTCATGTTCCAGCGAATAGATTCCGGCATGACCCAGTAGTATGACAGGAACAAAAAATGTGGGATATAAAGTACTAAGATCAAATGCCTCCAATTGGGTATATTCCACGCGATGAGGCCCAATATGGAAAAGCCAGAAGAAAGGCAAGTACTCAAAGCAGCACCAGCTGCTACCCGGTATTTGGGGCCTACTAATTCTATTACTGAAAACAAACAAACACACAACCTCTTAGGGCAAACACATATACCGTCTCCGTTTCGTCGAGGGTAAAAAGAAGAAATACAAAATTGTAAAATTTAAAAAATTTAAAAATAAATAAAAACCGACTTCAATGACCACTAACACTAAAAAATATTTTAATTTATTACCGAATATATTATATTTAGAAAAGTTAATGTAGTTCTATAATAAAAATTTTTGGAGTCGGTGCCAATTATTCGTTGGTCGGTAATTATTAGTCGTCGGTGTTTGCGTTTATTGAAGTCGTAATAATCATAATCATTAATCATAATAATTTATTTATTTGCACAGATTAAAGATATAAAGGTGTTATATAATGCAAAATTCAGACGTTATTATTATTATTCTTAGCATAAGTCGGTTTTTAAATATTTTTTATTTTATTTTTTATTTACAATTTTTAGTGGTCACGGCACTAGATGATGCCCGCGACTTCATCCGCGTGGAATAAGGTTTTTGATTCCCGCGGGAACTCTTGAATTTTCCGGGATAAAAGTAGCATATCTTTCCCCGGGATACAACCTATCTCTGTACCAAATTTAACCAAAATCGGTTGCACAGATGGGCCATGAAAGCACAGCAGACAGACACACATACTTTCGCATTTATTATATTATTAGTATGGATGTCTGGTTAAAAACCTACTGTTTACTAAGCTATTACACTGATCCCGAGCAATTTACTCATATCCATTGAGTTCAGTTCTCCATATGCTATGATCTCATATGCTGTCTGGTTAAAAACCTATACTATTTACTAAGCTATTACACTGATCGCGAGCAATTTACTCTTATCCATTGAGGAGTTCCGTTCGCCATGTCCGAAGATATTCATCATATTTTCACCAAATTTATAAGGGACCACCTCTGAAGTATGATCTATCAAACAAAAAAGAATCATCAAAATTGATTCATAATTGGCGGAGTAATCGCGTAACAAACATACAGCCGATTTGATAACCTCCTCCTTTTTTGAAGTCGGTTAAAAATATTTGGAATATCTAATTTGCTACTAAATGTGTTTTTTTGTAAAAGGTCCACATTGTGGCCATTTGTGGCAATGAATATGTCACTTGCGCTGGCTTAGAAAAATGTTAAGTCGGTTACTGAACGGAAGATACTAATTTAGAGGTCTAATTTCAATTTATTCTTGCCTTAAATAGCTTTCCCTTCTATCAACGTGTGCCAATAAACCTTTGTTTTTATCCATCAAGAGTTAGTCCTACTACAATCTCACCTAGTGGTAAGTCATGATGAAGATGATGTAGTTTCTACACATCATGGTATCAAAATGTCCCCTAACGGCAAAGACGTACCGCCAAGACTTGTGTCTTGGCGGTACGTCTTTGCCGTTAGGGTGGTTACTATTCACGACCGAAGTCTCCCACCAGACCAGAGGAAATTCAGAAATTATAAATTACCAAATTTACACTGCCGGGAATTGAACCCGGGGCCTCCCGGTGATAAGATAACATCCATACAACAGCGCTCAACGATGCGCCAAATGTATTGCAAGAATTGCAAAGGCACGCTGACCTAAAATATATGCGCAGGAGTAGACACCACTCCCCAGCGTGGCTTTGAACAGCTCAGCGGTGATGAAGCCGTAGTAGCTGCTGCACCAATAGCGCGCGATGCCCAGCCACGCTGTGTTGCCAGCGTTGAAGACGAGGGCGAGGCGGCGGCCCCAGCGGTCGGAGATGTAGCCCGTGATGGGTAAAGCGAGGAGGCTGCCGAATGTGCGCACCGCTCCAATGAACGATCGACGCCATTCATCGCATGCTAATCCGTACTAAACCAAAATTACAACTGTTATAGTGTTTACTTGTGTTTGTTAACACAATAGTGACGGAACATCCAGGACCGAAGCTTCTACGAATTTTTCTGTAATAGCAATTATCAGTAATTTAATACCAATAAGGCAATTAAGTTATGAATCCATGATGCAAGCTGCATGTCTGCATTTGTCATAGTCGGATCAGTGCCAAATTATAAATTAAATTATAAATGCCAAATACTAGATCATTAAATTCATAAATTTTCGGTAAAACTTACGTCGTATACAATAGTATTATTATTCTCATTCAAGTATTCGGAACAGGCGATTGTCAAGTTTCTGTTGAACCACTCGGCTGGGCATGAGCCATTTATCGATGAGATACCATCAGGCTTGAAGCGACGGCAGCTGTCAAGAGAGCCATCCGTCGCTGGCACAGCATTTAAAATCCATGGAGGAGAAAAATCCGCAGTTTTTAAGGTCTCGCACTCCGGAACTAAACATCTAAAGAAGAAAAACTAGCAGCAGTTACAATTATAACAAAACTAAAGATAAGTTATAAATGTCTAACTTTGATTTTTTTCATTTTGATCTGATGACATTCATGAGAAAATACTCGTAGCAGAAATAAGTTCAATGAAACTAGATGTAATTATTGTACTGGCTTAATTCTCGTATAAATAAAAAACAGTCTTTTATTACCCTCGACGAACGACGGAGACGGTATATGTGTTTGCCCTAAGAGGTTGTGTGTTTGTATGTTTGTTTGTGCACTTTTTTGTTACCGTTTTCCTGGAAAACTACTGGACCGATTAATATGCGGTTTTTTGCATTAGATATGTATAGCTTGTGAGAAGGTTCTTAGATATATTTTAGAACCATACACAACAAAGTTGAGCTGTAGTCTATGATTTTAATTTTTCAATATGTTACCATTTTTCTCAAAAAGTACTGGGCCGATTGAGATGCAGTTTTTTGCATTGGATATGTATAGCTTGTGAGAAGGTTCCAGATTTTAGGACCATAGACAACCAAACTGAGCTGCAATCATGATTTGGTAAGTGGTCATAGGAACTCCTTAAGGTCTTATCGTAAACCCGTCGTGTTTGGACTCTTTTGATTTGTCTTGACTAGCACTTTGTACCTAGATTTTTATCAGAATATTAAAATTTAACACTATTTGATACCTCTACTCATTACTAAGCACACGTTTTATCTCGGAATGAGAAGGGTTTGGCCATAGTCCACCACACTGGTCAAAAACACTACTGAGCTGGTAAATATGCAGTTTTGTGATTTAGATATTATTTTATATATACTTTTGCTAACTTCTAATTATTGTTTCAATGGAGGTCTGCAGTTCGTCGTGGGTTTTTTAAAATTTTTAATTATTTACTTGTTATATATGTTTATTTTTACCAATCCTGTTGAGACTCTGTATCAAATATCGATTAAACAGACGTGTCATGAAAACCGGACGGACACACACCCCGTCGCATTTATAATATGAGCCCGGATTACCTGGTACTAATTCTCCCTGTAGTGACCACATATTCCATAGCAGAGAACGCTGTGAACACGCCCAGCACTCCGGCCAGCAATACCATCCGCAACTGATACCTCCCGAACTGACCGGCCGCTTCTATCAGGATAGTGTCCAAGCTAATTATTGTTTTAGGCACGTCCGCATTAAGTCTACCTGTTTCATCTTTATCTGTCTCCATAGCTTTATTATTTAATTAATCTCTTGAATCACTTTTTTATGTTCTTAAATACTAAAAACGTCTTGTTCAGTGAAAATTCGCAACTAATATTAGTGAATTGTATTCCATTTCCAAGTGATAGCAGTTTATTAACATAACATTTTTAGCACCGATAAAGATAAAATTAAATGTAAGTAGGTAATCGTTTTAGCATAATCTGCTTGTGTAATTGTAAGCATAATTCCAAAATTGGGTGAATAATTAAATTGCTTTTTAAATATATTTGTACTCTCTTTAAAACGTGCACGAGCGAATGGTCACAAGTCAACGTGTAGCGGTTTCACGAGAGATTTAATGTAAACAGGCAATTATAAAACTTGGTTAAACTTAAACAATATTCATTTGATGCGGCCACGATTGCTATCGCCAAACCCTAAATCAAAATGCGATCTAAACACAAAAGTATTCAATAATCGCTGAGTCTGCCGGTAGGAGACTGAGACTGAGACCAACTTTCAAACGTCAAAATATTCGTATTTATGCAAATTATCCCAATATGGCGTATCCCCGCCAAAGAACGAACGGAGTGAAATACATCGAATAAGTCAAATATTGGTTTAATGAAACCTTCATCAATAAATAAATTAACAATCTTTTATCTTTTCTAAAAATTCTACTTTAATTTAAAATGTAAAGCTGACATAATGGTGCATTTTCAAGCGGGTTGCAACAATCGTACAGAAAAGTTGAGCTTATTATTGCATCGCCTATTGTCATTCGTCTTACTCCTAGGCCACACTTATTGCTAAAACGCGAATATTCGCACTGTAACTATTTTATTATTTATCTACAAATTAGCTGAATGTGATGACCGATGATACAGTTGAAATTCGTAGCGGGCTAATCTAAATATAACATTTTTAAAAGAAAAAGGTGACTGACTGATCTATCAATGCACACTTATAATCTCGTAATAGTATCTTCAAAACAAGAGTAAATAGGCATCTTCTAGACAAGCGCGCTACACCAGGCTGCATTACCACTTGTCAGCAAGTTTGATTGCAGCCAAGCGCTAGTCTGGATAAATCTAAAGGGGAAAAAATACGGGATTACGGGATACGGGAAGCCGCGGGCAAAATTTATTTTATTTATAAAAATGGATGGATGTTAGTCACAGACTACCGATGAGATTGACCAGTTAACTAGTTTTAAAAAGATTAACTTCACTCAAACAGTGTTCTTTTGATGATGGTGCACGCCATACACAGTCTGTGTCTGCAGCGTCATCACCCTCGAAGAAGAGGAAAGTGTATGACAGGTTTCCTAACAAAATCTCGTTCCGGGAGGACACTCGTTGTCAGTAGTGAGCCAGAAATGGGTTGTAATGGTGATGATTCAAAATATGCAAAGTATTATCATCTTTTATTTGACTCCTGGTTAAATTAGCAGTTACTTTCATCCGTCTTTTAACCAGTACAGGTAACATCCACGCAATGTATACTATATGCCTGTATACAATATGTGTATTTGTCATCACATCATAGATGATCGCCTTCCTCTCGCGCCGATCACGGCAGCCGCCTTCATGGTGTCAGGTAACTTGGTGCCGAGGGTCTCTGGTGCGAGGAACACTGATGCACCAGCTGCCAACGCGAACCCGCAGAACAGCGCTGAAGGGAAGTGATGCCAAATTGATACACCCTGGAAATTCACAGAGAATATTATTACTGTAATTGCCTCTTTAGTCTTGTGGCAAGCTTATCTGGTTGCAAATAATGGAGCCCGGGTTTTTTTAAACCCTGGCCCCGGGGGTTAAAAAATTGTTTTTTGACGAGAAATTCTCAATAGCAGCTCGATAATGAGAAGTTGAATGAATTATTAAATGAATTAAATATTTTTATAGTACAGTATAAACAAAGAACCCCTTTTTAAGAAATGAAAAACGTTACAAATGGCGGCCTTTGCTTTGAAGCGATCTCTTCCAGGAACCACGTTTTATAGAAATTGACACTCTTAAACCTCCTGACTTCGGAAACCACGTAAAGCCGTTGGTTACGTAGTAATATAATATAAACTCAAGCAAAGCGACTAGACGGGTCACCAGTCGCAGGTGTCACCTGGTGCACAATAAGTTGTTCGGTGGTAAGGTTACGTATTTTCACTCACAAGTGCAGGAGTCAGGGGCGCTGCAATGGATCCGATTCTCCCGACCATGGAGGAGAAGGCCATCAAGCTGTGGCGGTGCTGGGTCGGGAAGATCTCCGCGGTGTAAATGTACAGCGACATTAGCACTATCGCTATACTGAACTTGCCCACCAGATACACGCACAGGGACACAGTGTACATACCTGTCAAATTTAACATTATTTTCTAAATATTATAATAATTTATGGAGTCAGTACATAAATCTCAATGGTTTCGAGATACTCCTAATGAGAAAAGCTACCAGGAAATTTACTATCCAACATCCATCCTAAAATATCCTAATATCTAAATAACATTATCCATAAATTCCAAAATTTAAATTGCTATTTCTTAGCTGCGTTTTCACTTAGCGTTCTAGAGCGAGCATATTCAACATAAGTTATCGGAATATATACAAGATTTGACTCACTTCCTGGTGTCCGATTGAGCTGAAATTTTGCATACACTGTTAATTTGGATGACAATGCAAAGATGATGGGCAAGTTATTTTTATGCACCCCCATGATATGGGTATATCATGTAAGGGTTTGCTGAGAAGAATACGAAAAATAAAATGATGTCACACTAAATTCGATAAGTCGAACGGAAGAAGCTTATAATTTTTTTTTTCTGTTTTGATTTCAAACATCACAAAATTTATAAAATCACAGAAGTGATCAAATCAATTGTAATTCAATTTAATAAGTTAAAGTAACTTTAAAGTAAAGCAAATAATTGTGAAAATATAGGGAATACAACAAGCCGCTCTACCTAGCATTTATAGATTATAGTAAAGCATTTGACTCGCTAGTACGACGTATTACGGAGTTTGACGTATTATGTAATTGTAATTAAGTAGGTACTATTATCATTATTTTATATTATTTTCTATTGATCTTAGTTGTAATTATTTTGTATGACATTCTGTTAATTTAATTTACTAATGTTAAATTTTAATTGAAATACCTACAAATTTGATGACTTAAACCAAATATTCATACACCATTAATTGGTAGAATGTATAAGGCTCTCAAACTGTAATCATGTCAACTTTATATTATCACCTACATTCTCATGAATAAATTATTATTTATTTATTTATTTATTTATTTAGTACACCACAAAATATGGGAGAGCTTAGAATGACAGTGTAGGTAGGTTGTATAGGTTTTTGGATGCCCCACAAGACCTACACAAATATCCTCAGGAAAATTTACGAAAACTGCAAAAACCAAGATCCAGCTAGAGAATCTGGGTAAACAGTTCGCGATACAAAGAGGAGTTCGTCAAGGTGACCCGGTCTTGCCAAAGATTTTTCAGCTGTCCTTGAAGACGTGTTCCGCAAGCTAGACTGATCAACCTTTGGTCTAAAAATCGGTGGAGAAAACCTCAATGATCTCAGATTCACTGATAACCTGGTGCTCTTTGAAAAGAACCAAGAGAAATTAGAATTGATGGTTTAACAGCTCTCTCAAACAAGTGCAGATTTAGGTATGTCAATGAATATTGAAAAAACAAAAGTATTGACAAACTCTAGCAAAACAAATATCACAGTAGAAGGAGTTATATTGGGCGGCTGTCCCGAAGCAGGTTTGTAATGATGAACTCCTTTTGGGGTGTATAACTATTTAATTAAGTGGTATAACAACTGGTAGGTATAAAGGTATAACAAAATGTAAAATAATATAATAAGTAAATATGTCTGTTCGCACCGAAGTTAGGTAAGCGAAAGCACTAATTGTCCGGTTTGACGTATTCACATCAGAATCTGACACTCGCGGCACGTTTCGCTGATGAGGCAGACCGACAACGTAACACCTCCGCCATCAGATGAGCAATTATTCGGGGATGAAGGCAACGAATATTGCGGCATTTCTGTAAGCTTCTAAAGGTCTTCTATAAATGGTAATCTTCCTGCTTCGTGTGTGGTCTTTATTCTTCAATATTGGTAGCTGATGAATGATGATGTATAATATTATAAGACATTTGGTGAAATAGTGGGTCATCTGCTCTATCAGAGCTTCCTTGGACAGAGAGATAGGCGAGGTTAAACACGTTTCATCTATCTCCTGTAACAGTACTGAATCGAAGAGGATAGTCTAGTATTGTAGATGCATTTGGTGATCACTCATTGCTTGGCAGCACGATGAAGTCCACTGCTCGCTGGGCTGTCGAATTATACCTTCGGGCTTTCAGCCTCTATGTGCATAAAATCCAAGAAATTGGTTGTGATAACAGGTTCGTGACTACTACGCTAGGCTATTATTACAGTCTGGGCTAAACTATTGAAATATATAATATAAGCATGATATATAAGCTAAACTGAAACAAAAATCTGAACTAAATGTAAAAGGAAACCTAAGGACTACAATTTCTAGAATTCTATAATTAGGTTATTTAAATAAGAAATGACATTCTAAGAATAGGATGTTAATTGGGTATAATTCATAAGTGAGAGTATGCTCGAATTGCTGCATTGGCTCAAAATATCTTGCACAATTTTCGGTAAAACGAAAAGTTGCAAACACTGAGCGTTCAGCATACATCTCTAATTGCTCATTGTCCTTATTAGTCACATTGTGTCGTTAACTGTGACGATAAGTAAGAGCTTTCGTTTTCTGAGATTAGTGGAGAAAGTACTTTATTTTAATAAAAGATTTTTTGTAAGGCCTACTCTATAGAAAACTATATTCTAAAATGTAAAATGTGTATAAAATAAAACTATAAAATGTATAACTTATTGCAATAGAATTCTAAAAAGTAATTTGAATAATATAATGTACTTAATTATGTTATATGTATTATGTATTAGTGCAGTCCTATCAGTAAGTTGAAATGTGATAGGTACTGGGAATGTCGCGAGCTCATCGGACAAGTACTACGGGTATACTTAGTTGGTTTTAAATTAAAGAGTTACAAGTGAATCGAATACAGCTATGGGATATACGTATTATTTTATGGACGTCTCTTTAATCGAGACTTTGTAAATGGGCCACGACTTTTCCTAGAAGTATATATATGTATTCGTTGCCTAGAGACAAATTTATTGAGTCTAGTATGGGACTTTTCTTGGATTTGGATAGGAGTTTCCAGGATTGAAAATTCTAATTTAGTTTTAGATGAATTCGGTACTTTTATTGGACTAGATAATTTTCCATCAAAATCGGAATCAGTAGTAGTGAAACATAAGTTTTCATCGGTTTTATTAAAATCATTGCGTTTAATTAGAATGTGATCGTATTCTGCTAATTTTAACTTCCATCTCATTATGCGTGTGCTTGATTCTTTCTGAATCGGTAAGTTTTGGAGGTCGGAAATTATTTTAATTTTTTGATGCAAAAGGTAAGGTCTGAAGTATTTTGTGGCCCAGGCTATTGATAGAAGATCCTTTTCTATTTTAGAATATTTCAATTCGCTATCATTCAAAGTTCGAGAAGCGTATGCGATAGGTATATCGGTGCCAGAAGGGCCTTGCGAGAGTGTTGCACTTAAGGTAGAATGAGATGAGTAAGTTGCCAAATTAAATTCTAATTCAAAATTAGGATATGCTAGGATAGGGATATTTTTAGCCAGACATTGACATTGTTCGAAACAATCAACGAATTCAGAAGTCAAATTGAATTTTGCACCTTTCTTTAAGCAAGATGTTAAGGGCTTGGTTAAGCTTGCAAAATTGGGTATGAATCGTCTGTAGTAACCAAGAAGAGATAAAAATTCTTTGATGTCCTTCCGAGTTTTAGGTAGAGCAAAATTAAAAATATCAGACATGTAGTATGGGTTCGGTTGTATGCCATGTGGAGAATAGATATGGCATAGAGGTGTATCATGTTTGAAGAATTCTGATTTATCTATATTGATTTTAAAATTTAAACACCTTAATCTTTGTAAAAGAGCACGCAGATTCATTAAGTGTTCCTGCAATGATGTAGAGAAAACTAAAATTTTGTCTGAGTAACCTATGCAATTTAGCAGATCTAGAAGACCGTTACTCATAAAACTAAAAGCAGTACTACAATTTTCGAAACTTAGAGTTGTAAAATACAAGGACCTCCCTAACTTGTCTAAAACGTCGGTTAAGTATGAAATCGGATACAAGTTCTCTACAAAATTGGGATGGAATTGAGGATAGTCATTAATGGAACTATTATTTTCGAAATAAAATAAGTCCGAATATTCTTTGACAAGATTAATTAAATTAGTTGCCTCTTCTTGATTTAATTGATCTGTGGGCAAATGTAATAATATGGACTCATAATTCCGCTTATCGTCGGCGGTGTCAATTTCACTTTCACACCTAGCTGGCATGTGCTCGTATTGTTCGTGGGAATTATGTTGGTTAGATTTATAAAAATCAAAAGGAATTTGAGTTTCTGGAGTTTCCAATATACTATGTAGATTTAACTCTACTTGTGAGAATTTTTTAGGATCAGGGTCGGGTTGGTATGGAATGTAACTACTTGATGGGTATTGAGGTTCTGCAGAAGGAATATGTTTCTGGAACCTCGGGTATCTTCGTGACCTTTTAGGGAATTTCATGCTACTATAATAATTACGGTGTGAATAAGAAGAACAAGGTCTCGAAGGATGTCTATTACAATTTTGATAAAATTTGGTTCTATTCTGTAAGTAAATTATATTTAATTCTTCTTTGGCAAATTCCAAAGCTTTTTCTAAAGTGGGGGGTCTCATACACCTTAATCTTGACCCTAACGGTTCTCTTAAGCCTCTCAAGAAGGTCTTAAGAGCTATACTATGGTAGAGTGTTCTTTTTGCGTCTATAGTAGTTCTAACATTATCGTGTAACTCTATGTATGTAATAATCGTGGACAGCAGATTTTGGACTTGTTCATAAAAATTTGATACTGTAGTATGACCTTGAGTTAAAAGGGATAGGTCTGAGAGTAATGCGGTTTCATTTCTATGGTCGGCGAAACAATTTATTAATGTAGATTTAATGCAAGGCCAATCATTGGAAATGCCGTTAGTTGCTAAGGTTCTGGCGGCAGATCCAGTGATTTTATTTAAAATTCCATTAATCAGAGAAAGATTTGAAAGCTCGTACTCTGGAGCCGGATTTAGAAATGAGCGTACTAGTTGGTCGGATAATTTTATGAATCTAGTTAATGTATAAGAATTTCCGTCAAAATTCGGTAAAAACTTAAGTGACTTATTTATTCTATCTAACAAATCTACTTGACTAATTTCCATAATTTTAACTGAAAATTAAGTAATTTATTTTAACTATGTATTAAAGACTAACACGGCTAAAATTATAAGAACTACGCGGGAAAGAAAAACCTTATAGGTATATTATAGAACCCTCCGCAAAACTTTATACCACAACCAATAAAAAGGATTTCATGGACTTACGTAACCAAAGTCGTTGACGAGCTTCGATCCATCGATGTTCAGTATGAGTCGAAGTCTTCAGCGGCAGCTTCTATGACAGCAGCTCCATGTAGGTTCTGTCGTCCTGTCAAGGAATTCGAAGGCGTCGACCTGATTTTTAGGTGATGCACGAAGACCTTGAAGCAGCAGAACGATCCTTCAAGACTGCGCCAGTTATATTGGGCGGCTGTCCCGAAGCAGGTTTGTAATGATGAACTCCTTTTGGGGTGTATAACTATTTAATTAAGTGGTATAACAACTGGTAGGTATAAAGGTATAACAAAATGTAAAATAATATAATAAGTAAATATGTCTGTTCGCACCGAAGTTAGGTAAGCGAAAGCACTAATTGTCCGGTTTGACGTATTCACATCAGAATCTGACACTCGCGGCACGTTTCGCTGATGAGGCAGACCGACAACGTAACAAAGGAAAAAATATTGACTACGTTGACGAATATATTTATTAAGGACAGATAATTTCCCTATAGATTTAACAACAAAATAAATTGAAAGTAGGATTGCAAATGGATGGAGGAAATATTGGGCTTTAAAAGAGATAATGATGATAGAGAACTCGGATTGCGTTTAAAAAGTAGAGTATTCAACGCTTGTATCTTACCATGATTAGCATATGGTTGTGAAACCTGGGCTCTTATTGTAAACCACAGAATAAAATTAGTGAAATTCCAGAGAGCTATGGAAAGAAGCATGATGGGAGTAAAGATCAAAGACCGACACAGCTGCAGCCAAAGTATAAGAAAGCTCACAAAAGTAACCAACATTCTAAGTAAAATAGATACACAAAAATGGAGATGGGCGGGACGCTCGCAAAGTATAACAAATTGGTATCCACGAGATGGAAAACAAAATAGAGGCAGACCGCACCGTAAATGGGAAGACGAAATTAAACAGACCGTAGGACCGAACTGGCGAAGAGTAGCGCACGACCGAAAATTATTATGTACTATGAACAATTGCCACGTACCTGCAAATTGTGGAACCAGCTTCCATCTTCTGTGTTCCCTAATGACTATAATATGGGGCTCTTCACAGGGCGGATAAACAAATTTCTTAAAAGCCAGCAACGCATTGGCGATTCCTCTGGTGCTGCAAATGTTCATGGGAGGCGGTAATCACTTACCATCAGGTGACCCGCCTGCTCGTTTGCTCGATATATATAAATTAGCTGATGCCCGCGACTTCGTCCGCATGGTTTAAGTTTTTTTTCCCCACAGGCACTCCTTAATTTTCCGGTATAAAAGTAGCCTATGTCACTCTCCAGGTCCTCAAATGTACTCATGCAAAATCTCCCGTTGATCCGTTGCTCTATTGCGGCATGATTGAATTACAAACTCTCTATTTAACGTCCTTGGGGATCGCATTTTCAAAAGTGGTGAAACACGTAGGTACTTCTTCATATTTTAACCGAAAACTCAAATACCAAGTTTCATGGCTTTAACTTGAAAAATGAATGACTTCATACCAACATTCAACCCCTTTTTACCCGTTTGGGGTCGAATTTTTAAAAATGGTGAAACACGTATTTCTTTATTTTAAACCGATTTAATTGGTACTACATGACTTAAAAACACTACTAAAACTGTACTGTATGACGTAAAAATGTATTAATGTAATGTTTATTTAATCGCATGCTTTCGGAAATGAAGGCTATTTTTATTTTATTTTATTAACTTTAATTAGACAGATTAAGATATTATCATTGAGTTTAACTATGAAAATATAATCGAAATTGCAATGTTAATTGATGAGGTATATGATGCAGTTGCAATGAAACTTTATTATCCAAAAAAGAGGTGGATGTATTGCGGGAAAGAGGATATGCGTGTCAAAGGGGTGGATATTACGTGGGACTAAGACAGACAGAAGACTCAATCTTAATAAATATAGGATGGTTATAATAAGATATATCACTCACGAATTGGTAAGAATATGTAAACCAGGTGGCAGGCGGCACACATCCAAAAAGCGCCAATGAGGACAGGCTTTCTTCCAACCCTATCCATTAGCAGCAGAGCTAACCAGTAACCTGGTATTTCCGACGCAGCTACCATCATCAAGTTAAGGTATTGGTTGCCGGACATATTCACCGAGTTAATGGACATGCCATAGTAGATCAAGGTGGAGCTTATCCACCATATCGGTGCTATGCAACAGCGTTTTAGGATTTCTTTATTCTGAAATACTGATACGATTAGCCAAGGCTCCTCTGTTTTACATTCTTCTTCTAATAATTTAAGCTTTTCTTCTGTATCCACAGTTTCTTTTAATTCTTGTAGAAGCTTTTCATTCAGTTCCCTTTTGTTTACTCGGGCTACCTTTTTAAGGAAATTTTTAACTTCTTTATACCTTCCCTTGGTCATGTTCCAGCGAATAGATTCCGGCATGACCCAGTAGTATGACAGGAACAAAAAATGTGGGATATAAAGTACTAAGATCAAATGCCTCCAATTGGGTATATTCCAGGCGATGAGGCCCAATATGGAAAAGCCAGAAGAAAGGCTAGTACTCAAAGCAGCACCAGCTGCTACTCGGTATTTGGGACCTACTAATTCTATTACTGAAAAAAAGAAATACAAAATATTAGAAAGCTCTCATTTGCTAAGTGTTATATTTTAAAAGGACCATGTCGCCATTTGTGGCAATGAATATAAGTAACTTGCGCTGGCTTAGAAAAATTTCATGGCGGTTACTGAACGGGGGGCCGAATAAAGAGGTCTTATTTCAATTTATTCATGCCTTAAATAACCCTTCTACCATTGTGTGGCAATTAACCTTTGTTTTTATCCATTACAAGTTAGCCCCACTACAATCTCACCGGTGGTAAGTCATGATGAAGATGATGCAGTTTCTACACATCATGGTATCAAAATGCTAAGTCTTGGCGGTACGTCCTTGCCGTTAGAGTGGTAACAACTATTAACGACCGAAGCCTTCCACCAGACCATAGAAAATTCTAAATTATAAATTACCCAATTTACCCTGCAGGGAATCGAACCCGTGGCCATTCATAAGACAACAGGGCTCACCAATGCACCATGGAGACACCTCATTGAAATGTATTGTAAGAATTGTAAAGAAAAAGGCATGCTGACCTAAGATATACGTGCAAGAGAAGACACCACTTCCCAGTATGGCTTTAAACAGCTCAGCGGTGATGAAGCCGTAGTAGCTGCTGCACCAATAGCGCGCGACGCCCAGCCATGCTGTGTTGCCAACGTTGATGAACAGGGCGAGGCGGCGGCCCCAGCGGTCGGAGATGTAGCCCGTGATCGGCAAGGCGAGGAGGCCGCCGAATGTGCGCACCGCTCCGATTACGGTTCGACGCCATTCGTCGCATGCTAATCCGTACTAAACAACAAATAAAAACAATTGTCATAAATTATGCGAAGCTTCTTATAAAACAATCAAAAGGAAGAGTGAGGGAACGTCCGGAACAGAATTTCTACGCATTTTTCAATGAAACTAATAATTTTGACTTTACTGGACCAGGCCTGGCTCACTGGTCACGTGACCTGAGATATTTAACTACTGCTGCGTGGACAGGCGACTACTATCAATACGTACTTATTCCAAGAAACACAGTTTCTTGGCCTGTGTTGGAAATGTGCTAGAAACCAACAAAGAGCATAAAAAATTTGATAATGAAAAATAACTTATAGAAACAAAATAAATTGTCGGTAGGAATACTCACATCGTAAACAATCGTATTATTATTCTCATACAAGTATTCGGAACAGGCGATTGTTAAGTTTCTGTTGAACCACTCGGCTGGGCATGACTCATTTTTGGTAGCGATACCATCAGGCTTGTAGCGATGACAGCTGTCGAGAGAACCGTCCGTCGCTGGCACAGCGTTTAAAATCCACGCAGGGGAAAAATCCGCTGTTTTCGAGGTCTCGCACTCCGGAATTAAACATCTTAAATAGAAAACTAGTTTCACAAGATATTTGACCTTAACAGCTGCCGACCTTTTATTTGAAGGTCTTTTCTATTCCTCCGTGCCTCGGAGAATACGTTAAGCCATCGGTCCCGGTCATTTATCACTGGCATCTGATAATAATCGTTTGTAACCTAAGAGTTTAAATAGTACTCTTAGTCGAGTCGTATGCGGAAGGACCTGGGAACCCACCGCATTATTATCCTAAGGAAACCCCTGCCATTATGTGTGATAAGGACGATCTTGGATCCTTTTCTATTTTTGGTGAATAATCACTTACCATGTCTGATGTTAATAATGTCTGTGACATTGTATTGTTTGCTGACGACACATCACTTATTTCTAACCGACTTCCAAAAAAGGAGGAGGTTCTCAATTCGGCGAATTTTTTTTTTTTAAATGTATGTTACCGCATATCTCCGTGGTTTCTAAACCGATTTGAAAAATGTTTTTTTCAGTCGTTAGAAGAAGCTCTCGAGGTGGTTCCATAAAAAATTCTGACTCCAAATCCTCAACCCTGACACTAAAAAGTTAAAAATAAATATTCTTTCCCAAAAAATACAGTGGCGTTGGAAGTCGGTTTTTTGGAAAGAATTTTTATTAAAGTGGACAGAAGTAAGGACAATTTTGACGATGTAGATAATGCAATATCACACCTATCACACTGGTTTACTGTCAATAATTTATTATTGAATGCTAAGAAAACCAAGTGCTTAGAGTTTGTTCTACCTAATGTAAAGAATATTGATAAAACTATTATAACAAAAGGAGATACACTAAAAATGGAGAACTCCACAGTTTTTTTGGGGGTGGCCTTGGACAATAAGCTTCAATGGGGCGCTAATAGAGACACTAGCGGGTAAACTAAGCTCGGCTGCATTTGCTGTCAGGAAAATTAGACAGTTTACCGATATTGAAACGGCTAGGCTTGCCTACTTTGCTTACTTCCACAGTCTTATGTCGTTCGGCATTTTATTATGGGGCAGAGCAGCTGATATCCAATCAATTTTTATATTGCAGAAAAGAGCCATCCGTTCCATTTACAAACTCGGATCACGCGAATCACTTCGTGTAAAATTTAAAGAGATTGGTGTTCTTACGGTGCCTTCACAATACATATACAATAAAATAGTCTACGTTAGGCAGAACATTCATCATTAAAAGCAAATAGGATATATTCACAATCTATGTACTAGAAACCGCCATAAGCTAGTAACATCGTCATATCATAGTGCGCAAGGTGCAGAAATCCTTTGTAACCTCTTCCTTTTTTTGAGAAAAAAGCAACTGCTGAGTTTCTTGCCGACTCTTCTAATTAGAATCAGCTTTCCGGACCGATGGTAGAGTCTTGACGTATCATAAGTGACACAAGTTGTCCTATGTGAAATAAATAAATCATTTATCATTTAAATTGAATGGATTCACGACCCTCAGCATTGAGGAACACGAGAGAGATAGAGAGACTACTTGTCACTCGTGACTTCGTTAGTTTGGATACTTATCGCTTTATTTATCCGGCGGGAATAAAAAAATGTAAACCAATGTTCTCTTCACAGACGTAAGTTGTACCTATGTATCAAATAACGTCTATAAATCGATTTGTCAGATGGACCGTAAATTTTTAACAGAAGAACAGACAAATACGTCGTCGCATTTATATACTAGCAGATGCCCGCGACTTCGTCCGCGTGATTTAAGTTTTTTGATTCCTGCGGGAACTCCTTAACTTTCCGAGATAAAAAGTAGTTATTTCACTCTCCGTCTTCAACTATATCCATGCTAAAAATCACGTCGATCCGTTGCTCCGTTGCGCCGTGATTGAAGGTTAAACTAACAAACCAATAAACCAACAAACAGACACTCTTTCGTATTTTTAATATTAACTAATAATATTTAAGCACGGATTACCTGGTACTAATTCTCCCTGTAGTGAACACATATTCCATAGCAGAGAACGCTGTGAACACGCCCAGCACTCCGGCGAGCAATACCATCCGCAACTGATACCTCCCGAACTGACCGGCCGCTTCTATCAGGATAGTGTCCAAGCTAATTATTGTTTTAGGCACATCCGCCTTAAGTCTATCCGTTTCATCTTTATCTGTCTCCATAGCTTTATAATCTAATTTTATTCTATTGAATCACTTTTTTTATGTTCTTTAAAACTAAAAACGTCTAATTCATTCAAAATTCGTGACTATATTATTAAATTCTATTCTAATACCACGCGATAGCAGTTTATTAACATATTTTTACTATTGTTACCCATAGTGTTGTTGCTGCTAAACCGAGCTCTTTATTGTTTGTTTCAAGCCATATTTTAACAAAATATTAAAAAATTACTATGACTATGGTAGACTTCGATAGACTATGGCAAGTGGGGTATCGATGAATTCATACTTCCATTATTACTATTCCATCCATATCCATACTTATATTATAAATACGAAAGTGTGTCTGTCTGTCCGTCTGTCTGTCTGTCTGTCGGTCTGTCTGCTACGCTTTAACGGCCCATCTGTTTAAGTTCAACTGATTTTGATGAAATTTAGGGATAGTTTGTATTCCGGGGAAGGACTTTAGGCTACTTTTTATCCCGGAAAATTAGAGTTCCCATGGGAATCAAAAAACCTTAATCAACGCGGACGAATTCGCGGGCATCATCTCGTACTTAATATTATAAATGGAATGTGTGTCTGTCTGTCTGCTACGCTTTCACAGCCCATCTGTTTAACCGATTTTGATAAAATTGGTACAGGGATAGGTTCTACCCCGTGGAAGGACATAGACTACTTTTTATCCCGGAAAATCAATTAATTCCCGCGGGAATTGAAAAAACCTAAACCACGCGGACGAAGTCGCGGGCATCATCAAGTAGGTCTTATAAAATCATAGCTTGGTCTTGCCTAGCATCTATTTTTTTTTGCGATTTTTATTTTACCAATGCCATCAGAAATAACATGTGGATTTACATTTGCCGTAGGCTGAAGATGATTGTTTCCACGCGAATATCTTCGCAATGTATGAGGCTGCGGCAGTACCGAGAAGCGATCGCTCAAGTCTGAAACAAACAGAACGCGACGACGACGCTACAAACACCACACAGTTGAAGATCTCTTCGTTTCTGTCGTATCTCTGAACATTTGATCACGATAGCTGGGTTATAGAGAATATTACCCAGCTACGAGTATCATGATCACATGTTCATTGACCGAGCGAAGCGAAGGTCTCTGAGTCTACTTGAGTGAATTTGCACTTGTCCGTCCGTCCGTCCGTCCGTCTGTCAGAGCCTTATAACTTCTGATTTACTGAACGTAATTACTTCAAATTTAAATATAATATGTAAACCGATGGCCTCCCGACGAATATGGCTTAAAAAGTTATAAAAATCTTTATTTCAGAGGGGCTCCCATAGAAGCGAATGCGAAGTAAAATATTTTTTATAGCGAAACTTGATCAATTATTTGAATTATATCCTGTACTTGAACAACAAATACTAAAATTAGATAAATATTATAAGGAAACGAAATTATTTAAATTTTAATGACCTTCAGTATTTTTAACATAACTTCACAATGATGTCAATAGATGGCGCTCTATTTACAGATCGCCATCTATTGACATCATTGTGAAGTTATTCGTTTGTGCTTACAAAATATGATAGACGTTAGCACCCTTTTTAGCACCATCATACGTGGAATAAAAAAATAGTCTAATGATAGTACTGATGGCCATAGGAGTAGGAGTACAATTGAGTACCCAAAAATTCAACCATCTCCAATAACTCTTTAGCTCTTTTGCGTCTAATGTTAAGAGTTAACTATTACAATATACAGAAAACTATCTTATGGATACCGCGAGGTCTCAGTTCGGGGTGAACCATTAGTACTAATATTATTGTAAATGCGAAAGTATGTCTGTCTATCTGTCCGTCTGTCTATCTGCTACGCTTTCATGGCCCATCTGTACAACCGATTTGACGCAATTTAGTATAGGGATAGTTTGAATCAGGGAAGGATATTATATAGCTACTTTTTAATCAAAAACTTAATCCACGCGGAAGAAGTTACGGGCATCATCTGCTTACCTATAATTCCGAAAATGAGCTATGCACACGATGTATTTTATACTCTCTTCGCGTGTTCGGTTCAAAGACGTGTTCAAAGACTGCTTCTGCGTGTATACTCTCTGTCTCTGTCTCGTTGTCTCCGGGTATTAAATACACCTTATGCATAGGCTCTAATATCGAACACAGGAAGAAATTATTTTAACTTGAATGATCTACTTTTTAGATTAGGAACTGTCTAAATCACAATACTCACGGGCCTCTGACCTTAACTGAGAAAGATACGCTTAATTGGTAGAATATGTGACAGTACAGTAGGTATAGTTTTTTTTTTTTCCACTACAAGCTTGACTGCCTTGAAGCCCTTGACTGCGATCTCACCTGATGGTAAGTGATGATGCAGTCTAAGATGGTAGCGGGCTAACCTGTTAGGGGAATGGCAGTTATATTAACCCATACCCCTATTCGGTTTCTACACGGCATCGTACCGGAACGCTAAATCGCTTGGCGGCACGTCTTTGCCGGTAGGGTGGTAACTCGCCACGGCCGAAGCCTCCCACCAGGCCAGACCAGGGAAAATTCAGAAATAAATTCCCAAATTGACCCTGCTGGGGATCGAACCCGGGACCTCCGCACATTAAGACAACAGCGCTACACACTGCGTCACGGAGGTCGTCAAATATATGGCAAAAATAGTATGGCACCACCAGCTGTACTATTATCTATTCTGTGGTACCACTAAGCAGCGATAGCCTTGTACGGGAGCAGGTGATATGGCTCGACCGTAACAAAGGATGATATCATCCACCGAGCGGGTGTTGTGCTCGGGGACCACTGGTCCGACCGTTCATCGTTGTAGGTCGTATATAGGCGTAATTCAGAGAACGCTTCGTTAGCGTGAGTTAGGCTCTTCGTGTTCATCGTGCGCTACTAGTAATGCCATCTATTGGATTATGTGCGGACTGCAAAGACCGCTACATCCTAGTAGTTTAACTCAGGCTTCATACTCAGCGGGTTCAAAACTCGAATCCAGCAGCCGCTAGTTATGTTATGTTTTAAGAATCAGATGTTTGCACAAGGAAACCATCGCCAGGTAACCTACTTACTCGTACCTGAATTGCCGCTGAGAAATACGCGTTCTATCTATTCGTGCCTTAGTTTAATTCAGTTTTTACCGCATGACCATCACTCATAATATAATATTATGTACATCTATGCGACGCATCGTAACTGCCTCGTTGGTCTAGTGGTTAGCATGTTCGACTGCGGTCGACGAGGTCCAGGGTTCGGGTCCCGGGTCGGGCCATACTTAAGTATTGGGTTTTTCTGACTAAAAATTCTCAGCATTATCCCGGAGTTAGGAAGTTGGCGGTGTTTCAGCCCCGTGCCTCGGAGGGCACGTTAAGCCGTCAGTCCCGGTTATTATCACTACAATGACAATAGTGGTCAAAGCCCGCCAACTCGCATTGGAGCAGCTTGGTGGGTCTAAGCTCTAACTCTCTCTATCCTTTGAGCGTGCAGGCCTGTGTCCAGCAGTGGGACTTTAATGGGCTGTAGTGGTGGTGGAAGATGCAACGCATAAGGAAGTCTTAATTCTTATTTGACTGCTAATTTGTAAATAAAACGCAGATTTATTGTACAAGTACAAAAGATTATTTATGTCAGTTTTATTGTTTTTATAAAACTTTTAAAAGATTAAATTTGCTGTACATAAATTATGACTTAGTTAAGTTTTTCCCACTAAATAACAGTAAAATAGATCATAATTATATAAGTAAATCGGTTTAACGCGGTCCGATGTCTAGTAGCCTTGGCTAGCAGACTGTATCTATTTGAAACAGATAGGTAAATAATAATCAGTAAATAAGTATAGAAAGATAAATTAATAAACTACTACTAATTATATTTACAAAAAATACACGCCGTTCGAGCGACCCATAAAGCCCAAAACACTGGCGCTATTGCCTCGTTGACAAGGCTAAGCCGTTGGGCTAAATCAGCGCCAACTCTTGGGTCACCCGAGGCGTGGATCAGTTTCTTGATACACTACATTTATAAAATAATAATATTATCAATCATGACAATTATAATTTTCTTTTGATTTAAATTTATTTACCAAAAAAGCTTTTAACCTTTAACCACACAAATATAATCTAAATAGTATAAAATAAACTGATCTATCAACACACAGCTCTAACCACTGGACGGATTAGGCTGTTTAGCATACAGATACCTATCATGACGTAGGCAAAGGCTAAGAAAGGACTTTCAAAACTTTTTATGAAAATTGAACCTAACGTGAGCGAAGCCGCGGGCAAAAGCTAGTATAGTATACTATAAACACCCCCTATTGATGACCAGTCACTAGTCAGATGTGTTCGATACGCTCGCGCCTGATTGCAACACATGCAACTTTGCCTATCTAAACTAAACTAATATTGTAAAGAGGAAAGATTTGTTTGTTTGTAATGGATAAACTCAAAAACTTCCTTTTTAATTAATTTTCAAAAAAAATTGAGAATCTTACGAAAATTGCAATCATGTGAACTAAGTCGAAAAAATCGTCTCTTTTGAGAGCTTACGTGGCATAGGGCGCTGCGTAAATAGTTAAAGTTACACTAAGATAATGTATAATGGTATTGTTCCTCTCAAAAAGTTCTGAAAAAAATCGACGATAGTATATAATATCTTTTAATTATTGTTGACTCACAATTACCATATTTATGATATTCAAATTTGGTCTTCACCAATGCTATACTTGCGAAGGTGTTTTTACCGACATAGTATTAAACCTTATCAAAATATATATGTTAATTATCTCAAGTATCTAATTAAGATAAGACTTGTCCTGTACATCATTTAATTTAGATCAATATCTTATGAGATATCAATAAGACAGTAATCTGAGGACTGGCGACTGTGGCAGGTGTGGTGAGGACGGGGCGTACTCTTACTATGTAATATTAAAATGTAAAACCTGCCCACTGCCCACTGGCTATATTAGGTATAGACTATTAGAATTATTAGTGCTACCCGTGCGAAGCCTGGGCGGATCGCTAGTAAAAATATATACAACTAAACATAGTTCGCTGTTTCAAGGCTTGTTGGCTTGGCTTTCAGTCTTGAGGCCAAGGTTAGAAGCCTCTTCCATGGTATCTGGCAGCTTGGTGCCGAGGGTCTCCGGCGTGACGAGGACCAGCAGACCGGAGACGAACGCGAAGCCGGCGAAGAGAGCAAACGGAAGGTCGTCCCATACCGCTGCACCCTGGATAAAAATAGTTTGATGTTATCTTACAAAAATATTTTTACTCTAACAACATTACATTAGACACCAAACAAACAGGCAGTAAAATTTTCTAAATAATCCATATCCATACTTAATATTATAAATGCGAAAGTGTTTCTGTCTGTCTGTCTGTCTGTCTGCTACGCTTTCCCGGCCCATCTTTTCAACCGATTTTGCTGAAATTTGGTACAGGGATGGATTGTATCTTGGGGAAGGACATAGGATACTTTTTATCCCGGAAAATTAAAGATTTCCCGCGGGAAACAAAAAACTTAATTCACGCGGACGAAGTCGCGGGCATCATCTAGTTATTAAATAAAAATAAAAAGTAGGTTTCATCTGGTAAACAGAACAGTGAAGGTCACTGTATATCCGGCTCTTGTTGACCATACAGAACACTCCCTCGCGTAGATTCGATATGACATAATGTGAGAGATGAACTGGTGGCGTCTCCTTCACGCACCAGGGGGTGCAGCGTGCTAGTCAATTCAGGATCGTCCATGAGTAGAACAATGTGAAACAAGAAGAACGAGACAAGAAAGAGGTTGAGACTGGACCAGAAATCGGCCGCGGTCTGAAAATGTTTACCAATCTAAGTATTTAACTTAGAATCTTACAATTTAATCTAATCTAGTATTTTAATTCTTTAAAACACTGCGTACATTAATTAAGGTCTTGAACGTTTAAAAGCAAGGTATTTATTACATTTTAAAATTATCAAAGTTTTCAAACATCGAATTCAAAAAGAATATTAATGACTTTTTTGCATAAAATTCATATTATCCTTATTTCAAGTTTGACACATTAGCACGCATTTGTTAAGGTGACATTTACTTAAAATATTAAAAGAGGTTTTCTACATCTAAAGTTGCTACATTTGCTACCTACTGTAAAAGTAAAAAAATCTATGATCTATGCCTAATCAAACCACTTATCGAGCTTCTATCACAGATGGGTCCATGCAATTATGAACCTTTAGGTGGTAAACATTTTCTGACCGCGACTAAGGTACGGTGCATGGCGTGAGGCGTGATCAGAGAAATAAAGGAAAACTTACGAAAGCCGGCGTAAGAGGGGCAACGATGGAGCCAATCCTGCCGACCATGGACGAGAAGGCGAACAGGCTGTGGCGGTACTTGGTCGGGTACAGCTCCGATGTGTACACGTAGATCGACGTCATCACCATGGCGATGCTGAACTTGCCCACTAGGTACAGAGTCAGCGAGGCCGCGTACTGAGCTGAAACGATAAAATTAATAGGTAAATTTATTTTGAAAAACTTTTATTTATTACAATATGTTTTAAGTTATTTGTTACGCCACGTCGACTTCACCAAATACAGAAATCAATATTCAAGCAGCCAATCACAGTCAAGCTAGCCCACCACAGGCAAGCCATGCCATCACACTTCATGCTGTTTTTTTTTTTTGGTTTCGAAAGTTTAATCATTGAATCACAAGGTATAAGGTTCCCTTTCACCTTGTACTTAATTAGTTTGGAGATTTTGGAAAAAGAGAATGGAGAACCTCCCCCATTTCGAAATTTGGTTAAAAATACCTCATCATTTTAAAGTAAAGAAGGAGTTCTATAATAGAGTACCTAATAATTTATTTTATAAATGCAAGAAATGTTGGATAATAATAATTGATTGTTTTTATCGCATAAAATTAGAAAATTTCGGGGGCTTACACGTAAAGTATAAACAATGGAGATTTATTATCACAATAATCCCGAGATTGCGATTTTATCGCAAAAATTGGAGACAAGTATCAGTAACAGTAGAAATGAAATGAAATGAGGAAATGAAATTATTTATTTATTTCGCGTAGGACAACTTGGGCCACTTATGAAATGTCGTGAGCAGTGACTCTACCCTACCCTACCCTACCCTAGAAATACACTACAACTCTGACGCGTCACAAGCTTATCTATCTCTTTCATACATTAGAAATGTATTAGAGAGAGAGAGGCATCATGAGAGCATGAATTCCTGTATCTTGTCTCTCCATAATGTATGAAACAAATAGCAGGGGAGGCAATGAAAAAAAGGTTGAACAACGAAAATTGCTGGCGTGCGGCTAGAAAAGTGCCAATGTACGTATTTTGTTTTTGAATAATGAAGCTATTTTCGAGCAACTAGGAGAAAATTACCGTTATATACGTAAGTACAGTATATACAGATTCGGGTTTAAAGTGATCCTAGTAGGTTTCCTGTTATAAGAAACGGAACACTAATAATGCACGCAATGTAATAAGACCTTATCTTGTAGACGCTTGCCATGTATATTTATGACCGCCAAAAGAACAATTACAAAGCGGTATTCGATAAAATTGTTAATTACTTCGTTATCGGTAATAACCATGTCACTATCGGTTTAATATTTATATTTATTTAGGTAGTACAATAATTATTACATCCTAGAAAAACACGAACTGATGTTTCGAGTCACGAATGCTTACTGTTTTGTTTTAACTACTTATTCCTACTTGTACGTTTAAATTTTGCCACCGTTGGTAATTATTAATTGATATTAGAATTCAAGGTCTTTTTTGAGAATTCAACGTTTGACAAGTTGCTCTAAGGCTATATACAGTAATTAATGATGATACGATTTAATAAGTACAGTTTTCAGGAGATCTTAATATTTGAATTTTGATGATTGTTTTATTTCAATGATTGTATAATTTAATTTCCAGTGAATAATGCCCTCAGCTCTGCCCTTGGGGCAGACGTGTTCTGCAGTGGAGACCGCGTACCGGCAAGCGCAGTGTAGGACGACCTCCCGTCCGCTGGTCCGGTAATCTAAAGAAGGTGGCGGGAAGCGGGGGAGGACAGAGTTTGGTGTCGCACTCTCCAAAAGGCCTATGTCCAGCCGTGGATGCATACAGGCTGATTGGATGGATGGATATCCATCCATCCAATGCCCTCAATAATTTACCTATCTACAATAATCAGCACGAACCTATTGGTTGAACACCAATATTTTCAGCTGACCTTTGCACCAATTTGGTTATGCGATTTTGGCTTTTAAAACCGAATTTATAGAGGCTTGAACAGCATGAACTGTTTAGAGACATCATAACTTATATTTGCAAAGTACGTACCTACTACTGTCGAGGTTAAATTTGACTGGGTTGGACTAGACGATTTATAGGAATACGAGTTACATAATACGATAATTAAACAAAGCTAGAAATTTCTGCTTGACCATTATTATGATCGTAGATAAAAACAATTTGGAAAACTTACCATCGGGTATGAAAATGTATCCAATCTGACAAGCGCAGCAAACCCAGAACGCGCCGAGCAGCACGGGCTTCCTTCCGATCCGCGCCAGCAGCACCACAGCGGCCCAGTAGCCGGGGATCTCCACAGCTGACACCGCCACGTAGTTCAGATACCGGTTTCCGGACATGTTCACCGCGTTAATTGACATGCCATAGTAGATGAAAGTGGTTGTGATCCACCAAACCGGAGACACCATGCATCGCACCAAGATCCTCTTGTGTCTGAACACCAATACCACCAACCATGGCTCATTCACACTACGAGCTTTCTCATCAGCCTTTTTCCTCTCTTCTTCTAGAGCGTGCTCTCTCAATAGCTCCACAGATTTATCGGATAACACTTTTTTATTCATCTTTGCTGCAGTTTTGAGAACCTTTTCTGCGTCTTCAAATCTATTCTTGCTCATGTACCATCTAACGGACTCGGCCATGAGAAAGAAGTATGACAAAGTGAGAAGCTGTGGGATGTAAAGAGTAAGGGTAAGGTTGCGCCAGTTTGGGACACCCCAAGCTATGAAACCTAACAACACTAAGCCAATGGAAAAAGAGCTATTCAAGGAGGCTCCTGCTGCCACTCGATATTTAGGACCCATCAACTCCATTACTGAAAACAAAAATAAGTTTGTTAATACTTACACTGAGAATAAAAATCACATTTCTTGGGAAAGAGTAATTAAAATAGTTTACTTACAAATAATATAAGCACAAGAAAATCCACCAGAGAACATGGATTCCACAACTTCAGAGATAAGGAATCCGACGTAGTTATTAGACCAGTAGCGCACAATGCCCATCCAGGCCGTTGTGAATCCGTTGATGCTGAGAGCGGTCCGACGACCCCATCGGTCGGATATATACCCTGTGATGGGGAGGGCGATCAGTGTTCCGAAGGTTCTGATTGAACCTATTAATGTTCGACGCCATTCGTCGCAAGCAAGGCCGAACTGAAACAGATTTTAGAAGCAAGAGTTACTCGAGGAAATATTGATAAATAATAAAAATCGAGTGTGTGGTAGCGAGGGTGCCTATAATGCCTATTATGTACCCTATAGATCAATCTCATTTAGCGAATTAAGGAACCGAAGAGACAAAACAACTACTTACTTAGTTTCATTTCATTGAATAAGTATTACTAAAAACTTTGCGTTTCGAAAAACTCAAAGAACTTGTATAGTCTGGGGGCTTAGTGGGAGTCCATTAACGATTTCGATCGCGTTATAGTTTGTGTTGAACAATTTGTATGGAATCGTCAAGCGCTGGCAGCTGGCACTCGATCAATTCTATATAAATACAATTTGAGTCAAAAATCCCCATTGTTTAAGTAAAAAAAATCGAGCAAGATTGAAATCTTGAAAATTGAAACTTTCAATCCCATTAAATAAACACAAAATCAGTCTCTTAGACTTACAGTATGGACGACAGTATCAGTATTCTCATAGAGGTGCACTTCACAGTCTTTGATGCGGTCGCGGTTGAACCATTCAGCGGGACAAGTGCCATCTTCGTTGAACGTGGTGGTATCACTAATGTTTCTGTATCGCCTGCACTGGTCGAATGAGTTTCCAGCTGGTGGTATAGCGTTCAATACCCATTGAGCTCTGAATTCGAAAGACTCTTCAGTCTCACATTCTGGAATCAGGCATCTAAAAACCAAATTATTTATTTATTGTTAAATCGCTGATTATCATTATAAAATACTAGATTTGTTTGCGAATTCGTCCGCGTAGAATAAGTTTTTATAAGCCCCAGGGAAATTCCTTTATTTCCCGGGATAAGCAGTAGTCTATGTCCTTCCCCGGAGTCTAACCTATCTCTATATCAAATTGGTCCCAATCGATACCTAAACATGGGTTGTTATAGCGTAGCGGACAGACACACTTTCGCATTTATAATACAAATATTTATGCATCATTGCTCAAAGTCTAATTTCAATTAGAAGTTACATATGAAAACGGACGAAGTCATGGGAATATTTTTGGAATAGTAAATAATATTATGTATACCGGCGGCATCGTCTGCGTGGATTGCGGTTTCAGTAATTCCAGGGGGATCAAAAGTAGCCGGAGGAACTCTTTGATTTTCCAGGATAAAAAGTAGCTTATGTAACTCTGTCTTCAACTATATCCATGAAAAAAATCACTTCGATCCATTGCTCTGTTGCATCGTGATTAAAGGATAAACCAACATACCAATAAACCAACAAACAAACACTATTTCGCATTCAAGTCAAAAATTATTTATTCGTCCACTTATTGACGTCCAGTTATTTATAAAATACTAGATGATGCCCGCGACTTCCTCCGCGTGGATTAAGGTTTTTAGATCCCCACGGGAACTCTTTAATTTTCCGGGATAAAAAGAAGCCTATGTATGCCTAAAAGACTGCAGATGTTCGGAAAGAGTACACACTACATGGCAATAACTATGTACAATAAACTTCCTGACAGCTACAAAAGCAGTACTTTTAATGCTTTCAAAAGGAAGGCTCATGAGCTGCCTCTGAATAAATGCTATGAAAAAATTTCTGAATTCCTTAGTGATAATCTCAAGTAACATATATTTAAATAAATAATTTATTGTAAAGATGATGATGACGTGAATTACTAAATGGTTTTATAATTGAGTATCCCCTCTTATATGGAACTTGACATTTGTAATTGTAATTAAGTACTATTATCATATTATTATCATTGATTATTTTATATTATTTTCTTTCGTTTTTAATTGTAATTTTGTATGACCTTTTATTAATTTAATTCTTTTTTTATGTAATACTGATAGAAATAATAAATTGGTAGAATGTATAAGGCTCTCAAACTGTAATCATATTATCAACATTATATTACCTACATTCTCATGAATAAATTTATTTTATGTAGCCTTCCCCGGGATACAAACTATCCCTTTACCATTTATACTATTAGTAATGAATCTAGAAGTTATACCTGGTAGGGATACGTGCTGTTGTAAAATTGAATTCAGCAGCCGCCCATGCAGCAAATATGGCCATAGACACGGCCAAACCCAGGATGCGAAGCTGGAACCAACCGAACTGACCAATTTCTTTTACTAGAATTGTATCCAGATCCATAGCCTCCTTCGGTTCTTTTTCGATTCTAATACCATGTTCATCTTTTTCTGCTGAAGTCATGGTTGGCGGTTGACCGTCCTGTATGCTTCGCTTCAGCACTCTGATATTTCAACCATAAAATACTGTGGACAGTTCGGTGCAAGGTACTGTTATCAACAAAATTGTATTAATCGCATTCATAATACAATTAATTGAAGATAGGTGATATCAAAACCGTCAGCAAAAAATTAATCTCTGATTTGTCTATCGTTGAGATAAACAAATCAGAGATTATTTTTTTAATCTCACCAACTTTACGAATAAACTTAATATTAATTGATAGAGGCTGAAACACAAGCTATACTGCCGCGTCATTACTTAAGGAACTGTTTAGTATAGATTTCAATAATCGCATAGTGGCAGGGGTTTTCTTGGGACAACAATGCGGTGGGTTCCCAGGATCTTCCAGATACGACTCGACTAAGAGTGCTATTTGAACTTACGTTACTAGAGATTATTATCAGATGTTAGTGATAATAAACGAGACCGACGGCGTAACGTGCTCTCCGAGGCACGGAGGAAACGAAAACGCCTAATTCAGACTTCCAAATTCGGCCACTCGTCCAGTTACCGACTTGAGCCAACGTCGCTTAACAATCTCAATCGACTGATATGCGTTGTCGCAAATAGGCCACTCAGCAGTCCCTATCAGCTAGTTAGATTATAAATGAAAGGCAGAAGTTTAAACAAATAAGTTAGTTTAAGGGAGTGCCCGGGTCGCTTGGAACCAAGGTTGGCTTAAATCTTGGTTGTTGCCTTCGTTCCATGAGAGCTGTGGCACTCTATGTATGTTTCACTTAGATGTAATTTTTTTGGCTGAATAAAAGATTATTTATTTATTTAAATATTTTAATTTAATCTTAAGTATAGGGTGTGGTAGAGATCACTTATTATGCTTTCGCAAGCCCAACTGCTCAGCCTCCTCCATGGTGTCAGGCAGCTTGGTGCCCAGGGTCTCTGGAGTCAGGAAGATGAGGAGTCCGGACAGCAGCGCAAACGAACCGAACAGCACTGATGGAAGACTCTCCCATACTGTTAAAGCCTAGAAACAACAAAATAAATAATAAAGATGATGCCTATTTAAAAAATAAATTATTTCTTACTGATAATAAAATAGAGGACCTTCCAAAATACCTAAAGTTCACATCCTCGGAAGGTATGAGTATGCCCTTTAGGGTATAAAAGAAGGATCTGGGAATTTGATAAATTAAATAGAACATAGAGATTGATTGAGCGTACTGTCGGTATCGTGTACCATCTATACCGAAGGTCTAACATATTATTGTCATAACATACTATATGCCTCTAACGTCTGGGGAATAAAGTGCCACAAGGCATACATCCGCAAAAAACTAGACAGAGTCACGCGGGTATTTGGCCTCATGATAAGCAAGGCTCACCGAACGGTATCGCTCATGTCATGCGCAGTTCTGGCAGGAATTATACCCTTGAATCTCAGAGCGATAGAACAGAAGGACCTCTATGAAGCAAAAAGAGGCACACCGCTACTGGAAGCACCAGGAAAACAAATAGAAGCTATGGTAAGTCCTTTCAGTCTTCCTCACGCTGCAGACCGGCATCAGATATGCTTCAACTCAATACACAGTCCAGAGGAACTCGAGACAATGGAAGACGAATGGCCAAAAATATACACCGATGGAAGCAAAATCAATGGAGGAGTCGGTGCTGCTGTGACTTGCTGGAGGAACAACGTGGAAGTACACTACATAACACTTCCCCTAGCAAACTACTGCTCTGTCTTTCAGGCTGAGCTCATAGCCCTGCAGAACGCAATCCAAATCATGACTAGCGACCACAGATTCAGCAAAGCTCAGGTTTTCAGCGATTCTAGGTCAGCACTTGAAAGCCTGCGAAATCCAAACACTGTCCATCCAATCGTTACAGACCTTAGGTATAAACTTGAAGAGCTGAGGGACTCTGGGGGGATAGTCCAATTCTTCTGGATTCGCGCGCACGTGGGGATCCCTGGAAACGAGCGCGCTGACGAACTCGCAAAGATAGCCGCACAAGAAAGCGAAAGGACACCAGTGTATGACCGATTCCCTTAGTCTTGGGCCAAGCGCCTCATTAGGGGCTCCACAATTAAAATATGGCAAGACTGCTACTCTTCCACCGCCACTGGAGCAGTCACCAAATTATTCTTCCCCGAAGTGCAAGCTGCATACAAGATGCTGAAGAAAATTTCACTAGACAACACTAAGGCGCAACTGTTTACTGGTCACGGAGGTTTTAGAAAATACCTGTTTAAATTCAAACTTGCTCCCAGTCCATTCTGTGTTTGCGATGACAGTACAGTAGAATCCATAGAGCATATCCTGACAGAGTGCCCCAGATTTCTGGGCAAAAGACTGGATTGCAAACACAGATTGGACAGGGAATTAGAAGTGGATACCATCTGCGAACTGGTCAAAGACGAAAATTGTCGGGCTGCCTTCTTGGAGTATGCCATTAAGATCGTCCAAACAGCAGCCAGAGCAAATGGTTCAACAATTTAATAAGATAGTTATTTTTAAGACTACTAGACTAAGTAAATAGTTAAATATTAAATAGGTAATTAGAATAAGTAAATAGTTAGATAGTTTTTAAATTCAAATTAATACTCTTATATACTATAGTACACAAAGGTGCTACACTATAAATAGTAGCAGAAAAATCAAAAAAAAACATATTATTGTCCACCAACGATTTCTACGTTCTTTCTCATTTCATTACCCTGCCTGGCACCAAAATTCTATTTGGAGGATTTGTGTGGTGTGGTGCTGTGTCGAATTACTGGGTGGTGGGTGTCGCATGTTGTTATACCATTTGTCTGCTGTGGCGGATTATAGCGACTTAAACTTCTAGTTTATTCAGGTAATAATATACTCAAATGGTTTTTCTGTCGCTTGCTATATATTTTAACTAGCTGACGCCCGCGACTTCGTACGCGTGGATCGAGGTTTTGTGGTTCCCGCGGGAACTCTTTAATTTTCCGGGATAAAAAGTAGCCTATGTGTTATTCCAGACTATAATCTATCTCTGTGCCAAATTTCATCCAGATCTGTTCAGCCGTTGGGGCGTGATATCCATACATCCAAACTTTCGCATTTATAATATTAGTAAGATAAGATATATTCATATTTATAAATTCAGAATTTACTCTTCTTCTATTTGACCCCATTTCGATACAAAAGCAGGCCTTTCTCACTTGTCACGTGACCTGAGATATTTAACGACTGCTGCGTGGACGGGAGACGGCACTCATATCAGTCGAGTGTTGCGCGCAAACCGTAGTTATACGTTTGACTTACTCAAGTTCTCGTTATGGATAAACGAAAAAAAACAGTAAACGATATCGTATCGCATTAGGTCGTTTAAACTCGAATTTTTAAGATATAACTTATCGCTCTTTGCACTTCCTAAGGCCTCTGAAAGGTAAGTTTGTATTATTTGTGTATCTATATATATATACGTCATAGAGTTCTAAACAAAACTAATATTAATGCATAATGTGGGTAGATTTATTTTTACATCTAGACAAGATACAGTTTTAAACTAAAGTAATATATTTACTTTAATTTAAAACTGTATCTTGTCTAGACCATAGGTAGTATGCAATATTATAGTGATAGCCTAATGGGTCGACTTCAGCCTCCAAGTCTGGGGTTTGATCTCGGGAACGCACCTCCAACTTATTAAATTAAAATATATCACAAACGGTGAACAAAAACCATGTGGAAAGTTGAAACCATGCCTGAGAGTTCCATAATCATGATAAAAAACTCTAATAATATGTCTGGAAAGAAGAAATTGGCCAGCGTGGAGGAATATATGGCTTAAACCCTTCTCATTCTGAGAAGAGCCTCGTGAGTCGTGCTTAGTAGTGGGACTAGTGGGCCGCCGATGAGGTTATGATAATCCATTAAACCCTTATTCGGTTTCTACAAATCTATTAATAATAATATATCTTTTATCTATTTTAAGGTAATATCGTCATTATAGCAACCGATTACCAACCCATAGTACTTACAAGAATTTAGAAGTCAACCCTAAGGCTGCACGCGCCGCGTCTGAAGGGATAAGAGTTACGCGATAGAAAGAGATATATAGAGTTAGGTATTTAATTATTTTCACTCGCAGCGCTGTACGAGCTGAATTGGGCTTTATTACGACGTAGCCTGAGTCGCTGATTGTTAAAAGGTCGTCGCGGAGTGACATTTCTGTTACTACTATTGCCTATTCTGTGACAATAGTTTAAAAACTTTTTAGATACCTCAACTTTTATGGATGTAACATCTGACATATCTATTTTCTTTGTATAAAATGTAGTCCATGTCAACTGGACTTACTTACACCTCAATCATCGAAATCGGCTCAGTAGTTTAGGCGCTATGGTGGAACATACATAGTATATACATGCACACATAGTCTGCTAAAATCATAACCTCATTTAGGCTTCGCAAAATAATAACTAAGATGATGATGATTGCAATGTAAGTACCTACTTACATTTCAATCATGATAGTTATCATTTTTAGTAGGGTTCATATTGAGGGCGCAGTTGGTAAGATTATCAGTACTCACTACTTCAAGCAAGTCTAATTGAAGCCAAGCGCTAGTCTATACATTTAAAAAAGTACTTACAAGTGCGGGTGTAAGAGGTGCAGTAATGGATCCAAGTCGACCCACCATGGATGAGAAGGCGAACAGACTGTGGCGGTACTTGGTGGGGTACAGCTCTGCAGTGTAGACATACACGGAGGTCATGACTATCGCGATACAGTATTTACCAACAAGGTAAAATGTTAGCGACAACCCGTAGAAACCTGTAATGGGACAACATTTTGTAATGCACCAATCAGATTATACAGCAATACTGACATCAGATCAAAAACATACCACTTGGTATGAAAGCGAAGGCGAACTGGCATCCTGCACATAACCAATAACCACCGATCAGTACGGGCTTTCTACCAATTCGGTCCAATAGCAAGATGGCAGTCCAATAACCAGGAATTTCCACCAGAGCCACATATACATAGTTCAGATATCTATTACCCGATAGATTCACAGCGTTAATGGACATTCCATAGTATACCAGTGTATTAGTGATCCACCATATTGGAGAAACGATACATCGCAATAATATACGACGAGATCTTATCACTAGAATCAGTAGCCATGGTTCTTTAGGCTTCTCTATTAGCTTCTCAGCTTCCGCAGTATCACGTAGCGCTTGCAAGGACTTTTCTGATAGTATTTTGTTATTCATTTTCGCCACTTTTTTAAGAATAACCTCTGACTCTTCATATCGGCCTTTGCTCATCAGCCAACGCACCGATTCCGACATGATCCAGAAATATGTTATTATGAGTAACTGCGGGGCGTAGAGAACTTGCGTCAGTGTACGCCACTCAGGCACTCCCCAGGCAATCAGGCCTAGAAACACTTGTCCCATAGCGAACATTGTTGACATTGTAGTTCCCACTATCACACGGTATTTGGGACCTACCAATTCAGTAACTGAAACAAAAGATATTCATAACCATAGAAACATATTATGCAGATAAGACGACGAGACGGTAAAACTAATTTTAGAACATTTTAATTTCTAAAGAGTTACATAATAATATGTAACTTTAACATCTTTGAAAAATTAAAAGCAAAGGATACTACAGAAAAGCTATTAGGTTTTAAATAGGTACATTTTAAAAAACCCACGACGAACTGCAAGGCTCCATCTAGGTACAAACCACAAAGTGCTTGTAAAGAAAAATCAAAAGAGTCCAAACACGACGGGTTTACGATGAGAATTTAAGGAGTTCCCATGATCGCCTCCTGACTCTATCATGGGACCCTGGAGAGCATCTAGGTACAAAACGCTTGTCAAAACAAATCAATAGAAATCAAATACGACGGGTTTACGATGCGAACTTAAGTTCCTATGACCACCTTCTGGCTCCATCATGAGACCCTGGGCAGCATCTAGGTACAAGCTAAATATATCTAATGCAAAAAACCGCATCTCAATCGGCCCAGTACTTTTTGTGAAAAATGGTAACATATTGAAAAATTAAAATCATAGACTACAGCTCAGCTTGGTTGTCTATGGTCCTAAAATATATCTAAGAACTTTCTCACAAGCTATACACATCTAATGCAAAAAACCGCATCTCAATCGGTCCAGTACTTTTTGAGAAAAATGGTAACAAAAAAGTGCACAAACAAGCATACAAACACACAACCTCTAAGGGCATATACCGTCTCCGTTTCGTCGAGGGTAATAAATCTTAATAATACTAATATTATAAATGAAAATGAAAAAGTGTATATGTCTGTCTTTCTGTCTATTATTGTCTATTTGCTACGCTTCCCTGAAATATCTTTTCAACCGATTTTGACGAAATTTTGGTAAAGAGGTACAGGGGTATCCCGGGGAAGGACATAAGAAAATTAAGGAGTTCCCGCGGTAATCGAAATCCCTTAATCCTTGCGAATGAAGTCGCGGGCATCATCTAGTAATATAAAATATTAATAATAGTAGAATAAAAGATAAAATTAAGTTTTAAATCACGTTAAAAAAAAGTCATACCTAAAATATAACACGAAGAGTAGGCCCCAGCGCCGATAGTGGACTCAATGACTTCAGTGATAAGGAACCACTCGTAGGAGTTGACGAAGGACCTGACGAGCCCCAGCCAGCCGGTGTTGACGGCGTTGATGATGAGAGCCACGCGGCGACCCCAGCGGTCCGAGATGTAGCCCGTGATGGGCAGGACCAGCAATGTGCCGATCGTTCTGATCGACCCTATCTGAGATCGCTTCCATTCGTCACAAGCCATTCCAAACTGGAAATCGAAAACAGTTGTGATGAAAAATACATACGTCTAGATGATGCAAATTCAACAACGCGGGAACTCCTTAACTTTTCGGGATACAAAGCTTCGGGACGCAGTCTATCTCTCTACCAAATTTCATTAAAATCGATTGAAAAGATGGTAAAGCTTAGCAGACAAGACAGACACACTTTGGCATTTATAATAATAATATTACTATGGATTTCTATTTTTGAAGATAGTGAATAATATCTTCTTCATTCTTGACCAAAAATATTCAATTTCTCTTTTTTTTATAAACTATCCTAAACCTATTTTAAAGATTTATCAAAATAACAGATTTCCAGCGTAATGGGAATTTTTGAAACACAACTCAAATTTCAAATGTTTTTTATTCATATATACTTTTACAAGTAGGGAACAAAACCACATTAATCCGGAAAATTAATTTTCAATACAAAAATAATATTACTGTGTAGAGGAGAACATCCTTGGTATACTCGTAGGAGTAAGGACTAGGATTTCGTTTGAAAATGCATTTTTTGTCATAAGTACTTATTACAAATTATTAATATTGATGCATCGACGCATCTGCAACAAGACACCACGATTCGAAAAAAGTATCCGAATTATAGTGGACTAATCAGGTTCTGTTCAAGTACTTCTTTGAAACGTCAAATGCATCTACCACTGGTTCGAAATGCCATTCCTACCGAGATCGTATTGATATTTTTTCTTATAGCATTTGTTTTGAGAAACCGTTGTTCCTATTTAGTTTTCTTGTTATCACATTTGTTTTTATAATCGCTGTACCCATATCTATATGATTTATATCATATCTACTAATATTATAAATGAGAAAGTGTGTATGTTTGTTGGTTTTTCCTTCAATCACGCCGCGATGGATCGACGTGATTTTTGGCATGGGTATTGTGACAACTCCCGAACCGTGAAGACCAAGTAACAAGAACCCTGCGAACCACTGTGAACCATTGTCAATAGAACCGAGGGATTTTATTTTGAATCCCTCCGCAACAGGTATAGTTGAGGACATTGAGAGTGACGGAGTTTCCGCGGGAATAAAAATACAACTTAAACCACGCGGACCAAGTCAGTCATAGGGACTGCGGATAGAAGTGAAAACGAATTTTACGAACGTGACCTTAACACTAAGGAATTCAAGTTTAATTTCGAATGTAGTATATTTATATTTAATACCTTTTGACTTCGTAACAAGGCGAGCGTGTCGCTGTTCGCAAGCATGTCGGTCACGGGAATCCACATTTTTACCCCCTACCAAAAAGTGCTCAAAGCGACTAATAAAGAAGTTTTCACTCCAATAAAATTAAAATCAGATACATTGCGATTCATGGCTGTCATTAACAATTAATTTATCATACTAATATTATAAATGCGAAAGTGTGTTTGTTTGGTGGTTTGTTGGTATCACGCCGCAACGGAGCAACGGATCGGCGTGATTTTTGGCATGGGTATAGTTGAGGACCTGGAGAGTGTCATAGGCTACTCTTTATCCCGGAAAATTAAGGAGTTCCCGCGGGAATCAAAAAACTTAAACCACGCGGACGAAGTTGCGAGCATCAGCTAGTTTAGATAATATAATTTAAAAATCTAAAACTACGTGAATACACGTTTTTTTTCTGAACCCACTCCATAGGTATAAATCCTAAAATGTGTTCAGAAAAAAATAATATATCTACACGCGCCGAATTGAGAACCTCTTCTTTTTTAGATGTCGGTTAAAAATACCGAAAACGCAGATAGGAATCGTGATCCAAATCATAAAGTGATTACAATATCTATTTTTATTATCTATGTTTATGGCACTTTTATTAAAAAAACACACACATTATTAATTTATGTAAGCTTGATAACCAATTTTGTATGCCTCACAATACTGTCCATTGTTTAACTTTTCATGCTAGGTGCATCATGCTCTTTGTCAAACAATTTAGTGATTGTGACTTAATAATCATCAAACACAGGTTGCAGTATACCTACATACGTATGAGGTAAAACCGATAACACAGTATTGGTATCTATATTGATTGATATATCTATAATTACCACCCTACCGGCAAAGGCGTGCTGCCAAGCGATTTAGCGTTCCGGTACGATGCCGTGTAGAAACCGAAGGGGTATGGGTTTAATATAACTGCCATGCCCCTAACAGGTTAGCCCGCTCCCATCTTAGACTGCATCATCACTTACCATCAGGTGAGATCGCAGTCAAGGGCTAGCTTGTAGTGGATAAAAAAAAAAAAAAAAAAAAAAAAAATTGTTTTCGTGAACAAATAAATCATCTATCTATCTATCTATCTATATACTGTGCCGATAACTACTAATACTTACATCATAAACAATGCTCAGCCTGTTCTGATACACATATTCCTCGCAAGCCTCAGTCCGTGTGGTGTCGAACCACTCCTCAGGGCACTCTCCTGCGACTTCACTCGCTAAAGAACTGTTTTGATACCGCTCACAGTTATCGAAGCTACTCGTGCTAGTCCCCGGAATTGCGTTTAAGATCCATTCTGGAGCATACTCAGGATTTTCACCATCACACTGCGGTATTAGACATCTGGAATTTTGGCCGAAGAATTGAGATCTTTAATTTTATAAGATCTTACAATTGGCTTTTTTATCTCCTTGTCTTTCTTGTATACAATAATATTGAAAGTGGACGGCCCAATTAATACCTTGTATCAGAATCCATACTATATATTATCCATACTATATAATATTATAAATGCGAAAGTGTGTCTGTCGGTTTGTGTACTACGCTTTCACGGCCCATCTGTTGAACCAATTTTAATGAAATTTGGTACCGGGATAGTTTATATTCCGGGAAAGGACATAGGCTACTTTTTATTCCGGAAAATAAAGTGTTCCCGCGGGAATCAAAAAATCTTAATCCACGCGGACGAAGTCGCGGGCTTTATCTAGTAATAAAATAATAATTTTTATTATCTTCTATCTTTAATACCAATATTGACAAGGGTAAGTGCATTTACATGATATAAACAAAATAATCCACCACCACCACCACTACAGCCCATTAACGTCCCATTGCTGGGCAAAGGCCTCCACTCTCATAGGAGAGAGGGAATTAGAGCTTAGACCCACCACGCTGCTCCAATGCGAGTTGGCGGGCTGAACAAAATAATAAGAAAAACAATATAAAACGGAAAAAATTGTATTAAGAAAAGAAATCTGTATGATAACGACAAATGTGAAAATGTTGACCAAACTAACTTACCTTGTCGGTATCCTGGCAGTGGTGAATATGTATTCGCCAGCAGCAAACGCGGAGAAAATGACCGGAAGTGATGCCAACAGGATGGTTATAATCTGATACTTCCCAAGTTGCCCCACCTCATTCTTCAGGATATCATCTAGGTCAAACCCTCGCTGTGCATCCCTTCCATTACCTACCTCTATTTTCTCATCATGAGCCATTATTAACTTTTTCTGGTGGCGACCACGTATAGTTACTACTTCAGACTAGTTATTCCTGCACATCGACATTGGATTCCCAGATAAGATTTCATTAGGGCCAATTTAGATATTACAAACGAGATAATTCGATAATAAAATAATATTTAATGTTTAGGATACACGTGTATCTTATCGGGAAATTAATTCTAATGACCCATTTATGACTATTTCAAAGAGACTCAGCCAAAAACGCGTCAAGCGTAACATGCGGAATATGGAAAATAAAACGTATTATGTACTAATTTTTTGTAAGAATTTAATTTATCTAATTAAATATACATGTGCGTATTTTTGAAGTTGTTAAAAAATATTTTTAAATTGTATAACAATTTGTGTTTTCAACAATCAATACAATGAAAATTTTATCATGTATGCATAATAATTAGTTAATAATAATAATTGAACAATTAACATTACTGATAAAACTTTTCAAGTTTTGCACAATTGTATTGGACAAATTTTTCTATCATTATTTAAAATTTGTACTCCATTACTGCCCTAAGTTTAATTTCGCTCGCTAGAGCTAATTAGATTTAATTAGAGTGAAATGCTAATTTCACTCATTACATTAATATCATACTAATAACTATCCTACTAATATTATAAATGCGAAAGTGTATTGGTCTGGCGCTCTATCGCGCAGGAACAGAGGAGGGGATCGTTGTGATTTTTTTGCATTACGGTACCTAGGCTACTTTTAATAACGGAAAGTAAATATTTGATATTCATTTCAATTTGATACCTCCACTCGTTCAGGAGAAAAAGGGTGTTGACAGACAGATGGACAATGAAGTGATCTTATAAGGGTTCCTTTTTTCTCTTGAGGTACGGAACTACCTTATTTTGATTCAATCGAATAAGCCCTGACGTTAAAATTCAATAAAGTTTGTTCCGATCACTTTCGCTTCTGCAAGCTCAACTGCTCAGCCTCCTCCATGGTGTCAGGCAGCTTGATGCCCAAGGTCTCTGGAGTCAAGAAGACGAGTAGACCGGACAGCAGCGCCATTGAACCGAAGAGTGCAGATGGCAAGTGCTCCCAAACTGTTAATGCCTGAAGATACAATTTTATTCACTTAGAGTAAGCTTCATGAGTCATTTCACAAGTTTGTCTTATTTATGCAAAGTCGCTTAGCAAGTTATTATGAGGGCTGTGCTCGACGTTTTCAGAAATGAGGAAATCTGCGGGACAACCTAGGTTAATGTAGGGTATGTAGGTCAAACCATCGGCTAGCTGCAGTGGCAGCAGGACGTGGTCATTCATATCGTTGGGTCGACATGGAAAGTTCTAGAGTGGAGACCGCGAACTAAACGTAATGTTCATGTAATATGAACAGTGGTCGTCCAAAGGTTGATAATAATCTATATGTACTTATAATAAAACTGTAACTAGAAGATTTCTGTACATTTAATATAATTGACCGAGCGAAGCGAAGGTCTCTGAGTCTACTTGGGTGAATTGGCACTTGTCCGTCCGTCCGTCCGTCCGTCTGTCAGAGCATTATAACTTCTGAATTACTGAACGCAATTACTTCAGCTTTAAATATAATATGTAAACCAATGGGCTCCCGTCGAATATGGCTTAAAAAATAATAAAAATCTTTATTTCAGGGGGGCTCTCATAGAAGCGAATGCGAAGTAAAATATTTTTTATAAAGTTACATAGGGTTGCGGTATATCATTTTAAAGATAATTAAGAATAGAGTCGGAAAATATTTTTTTTTTAAATTTTTCCCCCAAAATTGACGAAATGGGGGGCCTTCAAAGTGGTGATTTTCTAACGTCGAAAGATGACCTCAGAACTCTAAATTTTCTGAAAGGATGAGCCTGAAACTTGATCAATTATTTCAATTATATCCTGTACTTGAACAACAAATACTAAAATTAGATAAATATTGTAAGGAAACGAAATTATTTAATTTTTAATGAGCGTCAGTATTTTTAACAGAACTTCACATTTATGTCAATAGATGGCGCCGCGAGGTCTCAGTTCGGGGCGAACCACTAGTAATATATATTCTGAAAATTTTAATCGGGGTATACTTTACTACCGATACTGAGCCCAAAACAGATTTTTATTTAATTTTTGTCTGTCTGTCTGTCTGTCTGTCTGTTTGTATGGCCGTGCATCACGCGAAAAGTAATGAACGGTAAAGTAATGAACGTATTTCCATAACATTTCGATGTTATAATATGTTTGCCTGTGATATGTGGACTTAATTTCGTGTATTAAAACTTATGCCAAACAGTTTGTTCTTCTGAGGAACTAATTATTTTAGTGTATGGTGAAACAAAGAATTTGACAGTTCGAGAGAATCCTTGGTTCTGTGAGCGCGCTATACTTACTACTCGAAACCAACAAGCTGCTGCAATAAAGAACACCATATTGATGCGTGGGGACAATGTGATAGAATTTTTGAATTCGTTATCTTCCCCCGGGCTTCCATCGCACACATTGAATTTAAAAGTTGGAGTGCCTATAATTCTGCTGAGAAACCTAAGCCCACCAAAATTATGCCCACCACCCGACTAAAAGTGACGACTCTACAGCGCAACGTTATAGAAGCGGAGGTGTTGACAGGGTGCAGAGTCGGAGAACGCGTCTTTATTCCTCGAATACCTCTAATGCGCAACAACTTTCCGTGCCGCTTCAAACGCGTACAGTTTCCTGACAGCGTCTGCTATGCCATGACAATAAATAAAGCGCAAGGACAGACGATGCGCACTGCGAGAGTCAAGTATCAAAGAGTTCCCGAGGGATTTTAAAAACTAAATCGACGCGGTCGAAGTCGTGGGCATCGGCTAGTAATATAATAATGGTGAAAGTTACCAGTGCAGGCGTAAGGGGCGCAGCAATGGCGCCGAGCCGACCTAACATTGACGTGTAGGCGGATAGGCTGTGGCGGTACTTGGTGGGGTATAGCTCTGCAGTGTACACGTACGCGGAGGTCACAACAGTCGCTATGGCGTATTTTCCGATGAGATAAAACGTGAGCGACAAGCCGTAGTAGCCTGCAATGATAAACCTAATCATTTACATATTTTGATTCCATCCTTACATGATAATACAATACTGTCTACCTATCAATGCACCAGTCTGTATGACTCTCTGTCTTTCTCTTACATTTAAGCGGCTTAGTAGCTGAACAAATCTTCACGAAATTTGGCACTAAGATAACCTTTATCCCGGTTACGGACTTAAGCTCCTGCAAATAAATAAATAAAATTAATAAAAGTTTATTGACCAACCCTACAATTTTATACTTAGTTTAAACTAAATTTATACTAATAAAAATTAAACATAAACTACGTGTGGTCAATGGGCTACCTCCTCAGCCCGTGCCGCAGCATGAGAGATAGGTTTTCAGAAGGGACCCTTCATGACGTCACGGACCATCACTTACAGCTAATAATATTTAAAATTAAAACCAAAATAAAAATTACATAATTTCTAACTTAAAATACGACAGTGTATCAAAAAAGTCCCTCCGAATTTTGAAAAGTTATCTAGTAGCGAATGATACGTACCACTTGGTATTATAGCGAATGCAATCTGGCACCCAGCGCATAACCAGTATCCACCAATCAGCACCGGCTTTCTACCTATTCGATCCAACAGCAAAATGGCGGTCCAATATCCAGGGATTTCCACCAGGGCCACATAAACGTAGTTCAGATATCTATTGCCTGATATATTGACAGAGTTAACGCTTAATCCATAGTACACCAGTGTACTCGTGATCCACAGTATTGGGAAAATGATACAGCGTAACAGCATGACGCGAGATCTTATTATTTGAATTGGCAACCAAGGTTCTTTAGGCATTTGCTTTAACTTCTCAGCTTCTGCGTTGGAACGGAGCACTTGCAAAGATTTATCTGACAGAGGTCTTTTATTCATTTTTGCTACTTTTTTAAGAATAGCTTCAGATTCTTCGTATCGACCTTTACTCATGAGCCAGCGGACCGATTCAGACATGATCCAAAAGTATGTGATAACAAGTAACTGCGGGGCGTAGAGGACTCGTGTTAGAGGACGCCAGCTGGGCACGCCCCACGCAACCAACCCTAACAATACCTGCCCCAACGCAAACATTGTCGACATCATGGTTCCTGCAATCACTCGACGTTTGGGACCCACCAATTCAGTAACTGAAAAAGTAATAAGTAATAAGTTGATTAAATTTAGTTTTATTAAATTTATCTGTTCTCAATGAAATAAAAAATGATTCTGGGGTGCGCAATTATTAATTTTAGATGTATATACCGCATGTTTCACTACAATCTTCTATCTATCTATCTATATATATAACAATGAAACCCGTTTTCCTTGGTCACGGCATCACGCGTGAATGGCTGGACCGATTTCACAAATTCTTTTTTTGTTGTATTTGTTATTATTAGGAGAAGGTTCTTACGGAAAAAAATATTAAGAAAATCTCTCAGAAATATTGAAAAATATACATTTAATTTTGCATACTAAGGCGGTACGAAGTTTAACCGGGTCAGCTAGTATTAGTAATACAAGTAAAACTATTTTTAATAAAGCAAGGCACAGGCACTAACACAAGACAACAAGTAAGGCAGTGTAAAGGATAGGATGCCGTTAGGACATTATCAGAGCAAGGATGTGCACTTTTGGAACAGAATATGATAATGTTAATAAAATGATTACCTAAAATATAACAGGACATGAAGGTTCCATTTCCAATAGCTGCTTCAAGGACTTCAGTGATAAGGAACCACTCGTACGAGTGGACGAAGGACCTGACGAGCCCCAGCCAGCCGGTGTTGAAGGCATTGATGATGAGAGCCACGCGGCGACCCCAGCGGTCTGAGATGTAGCCCGTGATTGGTTGCACCAATATTGATCCTATCGTTCGGATCGAACCTATCTGAGAGCGCTGCCACTCGTTACACGCCAACCCAAACTGGAACAATTACATACCTACTTATTATAAATGCGAAAGTTTGGATGGATGGATGGATGTTTGTTACTCAATCACGCCAGAACCGTTGAACGGATCTGGATGAAATTTTTCACAGAGATTTTTAGTCTGGAATAACACATAGGCTACTTTTTATCCCGGAAAATTAAAGAGTTTCCGCGGGAAGCAAAAACCCTCAATCCACGCGGACGAAGTCGCGGGCATCAGTTAGTATTCATTAATTCAGAAGTCAGACGGAACTCTGACAGACGGAAGGACGGACATACGGACAAGCTTTCCGATCCAAGTAAACTTAGAGACCTTCGCTTCGCTTAGTCGATTAATTTACCTATGTGCGGATTAAATGAGTCCATGTAATGTACAACGTAAACTACAAATAAATTAGCAAATAGGTGATACTCACAATCGATGTACTAGAAACCACCATAAGCTAGTAACAGCGTCATATCGTGTGCGCAAGGTGCAGAAATCCTTTGTGGGGTCGAGTGAACGCTTTTATAACATGTTTCCCAAAGAGCTTCTGGATTTGCCATTACATAAATTTAAAGACTGTGTTAGACAGCATTTGTTAAGTCGAGGATATAGTACTAACGTTGATTTTCTGAATGGCAAAGTTACATGAAAGCACCCGGCCTCGCATCCAGTGACCCATAAGTTAGTGTAATACATGTAACGTAACGTATGTGTTGTATTGTTTAATTATTGTAACCTCTTTATTTTTGAAGAAAAGAGCAACTGCTGAGTTTCATGCCGGCTCTTCTCAGTAGAATCAGTTTTCCGCTTTTCATAAGTGACACAAGTTGTCCTACAAGAAATAAATAAATAATAACTAAAAATAAATATTTATCATATTTTATCATTTACACCTATTATAATATCAACTTGACCAATCAGTTACATAAATGTATAGAAAATCAAAGATTTTATAGTATAGTCAGAAAGTTATTAATGTTGACAAGACTGCTTAACTGATTGCTATTTAATTTGAACTTTAATATCGTTCGCCTGTTCAATGTAGACTTATTTAATAAGGTAATTAAGTAGCAAACGCTTGAAATAAATAAATAGAATGAAAACTTACGTCGTACACAATGCTCAGCTCGTTCTGATACACATATTCCTCGCAAGGCTCAGTCCGTGTGGTGTCGAACCATTCCCTAGGGCACTCTCCTGCGACTTCACTCGCTAACGAGCTGTTTTGATATCGCTTGCAGTTATCAAAGATGCTCGTGCTAGTCCCTGGGATGGCGTTTGAGATCCATTCTGGAGCAAACTCAGGATTTTCAACGTCACACTGTGGTATTAGGCATCTGGAAAGTTTAACAAAGTTCTGTTACTAGTGTTTGTTGACTTAATTTTTTCTTTGACTTTCATAGTAAAGCATGTAAGTAAACAATTCAATTTCATTTCCTTATTGAATATTGATTATTGAATACTTTGTGTTTAGATCGCAATATGATTTATATTTAAGAGCTTAACGATAGCAATCGTGGCCGGATCAAATGAATATTGTGTTTAAGTTTCGCGAAGTATTATAATTATCTTAATACAATAAAAGCAATTTAATTATTCACCCACTTCTGGAATTATGCTTACATTTGTAACCATTGGTAGATTCATTCGATGATTCAAAAGCACTCAAATGTTATTGTGTATATCTATTTTATCCTATTCCAAAAGGTTAGAAGGTTAATTACCTGGTTGGTATCCTCGCAGTGGTAAAAACGAATTCGCCACTGGCAACAGCTGAGAAAATAACTGGCAACGATGCCAACAGGATGGTAACAATCTGATACTTCCCGAACTGCCCCACTTCGTCCGTCAGCACGTCGTCCAAATCAAACTTTTTCCTTGCCTGCTTTCCACTATCAACTTCTATTTTATCATCGATTTGCATTTCCATAACTTTACTGTGTACTTGTTTGGGTGTATTGTGTTTGATAAGTGACTTGCCCAAGATACAATTTAAATAAAGTAAGTTAATAATATAAACTAGTTGATTCTGATGACTGCTCCTGCGTGGATTTACATTTTTAGGATCTCCTTAGAATATTGTAAAATGTCGCATATGTTATCAAATATTCGTGCATTGTGTAACGTGAAATTATTGCAAAATTTAATTTATCTACATAAATCGATGATTCCTGTTGTCTGTCTGTCGTTGACTGTTAGTAAGTCGATGTTTATTTAGTACATAAAATATAATAAAAAGATAGCGTAAATTCAAATATTAGAATTGAGATAATATAATATTTACGATAACAGTATAACTCGTCCTCAGGTTATGGTAAGGTGTATCTTATCGGATTAGTTGCCTTGTATCTTACACAACACTGTAGCTAATATAGCAAACAGTTTTTTGACTGTCTGGGGATCAGTTTTGTGGATTGACTGTGCTCTGTGTTCAGAAAATTAAACAACAGTATAGTGTCACTGAATAATATTTTACAAGTATTACAATTAATTACAAGTATTTTAAAAGTTTAGCAATCGTTACACTCATTAATACAAATAATTTTGTGTATACTATGTTAATAAACTTTTTGTTCGTATTATTTTTCTTAGAGTTAGAGTTCCGCAGCAATACATGGAGACTTATTGCCACAATATTTAGATATTAAGCGGGCATCAGCTAGTATTAGGACTAGCTGATGCCCGCGACTTAGTCCGCATAGAGTAGTTTTTTATTCCCACGGTAACTCGGTAATTTTCCGGGATAAAAAGTAACCTATGTCACTCTTCAGGACCTTAACTATACCCATGTAAAAATCACTTAGTGTGACACCCATTGGTTACAAGCTATAAAAAATGCTTGGCAAAATAAATTTAGTTTGTGAATCTCCTTATTTTTAAGCACAACTATGGAACCCTAAATGCGTATTCTGACACGCACTTGACCACTTATTTTAACTATTTTGGGCACATAAATGTTAAGATATAATTATGTTTGAAACTTTTATCATCTTAATCGCATATTATGAGATAATATTATACACTGTAATTGTTTAGTATTCCTCACATTATTAATATTAAGTTAATACTTTAATTATATCTTTAAAGCTGTCTATCTTTCCTGTCTTTGCACTTACCTATCTAAAGAGATTAGAGAAATAATTTTTTTTAGTCTTTAGATATAATTTTTATACAAACTCTATCAAAACATCAAATTCGGGAGAGTCCGAGAAATCGACCATTAGAAAAGTAGGTAAGGAGAGATCTCGATTGCGAACTAAATCGCAGAAAAACGTCTTAATGTTTTCTCGATCCCCACTTACATGTGGATTCACTGATAGCGAAATCCTTTCGAAAGAAAGATTAATTTATATCACATCCGTTTCTGCAAACTCAACCGCTCAGCCTCCTCCATGGTGTCAGGCAGCTTGATGCCCAGAGTCTCTGGAGTCCAAAAGATGAGTAGACCAGACAGCAGCGCCATTGAACCGAAGAGTACAGATGGCAAGTGCTCCCAAACTGTCAATGCCTGAAAATACAATTTGTTTCAAGTAATTTTCAAGACTTATTTCGATGTGTCACGTATTGCATAGTCACTTAGCAAGTTATTATGAAGGCTATGCTCGACGTTTCCTGAAATGAGGAAATCACCAGGAGAACATAAGTTAATGTAATATCTCAAACCATCAGTAAGCCCGCTACCATCTTAGCTATCATCTTATGCATCATCACTTACCATTAGGGTGAGTTCGCAGTCAAGGGCTAACTGGTCGTGGATTTAAAAAAAAGGCTGAAGTGGCTGCAGTTGTATTCGTATCGTTGGGTCGATGCCCGTAATAATTAAACGAACACATGGTCGTCCATTGATTGTTACTGATGAAAGTTACCAGCGCAGGCGTAAGAGGTGCTGCAATGGATCCAACCCGGCCCCACATTGACGTGTAGGCGGATAGGCTGTGGCGGTACTTGGTGGGGTACAGCTCTGCAGTGTACACGTACGCGGAGGTCACCACAGTCGCTATGGCGTATTTGCCGATGAGATAAAACGTGAGCGACAAGCCGTAGTAGCCTGCAACGGTAACAACGTCGTAAAAACAGTGTTTATAAGTTGTATTTATATATAAAAATAAAGTAAAGGCATCCTGAAATATTTCAGGGTAGACGATAAATAAAGACATCAACGTTCATTCTGGATATTGTTTTTTTACTCTTATGGAAAACTTTGATTTTTCGTGCTAAAAATTGCTTATGTCCATCTCTGGGATGCAAGCAATCTATTTAACACGAGACTGACAAACATTAGTGAATGGATATTTTACGTACCGCTTGGTATTATAGCGAATGCAATCTGGCACCCTGCACATAACCAGTATCCACCAATCAGCACCGGCTTTCTACCTATTCGATCCAACAGCAAAATGGCGGTCCAATATCCAGGGATTTCCACCAGGGCCACATAAACGTAGTTCAGATATCTATTGCCTGATATATTCACAGCGTTAATGCTTAATCCATAGTACACCAATGTACTCGTGATCCACAGTATCGGGAAAACGATACAGCGTAACAGCATGACGCGAGATCTTATTATTTGAATTGGCAACCAAGGTTCTTTAGGCATTTGCTTTAACTTCTCAGCTTCTGCGTTGGAACGGAGCACTTGCAAAGATTTGTCTGACAGAGGTCTTTTATTCATTTTTGCTACTTTTTTAAGAATAGCTTCAGATTCTTCGTATCGACCTTTGCTCATGAGCCAGCGGACCGATTCAGACATGATCCAAAAGTATGTGATAACAAGTAACTGCGGGGCGTAGAGGACTCGTGTTAGAGGACGCCAGCTGGGCACGCCCCACGCAACCAACCCTAGCAATACCTGCCCCAATGCAAACATTGTCGACATCATGGCTCCTGCAATCACTCGACGTTCGGGACCCACCAATTCAGTAACTAAAAAAAGTAATAATTAGTTTAATTGCAATGGTACAGGTACTGACAGTTGAACCTCTCTGCAAAACATGCCGTTAGGACGCTATTGAAGCTGATCCGGACTGTTTGCAGCAAGTATGTGCATCGCTTACGCATAGTAGTGTAAAAACATGTTGACTCATACAGTTACACACACATACACAAGTATTAAATTTCAAATTATTAAAGTGGATACAAATAAAAAGGCTTCAAATATTATGAACACTTTATGAACAGATGATAGTGTTTGCAAAATTATTACCTAAAATGTAACAGGACATGAAGGTCCCATGTCCTATAGCAGCCTCAAGTACCTCAGTGATAAGGAACCACTCGTAGGAGTGGACGAAGGATCTGACGAGCCCCAGCCAGCCGGTGTTGAAGGCGTTGATGATGAGAGCCACGCGGCGACCCCAGCGGTCTGAGATGTAGCCCGTGATTGGTTGCACCAATATTGATCCTATGGTTCAGATTGAACCTATCTGAGAGCGCTTCCATTCTTTACACGCCAAGCCAAACTGGAAATCCAAAAGACGAAGACATTTTTTTTTGTAAATAGTAGTGGGGGTTAAAACGGTATATAACACCGCGCATATTTGACACGAACGTCACTAGACAATCTTGCATTGTAAAGTTGACATCTCCTGAAGATGCTCCGGTGTCGGTGCGAAACTTGCGTCGAGAATATTATGAGTCTTGTGTGGTGGTGTATGTGAGTGGTGGTGGCATTGCTTGCTTGGGCACTTGGCTTTCTTGCTTGGTTGGGAAGGTAAACGGTGCTTCGCTTGTTTGAACTGCATGTTTGAACATACAGAATTTTTCTGTTAGAGGATTATAGCAAAATAATTGTAATCTTTTCTTGCTAAATCACGGAATAGATAAAGGGAGCTAAATCATGAACTTCCTAAAGTAACGCCTGATTATACCCAATATGATGTATTTATGATAATTTTAACAATGTTAGGTTGGAAACTTACGTAATACACAATGCTCAGTTCGTTCTGATACACATGTTCCTCGCAAGGCTCAGTCCGTGTGGTGTCGAACCATTCCTTAGGACACTCTCCTGTGACTTTACTCGCTAATGAGCTGTTTTGATATCGCTTGCAGTTATCAAAGCTACTCGTGCTAGTCCCTGGGATGGCGTTTGAGATCCATTCTGGAGCAAACACAGGATTTTCACCGTCACACTGTTGTATTAGGCATCTGGAAAGTTTAATAAATATTCTGTTTTACTGTTTGGTCATTGTCTTGTATTTATTTGAATTTCAAAATATTAGAGAAAGAAGTTAACAATTTAATCTAATTGCGTTGGATGGACTCAATATAAAGTATAATTTCGCATAACTAATATGTAATACATCGTGGTTTTGATTTACTCCAGCAATGCGTGGAACTGCAATCACTTATGTAGGTCATTTAATTGTAAAACTAGCGATCGGCCCCGGCTTCGTACGGGTAGCACTTATCATCATAATAGTCCATACTCAATATATATACCCATGATATGTTTACCATTATTGCAATCTTCGTAGGGATCTCTAATGTTTTCAAAATAAAATACAGCCTATGTATTCGCTGATATTGTAGCTTTCTATAGGTGAAAAATTTTTTTAATCAGTTTAGAGGTTTTTGAGTTTATCCATTACAAACAAACATATAGTAAATCAAATCTTTTCTGTTTATAATATTAAAGTTTAGATTTAGTTAATGTATTTAAGTAATAACTTCGAAGAAGAGAGGAATAAAATCTTTTTCTCGGTAGGAGGAAGACAAACATTACTATTTATGCTATTCAAAAAAAGATAAGAGGGTGCTCCATTACCTGGTAGGTATCCTCGCAGTGGTAAAAACGAATTCGCCACTGGCAACAGCTGAGAAAATAACTGGAAACGATGCTAGCAGGATGGTTACAATCTGATGCTTCCCAAACTGCCCCACTTCGTCCGTCAGCACGTCGTCCAAATCAAACTTTTTCTTTGTCTGCTTGCCACTATCAACTTTTATTTTCTCATCGATTTGCATTTTCTTTAATTTACTGTGTTAGGCTTATATGGATGTACTGTATTTGTTAAGTGATTTGATTTGTCCAACATCAAGTTTTACAACTAGTTGATTCTGATGACTACTTTTTCGTGGATTGAGATTTTTTTGAATCTCCTTCGAGTATTGCAAAATGTTGTCTTAGTGCGCGTCTATGTTGTAACGTAATAGGTGACTGAGTGAGTGAGTGAGCGAGGAAAATACAACTGAATGTCCCAAACAAATTAAAACTTTTAGACTACATAGCCTTAGTAATATTGTAAATACGAAAGTGTGCCTGTCTGCTACGCTTTCACGGCCATCTGTTCAACCGGTTTTGACAGGATTGGTACAGGGATAGGTTGTATCCCGGGGAAGTACATAACCAAAAATATTTTTATCACGTTCTGGAGTTCCTGCGGGTATACCTTAATCCACGCGGACGAAGTCGCGTGTACGTAGTCTAGGTATACTAATATTATAAAGAGGTAAAGTTTGTGAGTTTGTGACGTTGTAGAGGGTAATCTCTGGATCTACTGAACCGATTTTAAAAATTCTGGTACCAATAGAAAGCCGCATTATTAATTGTGAGTGTCATAGGCTATATATGAACCCGAAAAATTTAAAAACTCATTTCACGCGGACGAAGTCGCGGGTATCTGCTAGTTTAAAATAAAACTTAATTAAATCTATATATATAAAAATGAAACCCGTTTTCCTTGGTCATGGCATCACGCGTGAATGGCTGGACCGATTTCACTAATTCTTTTTTTGTTGTATTTGTTATTATTAGGAGAAGGTTCTTACGGAAAAAAATATTAAGAAAATCTCTCAGAAATATTGAAAAATATACATTTAATTTTGCATACTAAGGCGGTACGAAGTTCGCCGGGTCAGCTAGTCTACAATAAATCTTGATCTTTTGCTACGCGATATAACAATAAGAATGATTGGTAAGTGTCGATGTCGGAATAGCTGACTCTGCTACTCGTGTCGGCGTCGCAGAGTCAGCGCTACTCGTGTCGGCGTCGCAGAGTCAGCGCTACTCGTGGAGCTATGCGATACAGGTAGGTAATTCGCACATTGTGCTTATAATGTGATATTGTGCAACATTAAATTTTCTACATCAATTAGGTTCCTCTGGTCCGTTTGTCGTTGACAAAAAATTACTATGTCAGTAAAAGACTATTAGTTATGTAAAATATAGCGAAAATTAAATTGGAATTGAGTTTTTTTTCTTCACAATAGGCTTGACAATCATGCTTAATACAAGGCAATGATGAGGTCTAGGATGGAGCGCGCTCGCCTGGGAGATGCCTATTAATATAATATTTATGATAACAATATTATAACTCGTAGTCAGTAAAGTGCATCTTATCGGTTAACCTATGCTAAACTCTAACTCTACAGCAAATATGTCGTTGTCTGTCTGGGGATCAATTTTGGGGATTGACTGTGCTGTGTTTTCATAAAATTAAACAAAATTATAATTTCACTTGATAATAATATATTTGGCACATCGCGATCGATATACTTATAAATTGCAAAATAAAGAAAAGAAAAGAAAGAAAGAAAAACAGTTTAGTCAATAGGTAAACTATGTTAGCGAACTTTTTATCACATTATTTTTTGTATAGTTTTATTAGAATTCCGCAGTATAACAGGGAAATCCTTATATTTTCTCCACAATTATTATACAGACTTATTACCACTAGGTCTAAGATAATAAACCCCAAGTGACAGTCTTAAGAAAGTTGAATTTCTCAGCTTCTTTTTGAAAATCTAAGAGTTGTAATCTAAAATTTCTATCAAAATTTCAAATTTATTCATAGGATTGAGTACCTACCTTACTTTGAATTGGAGAAATCGGCCCTCAGAAGATTAAGGAGAGTTCTCAATTGCAAACTAAATCACAAAACAACTTTAAAAACTTCTCAATCCCTTTTGTGGAATGGCAGAATCCATACCAAAAGATATTTATTAACTTCAACAAAGAAAGAATTCCAGCCCTAAATCACTCTGTGACGTTATAACGAAACGGGTTCTGAATAATAATAATATTTTTTTTATGTGAGAATGACTCAAAAATCATCAAAATTGATGTCATTCATTGAGATCTCATCCGCTTCTGCAAACTCAACTGCTCAGCCTCTTCCATGGTGTCAGGCAGCTTGATGCCCAGGGTCTCTGGAGTTAAGAAGATGAGAAGACCAGACAGCAGTGCCATTGAACCGAAGACAACAGATGGCAAATGCTCCCAAACTGTTAATGCCTGTAAATAAATTTTTACCATTGAAAATGGTTATCAGATGCAAATCGCCTCAGACGTATTTTTGGCCATAGCTCCAAGGATTTTGGGAGGATCGAGATGGAAATAGTACCATGAGTTGAGGAATTTATCGAGACACGTGTGAACGTTTGCATTTTGAAAATCGGCTGGTAACTTTTTTGGAATTTTGGAAAATGTAAAAAAAGTCGGGGTTTTTGGAGGGTGTTTGTTTACTAAATTGTCAATATTTCGGGAAAAAACCGACATAAGAAAAAATTTAAAACTGTTTATAATTTTTTTTTAAGAATACTTGAACCTAAAGATATAAATTAGCTCAGTAGTGATGAAGGAATCTAGTCTTTTGTATACGCATTTTAGAAATTTGGGCTGAATATTTTATAACATATTGATATTTGAACAGCGCACTGTGGATTTTAAGCAGTAGGTGCGTGGTGAGTAGTAATAAAAAAGCTTTTGGGTAAGTATTTGGGTTTTTAAAATCAACTGTCTGACGGAGAACAAATCCTAGCCTCTTAAATACGCTTTATTTCGTTAGATGAGAATCAAATAATACTGACTGTCAAACTAAACTCCCAGGTCTCTTACCTCATTTACTCTTAGCACCGGTTTCCCGAGTAAAAATGTTGTAAACATGTTTCAAGAAATTAATAAATAATAAAAAATGACGGATTTTAAGACGGTTGAAGTTCTTTTTTCTCACAAAGGTAATAGTGCAACATTTATCCACGTTGAAATCCAATCCACTATTAATATAGTATTCAACATATGCGATCTAATTCATCCTGCAGATCTTGGCAGTCTTCTACCATTCGAATGAATTTGTGTCGAAAATGTTGGCGTCGTCTACATAATATATTAATATATTAGAGTTTTGATTACACATTACAACGTCGTTTGAAAAAATATTAATAATCAAAGGTCCGAGGAGCTCTGGGGCACCCCAGATGATAAAGGGACAAAATATGTAGTAGTGAACCCCTTAACAGTAACTGCTTGGGTACGTTTTCGTAAATGTGATGTGAGCCATCTCACGAGATAATATCATAGCTTAAAATACGAAAAGATAAAAGTTAGTAAGAAAGTCCATAGATTGTTAATGATGAAAGTTACCAGCGCAGGCATTAGTGGCGCAGCAATGCCGCCGAGCCGGCCCAACATTGACATGTAGGCGGATATTGTGTGCCGGTACTTGGTGGGGTACAGCTCTGTAGTGTACACGTACACAGAGGTCAGCACGGTCGCTATGGCGTATTTGCCGATCAGGTACAACGTGAGCGACAAGCCGTAGTAGCCTGCAATGATAAACATAAAGACTGAAATAATATTTCGATCCTTGCATGATAATACAATAATGTCTGCCTAGTTTGACTACGTGTGCTTCTCTTAATCTTAGCAGCTGAACTGATCTTCACGAAGAATGGCACGGACATAGGTTCCGGCAAATCAAAAAAAAAACTCGGTATTTAAAAATAAAAAATCTTAGTTCATCATATAATAGCGAAGTAGTAGATCAGTCAAGTATCCTTGAAGTAAGTGTAACGTACCACTTGGAATTATAGCGAATGCAAACTGGCACCCTGCACATAACCAGTATCCACCAATCAGCACCGGCTTTCTACCTATTCGATCCAACAGCAAAATGGCGGTCCAATATCCAGGGATTTCCACCAGGGCCACATAAACATACTTCAGATATTTATTGCCTGATAATATATTCACAGAGTTTAGGGACAGTCCATAGTACACCAGTGTATTCGTGAACCACAAGATTGGGAAAAGGATACAACGCAATAGCATAACGCGAGATCTTATTATCTGAATTGGCAACCAAGGTTCTTTGGGCATTTCCTTTAGCTTCTCAGCCTCTGCTCTTGAACGGAGCACTTGCAAAGAAGTATCTGACAGAGGTCTTTTATTCATTTTTGCAACTTTTTTAAGAATAGCTTCAGATTCTTCGTATCGACCTTTACTCATGAGCCAGCGGACCGATTCAGACATGATCCAAAAGTATGTGACAACAAGTAACTGTGGGGCGTAGAGGACTCGTGTTAGAGGACGCCAGCTGGGCACGCCCCACGCAACCAACCCTAACAATACCTGCCCCAACGCAAACATTGTCGACATCATGGTTCCTGCAATCACTCGACGTTTGGGACCCACCAATTCAGTAACTGAAAAAAAAATTTTTTTTTCTGAATTTATAAGACCTAATTGATTTACAATTCAATGAAAAATTTTCTGCGGTGCCCAATTATTAATTATCATAGATGTATATACCGTATGGTTCATCATAATGTTAGTAATACAAGTAAAACTATTTCAAAGTAAAACTAACACAGGATCCTACTTAACCTAAAACAGGATCGATGAATTGTCAGCACGTGAACTATTCAGCAGCGGTTCAGATACTGACAGTAGAACCTGTCAGCAAAATATGCCGTTAGGACGTTATATAACTGAGCTGGCCCTAACTGTACAGAGCAAGGATGCGCGTCGCTTTCGCGTAGTAGTATAAAAACGTGATGACACATACTAGTACAGTTTCACACTTTCAAATTATTAAAACGGATAAAAAGGTTTCAAATATTAAGAGTACTTTTGGAACAGATGATAGTGTTCAAAAAATTCAAAATTCAAAATGATTTTTATTCATATAAACTTTTACGAGTACTTTTGAATCGTCAAGTGGAATGTTCGGAATGCCATTCCTACTGAGAAAAACCAGCAAGAAACTTGCTCTTTTGAAAAAATAATAATTTACAATTTCATTAATTTGTAAAATACATAAGTACCTAACAGCTGTCCTTAGCATTGCTGGAGCGAGTCAAATCCATGCTCCTTTGTCATTTACGTAATCTTCAACAGTATAATAAGCCTTTTTCAGGAGCATAATTTTAATGAACTTCTTAAACTTGTGTAAAGGCAAGTTTAAGATAGGTTGTGGAATTTTGTTATAAAATAGAATGCTCATCCCCACGAAAGACCTTCGGACCTTCTTGAGGCGGAAAGATGGAGTTACGAGCTTATGGCGGCCTCTAGTTTGCCTATCATGCAGATCGCATATTTTTTTGTAATTATGAATATGGTGTTTAACGAAGATTAAATTACTATAAATAAATTGCGAGGCTACTGTAAGAATATTTATTTCCTTGAATGTTTGTACAAATGATTACCTAAAATATAACACGACATGAAGGCCCCACTTCCTATAGCAGCCTCAAGGACTTCAGTGATAATGAACCACTCGTAGGAGTGGACGAAGGACCTGACGAGCCCCAGCCAGCCGGTGTTAAAGGCATTGATGAAGAGAGCCACGCGGCGACCCCAGCGGTCCGAGATGTAGCCCGTGATTGGTTGCACAAAGAGTGATCCTATCGTTCGGTATGAACCTATCTGAGAACGCTTCCATTCGTTACATGCCAACCCAAACTGGAAATTCAAAAGACCAAAAATTTGGAAGAAAATGTATACTTGTGGTTCGCCCCAAAAGTGGACTTCACGGTCTATAAGCTCAGAGACAGAACTACTAATAGACATAGGTATATATTTTATTGGAACAATTTTTTACATCTGATATTTATGATATTTTACGATCTATAAAATATATTTTATTCTGCCATAAATAGAGCCACAAAAATTTAAAATATCCGATATAGCGCCACTTCTGATCACAATTTAATAATTGGCTGACATTGGTATTTAGCGTTTCTAAAATAATAATACAGCTATGTTACAGCTTGTGATATATAAAGTCGTTTTTTAGATAGCACCCGGGACAAAATTGGTCTACGAAAAGCAACTTGGATAGCCCCCACGTCATCGTAATTTTTTGTCATATATATATTATTTTTTGAATATTTTTGAACTCAAGTTGAAAGCAGCTATTCGAAAATTACAAACCTAGATTAAGCTAAAAAAAATACTATTTTAAGATCTTTTATTGTGTAAGAATCAATTGAAATAAATAAATGAAATGACAACTTACATCATACACAATGCTCAGCTCATTCTGATACACATATTCCTCGCAAGCCTCAGTCCGTGCGGTGTCGAACCATTCCCTAGGGCACTCTCCTGCGACTTCACTCGCTAATGAGCTGTTCCGATACCGCTCACAGTTATCAAAGCTACTCGTGCTAGTCCCCGGAATGGCACTTAGGATCCATTCTGGAGCAAACTCAGGGTTTTCACCGTCACATTGTGGTATTAGGCATCTGGAAAGTTTGATAAAAATCTTATACTGTTTGTGTTATCACTTTCTTTTTTCTACGACTTTCATAGTGTCAGATCTATTTATCTGTAAAATGTAAACAAATTAATCTTATTTCGTTAGATTGACTAAAATTAAAGATTTTTTTTTTTTTTTTAATTGTGAGATAGGCTTGCGCTTGACGACAATCATGCTTAGTGCAAAGCAATGATGAGATCTAGGTTGGAACGCGCTTGCCTAGAAGATGCCTATTCACTCTTGCCTTGAAGGTACCTAAGTTATACGTGGCAGGAAACACGTGCGCTGGGAGGGGTTCCACACCCTAGCGGTTCGGATCAGAAACGTCGAGCAAAAACGTTTTGTGCGGGCAGATTGAACATCAACCACATAAGGATGCCAACGCAGACGGTTTCTCGCTGTTCTGTGGTAGAACGGGGAAGGAGGAACAAGGTTGTGAAGTTCCTGAGCACACTCTCCGATAAAAAACCGATAAGCAGGCAACAATGCGTCGGTGCTGTAAACTGAGCAATTTCGCCTGCGTAAGTGATTGATCGCCTATTATCCTTCGGGCCCGGCGATCTATAGAGTCTAATGTATCGAGTTGGTACTTGGCGGATCCATCCCAAAGGTGGCAGCAATACTCCATGCCAGATCTGACTTGTGCCTGATAGAGAACGAGGCGCTGTTTTGGCGTGAAGTATCGCTTCACCTTGTTCAGGATGCCAAGTTTTTTGGCAGCTGTTTTGGCCTTTGACTCGATACATTTCCCGAAATTGAGATTGGGAGAGATGTCGATTCCCAAGAGCTCAATGTGATCACTTATCGGTACGGATATACCCTGGAAAGTAGGAGCCAAGGTGAAAGGGCTCCTCTTAGCGGTGAATAAACACGCTTGTGTTTTGGTGGCGTTAAACTGGACTAGATTGGCGTCACCCCATTCGGACACCTCCTTAAGAGTCAAGTTTACGCGATCCACCATGGCCTCTCTTTGCTCAAGACAACAAGACAAGACAAGACAATATATTATGTAAGACAACGTGCATTTAATTCACTCCAGCAATGCGTAGGATAGCAGTTATTTTATACAATAAAAGGCATCATTAAACGGTTTTTATTTAGCTTGGCCTGTTTATTTTTTATTTGGGTCACATTAAGTAAATGAAGGGGGTAAGGGAGTGCACCACCATCTAGCGCTCCAACAGCCAACCTCACCTGCCCGTGGTATCCCCTGCTGGTTTACAAACGAGGCTCTGGCGACCGACCAATGGCGGTATAACCATTCAAAACTGGCTAGACAGTTTAAATTACTGAGGCTGGTGTCGGGCAGCAGCGACACCGGTGCGATCAGTCTAGCCCTGCGATGGCCAACACGTCTGCCCAGCGCGGCCATTATGGGCAAAACATTGCAATGGATATGTACACAAGGCCAAGGCCCCTAGTCCCCGGCGGCCCCGCTATTCCTGGCTCTGGCAGCGGCCATGGTAACGGCGGGGCAGGGGGTGCGAAGAATCTCCGGAAGAGATTCCGCTGCCAACCCCGACGACTAGACCGTGCAACATATAACGCACGCACTTTGAGGACCGACGAGAAGATCATCGAGCTGGAAGAAGCAGTAAGCAAGTTGCGTTGGGATATTATAGGATTATCTGAAGTCCGACGAGAGGGGGAGGACTCGATAATCCTCAAATCCGGCAACTTATTTTACTACCGGGAGGGCGACCAGCAGTCCCAGGGTGGTGTCGGATTCATCGTCCACAAGTCTCTCGTCAACAATGTTGTTCAAGTCGAGAGTGTGTCGAGCAGGGTAGCGTACCTTATACTCAGAATTACCGAACGGTATTCGCTGAAGGTTATACAGGTCTACGCACCGACATCGGCACAACCCGACGAGGAGGTAGAGGTACTGTATGAGGATATTTCAAAAGCCATACATACCTCTAAATCCTACTACAATGTTGTGATGGGGGATTTCAACGCAAGGCTGGGTGAACGGAGCGGTGCAGAGGTGAGAGTGGGGCCATTTGGATATGGGCGGAGGAACCACAGAGGCCAAATGCTGGCCGACTTCATGGAGAGGGAGGGCCTCTTTATGATGAACTCCTTCTTCAGGAAGCGGCCGCACAGAAAATGGACCTGGATGAGCCCTGATGGTTCCACGAGAAATGAGATTGACTTCATCATGTCGACCAAGCGGCAAATATTCAATGATGTCTCTGTGATCAACAGGGTGAAAACCGGAAGTGATCACCGCATGGTAAGGGGCACATTGAATCTTAACATCAAGCTGGAAAGGGCCAAACTGGTGAAGTCTACTCTCCGACCTTCTCGTGCTCATATTCAAAACCCCGAGAGCTTTCAACTGGAACTGCAGAACCGGTTCGATTGCCTAGCAGATTGCGAGTCTGTGGACGATCTGAACAACAGGCTGGTGCAAACTGTCCAGACGGTAGGGTCCAAGTTCTTTAAGACCCACCGTCCGAAAAGGACCAAAAGGTTTTCAGACCACACTCTCAAGCTCATGGATGAGAGAGCAGAGATGGGACTACAGTCTTCAGTGGACGCGTCGGCCTACCGGCAGATTAATAGGCAGATCTCTAAAGCGCAAACACGCGACTTGCGAAATTTCAACACCGAGTACATCAAGAGTACCATTGAGCGTAACAAGGGCTCCAAAGTATTCGCAAGAGATCTGTCTATCGGACAGAGCCAGCTGACGCGACTCAAAACTGATGATGGTAGTCTCATTTCTTCCAAACCCGAGATCTTGGGAGAGGTGGAGAAGTTCTATGGACAGTTATACACCACAACACAAAAGCCTGTTGACGATTTGGCTAGAGATCCCAGAGCCAAATTGACCCGACACTATACCGAAGATATCCCGGACGTCAGCCTTTACGAGATTAGTATGGCTCTCAAGCAACTTAAGAACAACAAGGCACCAGGTGAGGACGGAATCACAGCAGAACTCCTGAAAGCAGGTGGAAAACCGATACTTAAGGTCCTTCAGCGATTGTTCAATTCCGTCATTCACGAGGGCATAACGCCGCAGGTATGGCACAGGAGCGTGGTGGTTCTGTTGGTGCAAGGGTGACAATACCTTGCTGAAGAATTATAGACCCATCTCGCTGCTGAGCCATGTCTATAAGTTGTTCTCGAGAGTCATTACGAATCGTCTCGCTCGAAGGTTCGACGACTTCCAGCCTCCCGAGCAAGCCGGATTCCGAAAAGGCTTTAGTACCATAGACCATATTCACACGCTGCGGCAGATTATACAGAAGACGGAAGAGTATAACCGGCCACTATGCTTAGCGTTTGTGGACTATGAGAAAGCCTTCGATTCGGTGGAAACTTGGGCTGTATTAAGGTCGCTACAGAGATGCCGGATAGACTACCGGTATATCCAAGTGTTGAAGTGTTTGTACGAAAACGCCACAATGTCAGTTCGTATACTGGACCAGACTACGAGGCCAATCCAACTGCAGCGGGGAGTGCGACAGGGGGATGTAATCTCCCCGAAGCTCTTCACCGCCGCGTTGGAAGACGTCTTTAAGCTTCTGGATTGGAACGGATTTGGCATCAACGTCAATGGCGAGTACATCACTAACCTTCGGTTTGCCGATGATATAGTCATCATGGCAGAGACTCTGGGAGACCTTAATACAATGCTTAATGACCTCAGTAGAGTTTCACAACAGGTGGGCCTTAAAATGAACATGAGTAAGACGAAAATCATGTCTAATGCTCATGTTCCGCTCCACCCAGTAATCGTTGAGAGCTCTGCACTCGAAATTGTAGACGAGTATATATACCTGGGACATACGGTCCAGTTAGGTAGGTCCAATTTCGAGAAAGAGGTGGGTCGCCGAATCCAACTCGGGTGGGCAGCGTTCGGGAAGCTTCGAGATGTTTTCTCGTCCCAGATTCCTCAGTGCCTGAAGACCAAGGTCTTCGAACAGTGCGTGTTGCCAGTGATGACCTATGGATGCGAGACTTGGTCGCTAACTATGGGCCTCATAAGAAAGCTCAAGGTCACTCAGCGGGCGATGGAGAGAGCGATGCTCGGGGTTTCTTTGCGCGATCAAATCAGGAATGAGGAGATTCGCAGAAGAACGAAGGTAACCGACATTGCTCAACGCGTTGCGAAGCTGAAGTGGCAATGGGCGGGGCACATAGTTAGAAGAACCGACAGACGTTGGGGTCCCAAAGTGCTGGAATGGCGACCTCGCACTGGGAAGCGCAGCGTTGGCAGACCCCCTACTCGCTGGACGGACGACCTCAGGCGAGTTGCAGGGAGTCGCTGGTTTCAGGCGGCGCAAGACCGCGGCGTGTGGAAATCCTTGCAAGAGGCCTATGTCCAGCAGTGGACGTCTGTCGGTTGATGATGCTGAAGTAAATGAAATACCCCTTTTCTGTTGACAGATTGATCTGATTTATTTTTTCCCGCGACGTGGCACGGAGATGCACTGCGCGACACGGCCCATACAAATAATATTTGCCGCTTCGTGCCGCGCCGCTCCGTCCATCTCAAGACCCTACCTTCCAAATTCCAATTTTGTGTGTTTTATAGTTCCTGAGATATCGTGATTAGTCAGTGAGTCTGGGAGTGGTATTTTGCTTTCATATTAAAGAAGAAGATAAAGTTTCAAAAAGAGCAACTGGTAAGTTACTTTCTGGGTTTTCTCAGTACTAAGAGCATTATTTTATAACCATTGGTAGATTCACTTGATGATTCAAAAGCACTTGAATGTCAAAATTACCTGGTAGGTATCCTCACAGTACTAAAAACGTGTTCTCCGCCGGATATAGCTGAGAAAATAACTGGAAACGATGCCAACAGGATGGTAACCATCTGATACTTCCCGAACTGACCCACTTCGTCCGTCAGCACGTCGTCCAAATCAAACTTTTTCTTTGCCTGCTTACCACTATCAACTTCTATTTTCTCATTGATTTGCATTTCCTTTACTTTATTGTGTACTTGTTTGGATGTATTGTATTTGGTAAGTCTTCTTTGCCCAAGATACAATTTTACAACTAGTTGATTCTGATACTCGTAACTACTCCTGTGTGGATTAAGATTTTTTAGTATCTCCTTGGAATACTGTAAAATATTTTCTTGGTGTGCGTGTATGTCATTAATGTATACGTGCATAGTAGGTTTTTAACCAGACATACCATATTATTTTAATAGGTGACTGAGATCAATTATCTTCGGACATGGATATCGGAACTCCTCAATGGATAAGAGTAAATTGCTCGGGATCAGTGTAATAGCTTAATAAACATTAGGTTTTTACCAAACATCCATACTTATATAATAAATGTGAAAGTGTGTCTGTCTGTCTGTCTGCTACGTTTTCACGGCCCATCTGTGCAACCGATTTTGATTAAATTTGGTACAGAGATAGTTGTATCCCAGGGAAAGACATGCTACTATTGCTATTTCATACTAGTTGACCCGGCGAACTTCGTACCGCCTTAGTATGCAAAATTAAATGTATATTTTTCAATATTTCTGAGAGATTTTCTTAATATTTTTTTTCCGTAAGAACCTTCTCCTAATAATAACAAATACAACTGATTATTGGTTTATTAAAAGATGGTTTTCTCTCGATAGCTCGTTTATTGGTTCACTGGTTACACGGTCATTTACACCTTTTATTAATTAAAAATTATCTTTCACAAGGTTACATGGTATCGGTCAAAATGGTGGAAGCAAGAGACAGAAAAAAAAGGAACGAATCTGACATTGAAAATTTTGACGTTTTACATATTACATGACAGAACCACAGACAAAAAGAATAAACTAATTTTGAAGCGAGTCTTTGGTTCAAGTAAATATTCTATGGAAAAAACATGGAATCGATTTAAATACTAACATAACCGCCCCCCAAGAACGGAGTTCTTAAAACAAACATTCACCATGAAGTTATCTAACATTACAAAGGTTGACTTACTTGACTCAAATGATTTTACCATAACACAATTACAATTATTATTTTTAAGTTGATACAGATAGACCGATGTAACAGGTATAGCTATACAGTTAATGCAAATAAATGTTTTTATTACATTACAAGACTAATTTTATTTTCCTTCAGGTCTTCTTAGTTTTACTAACATAGGTATAAGTCATGACATAACTTTTAAACAAATTCAAAGGTTAATATTTGGACCTGAGCTAATTTGTTGCTAATGTTTATTAAATTAAATTTCTAAGTAATGGTAAGATTCATACAAAATTACAAAAGTACCAATCCCTTGCTAGAGATGGGTAATTAGTAACTATTTAAATTAAATCAAAGTACTAAGTACTTAAGTTATTACAGAACTGAGTATCACACATTGTTATTGGAAATAGCCAAGGGATAACTAACTCTTGTATGACAAAAAGTACAAAAAAAAGGTAAGTATATCAAGTTCATTAAATTTGTAAAAGTCAACAATAAAGTAAATAAAATACCTTGAAATAAAAAATAAAAATTGTTCTTTTGTTTGTTTTCCTACATGCTATCAAATTTAATGAAATTGAATGATAATGATAATTTTCTAAGTAACTTCCAATCCTTACACCAAAAAAAAAAACAAAATTATACTTCTAATGCATAGGCAATCTCCTCTCAGATGTTTCTGTACAAAAACATAAGAGAAATTCCTAGGTTACATTTATAAACTTGAAAGTTTATTTACTTATTTATACAAGGTACTATTCAATGATATATTTATAGAATATAATTTATAGTACCTACTATCAAAGTTTAGGTATTTCTTAAGAAATTCAAAGTTTTGCTATTATGTAGCTAAATTAACATAATTTAAAATATGAATTGAAGTTAAAACAAAATACAGTATCAGTTATATGACTCTAAGTTAAGCAAAATATACTATAATTATGTTCTATTTTTAATATGAAGCTAAGTTAAACAAAATAAATAATTAGGTATAGGTAATTCCTATCATAATATAAAGCTAAGTTAAACAAAATAAATAATTATAGGTATTTCCTATCATGATATGAATCTAAGTTACACAAAATATACTATAATTAGGGATGCCATCTTGGTTACCAGAATTACTGTAATGCCATGCTGATTACCTTTTCTCAGTCAATTTAACAGTGACAGTGTTGAATTCACATCCAGAAATTATACATGCCCAGATAGGTTACATTATTTTATCTTTGTTTTTAATACCATAACGAGGTTTGCTTTTAAGGTTTCAAAGTTTAATTGCAATGGACTGTAAATATTAAATTAAAATACAAAGTTAATGATGAACACATGAAACAAATTAATCTGATATAGGTAAAATTAATAATTTTGAAATTGGTCTTTTAATTAAATTATTATTACATCTTAAGGTTACAACTCTAGTAATATTATCTGGGCCTGGATGTTTTTGCTCTACTCTGCCATATAACCATTTTGCTGGTGGAAGATTGTCTTCCTTTACCAATACAACATCACCTACAGCTGGCTCCGGTGAAATGCTAGCCCATTTGTATCTCTGACTAAGCTGGGTAAGATATTCTGTAGACCACCGTCTCCAAAAGCTCTGTACCATGCGTTGAGTCAACTGCCACCGTCTCAGTGAGGTAATTTTTGAAGCTTCAAAGTTATGATCTGGTGGCACAACCAATGGTTCCCCCACTAGGAAATGACCAGGTGTCAAAGGAGCTGGTGCATTTGGATCATCAATGATAGGGTTTCGAGCCATAGGTCTTGAGTTTAGGCATGCTTCAATTTGTATAAGTAGTGTTGACATTTCTTCATAGGTTAGCGTGGATGTTCCTAAGACTCTTCTCAGGTGATGCTTGGTCGATCTCACTCCTGACTCCCAGACCCCTCCAAAATTTGGACTTTGTACTGGAATGAACCGCCACGATGTGCCATTGTCTGCCAGACACTCTTGTATCTCTGGTAGCACGGTTGACCTTTCAGCATTCCACAGATCCTTCAGATCCTTGGAAGCCTTTTTGAAGTTAGTCCCGTTGTCACTCCAGAGCTGATAACAATGTCCTCGGCGACCCTCAAATCTCCGGAAAGCGGCGAGGAACCCTTGGGATGTCAAGTCACTTGCTACTTCTAGATGAACTGCTCTGGTAGCCATGCAAACAAACACACAGATATATCCCTTATAGGAATGGTGACCCCTACCCTTGGTTGTTCTGATCTGTATTGGTCCAGCATAATCCACACCACTTATAGAGAAAGGTCGATTCATGGTGGCTCTGGCAGCTGGTAACTGACCCATTAGTTGACTTTGTATTGTGGTTCTATAACGAGCACACATTACACATTTGCGATATACTTCTTTGGCTAAATTCTTTATTCCAATTATCCAGTATTTGGACCTTAGGTAGGTAATCATGAGCTGAGGACCCCCATGCATGGTCTTCTCGTGAGCATCCAAAACTAGAAATTTCGCCAAGTGCCCTTTATTGGAAACTATTATGGGGTGTTTGATATCATTACTAAAGGGTGAGTTATCTAGGCGACCTCTCACTCTTAAAAGGTTATCTTCATCAAGGAATGGGGTCAATGAATATAATTTGCTTTTCTTATGAACACAGTTGTGTTTTTTCAAGTGTTGTAGATCTTCAGCAAACTCTTGGTTCTGAAACTGCCTGATACATGTAATTAATGCTTGCCTCAGTTCATCACTGGTAAGAATTGAAGTAAGTTTTGGGCGATGCTCCTTCTTTTGTTTTAAGTATAGAAACCTTCTGCAATAGGCAATGACTCTGATCATTTTTCTTAAACGTGAAAATCTACTCCAAAACTCCACATCATTTTCCACAATATGGTGTGATTTTAAACTCTTCTCTTCTAAGGTGGTGACAACATCTGGTCTGGAGTAATGAATAACACTTTGGTTTAACCAACCTGGTCCGTTGATCCATAACTGATTGTTTATTAACTCACTTGGACTAGTGCCTCTTGATGCTATATCGGCTGGATTGTCGTCAGATTTCACGTGTGACCACTGGTTGCTTTCTAGGGTTGTCAATATTTCAGAAACTCTATTGGCCACAAATGTTTTCCATCTATTTGGGTGCCCTTGCAGCCAAGCTAGAACAATGGTTGAGTCAGTCCATGCATGTACATTTGTGGACTCTACACCTAAAACTTCAGCCACTTCTTTTAGTAACTTGGCAAGTAGGGTGGCGCCACATAGTTCTAAGCGAGGGATTGATACCTGCTTTATGGGAGCTACTTTTGTTTTAGAGACAAACAGGTTGACATGAACAATACCATTCTCATCTATTACCCGAGTATACACAACTGCAGCATAGGCTGAATTTGAGGCATCACTAAATCCATGAATTTCTAAACATGACTTATTTAACTTCTTTCCAATCCACCTTGGTATTTCGAATCCTGATAGATTTAACAAGTCTTTACGGTACTCTATCCATTCCTTCATTAAGAGTTGGGGTAATTCGTGATCCCAGGCTATTCCAGACATCCATAACTTCTGGATAAGTATCTTGGCCCTTATAACACAAGGAGCTATCCATCCAAGTGGATCAAATAGCCTGGCTATATCTGCAACAACTCGTCTCTTGGTAATAGGATATTCTTGGTCAGTAAGATGAACTGAATAAACAAACGTGTCTGATGATTTATTCCAGGTTAAACCTAAAACCTTTATTGTTTGATCTGTTATTAACTGCATTGATTCTTTGCTCTCCTCGGTTTCTTCTAGCTTTTGAAGCACTGATGGGTTGTTGCTTGACCATTTTTGTAGTTGGAATCCGCCTTTTTTAAGCAATGCAGTTAATTCCTGGTATATGTGAATTGCTTCTTCTTCTGATTCACACGTTGTCATGAGATCATCCATGTAGAAGTCTTCCATGACTCGGTTGGCAGCCAATGAGAAGTTATGCCCTTCGTCTTTTACTAATTGCTGTAAAGCCTTGACAGCAAGGTAAGGCGCTGAAGAAGTCCCAAAAGTGACACGAAGAAGCCTGAAGTCCTTTAACTCATCTTCTGGGTTCTTTCTCCAAACTATCCTTTGGTAATTGGTATCTTCCTTTGCAACTTTGACCATACGATACATCTTGACTATGTCAGCCACTAGACAGACAAGACCCATGCGAAACTTCATCACCAAATGGCGAAGATCTGGTTGCAGCCTTGGACCTACCATTAGGTTATCGTTGAGAGAGACTGACGTGGCATCAAATACCACTCGGACCTTAGATGTGGTCTTATCATTGCGAATCACTGCATGATGAGGTAGGTAGACTCCCTTGTGGTCGCCAGGATCCAGCTCTTCCATATGATCTAGCTGCAAATATTCTTCTACTACAGAGTCATACTGCTCTTTTAAGTTAGGGTTTCTCAATAGTCTCTTTTCCTGTGAGTAAAACCTTCTCATGGCAATCTCTCTTGATTCTTCTTCTTGAAAAAAAGCATTTTCTTTAAACGGTAATTTTACAATATAGCGACCTTCGCTATCTCTCTTAGTGGTGGTTGAGAATAACTCTTCGCATTTTTGTTCCTCAGGTGTGAGTTTTCTCTGGTAACATACAGGTTCTGCTTCCAATTCCCAAAACTTTTTCAGGATCTCATCATCATTTGCTTGGGTAAACAAAGACACAATAGCATTGTGGCTCTGCATGGTAGGTAAGGTAACTTGACCAGATAGGATCCAACCCAAATTTGACTTCTGTGCTATGGCGGTGCCACCAGGGCTTCGAAGAAGACCTTCCATCAATATCTGACCATAGACATCACTACCAAGCAGTATGTCAATATTACTTGGAGTGTGGTAATTTGGATCGGCTAACTCTAAATGTTCAATTTCTGGCCAACTGGTAAAATGAACTTTTTGAACTGGTAATAAGGTAGTTAATTTACTTAGAACATAAGCTCCTACTTGGATGGTATAGTCAGGATTATGAATTGATGATATTTCTAGGTTTACTAAAGATTTAGAGGTTAAGGTTCCTGAATTACCACCTAATCCTGATATTGACATATTGATTGGTATCCTTTTTAGTCCAAGTAGTTGGGCTGCTGATTCCTTAATAAATGAGGCTTGCGACCCCTGGTCGATTAGTGTTCTCAGCAGCTGGTAGGTTCCATTGAAAGCCTTGACCTTAACCAAGGCGGTGGCAAGTAAAACTTGAGCATGACTGCTTCTGCTTGAGAGGCAGTTGGTAAGAACTGTTGGTTGTACTTCCTGTAAAGACACCACTCCATCGCTGACAGGTGACTCAATCACATGGTTAACTGGTACAGGTGCTGTGACTGAGCTGGTAGGGTTCGGTGGGTGGATTTTTGTGTGGTGCTTCCGGTTACAAATTTTACAAGCGGTTCTCAAAAAACAGGATTTAACACTGTGATTTGAGCCATAACAATTGAAACATAGACGATTATTTTTAACAAATTCAATACGTGTGTTGTAATCAGCTTGGTTAAATTTGGGACACTGAAATAATTTATGATGCTCCGAGCAAAATAGACACATGGCAGAGGTAGGTTTTGAAGGAGCTGAGGGTGCGGAGGACACATGATGAATTCTAGGATTAACAATTTTTACAGACTTATGACGATTAGACACAGGCTCTAAAAATTCTAATGCTCTAAATTGATTAATTAAAAAGGTTTCAAACTGTTCAAAGGTTGGTAATTCATCACTATTTTCATTAATTTTTAGTTCCCACTGTTTTCTAGTTTCTGCGTCTAGTTTTAAACTAATTAGATAAATTATTATAACATCCCAGGATGCCGTTGGTATACCCAAATTTGATAAAGCGTTTAAGCAATCTTTTGTAGTGTCTAAAAGGGTCTTAATACCATTGGCATTTTGAGTTGTTAAGTTATTTAAACTGAAAAGTCTTTTTAATATAGAATTTGACAAAAATTTCTTATTATTGTATCTAGTTAACATTAAATTCCAACATACCTCATAGTTTTCATTGGTAATCGCAATGTGTCTCAATAATTGCTCTGCTTCCCCTGTTAAATTGACCTTAAGGTAGTGCAGCTTACGTACATTATCTAAATTTTGGTTATTATGCACTATAGAAATAAACAAGTCTTTGAACGTAGGCCACTCGGAGTAACTCCCTGAAAAGGTAGGCAGTTTTATTTCTGGTAGTTTAGGCACTGTGCCACCGTGTGTACACTTCGAACTCGCTGACGGTGAGGCTGACTCTGATGCGGATGTTATGCACGTGGATGGTTGTAATCGTTTCAAACAATCTTTAAGTTCTGCCTTATATAAACTGTAGTCCTCTTCGATTGTATCGAACAATTCGGGATTAAAATATTTCGATGATCGTTTATTTTCAGGCGTGGCAACGGCTACGATTCTTTTATGCGTTAATTTAATGTCCGTCCAGATCTCTATTAAATTTTCTAGCCTTGTTTCAATATATGAAGAGGTTATTCGCGCCTTCGGAGTCTTTTTGAAATTCAATATATTTCTTTTTAAAATAGCATGATACTCCTCTTGTATATTTAATAAATCGTCGAATTTCTCCATTTTGGTGGTGTGGTATGTGGTTAAGATTAGTGGTACCTCTTATCTGGTGGTGGTCGGATGACCGTGAAAACCCCGCGGTGTCGGCGACTCGGCAACCCACGCCGTCGCGTTGCACACAAATTTTGATAATCCGGCTCGAACGGCCAATAAATGATTATTGGTTTATTAAAAGATGGTTTTCTCTCGATAGCTCGTTTATTGGTTCACTGGTTACACGGTCATTTACACCTTTTATTAATTAAAAATTATCTTTCACAAGGTTACATGGTATCGGTCAAAATGGTGGAAGCAAGAGACAGAAAAAAAAGGAACGAATCTGACATTGAAAATTTTGACGTTTTACATATTACATGACAGAACCACAGACAAAAAGAATAAACTAATTTTGAAGCGAGTCTTTGGTTCAAGTAAATATTCTATGGAAAAAACATGGAATCGATTTAAATACTAACAACAACAAAAAAGAATTAGTGAAATCGGTCCAGCCATTCACGCATGATGCCGTGACCAAGGAAAACGGGTTTCATTTTTATATATATAGATGTTGGAAACTTTTTATCATCTTAATCGCATATTATGGGATATTATTTAGATTGTAGGTATTTCATTTATATTCCTTCAATTATCAATATTATTATTATGTTATAACTTTAATTACATCATTAGGTATCTTTAAGCGGTCTCCCCTTAATTTAAACTAGTGGTCTTACTAATCTAAAGATTACAGAAATAATTTTAATATTTTCTCGTGAAATGTTTTGGATGTTAGTGAACCCATACCTTAATGGGGATTGAGATATCTTTAAGGTACCTTGTTCCGCTATTTAGTTCGCAATCGAGATATCTCCTTACTTACTTTGTAATGGCCGATTTCTCCGACCCTTCTAAATTTGATGTTGTGATAAATGTTGTATTTAATTAATTTTGTAAGAATTATTTCAAAATTTCAAATATTCATAGGTTAAGGTGTTGGAGTTACTTGGAGTTACTTGGAGTTGAAGAAATCGGTCCCTATATGATAAGAGTTCTCGATTGCGAAAGTGTGTCTGATGAACCGATTTTGATTAAATTTGAAAGAGATAGGTTGTATACCAGGAAAGCCTGGACATAGGTTACTTTTTATCCTGAAAAATTAGAGAGTACCCGCGGGAACAAAAAACTCATCCACGCAGACGAATCGAATGACGCGGGAATCATCGAGCCAGTAAATAAAAACACCGTCTGAATTATACCTTGATCCACAAATATATCACAATCAGAACCACATAACACATTACAACTGCATACCGTGACAAATTTACATCAAGGTATAGTTCCAGATAAAACCACTCGACAGATAAAAAATAATGTGACCGTCGATCATTGATTACCGATATGTACACTTCGGCAAGTGTGCTCACGACCTTCACAATCTTAATCTTCATACACTTTGTCACAGAATACGGGTTACACACAGGTACAGGTTTATACAGGTTAATATAAAAATAACTTATCACTGAAAAGAAAAATTACAAAACACTGTGAAAAACATAAAATTCTTAATTTTTCACCAAAAGCACAGATACCAAGTTTCTCAGTATACCTCTATATGGTGCTCAAGGAATATTATCTAAAAATTTGAAATATCTACGTTCAGCCGTTTGGGCTGTAGATTGTCTGACAGTTACTCAGGAGAAAGCCTTTTATAGTTATTGATTAGCCCTGTATGCCACTACCACCACTATAGCCCATTAACGTCCCACTGCTGGGCACAGGCCTCCACTCTCATAGGAGAGAGGGATCTTAGACCCACCACGCTGCTCCAATGCGGGTTAGCAGGCTTTGACGACTATCATTATGTTAGTGATAATAACCGGGACCGACGGCTTAACGTGCTCTTCGAGGCACGAGGGTGACAACTTCCAACTTCTAACTCCGGGTTGGTACTGAGAATTTCTTAACTGAAAAACACAATACCTAACCTTAACTAATTTAAATGACAAAACAAGCATGGGTAAGAATAATTGTTCCAGCGGCGAATTAATCGGATATAATTATAAATTTAATTAATTTATGATATTTGTGAGATAGTGATAATAAAAAAACCCCGGCTGAATTCGTTCTGCTCTTCTCAGACCAGGGCGCGTTTGGAACCCTCCTAGCTGTAGTTTTGAGATACCGTGGTTAATAATTACCATCCCGTTTTATACTTTGTTAATTTAACGTTCAGAAACTGTATAGGTACCAATTTTTAACAAATATACTTTGAGTTTAAGTTTTAGTTAATCAATTTTTATGCCCGACCGAAAATCAAACCTAGGCCCTCATGATCCGCAGTCGACTATGCTAACCGCTAGACCAACGAGAGACAACGCTGTGTGACAACGCATATCAGTCGATTGCAATTGTTATGCAACGCTGACGTAAGTCGGGAACTGGATGGGTGACCGACATTAGAGACCTTTTCGTCTCCATCTTGCCTCGGAGAGTACGTTAAGCAGTCCCGGTTATTATCACTAAAATCTGATAATAATTGTTACATAAACCTGAGAGTTTTTAATAGTTTTATTTTTAGTCGAGTCGTATGCGAAAGGATCTAGGAGCCCACCGCATTACAATCCTAAGAAAACTCCTACCATTATTTGATTAATGGAAAGCGGTTACGACCCTCAGGTCATATACGACGTAATAACATAGTAGTATACGACGCAGAGATTCCAACGAGGCAGCATGCATCACAGCTTTAGTCCTCAGCGTGGTCCCGGGGCTTGATGATGCCGAGGCGCGTGGCCACGGCGGCGACGTTGGCGCGGACCTCCTCCTGCACCAGGTTGAAGGACATCGCCAGCAGCGCGATGCCGAACAGCAGGTACAGAGAGCAGAGAGCGATCGAGTGCACCGCGTCCGCCGCCTCGCCGCTCTGACCCTGGGGATTCACTAGGGAATAAGTAAGTGAAGTAAATAAAAACCAATCGGATTTCGAGATTTGTGACTCACAAGGCTTGTATACAGGTCAAAGGTGCTATTTAGAAAAGGATAGGCGCGTGGAATTAATCTTTTTCGTGTATTGTGCACGAGGGAAACAATTTGCCTCAGCTTTTTAAATATTTCGGATATCATAATATTATAAGTGATCTGTAGGTACGTAATTACACGTAGTGTGTGGTCGACGGTCTTGTCAAAAAAAATCGTCGAAACTATACATTTTTACCTAATGTATGACGTATACGAGAACTACCTGCATTAATGCTCACCCTAAGCCCAAACCCTGTGCTCACCCTAAGCACGCCACTGCTTGAAGTGAACCATTCTCGTCTTGATATAGAAGATAGAAGTGACCAAAAATATAAAGGAGAGAGCGTACCTGAGCAGGCACGAAGTCCCCAAAGCCGATGGTGGTGAGGGTGATGAAACAGAAGTAGGCAGCGTCCAGGTACGCCCAGCCCTCCCAGCGCTTGAAGAGGAACGTGCCCATCACAATGTACGACGCGACCAGGAACACGCACAGCCAAATCGGTACTGGCTTGATCTGGAAAGGTAACTCATTCTTTGCTCTGAACTTTTACCGGTTTATATGATGACCTCCCTGGCGCAGTGTTGAGCGCTGTTGTCTTAACGTGCGGAGGTTCCGGGTTCTATCCCAATTTGGGAATTTATAATTTCTGTATTTTCCCTGTTGAGGCTTCGGCCGTGGCTAGTTACCACCCTACCGGTAAAGACGTTACGGTACAATGCTATGCAGAAACCACAAGTAGAAACCAATTAGAGGATAACTGCCATGCCCCTAACAGGTTAGCCCGCTACCATCTTAGACTGCATCATCACAGTTTACCAACAGGTGAGATTGCAGTCTAAGGCTGCAAAAAAAAATTTGCTGAGTATGAATATTGTTTGATAATCTTTATTTTTAACAATACTCACATCTTCTTTAACGGGTCCTTGTATGGCATAAATATCGGACTGACGTGAACCCCATGCTGCAATAAAATAAGATTGTATTACTCGATAGTTAATATGAATTGCAGGAATGCAACTGCTTCTAGCTACAGTTTTGATCAAAATATAATATTAACTGCTGACCTGCTGAACGGCCACGTCGAATGGGTGGGAGCTCGTCACTCCAATCATCCCTCTCTGGAGATGGTGTCTACCAAAATATACAAACATAGTTATTTATTTTAAGCCTAATTAATGGCCATGTATATAGCGAATTGTCGGTGCCACCTCACAGATGAATTTGTAGACATAGTAATTCATTTATTTATTTGCATAACAAAACAATAATTGTCATGAAGTATTTTATACTTGCTTAAATTATGCATTTTCTGTGCGTCGTATTCCTCATTGGTGAGGGTCAGGACCCCTTCCAATAATCACAACTGCAGGGGTTTTCTTGGGATAATAATGCGATAGGTTCCCAGGTCCCTTCGCATACGAATCGACTAAGAGTATTATTTCAACTCGTAGATTTCTAACGATTATTATCAGATGTTAGCGATAATAACCCCGGTTTGTATAAATTTGTGGCATCTAAATGTAATCTCTTACATATCGATAAGGTGGTCGTATCTGAGGAGTGTCGTCCACAGTTTGCAGCCTGCGCAGCCTCCGCCTCCCCCTCTCTACGTCTCTGTCATCGTCCCACTCGTCCCAGCGCCGCTCGTTCTCGTAGATAGCGCTCTTTGCACGCCGCCCTCGGCGCCTGTCTACTGGGTAATCTTCATCTCTCACGTAATACTCTGATCTACCACGATCGTGTCTGTAAAATGCAACTTTTTACAATTTATTTTACTAATCGTTTAGCACTGAAAGTATAATATGTGGAAGGATCTGAAAACACACAGTATTATTATCCCATGAAAATCTCAGACATTTCTTGAATTTATGAGAGAGAGATAGTACACCGTAAATTCTCAATGTGTAATTCTTGTATGTGATCAATGATCTGATACTTTAAATCTCTCTCGCTCTCTTACGTCAATAAATCAATATGTCACTTCACTTAAATACACAATTAGAAGATGCCCACGACTTCATCCATCTGGATTAAGGATTTTGATTCCTGCGGGAACTCTTTCATTTTGCGGGATAAAAAGAGCAACTGTGGAACACATGGCCGCGAAAGCGTAGCAGAAAAATAGTATGGATAATTATGTACACTAAATAAACCACTTTATACCTTCTATCATTCCCAGGTCTTCTATATTTCGGAATATCAAACTCGAAATCTTCATCTTCGGGATCGTATCCGCGATCTCTAAACCTATAATCATCTCTTTCTCTTTTTCTCCTTTCTTCTATGGCTTTTCTCTCTTTATAGTTCGCGTAGTCTACATCAAATAAATCATGCATTTCGTACATTTCCCTACTATCGTCTACATCGAAATGTCTGGAATCATCAAAATCTCTTTTTGGACCAAATTCTGGTTTCGGCCTTGAAGGTCGAGGAAGAGATTTACTCCGTACGTCAGGTTTAGGCGCCTTCGTCTGATAGTCTTCTAAATCTTTGAGCGCAGCTTGTAAGTCTTGTAACGGTAGAGCTATTTTGGGGAACTCATCTGAAATGAATCTTGGTACTTAAATAGGACTCTAATGCTTTTAATATCAGTTATATTATCAATCAGGATTAATAATAAAGTATTAATATCACCTTCTTCGTCCTCATAATGATTTCTCTCGTACTTTTCAGGTCTAACTGGAGAACGATCGTCTTCGTAGTCTCTCGGACCTAACAAAAAATTGGAGAACCCTAAAATTAATACTTCGGTTATGATAGTACTATAAACTATTCTACAGTCAGTAATACAGCAATCAAGGCAATCAATGCTTTAGTATTCTTAGAGCGGAGTATTAGTATTTAGTAATTCATTTTGGAAAAAATTACTCGGGAGGTACACCTGTTTATGACATCATGACCGCCTCGTTGGTCTAGTGGTTGGCATGTTTGACTGCGGCCGACGAGGTCCCGGGTCTGGCTATAATTAAGAGTTGGATTTTTCTGACTAGAAATTCTCAGTAGGTACTAGTCCGGAGTAAGGTAGTTGGCGGCACCCCCGTGCCTCGGAAAGCACGTTAAGCCCGTCCGTCCTACGCCTGATCTTTCTCCGGTCGTGTCGGATTTTCCGCCCCATCGGGCTACTACTAACTACTAACAGAGAGTGCACCTGTGTTTGCGCACACACTTATGCAGTATAATATCTCCCGCCTAATTTCTCTGGAGATAGGCTTATTATTATATAATTTCAAAGATCAAGAATACCATAGGGCTTGGTCTGCGCCGGAGGCTGGGACCTGGTGCGCGAGGGCCCCGGGGACACCCGGGGAGCCGCCGCTCGGCCGCGCCGGGGCCTGCCGCTGTTGTACCCACTGTCGCGGTACCTGGAATTGAAGCAATTTAACCATCAAAATATGAACTTGCCTGACATAAGAGACCATGACGATTTAAAAGAAATGCAACTGCAGTTATAGTCCGTCAAACGTCAAACGTCAGACCCGGAGGCCAAAATTGGAACTAATTTTTATGCCTGACTAGCGACTTCGTCTGCGTGTTTTGATGTATTTTGGTTCGGGCAGGCTCTCTTTAATTTTCCGGGATAAAAAGCCTATGTGCTATTCCAGACTATAATCTATCTCTGTGCCAAATTTCAGCCAGATCCGTTCAGCCGTTGCGTTGGAGCGTGATTGAGTAACCATCCATACATTCATACATCCATCCAAACTTTCGCATTTATAATATTAGTAAGTTAAGTTTATTTTATATATCTTACACACGTCTCCATTGAAGCGTGGGAATAACTTGGAAGATTTGTGTGGTGTGGCATTGTGCTGGCTTACTGGGCGAATATAATACTGGGCGAATATAATACAGTAATACTGGGTGAATATCGCAAGCTAAAAGTGCAACCTACACGTTGCACAACATAGACATGCCTGCTTTGGCGGATTACTGTTAATTAAGCTTTTTGCTCCATAACATTATTATCATGGAAATCCATGATAACTATCATGGACTTCTGCAAAGTACCTAACGCCTGCAATCATCCAATATTAATTTAGAAGTTTTCTCGACTGCACGTAGATATAAACGTGCTCAAGTATTATTGGGCAGTAACCAAACTGCACCTCAAAGAGGTATCTCAAGTTAGGATCAATTCCCCACCTGAAGTCGTTGTCGGAGTAGGACCGCTCTAGTGGTTTCCTTCTACGCGTTGAGCCCATCGTGCTTCCGCCTCTATTGGACCTCCTGCAACAGACAGCCCGTTTTAATTTAATTTGAGACCTCTAAAAATTAGATGAAGCCTATTCTTTGAAGATAAATAAAGACAGCCAACTTTTTAATAGGTACCAATGACTTGCTGTGCCCCACCGGGATTCCAATATTGACATACATCAACATCCTCAACCGACAGACGTCCACTGCTGGGCATAGGCCTCTCGCAAGGAATTCCACACGCCGCGGTCTTGCGCCGCCCGGAACCAACGGCTCCCTGCGACTCGCCTGATGTCGTCCGTCCAGCGAGTAGGGGGTCTGCCAACGCTGCGCTTCCCAGAGCGAGGTCACCATTCCAGCACTTTGGGACCCCAACGTCTATCGGTTCATATAACTATGACAAATTATTATCATTATCTATTGACAGTATGTATGTAATTACAAAGGATAATTATTGTAAAATTGGAATGCAAAATAAATGAATATGAACGGTCTTAAACCACACAATTACAGATATTCTTGAGATGAAGTTTATTAATTGATTGATAGATTGAGCTATAAGTATCTATAGGTACTTTACATCTTTATGTTTGCGTGACACTAAATTTAATTTATCTACTTATCTAGGCTACGTATAAATGTAGGAAAACGATAGTGAGATTAGTGACCTTGTGTGTCGATGTCTTTGCTTCGGTGGTCTCGTGCACACGTAGCAGCAGACGCGCCAGTACAAAAACCTGGAAATTACAAGATTGCAGCAATTCCAGAAACAGTCGAAACGCCTTATATTTTTTTAAAGCAAAATCACGTCCTACGTGAAATAAATAAATTAGTTTTTATCATATTATTTAATATTTTCGAGGTGGTAATGCGTACGTACTTTTACGAAGTTGCGGACGTCAAAAATAAGTAAAATAATATTATATGGTAGATTTTGCCCGCGACTTCGTCCGGGTGGACTACACAAATTCCTAATGAATTTTGAACACAATAGCTATCTGCATGCCAAACTTCATTCGTCCAGTGGCTTGAGCAGTGCGCTCATGTCAGGCAGTCAGTTTTTCCTTTCATGTATTTAGATAAGATGAGCTACCTGAACGAGGAGGCCATGACGTCACCGATGTTGGACAGACAGAGCAGCATGAGCGGGATGCCGAGGATCGCGTAGAAGATGGTCACCACCTTGCCCGACTGCGTCTTGGGAGCGATGTGGCCGTAACCTGCAACATGCGATTAACTCCCAAATAACAAGGAACAACAACAAGCACCAAATTAAAATAGTCTATTAGACACGAATTATTTTGTCCTCCCGACCGAACATCGGTCTATCTCCAGAGAGATTAGCCATTTGCGCGGGAGATATTATAGTGCACAGTGTGTGCGCAAACACATGTGCACTCTCTGTTCCTTTTACTCTCATAGCCCGATGGGACGGAAAATCCGACACGACCGTAGAGAGATCAGCCGCAGGATCGACAGCTCTACGTGCTCTCCGAGGCACGGGGGTGAAACACCGCCGACTACCTTACTCAGCACTGAGAATTTCTTGCCAGAAAAACGAGGCAGTCACGAAATATTAAGTAGGTAAACTTAGTGTTATTCAAAGTGATGCAGCCTGTATTCATACAAGAAAGTGTGATTTGTATGCGCTGGAATTGGTCTGTTTACTCTTATTTTTAACCGACTTCAAAAAAAGGAGGAGGTTCTCAATTCGACTGTATGTTTTTTTTTTTTTATGTTTGTTACGCGATTTCTTCGCCAATTATGAACCGATTTTGATAATTCTTTTTTTTTGGTAGCTCATACTTCAGAGGTGGTCCCATTTTAATTTGGTGAAGATCTGATGAATATCTCCGGAGATGGAGAACGGAACTCCTCAATGGATAAGAGTAAATTACTCGCGATCAGTGTGATAGTTTTGTAAACAGCATAATATCTTTTTTTTTTTAGGGTTTCGTACCAAAATGGTAAAAATGGAACCCTTATGGTGCGACTTTCTCCGTCCGTCTGTCACAGTCGATTATTTCAGTAACTACTACAGCTATTGACATGAAATTTGGAATAGTTGTATATAATAGTGGCCCAATATCATGGAATTCAAAAAAATTGAAAATTATTTTTAGTTTAATTAAAAAAGTGGGGAAAATCAGGGGTTTGAAATTTCAAAGTAGGATAACTGTACCAAGTGGGTATCATATGAAAGGACTTTGTACTTGACTTGTCTAGACAAGTCGACGAGTAACGATTAAACGACGTTTTTACTAGCGTTCTGGTTAGACCCTGTATTTTAAAACAGTGGGGCCACTAAAAATTGTGAAAAAAAAAATTTTCAAAAAAAATAATAATAACCGACTTCAAAAACCACAAACACTAAAAAGTAAAAAATAATTTAATTTATTATGTATACAAGAGTTAATGTAGTTCTATAATAACATTTTTTGGAGTCGGTGCCAATGTGGAGTCACGTCAACAATAATGAAGAGTAGGTAGACGGTTCATGCGGCTAAATAAATAAATAAATAAATAAATAAATAATATTTTATTTGCAAGAATATGGGTACAGATTAGGTCTTAAAGTAGTTTTAATTTTCCTTACATATTCTACCATACAATGGTGTGCAAATGTGTTTGTTTTTAAAGTAATTAAATTAAATTATTTCACTAGATCTCATTGAATTGATAAAGATTAAATTACATTACATTAGATAAATGATTAAAAAAGTACACAAAAAAGATCAGCTAAATGTTAAATGTCACCGTAATAAAATTTCTTTTTGTTAGTAGGTATATAAGGATTTTAGATTAACGTTTAGTCTATAAGTTTTTATTATATCTTGTAATTCCGTAATAAAATATAATTTAATAATTTGATATATCCTTATCCGCTAGGTAGTCCTTAATGTCATAGTAATTTTTATTCATTAAAATATTATAAATTTTATTTTTAAATACTGTCAAAGGCTTCTCTCTTAGATTGTCGGGTAGTTTATTAAATAATGTAACGGCCATACAATATGCGCTTTTTGAAAATAGCGTAAGTTTTTGGGGGGGTATGCAAATTTTATTTTTTCGGCAAGTTCTTAAGTTTTTGTTATTGTTATGGACGGGAAATATGTAACTAATTGGTACCGACTCCAAAAAATGTTATTATAGAACTACATTAACTCTTGTATACATAATAAATTAAATTATTTTTTACTTTTTAGTGTTTGTGGTTTTTGAAGTCGGTTATTATTAATTTTTTGAATTTTTTTTTAATTTGGACACTTCCTACTAGTAAGCGCGAGTCGATATCTATACGAGTCTATGGCGCGATTTGGCTGTAACCAAACTAATCAAAGGATTAAATTTTTTACTTTACTTTACTTTTTACTTTACATTATTGTACACAACGAAATGACAAGACTAAAACAATCACATTATTGGATACGGCACAATCTCTTCCAGGCAATCTTAGGACAGAGGAAACTAAAAATAAAAGCGGGAGGGGTGTACTGAGGCATAATATTAAATAAGTAAATATTATATCTATAAATAAAAACAATGTAAAAATATATAGGATAAATACACAGTATAGAAGTAATAGGTAACAGACGACAGATTAGTAAATAGATTATAATGATAGATGTTGTTTCAATTTCGGATCGAAGATCGGAAGAGATGAAAGGGAGAGCGTTCCAAATTATATTATTTCTTGATAAAAAATCCTCTGGAAGGGTGTGTGACCCGGTAGCAACCACTGAGAGACTAGGGGGGTTGGGTCTAACTTGGCGATATCAATCAGATGAAACTAGCAAGAGTTTATCAATTCGGCTCAGGATTCATACATGTACGTCCTAATTTGGTCGTTTCGTTTACTTTTGGTAGTAAAAAAAGCGTTAAGGGTCATTTGCTTCAATTAGTGAAATTATCACGATATACCTAGCAAAGATTATTAGGTATACTTGTTAATTTAGATTTGTAATACGCAACGTTAACAAAAGAATGGAGTCAAACTACTCGTGTTGAAATTAAAGATAAAAGTTGTTCCCTTTCGATTTCAATAGAGCTTAGTATACTGGTATACATAACAGCTGCAGTGCATAAGAGCAATTGACGTCACACAAAACGATACAGTCTCATAAATTGCACGCGATACACGTGAGCATCGGTGGTTCAGTGGTAGAATGCTCGCCTGCCACGCGGGCGGCCCGGGTTCGATTCCCGGCCGATGCAGAATTTTGCATATTTTTTTTATTTTTTCCATAATTAACAAAGTGATACATTATTTTTTTGTACAATAAAAATCGTTAATAATACTATTACCGTCGTTTTATATGAAGCGGATACCGGCGAGGTCGCCTTCTTCAAATGTATCGGGAATTAATTGGCTTCGTCGCACAAAAAACCCAAAACTCAATGCCGATATATACTATTACACTTAAAATATAATACATAAATGGTTTAAATTGAACCAAACAATGATTAGCGATATGATAATGATTGGATAATGAATCTAATCTATGCTAATATTATAAATGCGAAAGTTTGGATGGATGTTTGTTACTCAATCACGCCAGAACGGGTGAACGAATCTGGATGAAATTTGGCACAGAGATATATTATAGTCTGGAATAGCACATAGACTCCTTGTCATTCCGAAAAATTAGAGTTCCCGCGGGAACCTAAAAACTTCATGCCCGAAGATTGAACCCTCGACCACCCGAACGAGATGCCGGACGTCTCACCGAACTCTGAGAAGATTTTAAAAGAACCCAATCCACGGACCAAGTCGCGGCCATTATCTAGCATCATACTAATATTATAAATGCAAAGTGTGTTTGTCTGTCCTTCAATCACGCTGCAACGGATCGACGTGATTTTTGCATGAGTATAGTTGTGGACCTGGAGAGTGACTTAGGCTATTCGACGCGGCCGCAGTCGCGGGCATCAGCTAGTATATTAAAAAGCCACAGAATATAATGAAGCTCGGTGCACACATGTGGGTCACTTGCAGCGGCGAGGCCTCAGGGCTTCCCCAGCTCCATTGGCTCGAGCTGACGCAACGCGGCCTTCAGCCAGCCCTGCCCAAAAAGGTTCACAAGTGTACCGTTCACCTATAACATTAATACTCTAGTATTAAAAGTCTACTGTGCTTTAAATTCGATATCTAGGTACATAATCAATCCCCTCCAACCTCCCTATCGACCTCCCTGGCGCAGTGGTAAGCGCTGTGGCCCTTTAAGTGGAATGTGCCAGGTTAGATCTCAGGTACTGGCAATTTGGGAATTTATAATCTGAATTTTCTCTGCTCGGGCGGTGATAGGCTTCAGCCGTGGCTGATTACCACCCTGCCAGCAAATATAGGTATATATGTATATGATATGATATGGATGTTTAATTTAATTTCCATACAAGTTAGCCCGCTATCATCTTAGACTGCATTATGACTTACTCGTACCATCAGGTGAGATCGCGGTCAAGGGCTAACTTGTAGTGGCGTAAAAAAAATCGTCTTTAATTCAATCCATCACCAGTTGAACACTATTCTCTCAGAATGAAAAGGGTTTAGTTAGACCCTAGATCACCAGGCTTGAGGCTATAGCCAAGTGCGGGTTGGTAGACTTCACGCACCTTCCTATAAATTATAAGTACACTAAGGAGAACTCTCAGGCCTGCAGTTTCCTCACTATGTTTTTCTTCGCCGTTAAAGCACGTGATATTAGATAAATATAAACTCTTTATTGCACACACTTAGAACAAAGACAATAAAAACACAAAAAGGTTAAATGATAAAACAGAAGAGTGCACAGGCGGTCTTATTGCTAAAGCAACCTCTTCCAGACAACCTCATTAGTCATTACAATACAACGCAAACCATTCACTCGTTCTTTTTTATTCCGATACAATATAGCCCTTGAGTGCGATCCCTGCTCCAAGATAGCATCAGCATATTATAACCTTTTAAGGGTATGGCGGGGTATTAAAACACATTTGGATATCGAATCGGTTTTTCACCGCTTGGCGGTACGTCTTTGCCGGTAGCGGGGTCAACTAGCAACGTCCTGAGAAAATTCATAAATAATTATAAATCGCCAAATTTACCCTGCCAGGGATCGAATCCGGAACCTCCCACCTATAGACCAATGCGTCTGGGAGGTCGTTAACCACTCACCTATCGACACTAAAAGTAAGTAGCAATTTAATACCGTTCGTAAATTGCCTCGTTGGTCTAGTGGTTAGAATGTTCGACAGAGGCTGACGAGGTCCCGGGTTCGACCATAATATTAAGTAATGAGTTTTTCTGGCTAGAAATTCGCAGTACAAGCCTGGAGTTAGGAAAGTTGGCGGTAATTCACCCCCGTGCATCGGAGAGCACGTTAAGCCGTCGGTCCTGGTTATTATCACTGACATGTTAACAGTCGTCAAAGCCCGCCAACCCGCATTGGAGCAGCGTGGTGTGAGTGGACGTCTGTGCCCAGCTGTGGGACGTTAATGGGCTGTAGTGAATGTAATACCTCGATCACGCCCGTAATACTAAGTTGAAAGCTTGCCTAACTTTTTGAACTCAACACTGTTTACACACTAGTTGCATTACACTTGCAGGTCGAAGGCTTTCAAGTAACCGCAACCGCACTGAAACGACCGCAGTCAGTCAGTCAGTTACATAACTGAGCGGCGCTCGCTCGTCAGTTAAACCTCGGTTAGGGTTGCAGTTAATATTGATTGTTATGACTTCAAGAGTCGGTTGACAATATGATTTTTGGTATGTATAATTTAATACTTTTTTACCTATAATTAAATCACAATTTTTGAAATTTTATCAAAAATCCTGTAACAAATTTATGGTTAAATTTAATTGTTTTTTTTTTCACAAAAGCACTTTAAGTTTGATTTTTGTAGTAATTAATTAAATATATTATTGTACCTATTTATAACCGTTGAGCAGTAATCAGCATTTTTGTATCATTAATAATTTAATAATTAATCTGAATTATTAATACTTAGTAGTTAGTTACTTCAGTGAGTGTTAATATTAAATAATATAATTCGTTTGCCTTCAAGGTAATATAAAAATTATAACTCCTACTATAATATAAGCAATTAAATAAACTTATATTATTAAGTATAATAACGTTGTAAAAAGAAAATAGCGTAACAAATACATCCTTAAATATAACTTTGCGTGAGTAATTCTTAAGTCTTTGAGATCCCGATTAATAAATCAGCTGGCATAGTTAAAAATGCCTCATCTCAGCATAAAACCATCTCTCAATACAATGGTTTAAGGAAACTGCCTTGACCTCCATTTTGCAAAAAAGTTATAAATAAAATCCAACCTCGACCCAAAACGCCAAAGATGGGTTATGTTATGACTATAATATTCGTCATAGAGGCATCTAAATACTAGTGTGTAAATATAATAATATTATATACATGCTAGTCACTTGTTGGTCAAGCCGCCCGCCCACGACTTATCAGTTTATTTTCCACGTAAATATCGATAAGGTGGTGTACAATGACTGGTCTATAGGAGCTTAGAATTCTGCTAGACACGCTAGAGCTGACTTAAACAGTAAAATATATTGAATAACGCTTGAAGAAGATGTTACTATAACAATATTTTAGTAATGGTGGGTAAAATTCAGTTTTCAACTGACAACAACAAACTATTATAATAATTTCACTCGACAAACTAAAAATTATTGTTTGTTCCACATTAATTACTTATGCTTTTTATTGTAGGCTATTTATTACTAATTATTATATGTGATCATAATTATCATAAAGTGATTATGTGTGTTTGTGTGGGATCATAGATATACGATAGATCTTAAGTTATAGATTAGCTTTTGCCCTATAAATTTCAAAGCCCTATTTAGGGGTTTAGGGGCCTAGGGGCCCTTAGGGGTTGAATTTTCAGAAATCCTTTTTAGCGGATGCCTCTGTCATAACTGTAGTCATAATAGCTATCTGTATGCCAAATATTAGTCCTATCCGTCCAGTGGTTGGAGCGGTGCGTTGATAGATCAGTCAGTCAGTCAGTCACCTTTTCCTTTCCTTTTATATATTGACTAATAAATGATGCCCGCATCTTCGTCCGCCTGGATTAAGGTTTTTGATTTCCGCGTGAACTCTTTAGGTTTCCGGGACAAAAAGCCTATGTCGTTACCTAACTCTATTCCAATTTCATCAAAATTGGTTGAACAGATGGGCCAGGAAAGCGTAGCAGACAGACACATTTTGGCATTTATAATATTAATATGGATAATCTAAAGGTAGAATGACCACCTAGGGGTTGTAAATTATAACTTTTTTTGTGTTCCATGTTTTTATGGGTTTATCGACTGTCCTTGTTTTTGATAACAACTCTTTTCAAGGAGAACTAACTACAGGTCCCACCTTGGCATTTTAATTATATTTCCCGAACATTAATTATGAACAGCTATCAGAGCATTAACATAACGATATTTGTCACAAGGGCGCCATTTCTCTCGAGTAAGACAATATTTTGAAATACGTCGGCCTTCGACACTAAGTATACCTTAACATCGTAAATATTCGTTTAATGGCCCTTTACTAGCGGCTACCTGTATGTGGACGTCCGTGACTTACACAAACATTTTGTGTAACTTCACTTTTGTGTAACTTTAAGACATTTCATTTCATCCAAACTAATATTAAAAATGCGAAAGTGTGAATATTCTAGATCTAAAAACCACAATAATTAGTGCAAATAGTTTAATGTTGGTAGGTAAGTGCTAAATGTACAGTGTATTAATAAGGTATTAACTTGGGGTATTAACTATGGAACTAGACATGTTAGGAATAATAAAAGCAATTTCTTATAATCCAGTTTTACCGCTACACAAATCTATTGTCAGGGTGGTATTAGCATAGGACTGGCAGTCTTATCCAATAGCAGTCTTTTATCAACAAAAGCGTCTTTTATCTTAGTCATGTTAGGTTTCCTAGGTGTAACGTAAAGACCACACCTTACGTTACACTGCATCGACTATTATCCCAATAATATATTATCCCAATAGTATGCACCTAAACGACTGGACCACCTCCGCCTGGATTCCTTCGCCTCACAAGCACTCGCAGACATAGACCGTATGTAAGGTACACGGACACCGGCACACACACACACACGCACACACACATTGGTGGACACATTGTTATATCAGGTATATCAGTACTGAATGCTATTGCGAATAGTTAATATTTTGCTATTTGGTTTTTTGGAAGGTAAATGTTACGATGGACTCATGAACATCAGATTATACTACACACGGTAGTCTACGATACTTGAATGTTAAGTCAATGACATGGCGGATATGAAGAGACTGGAAATCGTTCCGGCCACATGACGTTGTCAATTCTTCTTTTTCTTGCGTAGGTATAGTCGCGGGTAGGCGGGGAAAAAGTTGGCGTGGTGGGTTGACTACCCGCACGCATCGGATAGTGCAGTGTTGCCCGTGATTTAAGAATTAATCTCAGTATCGACACTTTGTTAAAGGGTTTCATTGTTAAATCGAAACACTAGGTTTTTCTTAGGGTTATAGGAAATGTTATACCAGCATTAGTCATATTATAGAATACAATACGCTGGTGTCTTCAAGTTACAACTATAACAACTAGGTATAACTAATTATAGGCTAAGCACTTAATGTTTGTTATAACTTGGACAATGCGCTGATGTCATCATGTTGCATCGATGTAGGGAATCATATTATAACGGGGTTTGACATTAATAAACACATTTCTGTTGTAGGTAGATTTTATGGTAGTACAGTATAAAATATGCTCTTTGAAAATTCATTACGATATTTGTAAAGTAATCTTTAGTAATCTTTATTGAGCGATGTAGTGAGATAATTCTCACTACATCGCTCAATGGGATGTTGTATGAAATACTGATTTTTTGCTTCAATCGATATTTTAAAATGGGTTTCAAACATAAAACTAACGAGGGACGTGGAATTTACGATTTTAGGAAGATCCTTTATTTGAAAATCTCTAAAAAATATTCTAAATATAGATATAAAAGGAAAACGCACACCTCAAACCACTTGACGGATCGAGCTGACGATAGCAGATATTATGACGTAGGCATCCGCTAAGAAAATAGGCATGATGACAATAACCAAGAATCAAATAAATTATCAATTTATCTAATGAAATAGGATTCATGGATTATAAAAAACGTATTTATTTTACAATTTCGAGTGAGATTGCTATTTATTTTTATAAAATAAAACTATTAAATACAGCAATCCAAAGCGAATGACGTCACAATTGTTTGTTTTCAAGCTTTGACAATCACACTATTGTTTACTGCACACTGCACAGAGTACATCGGTAAAAACAATAGTGACGTCACAAACGACGCCATGACACCAGCGAACGTTTTGGCGTGAATATTAAAATTTCAAATAAGAATAAGAAAAGAAAGAAAACTATCTAGTTTTCTTTAGTTAGAAGTATCTACTTCTGAACATAATCTGACCATTTTTCAAAATCAGTCATCATGACTATTCGACCCCTAAGAGGGTAATTAGGTATTTAAAATTTGTATGAAAATCAAACGCAAAGCTGCGGGCAAACGCTAGTTTTCAAATCAAATCAAATCAAATATTTTTTATTCAAATAAACTTTTGCAATTACTTTTGAATCGTCAAGTGAATCTACCACTGGTTCGGAATGCCATTCCTACCGAGAAGAACCAGCAAGAAACTCGGTGGTTGCTCTTTTTAAATAATTCATTTACAATTACTATATCAATGTAACATGTACATAAGTAACCGCTGTCCCCAGCATTGTTGGAGCGATCAAATCCATGCTCCTCTATCATTTACATAATCTTCAATAGTATAATAAGCTTTTTTCAGGAGCATACTTTTAATGGATTTCTTAAATTTGTTTATAGGCAAGTCCAAAATAGGTTGTGGAACTTTGTTTTAGAAAATAATGCCCATTCCCACGAATGACCTTCTGACTTTTTTGAGGCGGAGCGATGGAGTCACGAGCTTATTACGGCCTCTAGTTGGCCTATCGTGCAGATCGCATTTTTTTTTATAATTATGGATGTGCTGTTTTACAAAAATTATATTACTGTAAATATATTGCGAGGCTACTGTTAGAATACCAATTTCTTTAAATTTCTCTCTATTTTTATTATATATATAGTTTCTATATAATAAAAAAGTTTATTTTTATTATATATTATATATATAGTTTATTTACATAGTTGTCAAATACCCAACATTGTCGTTCTGTACAGGGTCAATACAATGCTTGTCACTGCTGCTGCTGCTGGTGCTGGAGTCCAGCAGTGGGGAGCGCTGGCGCTGGCCGGACGACGCGGAGGCTTCGGAGAGCGTGCGCATTGACGCCAAAGTGGGCTTCGTGGACGACGACCAGGGCGGCAGGAGGTAAGGACATCCTTACCTGTGTGCCTCTACAGCCCCCCTATTCCTACACGACCTACACGATGGATATACTATCAAAAATGAAAGCCACTGACATATACTCGTAGGTACGAGTATGTGATACAAGCAGGGCGCAGGCGGCACTTTGCGGAAGTCCACGATAATGAAACAAATAGTACTTTAATTCGCTATAATCTTCGAGCAATGTCCAGTCAACATCTCCTGAAGATGCTCCGGTGTCGGAGTGAAATGTACGTTGACAATAATTTGGAAGATTCGTGATTTTTGATACTGAGTTAAAGAATAGGGCACATTACAATGCACGTTACTGGTGGAAGTGGAGACGGGCAGCTGCAGAAGGCGAGGACGATATCTTACTTGACTAATTCAAATATACTTTAAAAGACTAGAGTTTAGATCAACTGAAGGTGTTTACAGACCTAATGTAAAATAAATAATTACTGTTATTAATCTGTATCTATCTTATCATGATTACCTAAATGATGCTCTAGGAGACATTCATCTTTGTAGAGCACAATATTATTATTGTATCAACATTTTTACACTCTCTAAACGTTATAGGTGCACTACCTATGTACCTTATCTCAATGTATACTAATAACCAACGTGTATATTTTTTACACAACTAATTACCTACTTATTATTTGGCTTAAAACAAACTAAGAATATTATAATCCAAGTGAGGTGCATCGCAAAACAATTATTGTGATTGTGAGGTCATATCAATTAAACACATCAATGAGTTGAATAGACTATATAGACCAACTATAGAGCTAAGGGCAGAGAGGAGTGGAGATACAATTAGGCAACATAGCGGCTGGCAATGTGCAAGTCTCTTTGTTTAAACGTGGTTTAAACAGCTTCTCTTTCTCCTTGTGTAAATTAGCCCTTATGAATTCCTCTGCTGGAGATCGCAGCCAGGACCTTTATTTTATCCGCTACAAATTAGCCCTCGACTGCGATCTCACCTGATGATAAGTGATGATGCAGTCTAAGATGGTAGTGGACTTACATGTTAGGGGCATAGCTGTTATAATTAACCTCTAATCGGTCTCTACACGGCATCGTAATCAAATCAAATCAAATCAAATATTTTTTATTCAAATAAACTTTTACAAGCACCCCTGAATCGTCAAGTGAATCTACCACTGGTTCGGAATGCCATTCCTACCGAGAAGAACCAGCAAGAAACTCGTACCGAAACGCTAAATAGTTTGGCGGCACGTCTTTGCCAGTAGGGTGGTAACTAGCCACGGCTGAAGCCTCCCACCAGGCTAGACCAGGGAAAATTCAGAAATTATAAATTCCCAAAATGACCCTGCCGGGGATCGAACCCAGGACCTCCTATTCGTAAGCCAATAGCGCTCGTCACAGTGCTAGTACGTAGTGGTGCTAGAGAGTCCGTCACTCTTTATGTGTGTGTTACGCCTTACAGTGGGTCGTCTCACGCAACGTTCCGCGCGGGCAGATTTCGGCGCCTTGACCGACTGTACAGACTCACACACCTACTTATTGTATTGAAACAATACCTACTGTAATTATTGTCCCACCGTATTGTTTGGAGCACATTGCGGCGACGGGCTCCAGTGAGATAAGTATAGTGATAGGCCTCGTTACAGCATCCGCTCCTATCATACTCTCAAGGTAGTCTCACCTGCAATCGCCGACTGCCGAGTTTCTTGCTGGTGCTTCTCAGTAGGAATGGCATTCCGAACTAGTGGTGGATTCATTTGCCAATTCAAAAGTGACTGTAAACACACCCAATCTACTGTGGTAATGGATGGATGGATGTATGAATGGATGGAGGTTTGTTACTCAATCACGCAAGAACGGCTGAATGGCTACTCTTTATCCCAGAAAATTAAAGAATAGGTACCCAAAAACCCGCGGGAACCCAAAAACCTCCATCCACGCGGACGAAGTCGCGGGCATCAGCTAGTAGTAAGCAATCAATGCAGTGTCAAATGGATGTTGAAGTGCTCTATACACTTTTCTTATGTCGATTCTAAGAACTTTAGCTGTTCATTTGTGACAAACAAAACTAATTAAAAATCAAATGTAAAGTGAAAATTTTTGAGATACCAGAAATCCCATACTAATATTATTCTTATACGAAAGTATGTCTGTATGTTTGATAGACAGAGAGTCTATCTGTACGAGTATGTCTGATCCGCTCTCACGGCTCGTCAGCAGGCTGAGTTGCAGTTTTGTTACGAATTCGATCGTGACAAACTGACAAGTGACAACGTTAATTGCCATTTTGATCAATTTGGTCAAGCGCTTGACAATTCCATACAAATTATATTATTTAACGTTGTCACGATCGAATAAAACAATCTTATTACCATGTAAAGGATTATTTCAATGACAAGGAAGCTTGGCAATGATTTTCTCTAATGGCCCTTACATATACTAATTTGTGAGTAACTCACGTCAAACTCATTATTTTGACTAATTTCTTAAACTGGGCACTTTCAAGTAAAGATTTTTATATAAACCTGTGAAGATGATATTCCTAGGCTCGCAATTTGAATGCCATAAGCCTACTTTGTCGTATTAGTTTACAAATTGTGAAAAACCAAATTAAATTTGAATTTCGCGGGCAGACCCTTGTCATCCACCTTAAGCTGATTGTGAAATGATGATGTGGCCTCATCTCAGACCAGGGCGCGTTTGGAACCCTCGTAGCTTTAGTTTAAGATGTCGTACTGATTATAACCATTATATATTGTTACTCGTTTAAGTTATAAATAACCGGACGTCAATAAGTGTAGACTGTAGAATACGTTCCTTAACGTTCTTTGACTTTGACTTTGACTTTGAATGGGAAGAAAATCGCCCACTAGACAATCAATTTCCATAGTCAAAGGAAAATCAACTTAAAATATCTGTTACGTTCTGAAGTATATTCGTATTTGTTGGGCTAAGTAAGTAGTTGCAGCTAAATCTATATTAATTTGTGTTGATACTCTTAGGTCTTGATTCAATCAATCGTGTTCACAAAGTAGCCAATTATAGTGCATTGATTCAGGGAATTCCGATTTCCGAAATCGTTCCAGTCGACTGAACTTGCGCAAGCGGGACTTGCGCTGTTGCCTCACACATTACGTGTCAGTGTTGGCCTAGAAAATTGATTTAATTAAAGAAACTATGAATTATGACTATACTAACTGATGCCCGCGACTTCGTGGAACGAACGTCGTGGAAGTTTGCGTGCGTACCTTCAAGGCAAGAGTGAATAGGCATCTTCTAGGCAAGCGCGTCCCAACCTAGACCTCATCATTGCTTTGTAAGCATGATTGTCGTCAAGCGCAAGCCTATCACGCAATAAAAAAGGAATACATAAGTTTTCTTTTAATTCAGACGGGAACTCCTTAATTTTTTATTACCCATGCAAAAAAATCACATCGATCCGTTGCTTCGTTGCGGCGTGATTGAAGGACAAACCAATAAACCAACAAACAAACACACTTTCGCATTTATAATATTAGTATGATATGATGTTAGTGATAATAACCGGGACCGACCGACCGGGAAAAGGTCATATTTAAACCTCCCAATTCGGTCACCCATCCAGTTACCGACTTAAGTCAACGTTACTTAACAAACGCAATCGGCTGATATGCGTTGTCACAACCAGGCTACTCGTCCCACCACCCACTATCTACTATCTAATAAGTGGAGTATAATGCAAATATAAGTAATGAAACAAAGCTGACACAATATTAGAATGCGGAAATCGATTTAGCAAATGATTAGCAATAGAACTACAAATAATACAGCAGTTAGCAATCGGTCCGTACAGCGCAGGCGCAGACGACTGGTGGAGTGTACAACGTGTTATGTAAACACACTTTTACTGCACGTGTTTGTTGTAATTGTATTACCACTTGCCTATTGGCGCGCGCGGCACCCGAGCTGAGACCTAGTCAGAAAACTATCACCATTCACCAGTTTTTTTGTAATCCACTACAAGTTAGCCCTTGACTACGATCTCACCTGATGGTAAGTGATGATGCAGTCTATGATGGTAGCGGGCTAACCTGTTAGGGGCATGACAGTTATATTAAACCAGTACCCCTAGAGACTGGAGACGCCTATTAAGAATAAGCTGGACAGCGCATCGAACAAACGTCTCCATACTCAAAGAGCTTAATATAACTCAAAGGCTTTCGTCGCTTGTTCAACTGCGAATCCTTAAGTTCTTTGGGCATATAACAAGGAAGACTGGTACGATAGAACACCTCGTCGTACAAGGTCGAGTTGAAGGCACGCGTCCACGTGGTCGTTCTCCTACTAGGTGGACAGATTCAATCCGTTCCGTCACAAATTTATCCGTCTCCGAGTGTTCCCGAGATGCCGCCAACAGAAGTCGTTGGAAAGAGATCGCAGGAGCTGCTGTGAAGGCCCAACCATAACCACGACCGCTCTGCCAAGACAAACGAATGAGAAGAAGAACCCCTAATCAGTTTGTATACACGGCATCGTACCGAACGCTAAAACGCTTGGCAGCACGTCTTTGCTAGTAGGGTGGTTTAACTAGCCACGGCCGACGCCTCCCACCAGGCCAGACCAGGGAAAATTCAGAAATTATAAATTTCCAAATTGACCCTGCCCGAACCCGAATTGATCGAACCCGGGACCTCCGTATAATGCAATGCAAAAGTTGTTTTACATGAAATAGTTATGTGTAATGTTGCAACGTTTCAGAAACAACCGTCAGAACGTCCAGTCGGACGACGCCTCGTTCCAGCAGCCCTCGGACACGGAGGGCTTCTACAACCGCCCCCCCGGCGCGGGCCGCTACCCCGTGCGCGTGGAGCCGGGGAGGAGTGACGACAGGGACATCCGGGTCAATGGACGACCGGCCTACAGCGGTGGCGGGCACAACAAGTGAGTAAAGCCACATCCATTTATATTACATGCAGGCGGCATCAGCAGGCGACGTGTCGCCCGCGACATTTCTGGTTTCTTTATATTTCTACAACATGACGAATGGGACAGACACAGTACCACACTAAGAAATCAGCGGCCTTCTTGATGCAATGCTTCGTGCAATGCCGGAAAGTGTGAGCGGAGAAATCGGAAAACGAAGGAGGTTTTTAGTCCATAGCTTACTGCACATCACCTACAGTGAAGTCGGCCATGCCAGTTGAGGAAAATGGATGCCCCATGAGGATTTTCCTCCTCCAAGAAAAAAAAAGATATATTTCTCGCCGCGTCGCCTGTCATAGAAAACATAGAATCCAGTTGTGTCGCAGCGACAAGTCGCCTGCTGCCTGCAGTCGGCTACGAACTCGTAACTTGATTCCAATTTGACTGCCTCGTTGGGCTAGTGGTTAGCATATTCGACTGCAGCCGACGAGGTCCCGGGTCGACGCAAACGTAAAATCAAAAAGCAATTTTAAGAACTTCTGATATTCTGTCCTGAAAATTGACAATAACCAAGAAAAGTTACACATTACACCAGTGAAATCCTAGTTCCGCCCAAAAATATTATCAAGACCCATGAATAAATACCTAACGTACTCCATTGTTTTTGTTTGCAGAAACGAGAAATATCAAGACGGCACGCTAGACTCGCTTCAGTATTGCAAGTGTGTTTCCACACCGGATTGTGAAGTGCGAACCGATTATGCGGTGAGTTTCTATACAACATGGATGCTAATTGCATAACTACTTACCTCGCTGCAACTTATTGTTTGTACTTTTTGTATGTTTGAGGCATCGTTGCGGTTGTAGCCTACTGGTTTTAAAGACTTTGGACTTTAGTCGGGGGTCGATCCCCGGGCACACACCTCACCTTTTTCGCTTTTGTGTGATTTTCAAGCAATTAAATATCACTTTTATATATCGAAGATTTCCTTCACGCCAGCCTTATTTTCATGGATTATCTACAAATCGTCCTTTATATTAATATCTAGGCGCCCCGTCTTCTTTTTCAGAACGCGTGTGGAGCGAACCAGTATCTCTGTTGTTACCAGGGCACAAGTCAGCAAAGTGGACAGTCAGGTAAAATCATCCAACTTCATCCACTATTAATATTATAAATACGAAGGTGTGTACATCTTTTTGTCCGTCTGTCTGTCTGCTACGCTTTCCACATCTTAGGAGGACAAAGGATACTTTTTATCCTCGAAAATTAAAGAGTTAAGAGAGAGAGTAAGACAGAGATATAAAAAAGACTGAACAAACACGGATAAAGTCACGGGCATCATCTAGTATTAAGTAATAAACGATGCATCAATCTTGTTTCCTACATTAGTGTGATTTCAGTCAAGATCAAGCTTAAGTTGTAAAACTGATGTTATTCTGCTTTCAGAGTATTTCAACGAAGTGGACGGCGAACGGCCGATGCTGTTCCCGGGGCAGTCGAACCAAGCCGGCCCGTTCCCACCACCGAGCTACGAGAACAACGTCGAGTACGAGCCAGACCACGCGCATGGCTTTCAAACTCAGTCTGGTATACTCGTTGGACCCGCAGGACCCACCGGGTTGATTGGACCCCAGAGGAAACCAGTACTAGTTGGGCCCGAAGGTCCTACTGGAGTAATAGGACCCAATAAACCCGGAGCTGCATACCCTGAAAGACCTGTTCTCGTAGGTCCCGGTGGTCCGACTGGTGTTATAGGCCCTGCTAATGATAGACCTGTACTAGTAGGTCCCGGAGGTCCTACCGGAATGATTGGCCCTGATAATAAAAGACCTGTTCTCGTGGGGCCTGGTGGTCCCACAGGCATCATCGGACCAGCGAACGACAATGATCTACTTGTTAGGCCGCTTGGATCTGCTAACGATGTACGACAGAGCGAAACAGCGCAAAGAGGAGTTTTAGTCGGTCCTGGTGGTCCCACGGGAATAATTGGCCCAGCCTGGTTCGGATCATCTGGTTTTGGTGGTTCTGGATTTAATCGACCTGTTTTAGTCGGCCCGGGTGGACCCACCGGTTTCATTGGGCCTAGGCTTGTTGGTCCAGGAGGTCCCACAGGTAGAATTGGTCCAGACTTCAACCGCCAATCGCGAGGCCCGGGAGTCCTCGTCGGTCCGGGTGGTCCGACTGGTGTGATCGGACCGGGAAGACAAGTCCTCGTGGGTCCCCGAGGCCCCACTGGAAGAATTGGGCCAACTAACTTTTTCGGTAAATAAGTATAGTGCTGTGATGAATAATAAACTAATATATTAACGTAATCTATGTCTGCACCTCTTCAGTGTTTACACGCGAAGAGGTGCACTTTGTGTGTAACGTAAATGTTTTGGTAAGTAGATCGAGAAAGCCGCGCATAGCTATATCATAAACTGCGTGGTGAGACCAGCTGTGTGTACGTGTAAATAAATGTGTTATTAAATGTATATAACAATGTTAATAAATCATGTGTTTGTGTATTGTTTAAGTTAATTTTGATACTTTTATCGTAGGAACTAATTAATTAACAAAATTTTTGAAATTATATTTTGTTAACAGTGAAAATTATTGTCCCAGTGAAACAAAGATATACAGTTTTATTCGTAGTATGTATAATTATGGTTTATGTATAATGTATATGTATAATATTTCTTCTCAAGATCCAGTACTCATAATTCCATTAAAATCTGTAAAGCAGTATTTTCTGCAAATGATCCAAGCTTCGTTTCATTAACATAAGCATCATAATATGATAGTACTCGCTTGCAGGCTGCACGCATCGCAGAAACAATCGAACCAAATCAACGAATGGAAAGTTCTCTAAACCGAAGAATAAAACTCAATGTGTTTGTTGATCGTCCTTCTGTATATTATATTAATGAAATTAAATTCAATTTAGTCTAAGTTGTACTGTTACCATTGTAATATAGTAATAATAATTATTATTGTTAAATATAATATACTGTAAAATTGTTTTGTTTTCATTTACCTCTGACCTTCTTTTTTTATTCAAAACAATTTCTATTTTTACATAAGTTGTTTTTATCGAGTCTAAAATTGTTGTATTTTACTTTATATAGTTGAATCTACAAATTGTTCCTAGAGATTAAGACCAAAATATAAATAGAGTAGTAGTACAAAATAAAGTAAATATTCGTTAGCAACATCTAACGAATATTTACTTAATACTTCCAAGAAATGAAAAGCCGCATTGTTAAACATTGAATGCTCCAAGTGTATAACGGATAATATAATTTGTACTCAATTTGTAGTCCTGGATTATAATAAACTGTGGCCCGAATAACTGAGGTGAATATGAGAAATTCACTCGCACGTAAGTAGACGAGTTTTGGCACCAGGCCAGCGGGAGCGTGCGCCGGCGCCGGTTTGCGTTGATAAATGGCGATACGCCCGAATTACTCAAACCAAACATTTTTGTTAGACGAACTCGAGTCAATGTGTTATAATTTTTCATTATTATCAACAAAAAGACAATTATTATAAAGTATTTACTTTAGATTTATTATTATAAAATATAGAAATATATTCTTGCGTTGCTTAAAGCCAAGCGTTAATTCGTATTAGTATTGGGTAGGTTCACGGTTTTATAAATCTTGTGATCTTTTTGATATTTGAAATAGTTATTATTTGCTGAATATAATATTCTGAATATAATATTATTAGAACTGTCATTCATAAAACAAGAAAAATAAAAAGAATCTTGTTTCCTTTACGATTTATTAAAGTACACAAGGTTGTACGGAACCACAGGTGCATTCTCTATTTCCTCACTCTCACAGTCTTAAGGATGCCAAAATGGGAAAAGTTTAGGCTCCACTGACATAGCGTAGCACTCAACCAGTTCTCGCCGAACTCAAACTTGAAATAGGTACTATTGAATCTCATGAATGTGTTAGTGACAGTGGACAGACATACACCTCGGTACATTGTTATATAGTTCAACTTACCAATGGTGGTGATGACGATGATGGAGTAGAAGAGAGCGCCAGTGAACGTCCACTGAATGTGGTCGGTGCTCTCATTGCCGTCCCAACCTCGGACCTTCATCTCGAGTAGGATCGCGTTTTCAAAATCCTGCGAAATCGCGTATGAAATGAGAGAATGTGTACGAAAAACGCAGAAAAATAAGTATTCTAGAAGCTACTGAGACGCTCGCCTGCAGTGCTTTTTGGGAAACATGTTATTCTTAGAAATCAGCAAGTGCCACGGATCTGTGAGATCCCATATCCATGGTTTAAGCACAGAGTACGTACCTAATATATACTCGTGTGGTTTAAAGTTATCAATCAATCAATCAATCGTTTATTTGCTTGAAACATTGTACAATTATGATGACAGTTCTAAAGTAGTCCACACATGTTTCGTCAATGTTGACGTGCAAATTTAGAAATTATGTAAGTACCTACTTAATGAATACTTACAATCTTTAAATAATAATAAAAAATAATAATTAAATTGTCACTTTTAATTTAACCATAGTTTTCCTGCAGTAATAAATGATTAAATCTCATCCACTCACCGTCTTCTCGCTGGCATACTATCATACTATCACGAAGGTACTATTTTTATTACCTACTAGATGATGGCCGCGACTTCCGCGTCCGCGTGGATTGCTTTTTTAAACTATTTGTAAACTATCTCTGTGCCAAATTTCATCAAAGTCGGTTGAGTAGTTGGGCCGTGAAATCGTAGCAGACAGACAGACAGACACACTTTCGCATTTATAATATTAGTATGGATTAGTATGGAGTCTGTGGTAGGTACTATTCGTCCGAAAGGGCTCACCTTCAACATATCGACGACTTCGGCAGTCCAGTTGGTCTGATTCAGATAAGGCACCCTGTTCGTCATCGACCATATGCTGTGAGTGGTGTTGCCGCGAATCTGGGATATGTTCATCTTCACCTGCAACATGCTGCACATTCACTTTCTGAAGTTCGAGGGGAATGGTTGGACAACCTCCAAAACAATTTCAAGCAATTCGCTTCCTCAAATTCGAATAAACGAACATTTATTAATTTGAAATCCTGCTCCGTATGTAAAACTGTGCTACAGGTAGCAGTATCTTCCCATCATATTACTCATATCTTTTTTTAAGGTTTTTTTTATTAATTATAGGCTTACGCTTGACCACGATCACACCGGATGGGAAGTGATGAGGTCTAGGTTCAAGCACGCTAGCCTAGAAAATACCTATTCATTTTACCTTGAAGGTACTTTAGTCATACGTGGCATCAAACACGGACGCAGGAAGGGCGTTCCAAACCTTAACGGTTCGTATTAGAAATGTTGAACAAAAACGTTTCGTATGAGAAGATTGGACGTCAACCACGTAAGGATGCCAACGCTAACGGTTTCTCGCAGTTCTGTGGTAAAAATATAGGGACGGTGGAACGGTGGTATTTATTTCATGGAGACCATCCTGAACTTGACGCTACTTACCTTCGCACATAGCGTTTCTCTTAAGAAACTTCTCGCTTCAAGCTTGTTTCCAATGTACAAAGCCTCTTTTTTAGCTCCTGGCTTTTGTTTACTCTGAGATATACCTTTGAAACGAGAGAATACAGAATAGGAATATGCTAGGCTGACTCTGTCTGAATATCCGCCCATCTATTTCGATATGCATTTGGGCACGGTTCATCCGATTGAGTTGAACTTGGTTCAGTTGTTGTTTACGTAAAGGTAGGTACATATACCATCTACGTTCAATCATAAAACCAGGATAAGTAGTTACCTCTCGCTCATGCTGCGCCTCCAGTTTCTCGAAGGTGACAGCCCCGAGGATGCAGTAGGCCACCACCAGGCTGATCATCACGAAGTGGGAGAACACCACCGAGCATAGCTTCCACGTGTAATACAGGACCTAAAGTTACAATTCTTATAGACAAAGTTGCATGGTAGCCCATAAGTCAGTGTAACTCTTGATACATTACGTATGCGTTGTGTATTAGTTTCATACCTATTGTAATATTTTTTTGACTTTTAAAAGAGCAACTGCTGAGTTCTTGCCAGTTTTTCTCTGTAGAATATACAGTGGTAGAGTCACATTTCATAAGTGACACAAGTTGTGCTACGTGAAATAAATTATCATTTCATTTTATAAGATCGTACGTGTCGCATATATTAAGACTCGTTAATATAATTTGTTCAGATTTTAAAGTACCTAATAATCGTCTCACATATACCTATGGTCCTTTACATAATAATAATTAATAGAACTATGTATCGACCACGCAAATGTTTTCCTAATCCTCATCACTTTTCGGGCTATCCAACTGAAAATGTATCCAGTTCACCATCTTTTTGTGTTTCATAGTCCTTTGTCAAATAATGAGTTGGGACTTTTGAGAATATTACAGGTATTAAAAAATGGAATGAAACAAGTACCTTAGCGCACTTGCTGGGTGGTGGCGGCGGATAGTCGACGCGCTCTATTCGCGTCTCGCGGCGAGACATGCTGGACCTCCTCTAGTAGTCCTTCTTTTGGACAAAAACCTCCTATGTCATCTACACATGTTCACTTTAACTAAACTCTACAATCCCCAAAACTGCTAACATTTCATTGACAACTTTTAACTCTATCTCCATTTACATACATTTATATTTCACGAACACCAAATTAATCCATAATTCTATAGATTTTCTTGCATCACTCATTGATTCTAGATTGCCTATTTCGTCAACACTTTTGATTTCTTTAAATCTCTAAACAAAATCTATTGTAGCATTTTTTTTTAATTCTTGGACTAGTTAATCTATTCTTTGAAAAGTTCAGTGATGATAAGATTCAAATATTTGGATTATTTAAAGGAATTGGCAGTAAAGGTTGATAAATAAACAGTAACTGCGGCGAGCGGCGCGTGCGACGCTCGATAGAAACTGGGATAAATCGGTACTGGAAGCGGGATTCTGGAGGTTTATTATCCAAAACCAAATCTTATTTATGAGGATACGGAGTACGCTTTCGCAACGACTGTTTGACGCTGGATCGCACTAAATTTAACTGTTATATCGTTGAGCTAACTCACAACACTTTGTGAATTGCTTTTGCAAGTAGATTATTCTTAGTAGAATCCTAGAATAGAACCTTTGGTAAAGTACGACATATCATAAGTTAACTAAAAGGTCCCCTTATTTAAATAGTCATTTATAGATTTCACCTGGGAAGATTTTTCATCAGAGGATTTTACACTATTTAGAGTGACTCTTCATGATTCGCAAGTATTCAGATGTAATTCTGGCTAAAACATAGTTGTAAAGAACTGCACATAGATCTCGGTACTAGGATAAAATATTATATTAAATGCCGGTATTATTATAGGAAAGTAATAAAACCAATTAAAATATGTTACAAGAAATATAATCATTTCACACAAACTATATCACAATATGTAGCACATAGGTAACAAATAAAAACACAATATGCCCGTCAATAGCGACCATTTCTGTTGTTAAAAATATAATATCATTCCTTTACTTAAATAATTTAAAAATTAAATATATCACAATATTCCATTGCATTGGAATAAATAAATAATTATAATAATTTCACATCATCAATCAACATCCCATGTTCAAAAACTTTGAACATAGTTTTGTATTTAAAAAATCTTGCTTTCTATCATTCATTTGTACCTCACAATAGTAAGTATGTTGGTAAACTAATCATAATCCGTTAAAATCAATTATTATTCTAATTAAACTCTTATGGTCTAAACTAAACTATGGTTACAATTTGGATGTAGCTTGTGCATCCGGAGTGACTCCATTTTTATTGTCTTCAATTTTGATAATATGCTGAGAGGCGATACACTCTGCTTCTTTGATGGTATCAGGCAGCCTTGTGTTGAGGGTCTCGGGCGTGGTCAGCATCAGACCACCGGCTATGAGAGCCGCTGCGCCGAACAGCACTGACGGCAGCCAGTCTATGTAGATTGCCTGTAACGTGGAAACCTTTGTATGACAAATTTATAACAAAGATTTTTACATGAATCAAATTAAAATTATGAATGTATTATGCTGATTCAAGTTTGTGAGAAATATAAATGGAAATGCTTTTAATTTCACATTTGTAAACTGTTCCACACCACAAAACTTTTTTGCAGTTAGATAGTTAATAGTAATATTTTTTAAGAATCTTTTCTTGCTCAAATTCTTCGATCTTTCGTGTACCGAGGACATTGAACGCAAGCGGTAAGATCCTTGCAGGAAACTTTAGTCCAACAGAGGGCGTCTAGATCGATTAGACAACAAGGCAAAGCTTTGATCCACCAAATTACTTTGGTGAAATTATCTCCTTTGAAATCATCTTTGAGGAATGTAACGGTAAAGAAGCGGTGATAGTCTAGTGGTTTTAGACAACCGATCTCCTTTCCGGGTTGCCGCGGGTTCGATCCCAAGGCATCTTTCTTTTTGGGATGTGCTGAGAAATTAAATTTATCATTTGCTTCTAACGTTGAAGGAAAACATCGTGAGGAAACCTGCATGCAAGAGTTTGAACCGTTTGAAGCAAGTGAATGAACTGAAATTATTTATTTGTGAGTATATGGGATGCTACTAGATGTTTATACTTTTAGAACCGCATATTCAGTGAACTAATCCTGACGTACTTTCTTCGAGTTGCAATAATGCAAGTGATATTTAATTTCTTAAAACGCATAACTTCGGAAAGTTGGAGGTGCGTGCCCGCGGGGCTTGAACCCGAGACCCCGTACAGGAGGCAGGAGGAGGCTTCTATAAAAGTATGCTCACCAGCAAAGGCATTTGCGGCGCCACGATGGAGCCAACTCGGCCAACCATGGAGCAGAAGCCGAGCAGCGAGTGTCTAGCGTGCGTGGGGAACAGCTCCGACGTGTACATGTAGATGCCGCTGAAAGCCTGCGTGATGGCCACCTTGCCCACCAGGTACAACAGCGTTGTCAGCCACGGCATCGCTGCAATGTTAATCTATATCTATATAGAAGGAAAAGGTGACTGACTGACTGATCTATCAAACAGCACAGCTCAAACCACAGGACGGATCGGGCTGAAATGAATTGGCATGTAGATAGCTATTATATCGTACAGATTCGCTAAGAAAGGATTTTTGAAAATTCAACCCCTGAGAGTAATATAAATTCGTTCCTTTCACTGCCCTTAAAAATACCGCAAAATCATTTTCTAAAATCCAGTGACACAAAACACTTGAGTAAATTCTATTCAGTAGGTACTTGACATCCAAAATTAATATGAAATTGATATAGATAGTTACTTACAAGACGGCACAAATGCGATGGCCACACAAGAGAATCCACAGACCAGGTACGCTATCAATAGCGTGGTCTTCCTGCCGATACGATCCAGCACCAGCGCGTTGGTGACCACCGCGATCACTTCCACGCTCACCACCAACATGTAGTTAGTGTACTTGTCCCCGGCCAGAGACACCGAGTTGATCGCCAGTCCGTAGAACACAAAGGTACAAGTGATCCACCACCACGAGCATATGGCGAGACGAGTCATTATTATCGGTGAACCCAACACTTGCATCCACAACCCTCCCTCTTCTTCTGGCTCTTTCTTTTCATCTAACTTGACTTTTTCTTCAGTCAACTGTCTCATTGTCTCGTCAGATAATGTAACATTGTTCATCTTTGCCGCTTTCAAAACTATTTCTAAAGCTTCCTCTTTCCGGCCCTTGGAAAGCAGCCATCGTATACTCTCCGGGAGGAAGTATATGTAAGAGAGGAAAAGTAAGGAAGGTGGGTAGGCTACTAGGATAAAGGTACGGAAGTAGGGGAAGGCTTTGGCGAGGAGTGCGAAACTAAGGCCGCCGACGACTAGCATGATGCCTAGGAATGCTGTGGTGAGAACGCGCTTGTCTTGGCCGAGCAACTCGATAGCTGGAAGAACAAAAACAAAAATTATGGTTGCAAAAAATTGTAACAACATACTCGGAGCATTGCTCAGTTTAAACAAGACGAGGTGACATAGAAACAATGCACTCGGTAACTTGTTCGTTACTTCGGATATCGTGGTAAATGTAATGTTGAAAGTTTGATTTATTTAACTACAGCTGCTACTTCATTACTACAAATCACTGTAGTTAAAATCTTCCTTGAAAGATTGAAAACAAAACTACTTCTGCTAATTATGTACTATGGAGAAATGAGTAAAATTAAAGGAGAGTTCTATCATACTTAGGATGTAAGCGGCGGGGAAAGCACTGGCGCCAGCGACTGTCTCCAGGAACTCGACGATGACGTACATCTCATAGGAGATGGAAAATGCTTTGAGAGAGCCGATGGCGCCAACCAACGTGCAGCTGAGCACCAAAGCCCGTTTGCGGCCCCATCTGAAAAGTTACCAAATAATGGATAAAGTTTTCGTTATAAATTAATCACCTATATATCCTTTCGCCTGCGGAACCCTGCGCCTTTAGACTTTAGAGTATTATTGCATGTACCTAAAACGAATAATTACAATTTCTTCTAGGCAGACTAGTACCATTCATGCTTTAGCAATCCGTTAGTGGATGGAAAACGAATGACACCACATCAATATTATAAATTTCAATTTATTTTAAATTTATTTATTGTGAATACAACAATATGTACAAATACAATATACCTACTCCTTAAAAACTAGACAAGGTTATTATTCCGATACATTTGAACAAAGGACTGCTTAGACACCCGTACTAAGATAATTTGTATTACGGGTGTCGTCACCTTCCTCCGAACCTTTAACGCGAATGCGAAAGTGTGTTTGTTTGTTGGTTTGTCCTTCAATCACGCCGCAACGGAGCAACGGATCGACGTGATTTTTGGCATGGTTATAGTTGAGGACCTAGAGAATGACATTTTATCCCGGAAAATTAGGGAGCTCCCGCGGGAATAAGAAACATTTAAACCACGCAGACGAAGTCACGGGCATCACCTAGCATAATCATAATAAAGTTAAGTACAGCGTTGACAAACGCCTGTGATATTTTTAAAGCAATTAGGATTGTATTTGATAAACTGGTATTCCAAAGTGACAGGGCGTCAGGCGTTAGGCGTCAGGCGTCAGGCGTCAGCGCCTCAACACACATTATCATCTCTGATCATAATAATAAGCTTATTAAATTACTATTATGTTTCTTTTGTAATAAAGACATGCATATGCTCAGATGCATTATAATAATTACTAACTGTTGTAACAATCGTAAATAGTCTTCAATTTTTGTGCATTTTGGTCCGGTCGTAGTGCTTTAGAAAGAACAGAACTACTCAGGTGAAGTATACACTGACCTGTCTGAGATGTATCCAAGAATGGGCAGCGAGACCAGCATGCCCACGTTGTGGATGGTGCCCACCAGAGTGCGCTTCCACTCCTGGCACGCCAGGTTGAACTGAAACCATAGGATCACAAGATTAGGTACAACACCCAAAAATTTATCCACTACAAGTTAGCCCTTGACTGCGATCTCACCTGATGGTGAGTAAAAATGCAGTCTAAGATGATAGCGGGCTAACCTGTTAGAGACGAAAACAAAAAAGTTAAAGATGACGAAATTAAATAAATTTGGCTGAGTAATTTACTAATATTGACAAATACTAATATTGAGTATGAATAACGATAAAAATCCCGGATCTTTGCTCATCATAAATATATACTAAAAAAGTAAACGATTCTATGCATACTTACCTATATTGTTTGATGAATACGCTACAACGTGTGCTGTTAAGTATTGCTAAATATTAAAGGTCATATTTGGCAAGGTTAGGGATATCAAATAATAGGCTCAACCGCAAAATCTATGCTTCTATAATATCAATTTAATACCCATCACAGGCTAATTTCATTTAAAAGCTCAGAATCGAATCTAGTTTACTATCAATTTATATATTGCAAAATCAGCTTGCAAAATTGATCTCATTCTACAATTTGAACAAAACAGAGTCTTCAACGATAAATCTTTTCAAAAAAATTACATGCTACGTGAAATCAGTAATGTAAATAATGCAAACATCCAAAACAATTAAGATTACATATTAAACGAATCAAATAAGTTCAATTTTAAACCCTGATAAAGATAATAATGACCCTGAATCCCGTGATTTCCCGTAGATAGGAAATCTTTTTTCCAAAATAAAAAGTCTTCACCAGGATGATAGATTTCGTTGAAATCGGTTAATATGAAAAAGTAACAGAGCGACATATTTCGTATTTATAATATTAGTGTAGTAACTACTTTGCGGTCAGATGAGCAGTATAATTTGTGAAGTCATGTGCGATTTTTTATTTTATTTTTGGGTTAGAGACTGACTAGATCGTTTTATCACCATACCTAGTGGTACTTTAACATAATTAAGTGTAATTTGGTGCTGACAATACATCTATATATAGCGGTGTTGAAAAGATATAACGGAATTACAGACTATAAAATGGGGATTGATAGAATAAACATTTAAATAATCCTTAATTATAATATTATTAACAATGCATAAGAAGTTTTCACATCTTAGAGAGATAAAATAAAATAAATATACTCTTGTTAAGATATTATTAGAAGCATGATCGCACAAATAATTGCATTTATGTCACGTATCGTGAAGTATCGTATGATACAGAGGAGACTGTTTGATGAAATTGATAACACTCACAGCGACACTTTTCATATTAATCATACTAATATTATGTCTTTGTTTGTTGGTTTGTCCTACAATCACGCCGCAACGGAGCAATGGATCAACGTGGCATGGGCATAGTCGAGGATCTGGGGGTTAGGCTAGTTTTTACTCCGTAAAATTAAAGAACTCCCGTGGGAATTGAAAAAGCTTATTGCACGCGGACTAAGTCGCGGGCGTCAGCTAGTAATAATGATGGCACCATAAGCGGATTCTATAGAAGACATTGACGACGACTGTTCAAATACCTACTATATCCCAAATTATTTGTCAAGACAGTACTGCAGCAGCCCAGGATTAAAAACAATGTCTGCTATATTATACGAGTAAAGGCTTTTGCACATTTTTACATCCCAAAATGCTGTAACGAGCAAGATATGATTGGATGTCATTGCAAAGAGGACAGAAAGAGAGCTTTTCTGCTTTTCTGAGAAGCCGCTTCTCACAAAGCGGCTCTCTTGCTTTGACTCGCTCCAGCAATGCTCAGGACTGCGGTTACTTATGTAACTACACATGAATATAATTGTAATTTATTACTAATTTTTTCAAAAGCGCAACCACCGTGTTTCTTGCTGGTTCTTCTCGGTAGCAATATTATTCCGAACCAATGGTATATTCACTCGACGATTCAAAATCACTTATAAAAGTTTATTTGAATAAAAAACATTTGAGTTTGAGTTAGCAGCTGAGTGTCCATGGGGACCATAGACATATTGATATTATAGTCTGTGATGGGGACTTTGTTGAAACAACTGGCTGCGGTCACTTTCCAACATCCTATGTACCAACTACCAACCTCTGCCACGGTGGTGTCTTTAGCAGCAGGCCCCCGCCTCATACTACGATCTCCGTGGCGCAGTGTTGAGCGCTGCTGTCTTAACGTGCGGAGGTCCTGGGTTGGATCCCCGGCACGGTCAATTTGCGAATTTTTAATTTCTGAATTTTCCCTGGTCTGGCCTAGTGAGAGGCCTCGGCCGCGGCTAGTTACCACCCTACCGGCAAAGACGTGCCGCCAAGCGATTTAGCGTTCCGGTACGATGCCGTGTAGAAATCGAATAGGGTTTAATATAACTGCCATGCCCCTAACAGGTTAGCCCGCTACCATCTTAGATTGCATCATCAATTACCATCAGGTGAGATTGCAGTCAAGGGTTAACTAGTAGCGGTGTAATAAAAAAAAAGTACGGCATATACGTGTCGATGGGGGCCATAACTCCGACTGGCTGCGGCCACATCACCGCACTTTATGTACTCACCTCTGCCACGATGGTATCTTTAGAAGCATAAAGCCAGTGGTCGCAGGGCCTCAGCTCTTCCGAGAAGGCCCCCGCCTCGCACGGCAGCTGCGCGTCGATGGGGGCCCTGCTGGAACACCGCCGTTCACGCCCGCTGGCAGCGAGGGCCCCTTCCAACCACGAGGGGCTGTAGTCAGTGCTGTTGGCGGCCTCGCATTCCGGCACCACACATCTGAAAACATCACGATCATTATAAGATATTCTCCCTAATACCGGGCGATGGAGAGAATTATGAAATCAGAAATGAGGAGATCCGTAGGCGAACCAGAGTAACCGTCGGTTACTAACCGACATAGCTCGAAGTGTCGGCAAGCTGAAGTGGCAATGGGCGAGGCACATAGTTCATAGAACCGATAGGCGCTGGGGTCGCAAAGTGCTCGAATGGCGGCCTCACACCGGGAAGCGCAGCGTTGGACGACCCCCCACTAGGTGGACGGACGATCTCAAGCGTGCAGCTGGGAGCCGATGGAAGCAAGCGGCGCAAGGCCGTGCTCTGTGGGCTGTGGCGATCCATGCAGGAGACAGCAGTCCAGCAGTGGACGCCTATAGTTTGAGACGACGACGACGATTCTACCTAATATTATGATTGAAGGGGAGAACGATAGAACAATTGGTTATACTAAATTATTGATTTTTACACATGAAATATCTACGGAAGTAAGCGAATATTATCACGGTTGTAACTGATGTTATTAGTCACATCACAAACTCTATAAACTCGACTTGAACAAAATTAAAAAACAAGGAGAGGACAGATTACATAGCAGTTGGTATCTACATTTAAATTGTAAACGTACAATTTTCATAATTTTCTAGACAATTTACAAAAATGCAAAATATTTCTACAAAATCCTTAATATAAGTACGATGATAACAATAATTATTGTTATTTGTTTTGATACGTTTTAACCCTAAATTATATTCAAACCAGATTCAAAATCATAGAGACCAACGCGTACTAACTGATAAATCTTCCCAATTCCAAAATATGGACATTGGAATGAAAAGTCAACATCAAATCGGTATTGTGAAAACCTTCACCAGCTATTCATTCATTCATATGTATTGCTGTGTTGTATAAAGTCTATACACACCTAAAATCAAATTGGTATACTTTAGCTTCAAAATATTATTTCGTAGCTAAGTGAACCTAAATATTGAATCTCATTGTGAACGCATCCCGATAAAACAATATAAGAAGGAACGCAAGTGTGTACAAAACATAGCAGGCATGGTGTCGGCGGGAACCATAATAATCACAACTCGCGCAAATACGTCACAACTTACAACTTGATAATAAGTTATACCTACTGTTGAAGATCAAAATACGTATGTAAATGATAAAAGAGCATGGATTTGACTCGCTCCAGCTATGCTTAGGACTGCGATTTTTAAGGAGTTCCCGCGGAAATTGAAAAAAACTTATTCCACGCGGACGAAGTCGCAGGCATCATCTAGATTATGCATAAGCTTCCTAGATCGGCTAGCGCTAGTGCATTCATCTCCCTAGATATATTTTCTTTATTTAAGAACAAGACAAGTGTGGCTTTGTCACTTTGTGTTAATGTGATCTTGTTTTGACTGGATCCAGTGAAATTAGCCCGCATCCTTGTTAGGCGATCTCAACGCGTTTCCGCCACTTAGCCTCCACGTTACCCTATTCAGCACACGTTGGCCCGCATTAGGCTAGGTCCGCACTGCGGAAAACGTCCGCGCGGTTTTTATTCTCGCGATCTATTTTCCGCGTACGGATTTTACCTACTACGCAATGCGAACGCGGTTAGCATCAAATATGTTCACAAAATATTCACGCGAATATCATTCTTACCGCACCGCGGGAAATTTGGATCAACCAGAGATTTTAATAATCGCAAGTGCGTATACCTCCATATTCCATAAGTTATATAGGAATTCCTTAAGTTCTCATCGTAAACCCATCGTGTTTGGACTCTTTTGATTTGTCTTGACAAGCACTTTGTACCTAGATGCTGCTCAGGGTCTCATGATGGAGCCAGGAGGTGGTCATGGGAACTCCTTAAGTTCTAATCTTAACCCGTCGTATTTGGACTCTTTTTTTTATTTGTCTTGACAATCACTTTAAACCTAGATGCTGCCCAGAGTCTCATGATGGTCACAGGAACTCCTTAAGTGATCACATTTTTTTTAACAATTTTTATCAGAATATTAAAATTTAACAATATTTGACACCTCTACGCAATACTAAGCAAAAGTTTTATCTCGGAATGAGAAGGTTTTGGCCATAGTCCACCACGCTGGTCAAAAAAACTACTGAGCCGGCAAATATGCAGTTTTGTATTTTAGATATTATTTTATATATACTTTTGCTAAGTTCTAATTGTTGTTTCAATAGAGCTCTGCAGTTCTTCGTGGGATTTTTTTAATTTTTAATTTTATTACTTGTGTACTAATTGAGTGTACAACAGGATGTTGCTAATGTGACAGTAATCACTAGATGTAAAAAATAGATATTTTAATAAGGATCGTAGAAAAGAATTGCTATAAAGTATCACGTACTTGATAATGTTGACGAGACTTCCCGGAAACTGCGCCTTGTCGTCTTTCAGTATGAATTAAGTATAATTGCGCAAACAAAGTGTACGATAATTGAAAAATAGAAGTAGGTAACATATGTTTCCCGCTACCATAACCGCTTCTTGTATGGTAACTAGAAAAGTAACTAGTTTTTTATGTTAAGACCATGTCAAGACGTCCATTTGCCGACCTCGCTCGTGCAGTGGTGAGCGTTGTGCTCTTGTTATGGGAGTTCTCGGGTTCGATACCCAGCAACCTAGCTGGAAATTTGGGAATTAACAATTTTCTCTGGTCTAGTCTGGTGGAAGGCTTCTGCAGGGGCTAGTTACCACCCCACCAGCAAAGACGTGCCGCCAAACGATTTAGCGTTCCGGTATGATGCCATGTAGTAACCAATATCAGGGGTATGGTTTTAACATAACTGCCATACACACCCAACAGTTTAACCCGCTGCCATTTTAGACTGCATCATCACAGTTTACCTCCAGGTGAGATGAACTGGATGGAGAATCGATAGACTACAAAATCTAATGTTTCTTGATTATATTGGAATTCTTTCACACAAATATAATTTGCATATTGTATTGCGTGCGCATGTCATAATGTGATAAAGCTAATAATATCTAATACTAATACTCCTATATATACTACTAATAATAATAATTATAGAGTAGGTACACACAACATTAGATGATCTCAAATTCTTCCACTTCATTTCCATTTGCTAGAATTAGGCAGTTATTATAGGTATGATATTAGCAATCATAAAACACTGTTACAATATGCGTAAAGGCGATAGGTGAAAGTAAGAGTTAGAGATGTTAAGTGGCCGCAAAACAAAGGTGCAGCATAACAACGAGACTCAGAGATATTATTATAGAAGAAAATAGATATATACACACAAAAGAAATACTTCTGCACAAATAATTACTTTACACAACTCTATTAAACTAATATTAGATTAGCTTACATTGCAAGTTTTTGAAATCTATTTATTGCAACAAACACTTTGGAGTTCATATTTAATCGAAATTAAGCTATTGAGCGATGGTAACAATCTTTTTCAATGATGAAGATGTGGGTGTCGGGGCTCAAGAGGGAAAATTTAGAAATGGCATCACTAAAAAGTCATTGGAATTTGAAAGAAGAAAGATCGGTTTTCGATGCGGAAACTGCAATCATAAACTAAATACTTTCTCATCGTCAGGGTCTGCATCCGTATATAGTTGAAATCCCAGGGACGCGTACGAAGCGATTTGCTTCCTCGTTTCTAATTCTAACCGCTAGGATACGGAACACCTTTACGGCTTCCGATTTTCCATCCGCTTATAATATTGGTATCTTCAAATCAAGAGTGAATAGGCATCTTCTAGGCAGGCAAACGTGTTCCACCTCAGGCTGCATCACTACTTCCAGCAAGTCTGATTGAAGCCAAGCGCTAGTCTATAAATTAAAAACAAAACATATTTGCAAAAATTCGGGACGTTAGCTATTACAGTGCACAAGTATTGTATCATAGTTTGACTAGTGCTAGCTGTTACATGCGTCGGTAGTTTGATAAGATCATGTAATAACGACGTAAACTATAATAATTTACGTTATTATATCCCATTATTGGATATGCTGAAGCGATTAAATATAATGATAGAAAAGAATTTCAAGTACTAAAACAATTACATTAATTAACAGGTTAGGTTTGACCTCATAAAAATATCATTAAGAAGCAATTTCAAAACTATATTTCATACTCCCATTAAAAGTTTTCTCAACAAATACATTTTACTTAGTTCGTTAAAATTGACAATATTATTATTTCTTGCAACTCTACTAAATGATCTGAAATAAGAAAAAATTTTCAAAATATGTTTATAATTTACGTTTGAGTTTATCGAGTACTAGCTGACCCGGCGAACTTCGTACCGCCTTAGTATGCAAAATTAAATGTATATTTTTCAATATTTCTGAGAGATTTTCTTAATATTTTTTTCCGTAAGAACCTTCTCCTAATAATAACAAATACAACAAAAAAATAATTAGTGAAATCGGTCCAGCCATTCACGCGTGATGCCGTGACCAAGGAAAACGGGTTTCATTTTTATATATATAGATATACTCGTGATACATATTATGAATGCGCAAGTCTGTCTGTCTGTCTGTCTGTCCGTCTGCCTGCTACGTTTTCACGGCCTATCTCTTCAACGGATTAATTAGGGACGATGTAAGTTTGATTAGTAGACTTATCTACAGAGATATGTCAAATCTCCGATCTACATAGTTTTATAGAAACTTGCTGACCCGCTGCGAGTTTGCGTGAGGTGCTTGTCGGGGTCTTTGAACGTACAGTTCAAAGACTAGCACTGAGTTGCACGAAATAAATTAAAAAATTAAAGTGGTGATTAAATTAATTTTATCACAAAACTTCATACAATTAGTATAATCACACGAGTGGTATAATCTCTACTAAATTTTTTGAATTAGTTTCGTTCGACTCAGCGTTAACAACTCAAAGTAAATGATAACCACCTGTAATGTACATCAGCAGCCAAGAAGACATAGTTAGTAGCGTAATGGGCCAGCACATACGGCACTATTCCCAGCAGCACGTAATTCAGAAGATGAAACTTCTTGAACTGTCCCAGCTGCTGCATCAGAGCGTCCGTATCCACCTGGCCCGCCTTCTGCGTCGAAACCTTCTCGTCACTGCCCATTTCACTGTCCACTTTACAGATTGCTATAACTTCGAATTTGTCTATATCACTGTGTATCACTTTACAGCCGTCACTTTGAGCTATAAACGTTTTTTCCTATTCAAATTATACTATTTTGTGCAACTCTATTTTCTATTACTATTTTTTAATAAAATCCGCAGTCTTAAGTTTTATGAGGCACTATTTTTATTTTATTAGTATTATTGAGATTCATATGATAATATTTTATGCCATAATATAACGGACTGTTCGATATTTATTTTATTATCCGTGCGTGTCCGATCGAAGACCGTGTAACACGCGTCGGTGCGTTTGCGCCGCGGTCGCCGGTAACAATGCCGGTACACACAAACATAATAATATATTATGGAGGATGCTGAAACGCTTGTTATGAGACTTCTTAACATTTTTCCGACTCGTTGTTTAGATAATATACTTAATTAATTACCCATGATATTATTTGTAAACTGCAATTATAAAGGCGAAATAGTTTTGAAACAGCTTGATAAAATGTTAGAATACCATGTAAAAGAGTGGCCTAGTCCAGTCTTATTAAATAAGTCAATTCTCTATAAAAATAAACAATAACTCTAGGAATCTCTATAACTTGTAAGCGAAACAGAAAGCGGCCTGGCTAGAACTCCACGCAGCTGTCAAAATAGTATTACCTACTCACTCGAAACCTTTATACATTTAAGTCGGACAGCAAGCAGATTGACATTAAAATAGGGCTCCGTATTGCCCCTTGATTAGGGACTACATTGTCCATATTGAGAGGCATATATTTAAATTAAACTTTTTTTAATAATACTTTAAACTATTTCAAAACTAGAATGCAATCAAGTTTGCCTATTTTGATACCAGAATCGATGCTCTGTAAAAGATCTTTAGATAAATCACTTTTCAGCAAATAGAACGTGAATCTTAATTAAATAAACAGGATAATTAGTAATTAACGTTTAGATGATTAATTGCACCTTTAATGAATAAGGCCAACTACAAGCTGTTATCCTTTTAATGGCGATTTAAGAGAAGGTTCACTAGAGGCTATCATTTAACGGGACTCCTGTGTAGGTAAGTGGGCAGAGCAAATCAACAAACAATTAAATGAAAGAAATTAAGTTAAACACTCCAGTTAATCGAATAATTAGGAGTAAAGGAAAACAGAAATCGAATTATAACAGCAATTAACAGAGGAGTTAAAATAAAAACATCCTTACTAATATTATAAATGAGTAAGTGTGTCTGTTTGCCTGCTATACGTTCAACCAACGAGGACATTAATTGTTTCTGGGATAGATTGTATCCCGATAAGGAAAAAGCTACTTTTTATCCCGGATTTTATTACATGAGTTCCTACGAGGTTTTCTGAAAACCTAAAATCACACGGTTTCAGGACTTGCACATCATCACCTATGATCTATAATAAAATAAACGTTAAGATAAGTATCTTCTTACCATCGATTTTAAATAACCTTCAATTTACTAGAACGCAACATTAACCTTTCACAGTCTGTGCGAAGAAGCACATGGTTTTAGAAATAAGAAAGTAAAAGGCCTAATACAAGGTCTTGATAAAAATGAACACAGACAGAAATACAACGCATCCAGTAGAACAGCTGGTGCATGTAATACTCGTAGTAGAGCTACGGGCCAATAAAGCTAAAGCTAAGCATGAACTAAAACTTACAAGTTACCCAAATAATAAATAAAAACAATAAAATATTAAGTATCTACTTTTCTAACTAATAAATAAAATATTCATCATTATTATGTGTACCAAAACGTAAAATGAAACACGTCTGGCTGTCATACTACTGAGTGCCTATACTCTGTCCTATGATTTAACTTTTAACATAAGCATGCTTATGTTTCCATAATTAATAGAGAAGCTACACGTTCTTTAGCTCCGATATTTCGTAACTCGTATACTAATAGTAAAATTACCAGTACGACTTACCTTTTCAAAATAGCCATGAAGCCGCAAAACAAGCTCTCTTGATTGACCTTTAATACCATCGTTAGCTATAGATGTTGTCTGTGACCTGCCTTATTGATGTTGCTCAATAATAAATACATTTACTTTACATACGTGATTTATTTTTAATACGTACAAATTATAGTCATTTAAACACTGGGTATGTTTACTAAACAGTAGAAAATGTTAAGCAAAAGAGCGGCCAAAAGTTAAATAAATGATTGGATAGAGTATAGCGGGAGATTCTCTTTCCATTCGATCGCGACACCTGTAACCACTATTTGTATGGAATTGTCAAGCGCTTAACTGATGGCGCTCGATCATACTAATATTATAATATAATAAGTGTGTGTGTTTGTTGATTTGTCCTTCAATCACGCCACAACAATGTTTTAATGATAGACTAATGTAGTCGCGATCGAATACGTAAAAAATTCGAAATGCTGCTTCTGTGTATCTCACTGCTCTGTGTTTACGTATTAAAGGATTTTTAGAAAATATACTTTATCACATAAACTCTTATACATTGACCAGTCAAAATGCGGCAAGGAAAGCAATGATCACGTAGCAAGTGGCATTTGTACACCGTGACCCGGAAATAGGATGTATTGTTACACGTATGTGGCCAGAATTGCAAAATAATTTGTACCGTTTTAGCGACCAAAGTAGATAGCCATAGTAGGCTGCTGGCTGGCGAACCAGTCGCAGGCAGCCGTTGGATCCAGGTGGCGCAACACTGAGGCATGTGGACGTCCACGCAAGAGACCTAAAGTATGTCCAGCAGTGGACGTCTAAATATTACGTAGAGCCATCTGTAGAGCTACACAAACGCACACAGCGATTATAAGATATTGTAACGTAACGACCACAAGTTACGTTACTCTGGGTCGGCTAAGTTCATATTATTTGTCAGTCGCCAGTTATACTTATAACGTTTTTTTTTTTTTTTTTTATCCACTACAAGCTAGCCCTTGACTGCGATCTCACCTGATGGTAAGTGATGATGCAGTCTAAGATGGTAGCGGGCTAACGTGTTAGGGGCATGGCAGTTATATTAAGCCCATACCCCTTCGGTTTCTACACGGCATCGTACCGGAACGCTAAATGGCTTGGCGGCATGTCTTTGCCGGTAGGGTGGTAACTAGCCACGGCCGAAGCCTCCCACCAGGCCAGACCAGGGAAAATTCAGAAATTATAAATTCCCATATTGACCCTGCCGGGGATCGAACCCAGGACCACCGCTCGTTAAGGCAACAGCGCTACACACTGCGCCACGGAGGTCGTCAAATCGTTTGTGTGATACCAAGGTCTCTTCGAAAAACCGTATAATGCATTCGTACCTGGATTACTGGACCACCTCCGCCTGGATTCCTTGGCCTCAAAGGAAGGTTAAAATTTATCTTTAATAGCTGATGCCCGCGACTTCGTCCTCGTGGATTGAGATTTTTTGGTATTTTCCGAGATAAAATAGCATATATGTGCTATTTCAGACTATAATCTATCCTTTGTGCCGAATTTCATCCTGATCTGTTGAGCCGTTGTGGCGTGATTGAGTCACAAACATCCATTCATCCATCCATTCAAACTTTCATTTATAATATTAGTATAGATAGCAGGTCAAGTGTTAGATTAAAGTGGTAAGTAGTGAGGTACTCGTACTGCGAGTTGCGACTGCAAGGTTCCCTTGTTTTGTTCACAAGTTTCCATCATGGCTGATCGCACACCAATACCAGACCTTCATATTCTCGAGAGCCACTTGTGAACTTGAGTTTTATTTATGTGTTAAATACCCTTATACCTAATTAGGTTAAGACTTAAGAAAAGACAAAATTAGATAAATCCCGATGTTCCGATCTTCGACTTATAATATTTATTACTCTGAGAATAATAGAGAAACACGTAAGGGGGGATAAGAAAGACGTTAACATCTCGCCAAGTATAACCCAGGTCAGATAAGGTTCAGAATACAGAAGATATTCTTTTACAGTAAGTCCTGGCCTGGAAAGTCCTAAATTAAATGGGATGAGGAAAAGCGAAACAAGAAAAAGATTAATAATAAACATAAATTTCATTTCTCCTCTTAAGTTATTAAAAACATAGCTACCAAAAAAAACAGTGCATCTTAAGTACTGAAGATACGAAATCTGAGACAAAACAAGAAAATGTAAAAGAACAAACTGACGTCATACTGATAGTTCAAACAACGTGGTCAATAGACTTGAAGGTTCTACAAAGGATTTCCAGAAATAGCATCCGTGCGTGACCGGGGCGGGTCAAATGTTTCTTCTTCTTCACTTAACTTAATATTGTGAAATCTACTTACTATTACACTATAAATTGCCTCACGTTTACTGCAAATCACGTGTTTATTCAAAGAGATACATTGCGATTTCAATGGAATACCCTTCATTTGTCGTGGCCATGATGGAGACTTCGAATTCTTTTCATTCAATAAAATCTAGTTGTAATAACCATTGTGCAATGTAATAACAAGACGTAAGCTGCTTGGAGACCGTGTTGAAACCTTAATTAAGAATCTAAATCAGAAATAGAATTGGATTCATTTAACAACTCAATCAAAACATTATTTTATGTCACAACTAAGGCTAAACAATAATTATTATTGTCGTCGCAAATAAATTACTTAATTGACTATTATGTTTAAGACAGTCAGAAATTGCGACGTGAATTTGGATTAAAATTGTAAATATGACCATATTAGAATATTATATATCGTGGTAAAATACAAATAAGTATAGATTCAAAATAATCAAATAGAAGAATGAGGAGAAAGAATAATTACATATTGTTATCGAGCTCGAATATAAGTTTAACCACAGAATAAGTTATAACTAAGTATTTGAATTAAAAATCCCTATTCCTTTTTATTTATTAGTTAGACTAGCTAGCCCGCGACTTCGTCCACGTGGTTTAAGTTTTTTTGATTCCCGCGGGAACTCATTTTCCGCGATAAAAAGTAGCTCTCCTCAACTATACCCATGCCAAAAATCACGTCGATCCGTTGCTCCGTTGCGGCGTGATTGAAAGACAAACCAACAAAACAACAAACCAACAAACAAACACACTTTCGCATTTATAATATTCATTTATTGACCGAGCGAAGCGAAGGTCTCTGAGTCTACTTGAGTGAATTGGCACTTGTCCGTCCGTCCGTCCGTCTATCAGAGCATTATAACTTCTGAATTACTGAACGTAATTACATCAGCTTTGAATATAATATGTAAACCAATAGCCTCCCGCCGAATATGGCTTAAAAAGTATTAAAAATCTTTCTTTCAGGGGGGCTCTCATAGAAGCGAATGCGAAGTAAAATATTTTTTATAAAGTTACATAGGGTTGCGGTATATCATTTTAAAGATAATTAAGAATAGAGTAGGAAAAATTTTTTTTTTAATTTTTCCCCCAAAATTGACGAAATGGGGGGCTTTCAAAGTGGAGATTTTCTGACGTCCAAAGTTGACCTCAGAACTCAAAATTTTCTGAAAGGCTGAGCCTGAAACTTGATCAATTATTTGAATTATATCCTGTACTTGAACAAACAAATACCAAAATTAGATAAATATTGTAAGGAAACGGAATTATTTAATTTTTTAACACAACTTCACATGTATGTCAATAGATGGCGCCGCGAGGTCTCAGTTCGGGGCGAGCCACTAGTAATATTAGTATGAAGTATGATATGATTTTTCAATTAATACAAGACATAGGACAGCACTTGATTGTGGCGGTGTGTGGATCACTGGTGGTGAGTAAGAATGCAGTACAGATAGAAACAAGCTAACCTGAAAGGCCACTTTATAATATTTTAACCCGTAGGTGCCTACCCCCTTATTTGGAAGTGGTAATGGCCTAGGGAAATCAGACCAAAATTAAACATTTATTGGAGAAAATTAAAGTAACTACAGGATATTGAATTTCGCACCGAGCAAAGCCTGATTTGTAAAAAAATAATAGAAAAAAGCATCAAGTACTTATCTAAATATTAAAAAAAATATGTCATTAAAGTATTATCAATTTTCCTTTGTCGTAAAGTAAACATCATAACGTTAATACGGTCAATAAGATATAATGTTTACCTACGCGTATGTACCTATAGGTAAACGAGTCGGTTGATCCCGGTGTGTCAATTAACACTATTATGACAATAAGGTTCAGGAAATTTTCGCGTATAATCCATTTCATCATATGTCACTGTAAGATTATGAAAACCGTTAGATTGTAATCTATCTAGCGAGATTGTAAACTGTCGAAAGATTACAATTTAACGCATTATTTTTCGGTAGATTGTAATCTGTTAGGTATATTAACCCGATAGAACCTAAGTGCCTACCTGATTATTTATGTAGAACTCTAATCTAACTGTACAAGAAAGAGACAAGAAAACGTAAATAAAATGAATATTTCAAAAATTGACACTTAGCACATTGAACGGTTCACAATCTATGGACAGTTTACAATCTAAAGAGTTAAAAAGCGTTAGATTGCAATCTGACTGTGTTTGCAATTTTACGGTGAGATATAAATACAGTCTTAACCAACTAATCATTTGTTTTTAATGTTTGTCTCCTAACTTCCGGACTACTACGGTCCTCCCAATCTGCGCGGGAGGTATTATAGTGAACAAGTGTGTGCGCAAACACAGGTACACTCTGTATTCGTTTACCCGATAGGACGGAAAGTTCGACATGACCGGAGAGAGATCAGGCGCAGGACCGACGGCTTACAATATAATTATGTTAAAATGCATAATCATTAATTATTTCATGAGATCGCAGTCATGAACTAACTCATCTCTCTCTATCTATCTCTCTCTATGTTGTATTTGAAGATTGAGCCATTCCATTGTAGGGTAGGTAATTGTAGGGTTTTCTTGGGATCTTATTACAGTGGGTTCCTCTATCTTTTCGCATACGGCTTAGCTTGGGTCCCTACGGGATTCCAACTGTTACCTTTGACAAATCACTATCCAGATGTTAGTAACAGCTTTACAGAGGAAGGGGAAACAAAAAGGCCAAATTCAAAACTCTCCCATCCAGTTACTGACTCGGGACAACGTTGTTTCGCTTTGCCACAATTAAGGCTTAGGCCGCTCGGAAAAACTGCAACGCATTTTCCGGTAAACGCCGGTTTGGAGCAATCCATCCATCGTCAACACAAAGAAGTCAAGTAATAGAAATGGACATTCCGTTCCAGACGTGTGTCAGGAAGTTAACAGCAGTCGATGTTTTGTCGGTCTTCAGCCTCCTAGACGGGGGCGCGGATTTGATCCTTCGGTTAAAACCTCTAACTTTTCAGAGTTAGGTATATACATATTATATATTATGCGTTTTAAGGTGAACACCGTGAGGAAACCTGCACGCCCGAGAGTTCTCCATAATGTTCTCAAATGTGTATGAAGTCTGCCAATCCGCACTTGGCCAGCGTGGCGAAATATGGCCTAACCTTTCATATTCTCAAAGGAGATGATACTAATGTTAATAATGTAACAAATGTACCTACGCAATCTATGAAAAAAGTAATTGATTGGAGGCTCGTACTCAGTAGTGAGTCGGTGATGGGTTGAAATGATGGCGATATGTTAAAAACATAAGGAAATTTTACAAAGGTTTCAAAAGTAATTTTACCTGTAAGGCACGTCAGCAGCGAGGAATATGTAGGACACGTGTAAGAGTCCCACCTGCACCGCCACCAGCGCCACCAGCACGTACACCTGCAGGTGGAACCGCCCCAGGCAGCCCAGCTCCCGCGTCACAGCCTCCAGGTCCACCTCGCCACTGCGCCCGCCCGCCGCCCGCCTCGCTGGCCCAAGGGCTTTAGTCTTCCTCCCACATAACTTGTGAAACATCTTTTGGCAATCGAAAATCATTACTTTTCTTCTCAATCGTGCACTCTTGAGTATTCACAGGGCGGTCGTGGCTGCTGGAATGATCTTATTAGTTGGACGTCGTCAGTCTTTTTGATTTAGGGTCGCACCAGCTTCCCAGCGACACTAACTCCTCCGCTTGCGATGGCAACCTCAGAAACTATCTGTGTTACTGCTTTTACCAAATATTTTTACTTTAGGTGTTCAAAGACCTCCATCGACTGTATTTTGTTACGTTTGGTATCCATTTGATTTTTGAAACACTCCTATTATTATGCAAACCTAAATCACTGTGTCCATATGGCAATTAGAATTTGGTACATGGCTCATTAGTTCGTAAAATATAACTTTACGAATGTAATAATATAATGTAATATGAATATTTCAAACTGAAATCTTTTTAAAATTGAAAACAGGTGAATAAATATGAAGTTTTATAGACAGCGTGCCGAATGAATGCAAACAGAGCACTGAACGCGCAGGCAATTCAGATGATTGTCCTGAAGAGGGCAGACAATACTGATTGGTGGAGGGAAAGCTCTGGGTCATGGCCTTCTCTAGGTTGTGATAGACGCCGTTGATTCAGAGTGATATAGTGGCAAGGTCGGAGCATGGCACTCATACAAGGCTCTTCCATTGAGCATGGTACATGGCGTTAGCTAACAGACTCGTTGATCTAGTGCTTAGCGTATCCAACTATTCCCGGGTAGGACCAAAATGTTATTGGGTTTTACCCGTCAATGAACTCCCAACAGCCGCCCGCTGTTGCGACGCTGGCGGTGTTAAACACCCTCGTGGACAGGAGAGCGCATTACCGTCGTAGTTACTTACCTCACCTACGCCTCTTCCTCCGATTGTGTCGTTGATTTCAGTCTCATCGAATTAGAGAAAAAATTAATAGAACGTGCACTTATTGTTCCGCACTATAATATCTCCTGTGTATGTACTGACAGAAATCCTGTTACGTTCCTTCTGATTCCCGATCCCCTAATGAACTTTTCTTTCAGGATTTGGTTAGAAATTTTGCAGTTTAATTCTAATTTTTCAAGTAAGGGTTAGAAATTTTCCTTTTGTACATCTAAGGAGACAATCAGAAGAAACTTCAGACAGTAAATCTTTGTGCAAGACTCAGTTGAAATTGAAAATCGCGTCGCGTCGTGTCGTAGTTGAAATTCCGTTAGGAGACTATTGTGGGGCGTTATTGTGCCAACCATTGGTCACTTTAGTACAATCGTGTCAAGCCTCACTGGTCACGATTACAATACTGTAACGTAATTATACGCAATTCAACCATTACGTACCAACTGCTTTGAAAATAGTAATATCTTGTTCAATTTATTAATGTCGACGCCTGCAATGATATTGACGTTCAATAACGCGATTAAAGCAACAATAGCTAGTATGTAAGAAGGCTGAACGTGCTAAAGGTTACTTTTTACATTCTACTTACTGTGTGATACTTACTACTCGTATTAAACAAATTATATTATAATTAAATAATACCATACCAATTCTACCTTGTTCTTATAATTTCTAAGAAATCTTTTATTTAATTAAAAGTTAAAGTTATTGATAAAATGAGCTGTAAATTATCTGGAATTATAAAAAAACTCAAGTGTAAATCACAATTAATCATGTCAAAACCCCTTTCTATCTAAATACTTTGCCTCCAGAATAACATAGGCGTAGTTAAGACCTAGGAACAACCTAGTACCTACCTAAGGTTTATCTAATTTAGGATGATAATTTGGACAGATGAGAGGTTTACAGCAATAGTGAAGGACAAGAGTGAGAGAGACTGAAGCAGTGTGAGCAGTACGCGATGCAAATGGCATATCTGCCAAAATTATCATCCTAAATTAGACAAGGTATACATTTCTGAATATTAGTTTTACTTTCAATTGGATCTGCAGAGTATGATTATTAACATCGTCATCTGCGTTTTCATCGTCGTCTGCGGACAAGGACCTCTGATATAGTGGCTTCCTGCAACTTGATTATAATATCTTGATCTTGATGATTAATATCATCTGTCTACCTGATGAGGGCATCTATCAACGATTTTGTGTGCGAAGTCGCCATTATACCATTCATTTTAAACTTGTGAAGCCCAGCTCCGTTAGGTACTTTTCATCAATTATTTTAATAAAATATTTACAAATGGAGAGAATAAAACCACCAAATAAGCAAATATTGCGGTCGTATCAAAATTGTTTATTGTCACTTTGACATGTTTTATTTATATCAATCTTACTCCTAATTTTGTCTTACAAAATTACGAAATCTATACTTAGGTATTATATTTTACGAATTAGAAAAAATATTAATTATTATAATTAATAATTATTAATATTTTTTATATTTTTTTAATATAATTATAACAATTTGTCGAATCAATCGTCAAGTGCATTGATCGAAAGAATATCTGGTTCTTAAAGCTAATAATTCGTAAACTTAAATTAATAATTTAATTTTAATACCACATAATAAACTTTGATACATAAAATATACATGATAGCCACTGCTTACATCCGACGCTCGATTAGACATAGTTAACCATAAGACGATAGTAATATGGACGTAAATAAGCTAAGTAAATGTGTTAGCTAGACTTAAGTCCTTTGTTGGTCGACCAAATAATTTAATCTGCCCCTATAATAAGGTAGACTAAGTGAGCAGTATCAATTAGAGAGCTTGTGAGCGAAGACGTGACGTTTTATTTAAATCCTGAATATATTACTAATTAAATAACCCCTTCTATGATTAGCTTTGTTAACATATAACAGACATTATGAATGTGTATTGTGCACAAGTGTGTCAGTATTAAACAAGGAGTATTCGACATCTACGTACTCTGTTAGTTTTAAGTTGGATAACTATTATCAACTATTGATTGATAATTGTAATAATTTTTGAATGAAAATAGCAACCACCGAGTTTTTTGCTGGCTCTTCTCGGTAGGCCGTAGGAATACCTATCATTCTGAACCAGCGGTAGATTCCCTCGACGATACAAAGGCAAAGTGCCTTTGAATCGTCGAGGGTAAAAGGTCTACTTGAAAAAAGATTGATGTTTGAAGTTTGGTTAAAGTATAAAAATAAGCGTCGGATGTTAAAGACATCACAATTATTAGCCAGTATTTCATACAAACTCCCGTACCAAGCGCGCGTTTTGAAGTTTGATAAAGAGTTTTTGATTTGTTTATTTGCCAAATACCCAATCATGCCAGGTTTATATTTGCAACATCGTGTCATTTCTGCTTTACTGTGTATAAAATATTAAAGCTATATTATCGTTTACAACTAATCTGTCCCGAGCTCAGTCAATGCACCGAGAGCCGAAACGTCACTAACCCGTCCACCCTTATCAATACAGCTTAGCTCAGAGATCCATAAATCCATGGATACAAAGATCTGGTGGGATGCTTAAAAGATAACTACTTTATTACCTGAATAGTTTAACGAAGACTCGCCAATTGCCCAATTTTTACCCCAGTCACCATAAAAAACCGGCAAATAGTGGTAAGTTTATTTATAAGCCCCTTTTACAATTTTAATTCCTGAATCTTGTTTTTAAGAAAATGCCGCAAATGATAACTAGATTCAGAAATTAATTATGTACTAATTGAAATGTATGTCTGTCTGCCCGTGTTTACAGATAAAACGGACATGTTCCATGTTGAGAGAACTTAACATGCACGTAGTTATCTGGTGCATTTGTCCAGCAAAAGAGTCATTTTTCTCCTGAGCTCTTCAGCACTAAAAATCAGGAGCCTTTATTGTGTTAAACCTGCATCTGATTGTAACCGTCTTAATTTGGCTATGGTATTTTTTTTACTCCACTACAAGTTAGCCCTGACTGTGATCTCACCTGATGATAAGGGATGATAAAGTCTAAGATGGTAGCGGGCTAACCTGTTAGGGGAATGGCAGTTATATTAATCATATTATACCGACTAGGGGAGTCGGTTTCTACACGGCATCGTACCGGAACGCTAAATCGCTTGGCAGAACGTCTTCGCCGGTAGGGTGATAACTACCCACTGCCGAAATAATTATAATTTCTGAATTATCTGGTCTGGTTTGGTGGGAACCAAACCAGACCAGATAATTCAGAAATTATAAATTCCCAAATTGACCCTACCGGGAATCGAACCCGAGACCACCCACGTTAAGACAACAGCGCTCAACACTACGCCAGTGAGGTCGAGGGTACTCTTGCTATAATAATGGATTCTGGCCAGTAGCCGCGGAGTGGTAACCTGGTAACCAATCAGAAGTTATTGCAATCGTTATACCGAAGCAAACATTTTGACATAACGAGGGGGCCAATTTTCCTATTTTCCCATTTAAAGCGCTCTTAACTCGTTTGAGACGCTTCTCATAAACGTTCTTATTTTATCAGGTATCTCTTTAAATTTCCCACCAGATATCTCGCCACGGGGGGATGGTGTCTAAGGGATGTCCGTGTGGGTAGTGGCGGCGGAGTTGTCCAGGTCAGCGAAGGAGTCCGGCAGGCGGCGCCCCAGCGTGTCGGGCACCAGCCGCGTGAGCGCCGCGCTGGCGAGAGGCAGAGCGCCCAGCAGGGTGGTAGGCACCCAGGCTCCGTACGCCGCCTGGGAACACAATATAAGTCTAAGCAGATCTAATGTGTCTCAGCAGGACTGGCTCCGGGCTGGTGTTGTGCCCGCCGCCCGGGGACCCTTCTGGTCCGACCGTTTTAAGTCAACGATTCAGGCTTGTATGTGTCTCATAATTATTATGTTTTCAGTCGATTATCTCTCCTGTGATGTAGATACAATTAGCGCCATCTAGTTTACACTGCGGTAACCGCACAATGCCTACATGAATTATTAATTATTATTATTTATTACTTATTATTAAGTAGGTAGACATTCTTCCAAAATACCATCTTCTGTTAGTTTTATATTTGATAACAATTTTAAACCAAAAATTAACGCTAATCAAAACATACACCATAATTATAACCCATTGGCAGTTCCTCTAGTACTGCAAACGTTCATGGGCGGCATTAAGTGACCAGCTTGCTCGTTTCCTGTCTATTTATATAAAAGCGTTGTACAGCGCTATATTGATTTTTCAGTTCTTACCAACAGTGGTATCTGCGGCGCTAAGATGGCGCCTATCCTGCCGCAGGTGGAGCAAGCCGCCAGCAGCCGCTGCCGCGCGCGCGTCGGGAACAGTTCCGCCGTGTACACGTACAGCGCGTTCAGCGCCATCGTAGCGCCCATCTTGCCTGCCAGGAACAGCGCTGTTCCTATGCCGCTTTCACCTGCAACACGAAAATACATCTTTCATTCCTAATCTTAATACTGGATAAGATAATATGTGTCTTTAATATCATAGTGTCTCAATTTGACTGAAAGTTTCTTGTGCTCAACGCAGTCGAATGCCTCAGACAAATCGCAGAAAACACCAATAGCGTTCTGCGATTTCTCAAAAAATCCGCCTATATAGTTGATCGACCTTAAGTTAAACTATACAGCTCAGAGTGAAGAAGTTTGCTTGAATTTGAGTGTTGAAATATATATTTTTGAGTGTACCTAAGCAAAATTGAAATTGGACTGTGTTTATTTGAACCACTTTTTCTCCGCAATACTCACTGTCGGGCAAGCACGGGATGGCGATGAGCGCGAGCGCGGTGAGCAGGAAGGCGGCGGTGAGCAGCGGGCGGCGCCCCACGCGGTCCAGCAGCAGCGTGTTGAGCAGCAGCGCGGGCAGCTCGGCGGCCGCCAGCAGCGCGTAGTTGGCGTGCGCCGAGCCCGCCAGCGCGTGCGCGCGCACCGCCAGCCCGTAGAACACGAACACCGCGCACGACCACCACGCGAAGCACACCACCAGCCGCCGCCGCAGCGCGCCGTATCTGCACGACACATGTGGAAGGCTTAAAATAAACTCTCTGAGGTTAAATACTAAGGTGCACCTATGTAAGCAGCCAACCTACAATAATCGAACCAGATGAGTCGCCGTGCATAATCATCGTCCATCTCAAGCTCACGATTGATTTTATGTCAAATATGACACGTCAGTCTACGCTTACTTCCTAGATCTGAGTCGCGCATTTGATCTAGTGAATTATGAAATCCTCTGGAGCACATTGAGCGGCTCAACAGTTGCTGGTAGAGGTGTTGAGATACTGGTACGGGGGGGCAAAGGAATCATAAGGTCGAGTGACACGACTCCTATCGCTTATAGGCTCAGGGCGGGGTTTGCCAGGGCGGGTTAACCTCTCCGGACCTTTTTAACGTGTGTGTTGACATACAAGGCCTTGTGCCAGGGTGGAAATAATCTTACTTCTTATCTTACTTCTTACTAATATTATAAATGCGAAAGTTTGGATGTATGGATGTCGGTATGGATGTATGGATGTATGGATGGATGTTTGTTACTCAATCACGCCCCAACGGCTGAACGGATCTGGATGAAATTTGGCACAGAGATAGATTATAGTCTGGAATAACACATAGGCTACTTTTTATCCCGGAAAATTAAAGAGTTCCCGCGGGAACCACAAAACCTCGATCCACGCGTACGAAGTCGCGGGCGTCAGCTAGTAAGTTATAAAAAAAGTATTCTTCGTAGCCTTATCAAATATAAATATTATAAATGCGAAAGTTTGGATGGATATATACTACGTATGAACGTATAGATGGATATTTGTTTCTCAATCACGCCCCAACGGCAGAACAGATCTGGCTGAAATTTGACACAGAGATAGATTATAGTCTGGAATAGTACATAGGCTCCTTTTTATTCCTGAAAATTAAAGACTTCCTGCGGGAACCAACTTAAACCACGCAGACGAAGTCACGGGCATTAGCTTGTTATAAACTAGTGGTTCGCCCCGAACTGAGACCTAGCGGTAGCCATATTGTAGTTTTACTATATTTCGTAATATTTGACTTTTAACATTAGCGCCATCTATTGACATCATTGTGAAATTCTGTTAAAAATACTGAGGCTCATTAAAACTTAAATAATCCTTATAATATTTATCTAATTTAAGTATTTGTTGTTCAGAAGTTCAATTCAGAAGTTATAAGGCCCTGACAGACAGACGGACGGACGAACGGACAAGCACAAATCACTCAAGTAGACTCAGAGACCTTCGCTTCGCTCGTAAAAATCGCTTAATATCTCGTAAAAATTTACAATTTCTCGTACAACATTAACAACAGTCAAATTGTGTATATTTCTGAGATTAATTGCCTCACTTACTTAATAAAGGCTGAGAAAAGACTCTCCTCTTCCACAATGGCATCCACTTTACTGGTAACTTGGTCTTTTGCCAGCATCTTGTCCAGCACATCATCGGGAATGCTGACCCTGTTGGCTCTCGCGGCTTGCTTGATGACGCGAATGGCTTCAGGGATCTTTCCGCCTGCCACAAGCCATCTGATGCTCTCCGGTAGCACCCAAGGATATAAGAGAAGTAGGAACGAGGGAGGGTAAGCGAAGCGAGCCCATGTTCGCCAGTAACCCGTCAAATAGTCCAGTAACGCTAGCGTAGCAGCGCCTGCCGACAGCGGGATGCCGAGAAGCAAACTGGCCAAGATTCTGTGTTCTACGCCCAGCCATTCGATCACTGAAAATTCAAATTATTAAATTGTTCACATCGAGTAATTTCTAGCTTCTTTATTCTTACTAGCTAAAGGTCTGTGATACTTAATAATAATTTTAACATGACGAATTTTGACGATTGAAAGGCAGTCGTGGCCGGGATCGGGTGAGTGTTTTCTTTATTTTACCAAGTTTTTATAATTAACTGTTTGCATTGAATATCTCGTGAAACCGCTGCAAGTTGTGAGTTTTGAAGAGAGTACAAACATATTTTAAAGTAATACTTCAGGTCACCACTTTACAATTAACGAATGCAACCTGACCTTCACAATCGGTAAAGTGGTCTAAATGTGATTTATCACCAGTAAGCATTTCAGGTCAAAAAAAATGTTTTTAATGAAAAGCGTTTTTAGTCCAAAATAGTCCAATGCATAATATTGCTCCTACTGCGTGAGCACACAACAATAAACAAATCGCAGGGTCTCGAACATACAAGCGGCACAAGATCTGCAAAGTCCCTAAATCTCTCCCTACAAGAGACTCACAACCGATGGAAGTCTAATAATAGTTCAGATTCAGATACTTTAGTTGACGACTATAACGCACGCGAAATGTTAAATAAGTAGGTATAGCTATGCACTAACTCAACACAAAAGCGGCCGGGTAGACGCTGGCCCCCAGCACGGTCTCGAGGAACTCGAGGGCGAGGTACGCCGGGTAGGACCCCGCGAACGACTTGCACAGGCCCAGCGCGCCGGCGCCCGCGCCGCTGCTCACTAGCGCCGCCCGCCGACCCCATCTGGTAATCATAAACACGTTTTGCTTAGTAAATGAGAATTCTATTTCATTACAAAATTCCATAACCTAGTTTAAACTTGCCTTTGCACAAGTTTAAGAAACCCATTAAAAGTATGCTCCTGAAAAAAGTTTATTACACTGTTGAAGATTATGTAAATAATAAAAAAGCATGGATTTGCAAGCAATGCTAAGGACAGCGGTTACTTATGTATCCACACATTGATGTAATTGTACGTAGGAATGACATTCCGAACCAGTGGTAGATTCACTCGACGATTCAAAAGCTCTTGTCAAAGTCTACTTAAATGAAAAAGATTGGAGTTTGAGTTTGAATAGCGTTGTGGTCTAACTGTTGTGTGATCTCCGGAAGGTTCGATTTGGGAACTTAAACCAATGGTGCACATTGCATTGGTGGATAAGCACAAAGCAATGGTGAAGTTGGCACCCGTTTTCTTTAAAGTATTGATTTAAGCTTTCACGACCTTCAAAGAAATTAATCAAATTTTTTGATACTTTGATGGCTTGACTGAAAGATTAAAGTTCTGAAACATTATTTATCGAAATACAGGAGCCTATCTTGATGTTATTCTTAAGCGTCGTCACTCGCAAGTCCCAATGATGTCCTTGGTAGGTACTGAAATGATTTAAGCAAACCCAAATTCAAAACCAATTTTAACTAACCAGTTTTACTCCTCTGTATCTTAAATTGACAGGTTTGCTTTGCTTTACTTTGATTTACTCGCGATGATAGCCATGTAATTACTACGGTACAGATCGTGACATAATAGCCAGCATGGGAGATTTTAAAATATATTATTTGATTTTTTTTTATATGTATAGCGAGCAAACGAGCAGGCGGGTCACCTGATGGTAAGTGATTACCGCCGCCCATGAACATTTGCAGCACCAGAGGAACCGCCAATGCGTTGCTAGCTTTTAAGATATTTGTTTATCCGCCCTTTGAAGAGCCCCATATTATAATCATGAGGGAACACAGTAGATGGAAGCTGGTTCCACAATTTGCGGGTACGTGGCAGAAGAGACCTGGAATAACGGGTGGTGGATGAGGACCAGGCATCCAGGTGGTGAGGATGAAATTTGATTTGATGTGAATGTTATACAACTACTAGCTGATGCCCTCGACTTCGTTCGCGTGGTGGAACTCTTTAAATTTCCGGAATAAAAATCCTATGAGTTATTCCAGACTATAATATATTTCTGTGCGAAATTTCATCCAGATCCGTTCAGCCGTTATGGCGTGATTGAGTAACAAACGTCCAAATCCATCCAAACTTTCGCATTTCTACTTAATATTAATTATAGATTAATTAAGTCGTATAATTTACGGTCAAGTGGTGTTCCGCTGATGCCAACGGAACGTCATGAAGCCAGGTTGTTCACATTGCTCTCGAAATAGCCGTGTTTACATTTCTATGTCCCACGTTATATTATACACATCTGCGACATCCGCGCTTAATATGCAGCCACTGGTTATATCGGATGGTCTACACACGCCACTCCAACTTACGTTCCAATCTATTTCTACAACTTCCACTCCAACTTCGTTTCAATCTAGTTCTGTATCTATATGTCGACGGATTCTGCGTGCATGTTACGGATCTATTCTAGCCTCTATTGCTTTATTAATATTCACCCAAATGTAGGTTCACCCAGATTCGCTCACGTCTAAATTTACGAATGCTATCATGTTATTGGTAATAATTCATAGCTATTCAAAGGCACGAGACTTTCTAGACGTTAAATAAAATCAAATAAGATTATAATTTTTATTCAATTTAGGTAGGTACACTACACATAAGTGTCGTCCAGTTATGTATAAAACATAATGGTGATAAGCAGTAGCGGAATCTTAAAACTAAAGCTACGTTAGAAAAGGTACACGATATCGGAACAATTTCAAACGTTGTAAAAAAGTTGGTCAGTAGGTATAAGTTTTTTCCAATAATTCACATTGGTGAAGAAACTTGTACTGAGCAACGTGAGTATAATATTATTTTTCTTATACTTGGTTGGAAGTTGGCACGACGATTGTAATTAGAAGTTGGTCGAATGTAGCTGGTGTATGTATTGACGACTGTCTCATTAATTGATACACTTTATCTCTTGAAAGATTCACAAGGACTTAAAAAGCAATTACTTATTAAGAATTTACATAAGTATTACCGCAAACCCATTAGGGTAAACGTTACTAATTTAATTTACTTAAGTGTCGTCTGTCGATAACTACTTATTTGCATCACGATGATATACATATAAACTTGACCGCTTTAGAAATGACATTATTATTGTAATGGTCTCTATTATGTAATAATGCCTTTAATAATATCGTATGCCTCGTATACTAAGCAATTGTAGAAGTAACTAAGGTAAATTAAAAATTAAATGCGGTAAAAGCAAAACTTTTTATTCTACAAAGCATAAGAAAATAATGTAGGAATGTTCCATAAGTTTTAAAAAATATATAAAAAGGGAATTTTCTTTTACTTATAGAATTATTTTCGAGTCATTGTTTGACAAAGGAAGGATTGAGTGAAGTGAGGACCTAAATCTTCATAGCCTACCGGCAAACCGAAATTGCCGGCATTTAATAAAGAGTCTGTCTATGAAGAAGTTGCCTAACATTTGGCGGGGCGCATAGTTAGAAGAACCGATTGCCATTGGAGGCTGGATTGGCGCCCTGACACTGACAAGTGGCAAGCTTTGGCAGGGGTCCACTAGGTGCCTACGTGGTTTTTCGCAGTGCTACCCACCAAAACTGTATCAATTTTCATAATGATTTTTTTTAAAAGGTAGGTAATAAAGTGTTTCGTTTGATCTGAAGTATTGAAACAAGTGAGGTGCTAATTCTAATGATCCTCCCACAACAAACGTACTTATCCGAGACGTAGCCCATGATGGGCAGCGACACCAGCATGCCCACGTTGTGGATGGTGCCCACCAGAGTGCGCTTCCACTCCTGGCACGCCAGCCCGAACTGGAAACACAGAAACGTTAATTACAACATTAAATGGAGTAAGTTTTTTCAAAGATAGGAAAGCGAAAGCATAGGACAGTCAGGCACACTTTCACATTTATAATCAACCAGAAGACTTCGTCCGCGTGGATTAAGATTTTTTGGTTCCCGCGGGAACTCTTGAATTTTCCGGGATAAAAAGTAGCCTGTGTTATTCCATACTATAATCTATCTCTGTGCCCATCCAGACCCATTCAATTATTATGGCGTGATTGAGTACCTACTTAACAAACCATCCAAACTTTCGCATTTATTGACCGAGCAAAGCGAAGGTCTCTGAGTCTACTTGAGTGAATTTGCACTTGTCTGTCCGTCCGTCCGTCTGTCAGAGCATTATAACTTCTGAATTACTGAACGTAATTGCTGCTTTAAATATAACATGTAAACCGATGGCCTCCAACGGAATGAAGCTTAAAAGTTATAAAAATCTTTATTTCAAGGGGGCTCTCATAGAAGCGAATGCGAAGTAAAATATTTTTTATAGCGTTATATAGGGTTGCGGTATATCATTTTAAAGATTATTAGGAATAGAGTCCAAAAATTTTTATTTTTTTTATTTTCCTCTAAACTTGACAAAATGGGGGGCTTTCAAAGTGAAGATTTTCTAACGTCCAAAGCTGACCTCAGAACTCTCAATTTCCTAAAAGGCTGAGCCTGAAACTTGATCAATTATTTGAATTATATCCTGTACTTGAACAACAAATACTAAAATTAGATAAATATTATAAGGAAACGAAATTATTTAATTTTTAATGAGCTTCAGTATTTCAACAGAACTTCACATTGATGTCAATAGATGGCGCCGCGAGGTCTCAGTTCGGGGCGAACCACTAGTAATATTACAGTATAGTATTAGTAAAAATAAAAACATGGATGGAGGGATGAGTGGCCTTGTTGTGACAAAGCATATCAGTCGACGCGATTGTTAAGTAACGTTGACCTAAGTCGGTAACTGGATGGGTGACCGAATTTGGAGGTTCAAATTTGGCCTTCTTTGTTTCGTGCGTGCCTCGGAGAGCACGTTAAGCCGTCGGTCCCGGTTATTATCACTAACGTCTGATAATAACCGTTACAAGAACCTAAGAGTTTAAATACTCTTAGTCGAGTCGTACGCGGAAGGACGTGGGAAGTGGAAACCCACTGCATTACTATCCCAAGAAAACTCCTACCATTATTTGAATAATGGAATAGGGTCACGACCCTCAGTAATGAATAATGAGGACTACGGCGTAGAGAGAGAGATAAAAACATGCAGATCCTTAACCCACCTCGGCCATGATGCTGCCATGGTGTTGGTACACAAACTCCTCGCACGCCAGCTTGGTGGTGTTATCGAAGCCGCCCTCGCCGCAGCCGCCCCCCGCCCGCGCGGGCCGGCGGTGGCACTCCGGCGACTCCTGCGGCAGCGCCCAGGAGGACCAGCGCGGGGCCCAGGCCTCCGCGGCGACCGGCCCCCGCAGCGTGGTGTTGTCCTCGCACTCCGGTATGTGACATCTGCGACAGTGACAACACAACATGTAAATACCTAGGTACCCTCGTAGTTCGTACAGCGTATGGGCATACTATTACCTACTCTGTGATATGAGTATCATCCATAAAATACGTCACACTAATTTCGTGACTTTTGACTCCCCCCCCCCCCTCCCTAGTGTGACGTCACATATCTTGCAACTTTACATCTAGAAATTATTAAATTAAAACAGCACTTCTGAAAACTAACATTTAAGATGTTTAAGATTTCGAAATGTGAAGTCACGAAACTTATAACCCCTCCCACCCCTTGTCACATAATATCACACTTCGTCACCCCCCTCCCACTCCCTTAACGTGTGGTGGTCTATGCTCATGCCTATGGATGAGCATAGACCACCCAAAAAAGTTAATGTCGTTACACCCAGCTGGACGTAGAAGCTTTGGTCGGCCAAAGCTTCGGTGGTTAGACGGAGTTATCGAAGACGCCAAGCGGCGTGGAATAAAAAATTTGGAAAACGAGTGCAAAGGACAGAAACAGATGAAGAAATCTCGTGGACCATGCCCGGGCCCACAAGTGGCTGTAGCGCCTTTGATGATGATGACAATGATGAAATAGCCTTGGTGATAGCCTACATTCCTAACGACCCACGGGTGGTAATCCTCGGACACGTGCCTGTTAATTTTTCGGAGCAATTAAATATCACTTAATCGAGGAACAGGAAACTTAATCCGTTACTTATAATCCGCTAAAATAGCAAATGGAGATCCTTGTTCCTCGACAAGCATAGACTTCCGCTAAGTAACGCCTGCTTCTATTCGTATCCAAATACAAAAAAACGTATTGCTGCTTTAAAGTTGAAGGAAAACATCGCGAGGAAACCGGCATGCCCGACTGTTCTTCATAATGTCCGCAAAGGTATGTGGAGTCTGCCAATCCGCACTTGACCAGCGTGGTGGAATGACCAACTTTAGGTACCCTTTTACTATTTACCGTTTAATTTCATTTTATAGGTAATAGGTATGCTAGACCGCGCTTCGGCTCCAGTCAACTCTGCCGGATTATACTGATAGTGGGTAAATGCTCAATGGTTAAAACGAAAGTATAATTAAATCTAAAGGTATTATTTTGAGGTGTAAAATTATACGATCATTCAGACTAATGTTAAGTTCGCCGTACATAACTTTTACCGGCGACTGTAGACACCTTTCAAAGTTGTATAACCAGGGCGCGGCGCCGCGCTGTCGCCACACATGCCCAAGTTACCGCAAACAGGTAGTTTAAAAATATACCCAGAACACTATAAATAGCTCCCACACACTACTTACTACATGATAAAGTTGTACATAATTGCCGGTCGCAAGAGTTGTTTTGCTGCACTAAGGCTGCCTACCCACACTTGAGCAGCAGCTCTGGGGCCAATATCTTGAGACGAGAGACGAGAACAAGGCCTTTGCTCACAAAAAGATGATGCCCTACATCTTGGACATCGAATTGCACGATAAAGTGATAGATGACTAAAATAACTTAACTACAATGATATTTTAAACTAAAGATAAGTTACGTTCATAGTAATTTACGTTTTAAATCTGTTCCTGTGTTTAAATCATTACCTCCCAGCAATCCAAAACTGCACACATTTGCAAGTTTTACTGATAAGCAAACCAAAAGATATGAAATAAAACGCAATTGAAAGAGATAGCTATAATTTTAATGGTTGCACTTCAAACGTTTCTTGTGCATAGAGTAACATTTATAGTCGTAGAGTGGACACTTGATTCAAAACTATTCAAAAGTACATAGATAAGAAATAAAACATCTTACAAAAGTAAATCACATTTATTGAAAATTTTAACAGTGAAATAATTAATAATGAAAGAAAAGAAATAAAATACACATTTTTAACCGACTTCAAAAAAGGAAGAGGTTACTCAGTTCGACCGTATATATGCTTTTTTTATGTTTGTTCGCGGACATCTTCGTTGTTTATGAACCGATTTTGATATTATTTTTTTGGTCGAAAGTTTATACTTCCGAGGTGGTCCCATTGTCACCAAGTCAAGATCTGATGATGATCCCAGGGAAATCGAGGGAAACTCTGGTTAGGAGGTGAGAGAAAATTCTTTCGAAAAATGACATATTATTGAAGTAGATTGTACCTATGCTGAACAAACAAATTAAACGTGAATGAAAATGCAGGCCACAGCTGCTACATACTTACTACTTTATAGAATGATGTATTACCTCTATAAATGGAACATCATTTTTTTGAGTAGTGTTCGTCCTTTTTTCGAAACATATTTGTTAGTAGTTTTGAAGTGATTGCTACAAATTCTGCTGATTTTTGATGGTATCCAGCCTGATTCGCTTCTTTGTCACGAACAATTGCTATCCAAACTTGTAGTCTGACCGGATCAGTCGGAAACCTAATTCATTAAAAGAAAAAACAATAATAATCCTAAATTAGCAGTATAATGTATACTTTAATAGTAAAGAAAAGAACAAAGTGAAATTATTTTTATGTTGATTACATTAGTCCATTACATACAATAGATAGTTATTATAAAAACGAAGTAAACATAAAGAACAACTGAACTTTAACTGTAGGCATTTAAGCTAACATCAATATTTCATTCTGCACTAACTAATCTATGTCGCAGCGCACGCATCCTTATCGCTCTAGCGTCAAAACTAGATCGCTTTCTCTTTCTTCACCTGAACATGGCGTCTTGCGTTAGTTACTAGATAATTTGCAAAAATAATTGAAATATACTAAAATATTCTAAGTTTCTTTGCATATTCACATGTGGTAAGAGATCCCTTGTATTTTGTTTACTTTAGAGTCATAATTGGTACACTTCCGAAACACAAACGATGGCATTTTTTATTTATTTTTGGTAAGTACACAGAGACCTACAATGCGGTACGCTTGTGATAGAGCTCAATGCAGACTAATTACAAGACGTCCCAATTGGGACGTATTTGAATCTTCACAGCGCGCGCGCTTATAACATATCTGCTACTTGTTTTATTTAATATCATTGCTTAACTACCAACTTGTCTGCAGGGTCGATTAGTTAATTACCTAAGCAATTGTTACTTACTTACTTTACTAGAAGGCGAGTTCAGGGTCGAATGTTCATTTGTAAATTTTCCAAATTGACACAATAACAAAAAGCATGTCGTGGTTAAGTATTTTATTTTTTAAGTTAAATGGATAATTTGTACTAATTGCAGTCTGAGTACCTAATATAATAAAATGGCGTCAAGATAAAAATAAATACTATGTTCAGGTTTATTTAATTTTAGACACTGGTTAGGTTACTTTAAAAATGAAAATGGATCAAACGCGTCAAACAAAACCAGCCTTTGCCCTCAACTACATTTTTGTGAATATTTTGAAATCCTTTATTATAGGTAGAAGAAATCCTATATTGTAAAGGAAAACTCCCGTTTAACAGTAAACGTTTTTAGAGAGAGTAAATTCAATTATATTGTAGCTATATCAGAATTTTCTCTGGTAGGTACGTACCGCCAAGCGGTTAAGCGTTACTGAACGATGCCGTGTAGAAATCGGTTCCGACAGTTGTATGGGTTTAATACAACTGCCGCGCCCTTAAGGCGCTGTGAGCTCACAAGATGAAAAACACAGGCACGCGGGGGTGAAATCAAGCAAGCACATATCGCATAAAATGCATGAAATAATTTGTAAAAAAAATAATATTTACTTTTCAATACAAATGAATGCAACAATGTGTTTGATTTAGAAATATGAATTTTATCTTATATTTCTATAGCTAATTATTGGTTTCACTATGGAGAAAAATTGCTTTAAAAGGTAAAAAGGTAAATTAAGAGTAATATTTGTATCGGAATCATGTTCGGTGGTCGTTAGGTATCACTTATCACCGCGTGGTCACCGTCGCTCGAGATAAGCGCCGCGCCGCCCACGCCCGCGCCGCGCCACTTTTGTCAACAAACATCATATCGCGCGAGGTGATAGCCTAGTGGTTAAGACATCGGCAGCATGTTCCTGGGGCCGTGAGTCGAACCCCACGCATATCAAACTATTCGGAGCTATGTATTGCGTATTGCGAGCTATCAGTATAATATAACCTGACTAAACGAAAAAAACGTCGTGTTTCCCCGTTTATTATTCTCATAGGCGCATAATGTCTCTTTTCCAGCGTGGTGGATTATGGCCGCTATCGCTAAAGCAGATCAAAGGACTACCATTATTTGATGATCAGTTTGTTTCACTTGTTTATATATTTAGCTGTAGTAAGCTTGCTTAATCGAACGCTAGACTTTTTTTATATAAATACATATATAGCGAGCAAACGAGCAGGCGGGTCACCTGATGGTAAGTGATTACCGCCACCCATGAACATAGGAACCGCCAATGCGTTGCAGGCTTATGAGATATTTATTTAAGCATAGTTAGACTTTGGAAAGAGAGCGCTCAAAAATGCCTTTCCACCGGTGAAGTGCTATGTTGCTTAGCTACGGGTGTGTATCAAACCCACCGGTGTAAGAGCCTTTGATTCCCGTAGCTTAGATTGCTGGATGTTGGCTTAAAGAGCTCTTAGTGGTGGGTTTGACACAAACACGTAACTTAGCAACACAGCACATCTCTGGTTACGACTTACATCCTACATCTAAAACTCTTTGTTTTGTGTGGCGTGCACGTGTGTACGCGTCACCGCATCACGCGACGCCGCGTGAGCGCACCTGCAGTCTGCCGAGCCGCGCTGCGCCGCAACTTGAGCTTATTCATGTTACGGATTCCTTGGCATGGTTAAAAAAACAATCTGATTAACAAAAAAATACGCACCGATTGATACCCTCCCTCTTTATTGGAAGTCGATTAAAAATTAGATTGGTTTTGCCACCGGTCAGTGGTCGGTCGTCACTCGTCAGTAGAGGTAGCCAGTAAGTTGGGTGGATACTGGATAGTGGATACCGTGCATGATACAACGTTATAAGAAAATTGATATTCTGCCTTATCTTTAATGCAGGCATGTTTACTCAGGCAGCTGTGAAACAAGTAAATAAGGTTATTTGGTAACAAACATTGACTTCGCAATCGATTACTTAATATTATCAGAAGTAAACATAAATAAACATTGATATTTAAAGCTACGCGCGGCTTTGCGTACCTACATAACGCTTTCTTGAAAATCTTATGGAATCGCCTTATTTTTCCGACATAAAAAGTCTATGGTTTTATTCGATGTCGTCGTCTCAGGTCTGTCCCCCGATTTGTCAAACGGATAATTCGGAGGTCATAGATGCCTGCTCGTCAACAAGCCTGTCTTAAGCAGTTCGAGTAATACGTTTTAAGCTGTCAAAATGATTACAATTTGCTCAGACAGTTGGGCCTCTGGAGTGCCAGCTGCTCGCTTGAGATTGTCCACCGGTGGGGTCTGGGGAGGTGGTCCAACGCTGCGCTTTCCGGTGCGAGGCCGTCAATCAAACACCTCGGGAGTTGTAACTTCAACGCCTATCGGTTGTTCGAACTATCTGCCCCGCAGCCCGTTCATAACCACTTAAGTTTAGCGAATCTTTGAGCTATGACGCTCGCTTTAGTTCTCCTACAGTAGGTACGTACCTCAATCCTCATTTCTGATTTGATCACAAAGGACCCTACTGGTATAATAATATGAATGTATGTACAGAATACGATCCAGCCGAGAAAACTAGATAAATAATAGAATTTCGCGGCCCATTGAAACATGAAATATTTCGATAAAGTTATTTCTACATTATTGTACGGAGTTTGTATGGCCTCGATTTGGACATCAAGTACTTAGTGTATCTTGCGAACTGCAGCAGAACTTTCAAAAAAAATAACTGGGTTATTGACATCCAAAGCAACGCGAACTAAAAAAAATCATAAACAATTATTTCGCTTTCCCTATCACTTGATAGAAATCGACAATTATGTACAAAAGGTAGTATCCATACTATTCATACCATCGACCATACAGCCTACAGCCTCGATGATTCATACTAATATTATAAATGCGAAAGAGTATCATTCATTTTACTTTGACGCCAATGTGATCGAAGGCTCGACGACGCCTAATTAGGTACGACTAATCAAATTGGCGATGTGCAAACTTACACTAAGCGTACATATTAAATTACAATTACAAGAATGAAAGTCTGATCTGTTGGAAATTAATGAAAAATGCTTAAATATTATATTACTAGATGATGCCGCGACTTCGTCCGCGTGGTTTAAGTTTTTTTGATTCCCGCGGGAACTCTTTAATTTTCCGGGATAAAAAGTAGCCTATGTCCTTCCCCGGGATACAACCTACCCCTGTACCAAATTTCATCAAACAGACTAAGTGTAATGGTAACGTGAAACGTCTGCACTGCAGTACGTATACCGGTATCTAACACTAGACGATGCGGGCGACTTGATCCATAAAAATACTTGCATTTTCTGGGGTTAACAAACAGACAAGCAGACACACTTTATGTATAGTAAAAGCATATACATATTTATCAGATAATGTGCCCTTTTACACGTGTGCCTCGTTCCCACATGCTCAATGCTGACCGTGCTGTTAGCTATTATAACTGCACGAAATGCGAAAGTGTGTTTGTTTGTCCTTCAATCACGCCGCAACGGAACAACGGATCGACGTGTTTTTTGCCAAGAGTATAGTTGAGGACCTGGAGCGGGCATCAGCGAGTTCTTGATATAATGGTAGATATGGTATATGGTATATGGTAGATTCACTTGACGATTCAAAAGTACTTGTAAAAGTTTATTTGAATAAAAAATATTTGATTTGATTTGATTTGAATATTGTGACAACACCCCCCCCCCCCCCTGACCCGCAGCACCGGCCCACTGATAAGAGATAACGCTTTGGTCGCGAACCGCTTGTATCGAGTTAATCCGCCGCGGTTACTACACGGGACACCCTGCGTGACCCGGCGACAGTATTTGGGTTAGTGTCAACCGAAATGTGTCGTCAGAGGTGAACGGAGTTATCTCGCACAGCCTACGACTTTGACGCCTAATATTTATTTTTAACTATACAAAGTATAGGCAAAGTAGCGCTCGGCTGCAATCAGACCTATTTGCAAGTAGTGAAACCCAAATTTGCAATAAATGAATCTTGAATCTTGAATCTTGAGTGATGCAGCCTAAGGTGGAGCACGCTTGCCTAGAAGATGCCTATTCAATCTTGAAAAATGGGGTTGAAGGACAGACAGATAGACGGACAACGAAGTGATCCTGTAAAGGTGTCGTTTTTCTCATGAGGGACGGAACCCTAACAAAATACGCGTCGAATTGAGAACCTCCTCCTCATTTTGGAGTCGGTTTAGAACAAAACCTCCACGCGGAAGAATTTACGGATCTATATTCAGCAATAAAAATGAATGAACTAAATAATGTGCGTATAACTTGAACACGTTTTCCACGCTGTTTATTGTTTACTAGTTACTACCATAGCGGGTTTATAATTTGTTAGTTTGTAATTTATTGTAATGGACGCCGCGTGGCGCGTTAATTGATTTGTTGATATAAGAATAGGCCAAGTGCGAGCCGGCATCGCACACTGAGGGTTCCTTACCATCGTACAACATATTTTAACACTATATACTTTTTAAAAAGCTTTCGTAGAAAAAACGTTCGAAAATAACGTTTTTTGTATAGGTCTTGTACTTATACCTATCATTTATACTATTTTTAATATCTATTTGTTGTTAAAGCAGAAATTCACATTCTGTGAAACTTTCATCTGTCTACCTGTTACGGTTCTGAGATACAGCTGTAGACTGCCCGCTGACAGACAGACGGACGGATCGACGGACTAACTAGTACCTAAACCCGTGGTTACGGAACCCTAACTAAAAGCAATCTGTCAAGAATGTAGCAGGTAAATAAGTACAAGACTCGTCACTTCTGGAATTAATCTCGTCTAAATTTTTCCACACCAACAAAGTACTTAATTGATTTATTTAATTACTAGCTGATGCCCGCCACTTCATCCGCGTGGTTTAAGTTTTTTGATTTCCGCAGGAACTCCTTAATTTTCCGGGATAAAATAAGCCTATATGACTCTCAGTTACTCAACTGTGACCATGCAAAAAACACGTCGATCCGTTGCTCCGTTGCGGCGTGATTGAAGGACAAACAAACAAACCAACAATAAAAACAAAAACACTTTCGCATTTATATTATTTTTATACTAGCTGATGCCCGCGACTTCGTCCGCGTGGAATAAGTTTTTGTGGATTCCCGATTCCTCAATTTTCCGGGATAAAAGTAGTCTATGTCACTCTCCAGGTCCTCAACTATACCCATGCCAAAAATCACGTCGATCCGTTGCTCCGTTGCAGCGTGATTGAAGGACAAACCAACAAACTGACTTTCGTATTTATAATATTAGTATGATATACTCGTACCTAGGTATATTAGTATGATTATAGATACGAAAGTTTGGATGAATGAATGGATGGGTGTTTGTTACCTACTCACACATCACATCAGAACGGTTCAACGGATCTGGATGAAATTTGGAACAGAGATAGATTGTTATAGTATGTATAGGCTACTTTTTATCCCGGAATATTAAAGGTTTCCCGCGGGAAACAAAAATCCTCAATACACGCGGACAAAGTTGCGGGCATCAGCTAGTATAATAATAATAATAATTCCTTGTAATCATCTTTTATATCATACTTGCTCAGTAACTAGGGATTACTATGGTGGAAAGTCTCCTTGTAAGTTGGTGTTTGCAATTCAAGGCAACATTACGTCGCACTATGCTTGAATTGTAATGTTCACATTACAGTTCAAGCTATGCAAAACTCCTTGGTAAACAATCTCTTTTCTTATAAAATGGTAAGAAAACTTTTTACTGAAAAAAAAACACTGAACATGGCGGCATTTAATTTCCATACATTTCAAACTATGCAAAACTCCTTGGAACTCAGAGCCGTAAAAAAAAAATGGAAAACTATTTACGAAAAAAAAAAAATGGCGGCATTTCATTTGATCTGAAAGTTGGTGAAGTTTGTTCGTAATGTGATTTAAGTTATTTACAACAATGTCAAGCACTTCATCAGATGATGAAAAAGGAGGAGAGCCTGATTTTTGTTTGCTTGAAGCAGAACAAATGATGCAAAACCTTTTGCCGGATAAGTCCAAAGAGCGCTACGTGAAAACTTACGAAGAATTCAACAAATGGCGTGCAAAGAAAGGAATTACATCTTTGGCAGAATGTGTTTTGCTTTCTTATTTCTCTAATTTTGCTAATTATTCTAATTAAAATTTCATTTTGCATTACCAATGTTTTATTTACCTCGCAAGAATGATATAAAGTAGAATGCTTACCTCGGTTGCAAGTAGCTATTACACCCTCGAACTATATTCACCCTCGCTCGCTGCGCTCGCTCGTGTGACTAAATATCTCGGGTGCACGCGATCCATTAGCGCCCTACGCGAGCTGCGCTCGCACTGGCGCCAAATTGGATCTTGTTCTGTAATAGCTTACTTACGTCCCTTGTGTAACAATCTACTAATAAAGAGCAATTAAGCTGAATAACCAATAGTTAGTGTTGACAGCGAGCGCCGACAGATGTCACCGCGGACGTGACCCGCCATGTTAGAGTTATAAATCACTGATAACGCTAAACATCGCCATACAATGTTTTAAACACTAGATGAGCCTGCGACCACGTGGATAAAGTTTTTATTTTTTAAATCCCGGGGAACCACCTTTATTTTTCATGATAAAAAGATTAAGAGATAATATTATGTTCTTTCCCGGGATATAATCTTAACTCTGTTGAAAAATTGGGCTGTCAAAGCGTAACAGACAGACAGACACGCTGCCGCATTTATAAAGGCTTATAATTATGTTAGTAATGTAAACAAATTAACTATAACCAGTGATAGCCTTATGGTTAAGACGACATTGTTCCAGTCGAGGATCCAGGGTTTGATCCCCGAGCAACGCAACTAATATTATTGGGATAATTATTTAGGAATTAAGTGCGTTTTAAGCAATGAAATTATGTATTACTTGTACGGTGAAGGAGAATGTCGCGAGGAAATCTGCACGGAGGTCTCTATAATGTTCACAAAGATGAAAGAAGTTTACCAATCCGCACTTGCTCAGCGTGATGGACTATGTATGGACACACACTCTCGTTCTGAGAGGAGAACGCTTATAGATAGGATTCTCTATGGTATAGAGTTTTTTAACTAGGTAAAAATTTATTAAAAAATTATGAAATAAAAGCTTAGTAAAAGCGAGTAAGTCTAAGTTAAGTTAAGTTAAGTTCAAGTAGGTAAAGATGAAGAAAGAGTATGATGCATTGATTCTTAAATAGGGCACTTTTATTTTCTGCGGCTTCCCTTCAGGACCTACGAGTCGTTCAATAATCCATGATTCTTCAATGTTATCATTATTTTGACTCTGTTATTTACCAATAAAATAATATTCTGATATTTTTCACTTTTCATTTTCTCGAGTTATATTCAACTCGAGAGTCGTAAAGTTAACCTTTCTGGCAACAAATGTGACCGTGATCTTAATTTAACGTGTTTTAACAGATATTCAAAAGACTAAGTAGTTTCATAAAAACGAGAGCAGCGTTGGTTTTATAATTTTATTGCTGCGGAGCAATTTTTCAGCCGAGTTTAGATCTGGAGCGTATAATGGAACAAAGTTGCTTTCAGAAGCATCGGATAAACTTATGGGATGAAGGTTCCGATCAGTCTAATCACAACCCATTTGTTTATCCCAACCCGGCTCAGGCTGGTTCACACGGGACTAGTTATAAACTCACAGGAAAACATACAGATATATCAGCTGTCACCGTAAGATTGAAATCGAACTAGCGTTATTGTAAACTGTCGACAGATTGTAAACCGTTCAATGTTCTGAGTGTCAATTTTTGATATATTCATTGTACTTACGTTTTCTTATCTCTTTCTTGTAGATCTTTCTTAAATGTCGAACCCTAACCTAAGTAAGGGTTCGACATTTAAATAATCAGGTAGTGCACTTGGGTTTTATCAGGTTAAATTACCTAACAGATTACAATCTACCGAAAAATATTGCGTTAAATTGTAATCCGTCGACAGAGTACAATATCGCTAGTTAGATTACAATCTAACGGTTTTTGCAATCTTCCGGTGACATCTATACAAATATCACCAAATCTATACAAATATTGTAAGTAAATGCGAAAGTGCGTCTGTCTGTCTGTTACGCTTTAACGGTCCATCTTTTCAAAAGCTTTTGATGAAATTTGGTACAGGATAGGATAGGTTGTGTCCCGGGGATGGGCATAGGCCACTTTTTATCCCGGAAAATTAAAGAGTTTTTTTCCGCGGGAACATCTTCTTGTAGGTAATAATTATTAGTTTACAGGCTTTAAGTTGTAACACACATTAAAAAGGCGTTTTTAATTTATTGATTTTACGTGCCTAGGCAGATTGTGATAATTAGAATCACAACATAGCAGACTCGATGGTATTGATTGCAAGTGTGTCACTGCATAATACGGGTATTAGGTACATCAGCTTTGAACTAGAAAATTGCTTATGCAAACCAATCAAACATACATCTACACAAGTAGATAGATGATGTTCTTAAATGTGAACTCGTGCGCCTGGATTTAGGTATATTATGATAGAAATTTGATTTTCTGTGAGAAACACTAGCCTAATTCTATCACTGCAACCAATACTGCAACGCTAGAATATGCTATCTCTGTGCTGAATTTGGTCAAAACGATTAAACGCATGAAGACGTGACGTGAAGCAGTAAGCCAGTAACAGACAGACAGACAGACCGATACACTCGCGTGTACACTATTAGCATGAATGACAACAATAGGAATTAGGAAGTCTAAAAATGGTGATCAGACCTTTGGTGAATCCGACAAATCGATCAAATTTGCAAGTGCTAAAATTTAAATGGACCATACAAATGTTTCAACAGCAATAAATATTATAGAAATATCAATTGCTACTTATTATAACATATCCGCAAACCGCAAGGTATTTTTTCTGTGACTATGTCGTAACTGTCGTCTATGAATAAAATAGATAGATACTGAAATCAGATAAAAGCGAAGTCAATAATGACATTGTTTAAATCATATAATAATGGGTAATCTGAAAGTAAATTTTTCCTACAATGTTACCTACATTCTATGGCGTCCTAAAATAGAGGGTAGAAGTCAATCATCTAATTTGTACAGTGAATGTGAAGTAACAGAATATTATATCAATGCGCGACCTCAAAGTAAACCAAAGTAGTAAAGTACCAGTGAATCAGGTAACTGAATAAAGTAACTTCAATATTACCTAAACACTCAGAGTATCCTGATTGTGAACACCTTTTGAGCAAAAAAGAAGTGTGGTAAGAGATAGGATTTTATGTGTAGTAGGTAGGTAAATAGCAAGCAAAAGAACAGAACGTTGACCTAAATGAATTGACTCTGAGGCCATGGAGTCTAGTGCCAATAATTTCTTACGAGATATTTCACCAATCACCGTGGTTAATTGCCTCATCTGGTGACAGAAGGGCTGGCTCTTTTTCTGCGTAAAAGATTATCCTGGCTGTCTAGCTGGCGCGGAAATGCAGCTGACCGTTTATCACCATTCCACACAGGCATAATTTGTATAGTAATTAGATTAGGCTACCGAACTATACATTTATTGTAACATTTTCAATTTAAAAAATTAAACTATTACAAAACGTTATGGATTATCACCACCCATTAATATTGCAGCACCAAGAGTCATCAATCATGCAAGACAATCCTTTTAGGAATTTGGTTATCCATAAAATTAAAGTTTTGTGGAAATACCGCCAAAGAAGAAGATTAGGCTTCATTTGGCCGAAAAGAGTTAGAACATAGCAGGGACTCACCTGTGCGGCGTGCGCGCGGCGAGGAACACATAGTTGGTGCCGTACATGCCGGTCAGCAGCACCGGCAGCGCCAGCAGCAGCGCCAGCCGCGCCTGCCACCGGCCCAGCCCCACGCACTCCTTCTCCATCACTCAGCTCCGAGACAACGCTACGCGGCACGACACCGACGACAGGCGACAGGCGACCCGAAAATTAGGGAATATATACTCAGAGTTTCGGACTGCAAGAGTTCCAGTTGTCACTGAAGGCGATGGAATTTTATTACGATTTATATTTCTGACCACACAATTCAGCTCAAGTTTGTTACTGTAAGTTACGAGACTAAAGATCCTAGAACTAAAGATCTATGCAATTCAAGTAACAACCCCACCGACCGAGTCAACGATGCTAACTGAGCTTCGGACTTCAGTTGACAGTAAGACAATGATTCAGATGATCTCGTACGCGGGATGCAAAGAGCAAGTAACGAAGTATTTATCGTTATCACTCCCGCGACCGCTGGGCCGGTGGTGGCGACCCGCGACACGTCCCGCCGGCCGAGGGGTCCGAGCGGTAATGCCGCCGGCTGCGGAATCGCTGCGAAAGGAGATCACACACTGGCTTCTTGACAGTCGAGTGTTGACCGCTCACCGGTAACACGAGCTGAGCTAAATTGAGCCTTATGCCATCGTGCCACGAGTCGTTGCGGATGACGCCGGCGGTGGCGCGCGCAGACTGACGGCCGCCGCTCTCGGAAGCTCCGCGGGCCACGTGTGAGACTGCTGTTTGCGCGGGACACGGGTACTGTCACACTTGGCCTCCTGAGCTTACTTTGTTGACGAGTGGTCTGTGTCGTCGTTGTTAACAAGTAACTACATCCAAATTTGTACGTAAGGATTGCCTGACTGGTTATGCTGCAGCTTCTCATACCGTAACCATCATTGTAACACAAATTCAGACAAATAAATTCATTCATTCATTTTGTGAACACATAGAGCTGGACAGTCTCTATGTTAAAGGACTCCTCACCTTCGATCACAGACTTTTTTTTCTGTGATCGAAGCTCCTCACTCACAAGCTCACTCGTTTCGAAACTGATCCGAGGAAATCAATTAGATTTCGCCATTAAGAAGTGATTTCTGAAGAGCATTTATGCATTTACACCCAAGCCTAACATTTTACGATTTTACGTGACTCCATTCCCAGATCTAGATCAGATGGTACTCTAAATCGCTAGCACTAGTCTAGATGGACGCTCATCTCAGTTCGTTAGAACCTAGTATAGGACCCCAGTGTGATAGACGATAGTGGCTATTAGTAAAGTGCCTAAGTGAAGCTGAGCCCGCACGTGGCGAACGCATGGCGTTTAAAAATAAGTTGTACAACATTTGTATGCCGCGACCGAAATAACAGCAGCGTAAATATAACCGAACCTTTGCGACAAGAGCTTTGGACTCCAACTGTGACTACGACCATGAGTCAACGACATCTCACCGGTGTGCCAAATAACCAGCACTGGTTCAATTCACATTTTTAACTCTATACATACTTAGTTACAAATGTTTGGTGAAATATAATTATTTAAGATCTTAAAGCAAAATTTAGCAGGTTTTTTGGAAATGTTATTAAATATGCTACAATATTTTTAAACATAATATTATATTTCTTACGAATTATGTAATTTTTATCATAGCTCCACACGGAGCGAAGTTTCTATACTATTTTTACACACATACACATCAAAAATTGCAAATTCTATAATTTTTATAATGTATTTAAGAATAGTTAAGATTAAATTTCTTTTTATACGCCTCCAACTTGTACAAGTTCATAGTTACTAGAACAAGGGTTTGCTTCGTGTATCTTACAGGCGATGTTTATCATATTTTATACTTCAACGGTTTAACCAGTAACACCAGCATTAGCAACGTGAACATCATTGTAACTTTTGTTAGCTAACATAATATTTATATTTACATTGATATCCGCGGCATATTATTGGCATAAAAATAAACGTATCAATATCAATGAACATAGTAACGGAGAAATTGTCGCGGTTGTACTAATTATAGAAAATGATGAGTAAAGTTAACAAGGAAATAACAATATGCTGTGTCATCTAAATCGACTTACTTTTTCATCAATTACACAAATTAGCAATTACATAGCTACAAATATAAATGATCATATTGCTACGAGTTCCAAGGTCTAACAATTGAACTAAACACCATGAAATTAGCATAAAGTAAAAAGTTTTGTACCTAAATTCAATATTATCAAGATTAGTGGTCAGTGCATTTAACTGGTTAGGCAATCGCTGAATCACGAAGTATTTTAGAGTTAAATTCCATGGCTGCATGCAAAGTAATTTACAACTTCGAATCAATTTCGAATCTATCTAGTAAAAGTAATTAGGAGTAAGGCAAAAATAACCTTACAGATTAATTTAGATTGAATGTAGTAAACTCCAACTCGTTTCTAATTAGCAGGTCAATACAGACAAATTCATCGAGTTATTTTAGTCCAATGAAGTTAAGATGTTTAGATGTTCCACTCATAAAGCATGCTATAATTCTTATATTTATGTTTTCCCAATATGAAGATGAAACTTGAAATACAAGGTTGTGTTATCGCAAGGTATTTGCTCACACAGATAATGTGTGACGTAACACCCGAGACTGCCACTGGCTGCAGTGCCGGCCCGACATGGCGAAAGCAACACCGCGTTCCGACCACGGTACTCAAGTTAACGCTCTCGGAGGTTTTACGAATGAAAATAAAAAACAACCAGCGCTTAGTTCAAGTGAAAACGTTGAAACAAAAAGAAACGTTGAAAGTGAAACAGAAGATCACAGTGTTAGTACAGATTCAAACGATAGTCATGAACCGATATACAGTGATTCGAAGGCGACCGTCAGGATAAACAGAAATGAAAGTGAAAGTGATGCAAGCAATGTAAATAACGTAACAGAGAATGGAATTCCAATAAATGTAGGCAACGATAGATTTACCAATGATAGTAAACAGTGGTTTAATCGTGATGAAGATGGGGAGAGTAGGAAAAGTAAGGGGAGGAGTTACAAAGACTCCACGGAAGCCCTGGAGCTGGCGCTGATGCAGCTGGGGCCCTTCGGTGTTTACCAGCGCTATGTCATGCTGATGCTCTGTATCCCCAACATGCTAGCTGCGATGTACTCACTGAACTATGTGTTTGTGGCCGATCAGGTTCCGTTTCGGTAAGAGAGAGCCTACAATACGACAGAGGGAATTGCATCACGTCATGTCTGCCTTAAGTAGTTCTTCTATTATTTGTTATAAAATTGCAACCTTTTGTCAGTTTATTTGATTGCTTCACCCATCAACCCAATGTAAGCATCAACCATTACACTGATTTATCGGAACTTCTCATTTAGAACTTCGAAAGCATAACCTATTTTATTTATTATTATGAGGTAACAATAAAACAATGATTCTGAAACAAAGATAGGAATACCATCATCATTATGTTCATCGTTTGAACCCTTCTACTGAGCACGAACCTCTTCTAAGAATAGGATGAATTAGGCAAACTCACGATGTTTTGCATTACAAGTGCATCCCCGCGAATCGAACCCCCGACTACCTGAACGGGAGGCAGAACGTCTCAACCACTGGGCTATCGCTCAGATTACCCATACCACTGGAACCAGATTAAGAATCTAATCGTTGAATAATGGCAAATCAGCAGCAGGTCACTGGCTTCGATACTAGATATAGGATCATCGCTCGTTTGTGCATATCAAGTACCTACCTATAAACGTTGGCTTAATTACTTCTTCAATTTTTTTTTAAATATAAGTAACTAAGTATCTAATACCTAACAAGGGTTTCATTTTAACACCTGCCCAAAAAAGGAGTGTAATGTTTTCAGGGTTCATGTATGGATCTATGGACTTGTGTACCTAGGTACTAGATGATGACCGCGACTTCACCCCCGTGGAATAAGTTTTTTAGATTCCCGCGGGAAATCCTTAGTTTTCCGGGATTAAAAGTAGCCTATGTCCTCCTCGGGATACAACCTATCCCTGTACCAAATTTCATCAAAATCAGTTGAGCATGTTGGCCGTGAAAGCGTAGCAGACATACAGACAAACAGGCGGACAGACAGACAGACACACTTTCGCATTTATAATATTAGTATGTACTTATATGAAATCCAAATTTTGGCATAGGTACATAGTAATATTATGAAGGATTTCATATAGGTAAGTACTAGGTTAAGTACATAAGTTCATACCTAGATCCATATTATCGTTAGAATTCTTAGGTACATCATGCAAATCCCACATCACCTGAATTCTCCCCCAGGAGATCGGGTATCTTCAGAAGATTTCCCCCTCGAAAAAAAAAAGGTACTTCATGCAGAGTAACACTGGTTTTAATTTTTTAGAAAAAAATTCAACACGGTGGCTGTATGGCGCCATTTTCGAAACGGCATGTTAATGAAGTTGTGTTTTTTAATTTTTTTAATTATGTTTACTTGTTCCATAAGCCTTCTCAACATAGAGTAGCTGTAGTTTCGGAACACAATGCATCGACTCTTATTTTCTAATTTCAAGCATTGATCGTTGCAATTTATCTAAAGTTGTTACTTAAGTACTCGTATTTTTAAAATGAGTAAGTACTAAGTATAGTAGATTGTTCGTCAAGGGACTAAAGTGAGCCATTTCATACGAGATGTCTAGCTTACCGAGCGTAGCGAGGTATGCTATTAGAATCAAGTAGAATGGCTTTTAGTCCCTTGATGGACAATCTACTTTTATGGTCTGTGACTTTTCGCTTCGATTGCGATAAAACAAAGTGCGAGTTAATAGATAAAAATAAAATATTATTATATACAGAATATCCCCGCAGCACACATTGTAGGTCTACGTAATTATATTTTGCTCATTTGTTTAACGCACACTTGAACCGGATTATTTTTTATCTTTATGATTCGGGCTTCCCGTTCTCGTTTGATAAAAGCGTTGGCCGTTGGCAGCTGGCTGGCACTGCTCATGGCATTGGCAAGTAAATCGAGCTGCCAACGCTTTTAGTACTTATACTGAACTTTATGATTAATTATTCTTCTTCTTCATGTGGGTTCTCCATTATTGAAGGTCGCCCATTTGTCTAGACTTCTCCATGTCCATGGCTGGGCGGAATAGTTCTCCGGCTTTTTTTATAACAGTCCACTCCCTAATTTTATACGTAGCCACGACTTCCTTTTTCCCACCTTTCTTTTGCTAGCGATGTCCCCTAATCAGGGGCGGCCTTAGCTATTGCGAGGCGCGACATTCAAATTAGTATCTAATGACTTTTTCTAGCCCGCCAATCCGCATTGGAGAAGCTTGGTGGGTCTAAGCTCTAATTCCCTCTCTCATAAGAGAGTGGAGGCCTGTGCCGAGCAGTGGGACGTTATTGAGCTGCAGTGGTGGTGGTGTGGTGGGACTTGTTCTACTTGGGCTGTAGCGCTGTTGGGCAACCAAGGGCGCGAGGCCCCTGCAATAGAGAAACCCCGAGCGGTTGCCCTGCTTGCCACCCCCTACGGCCGCCACTGCCCATAATCATTATAGTCCGCAGCAGGCGGTACCTATCGTGTCGTAAAATATGGCATGGTACAAGATTTTAGCTGCTTGATGGTTCTAACTAACTAACTCGGTCTTGTCTGTGCGGGCAAGAGCCTCAAGGTCCTCACTTTAGCCGTCCAGCGTACGCGGAGCATCCTGCGATACGTCCACATCTCAAAGGTTTCGATATTTTTACGTAGGTCTGCCACGAGAGTCCAAGCCTCGCAACCATCATATAAACTACAAGTCAAATGTAGCATTGTAGGAGTCTAATACGGATTGTATGATTATAATATTTTGTATATTATTTAATTTTGGTGTTTGTTTACACTGACATAATGACGATATTAATTAACATACGAAATGGATGGATGTTGAATGGTTATCCAAACTATTGTTTTTATATAAGAAAATTCAATATTACATACGTATACTGACTATAATATGTATACCTACTAAATAGAAAGCTAAGCAAGTATTATAGATAATTATGTGTAAATATTTAAATGAATTCGTGAAGCACGTGTGTTTATACACATAGAGGAAACCTTGAAGCGGTTATTATGTGACACAGTAGATAGAGGTAGGTAGTTAGGTACGCCCAAACGCCGCGCCGTTTACTAACAGCAACTTAACTAAACCTGTCAAACGAGAAAACAAGTATTTTGCCTTTAGAAACTAATTTGGTTTAATTTAAAACCTTGCACAATTTTACGCATAGCTACGTTATATCATACTAACATGATCAAAGCGAAAATATTTTTAAAGTTAGATGTGTAAAGTTGTATGTATGAGAAACCAGTACTTTTTGAGAAAAATGGTAACAAAAAAGTGCACAAACAAACAAACAAACAAACAAACAAACAAACAAACAAACAAACAAACAAACAAACAAACAAACAAACAAACAAACAAACAAACAAACAAACAAACAAACAAACAAACAAACAAACAAACAAACAAACAAACAAACAAACAAACAAACAAACAAACAAACAAACAAACAAACAAACAAACAAACAAACAAACAAACAAACAAACAAACAAACAAACAAACAAACAAACAAACAAACAAACAAACAAACAAACAAACAAACAAACAAACAAACAAACAAACACACAACCTCTAAGGGCAAACACATATACCGTCTCCGTTTCGTCGAGGGTAATAAAATAAAAACTAAACTACTTAAACAGTTAATTCCACCGGGCTAGGCTAGATAAGTTAGTGGTGCTTTAACCAGTGATTATTGATGCCCATCTGCAGAACCAAGAGTACCACTTGGGTCGCGGACTGTAAGGAAATACTTAGTAAATCCGCCCCTTGACCTATACCACAGTAAAGTGAGTTATCGGGATCATCACCAAAGAGATTTTGTTTCGCAATTTGCATGTTTAAGTGAGATGACTTCTGCTAGAGCTGTCAACTTAGGTAGATAGGTATTACACAGAAGCTTATTCGATAGACATCATTTTAGAGATGTAGCGCGTACACTGACTGTACATAGCTACTGCAATATCTGTCACCGGCCGTTCCGCCAGTGCGCCAGTGCGCCAGTGCCGCTGATCTTGTGTCTTATCAGTTTCCCTTTGATCTTAAATATCAGATAAGATAAGATCGTAATGCAATCAGATTTTATAATAATATTAGCCAAAGTTTTCCTCCGCTTTCCTCATCCAGCCACTTCCCGTTACCTGTTTAAGGTCGTCGGTCCAGCGGGCTGGAGGTCGTCCCACACTGCGTTGACCGGTACGCGGTCTCCACTCCAGAACGCGTCTGCCCCAACGGCCATCGGTTCTGCGACAGACATGACCTGCCCACTGCCACTTCAGCTTACTAATTCTGTGGGCTATGTCGGTTACCTTAGTTCTCTGGAGGATTTCCTCGTTACGGATTCTATCCCTCAGAGAAACACCCAACATAGGATGAGGAAAGCGGAGGACCGTGTGTGGTGGCGCGCTCTCCAAAAGGCCTATGTCCAGCAGTGGACGAATACAGGCTGATGGATGGATTCGCCAAAGTTAATAACAATAATTAGTTATTACTTATTTTAGTCATTTTTAGTCATTTATTCATTAAATATAGGTACACTGTAGGTACACTTATTTTCGTCTAAAAATTACATAAGTATTTAAAAAGCATGATGGTGATAATGGGTAACGGTATCTTAAAACTAAAGCTACGAGGGTTCCAAACGCGCCCTGGTCTGAGAAGAGCCCACAACAAACTCAGCCGGGTTTTTTTTTTTTTAAATTATCACCATCTCACAAATATTCTTACTACTAAGGAACTATCAGAGACATTAGAGCAAATTATTGCCAGGCTTCCTTGTCGTTTAAGTAGTCCTTTACATGGTAATAAGACTTTTCAATGAGTAAATAATAATTCAATAAATAATATTAATAACAAATACTTAATAATAATAAAATACTAAGATACACATTACATTTGCGTTTGATTTCGATAGCATACGTAGTATACTATAGACGTATAGATCATGCAATACAAGTCAAAAGTACCTACTTAAATCCTATCTACAAGTGTGAGCAAGCAAAGCTCATCTTTTCTACCGATTTGAATGTTTGGTATTGTTGCATCCTTCCCAGAATGCAACCCATATCCATATCTCTATCGGCAGGAGTTATTATAAGTACTTAGTTCCCGCGGGAAAAAATTTAAACAACGCTGACGGCATTGATTTAGTATTGGGGTCGCGCGCGCGATCTATGCACAGATTAGTATAGAATACTACGTATTGATCTATGGCTCAAATCTAAGGCTGAGGGTACGTAACCGTCACTTCTCGGAAGTTCTCGGTAGGATTGACATTCCAAACCAATGGCAGATTCACTTGACGATTCAAAAACACTTGTAAATGTTAATTTTAATTTAAAAAAAACCATTTGAATTGGTATGAATGATGACGTGCAGATGCATAGTGCCGGAGTGCGAGGGCGAGGGAAGCTCGTTCGGCAACGAGTCGGTCCGGGAGCTGCTGGCGCCGGACCGCTGCCGCCGGTACGCGCCGCTGCCGCCCGCGCGGCGCACGTGCGCCCGGCCCGACTTCCACCCCAACGACACTGTCGCGTGCGATGACTTCATGTATGAGAACATGGACACTGTATATGCGGAGGTAAGAGCACATGAGTAAAGAAACGGAATTCTTTACTCATGTGGTAAGAGGCAGTGACGCTGCATGTTGCACGTAGAGTTTCTTACTGTCGAGTTTCTTCTGTCGAGAGTTGGTGTCGGCAGGAATGTCATTCCGAGCCAGTGGTGATGTGGCACTCGTTCGTTTGGCAGTTCGGCATGGCGTGCGCGGAGTGGCGGCGCACGCTGGTGGGCACGGTGCGCAACGCGGCGCTCCCGCTCGCTCTCCTGCTCACCGGGTACATATCCGACGGGTAAACATCGTCTCACTACTATACATACGATCTGGCCAATAGGCATGATGACAGTAACCAAGAATCAATCAAATTATGAATTTATCTAATGAAATAGGATTCATGGATTATAAAAAATAAAATTATAAAATATGGCAATCCGCCATATTGGTTAAAACACCAAGAAGCGAATGACGTCACAATGGTTTGTTTTCGAGCTTTGACAATCACACTGTTGCTTACTGCACACTGCACAGAGTACATTGGTAAAAATAATAGTGACGTCACAAACGACGCCATGACACCGGGGAGCGTTTTAGCGTGAATTTTAAAATTTAAATATCAAATGCCAATATTATCTACCAAACCTTATTTTTCTGCTGAAATAAGATATTTTTTCGAAATAGTAGATACTTCCGAACATAATCTGACCAATCTGAGAAGACACCAATAGCATTCTGTGAACGCTCCCAGGCATCGTATATATGTTTTAAAAGTTTTGCACCCGCATCAGTTGTATCTACCTTTAGTGAAGCCGTACTGCTCGGGATGCAGTAAGGCATTTTCGTTAAGTGATTTAATAATTGCATCTGATAATCATTTTCAATGGTAAAAAGTAAATAAAGTATAGTCAAGTATAAAGACGTATTCGGTGTTGTCAGTTGGGGGCGGCGCACCGCGTTCTGTATCCTGTCTTTCTGCGCGGGCGCGCTGGGTGTCGTCAAGTCGCTGATGCCGCACTACCGCGCCTACCTCGCGCTGGAGTTCCTCGAGGCCGCGCTCGGCTACGGCTTCAACAGCGCCGCCTATGTCATGAGTGAGTGTTATTTATTAAAGTAAAGAAAATAAAATCATATAAGCAGGCACAATGGGAAGCTCTGTTTTCACTTTACAGTGGTGGAGCTGGCGCGGCCGTCGTTGCGCGTGACGTTCGCGAGCGCGACGGGCGTGGGCTACGGGCTGGGCGGCGTGCTGTTCGCGCTGCTGGCGCGCCGCGTGCGCTACTGGCGGCAGCTGCTGCGCGTCGCGCACGCGCCCGCGCTGCTGCTGCCGCTCTACTGGCTGCTGCTGCACGAGAGCGCGCGCTGGCTGCACGTGCGCGGTCGCCGCGCGCAGGCACAGCGGAACATACGCAAGGCGGCACTGTGGAACAAGGTGCCTGGTTAAATGTTCTTTTTATACTACAGCTTTCGTTGTTCATCATTCTAAAATCCTATTTAACACTTTTTGATGACCTCCCTGCCGATGTGGTGAGCGCTGTTGCCTTATTCTTACCTGGCAGGGTGTGATATAAAAAATCAAATGATGCAGTTTCGTGCTCTAAATTAATTGTCATTGGTGTGAGAGAGGTCTGCCAATCCACACATACCGAGCTTGGTGGACTATTACCAAACCCTTCTCATTCTGGGTCCTAGGAGACTCGAGTGTTCTGCAGTGAGTTGGTAAGCGAGTTAAAGCGAGTGAGCGAGATTGATGTTCAAAACGCGTTGCCGTATGATGAACTATTGCCTATTATCTACCTATACTGTGCTTTAAGCTATTGCCATAGATTCGGTAATAGTTTGCTATTACCAATATTAAGTTTAGATGTTTGAATTATTACTGTCACTTTCCAACATTTTGTGTCTCAACTAATCCACCAAGCAAAGGGCTCAATCAGTTGCACCGGAGCCAGCTGTTTCGGTCACCATATTCCACCCTCGTGTTGTGTAGCCTACCATTGGACGCGTACAAATTAACACTTATTGTTCTTTAGATCACAATCGACGAAGATCTACTGACGGCAATCGGCGAAGACGATAAATTCAAAGAAGAAGTGAAAACTAAAAGCAACCCCTGGCTCAACCTGGTAAAGTCCCGCCTGCTGATGCTGCGGTTCGGCGTGTGCTGCTGGTGCTGGGTGGCCGTGTCGTTCGTGTACTACGGGCTGACCATCAACTCGGTGGCGCTGTCCGGCGACAAGTACACCAACTTCGCGCTCAACATGGCGATGGAGATCGTCGCCTCGCTGCTCATCATGATGGCTCTCGAACGCTTCGGTAGAAAGCGAAGCATCTTCGCTGCGTTCCTTGTGTGCGGCATCGCTTGCATCATACCGTATTTTATTTGTAAGTTAAACAGGTTTTGATTTTGTGTAAGTATATGGAACATTTATGGACGTAGAGAAAAGGAGGACTTAGGTGCCCTAGGTGATTAAAATAGGCGAACAATAATCTGCTGAGCGAGCGCTTGTCAGAATGGAATGCGAAGAGGCGCTAGGCACATGAGTGGCAACCAGTAAGTGTACTCTCGAGAACTACATAGGATGCTTAATGCCTGCCAAGATTATCAGGTTGCAGGGTGGTGTGGGAAATAAAATCTTAACTTGACTGCGATTTCATCTTATGCCTCACCACTACCTAAAGGGGTATTTTATGTTTAGAAGTAGGAGTTTGGTTTAAAAACGGCCCACCTTTTCAACCAATTTTAATGAAATTTAGTGTTTTTAGTATTACAGCCATAGGTTTTAAGTATCCCAGGGGAGGACGTAAGCTACTTTTTGTCCCGGAAAGCTCCAATATTTAATCCACGCCGACTCCGTCGCGGGCTTCATCTAGTAAGTAAGTAACAAAAGGCCATCACTGGCCGCTAGGATTGCCTTCCTAAAGAAAAGCTCCTCGTTAACTGGTGACGTGGGTTCTTCAGACGTGTATCTGTTTGGGCAGCGCACTCGGGCACGGCGGTGGGCATGTTCTTCCTGGGCAAGCTGGCTATCACGTTCGCGTTCAACTCTCTATACGTGTTCACGTGCGAGCTGTTCCCGACTGACGCGCGCTCGTCCGCGCTGGCCGCCGTCTCGCTGGTCGGCCGCCTCGGCTCCGTGCTGGCGCCGCAGACCCCACTGCTGGTGAGATCTCACGAGCGGCGACAAGTGCTTTTGAATAGTCAAGTGAATCTACCACTGGTTCGGAATGTTCCTACCAGCAAGAACCTCGGTGGTTATTCATTTGAAAACACACACGGTCAGAGTAGCTGTGGTCACTGCATAGACTGTAAACTTCCTTCCATGATGCACTCGCACACTGGCTATCATCACAAGAATTTATCACCACGATTGCTCGGACGGTCCCCTATACGTTGTATCCATCCATGGTACGTTGTATCCATGTATGTGGCCCCAAACAGATATCAAATTCTGGCTGGAAGCTACAGTAAAAATCGCATCACATAAAAAAGGGGTTTGTGTGATAATGTCAGCGATGCATCTGCACTCTGCGTCTTATAATTTGATCGTTCTTTCCGACAGCGCGCAAATCCTGACAAATGAATAGTGCGCTGACACAGAAACCTCAGCGAGATGTGTCGCTTGACGCTTTCTACCAAATTTAAGTCACATACCGTCAGGCTTGGTTCCACTAATGGGTCCAATAGAATTTTTAAGTACCTACTAATGATGAGTAGGTACTAATGAATAGAAGAGGTTTTTGATTTTAGACAGCCGACCACCTATTCGGGTGGTCGCGGATTCAACCCCCTGGCCAAGCAGTTTTAAAAAGTCACCTGCATCGAACGTTGAAGAAAAACATCGTAAAGAAACCTGCATAACCGCGTACTGCATAATCTTTGTAATATTCTCGAAGGTGTGTGAAGTCTGCAACTCTGCACGTACACGAAACAATCATTTCATTTCATTGTGAACGTGTCGAGTACAGCGCCCCGTGAGCCGTATGTCGCGTGTTCCAGAGCGCGTACGTGCAGGCGCTGCTGTACGGCGGCTGCTGCGTGTCCGCGGCGCTGCTGCTGCTGCTGGCGCCGGAGACGCGCCGCGCCGCGCTGCCGCAGCGCGCCGCGCACGCCGAGACTCTGCGCGCGCCCGGACCCGCGCTCCACCTGCCCGCCTCCACCGCATTATAAAACAACTACAAGCTATCTACATGTTTAATGCGCTATAATCCGCCACACTAGGTAAGTCTATGTGGTAAAGTGTGTAGCTTGCGATATTCACCACACCACACTAATCTTCCAAATTATTCGCAACGTAGGTACTTTTCACTCCGACACCAGAGCATGCACGATTGCAAAGACAGTCGTGCATTGTCGAGATACACACTGTACCACATAGACTAACCTACTATGGCGAATTATAGCGAATTAAAATTCTAGTTCTTTCCTTATGATGGACTTCCGCAAAGTCACGCCTGCTTCCTCCTGAGCCTGCTTCTATCCAATCGTTCAATATCCAATCGTTTTATCCAATAGTGTCGCGTCGTCGATATGATCAACCAATAGACAATAGCTAGGTACCTACTGGAGGTTTCTTGCGAGGATCTCCAAAGACCACTAAAGCCGCTCAAGTCTAGCTGTTACATTATCCACTGAGTATTTTATATCTACCTAAGTAAGTAGTTACTTAGTCAAATTTTGCTATAGTATAATTACTTAATTAATGATGCATTTATTTAGATAACTATTAGTCTCAATTTATCAATAGTTTTATTTACAACATTAATAATTAATTGTTGTCATCACTAACAATTTTATATTAAGTACAATTTATTCGATGCTTCGTCAATACTACCACATAAGGTACCTATTTGGTATGGAAAATTACCCCAATAATTGACGTAATCCCAGACTAGTTTAATTATCATTGAATAATTTATCTATTCACTTAGATCAGTTCCCTATCTTCTCAGATTATGTACAATACAATGTATTGTAGGCATTAAAACTAATTAAAACGAAGGATGCTCATGCAATAACTATGAATGAAGTTGATATTAGATATTGTGTAGAACTAAATACCGACTTGGTAAGTACTTACTATTATGTTGCTATCGAGTTGCTACTATCACAGAATAAGTACATAATAGATGACATGAAAACCCGTTTTCATCACAGCTCTCTATTGCTCGGGCTGCGCGTTGAAGAATGAGAGAGGTGGCGTTTCTTTATAAGCGTTGTATTCATTGGTTGTATGAGATTGTACCCAGGTGGAAACTTATTTTCATAGTTCACAGTCGGAGATTAACGTGTAACTTAAAAACATATACCTATATATAAGTACTAAGGTATATCACGATGTTTTAGATGCTAGAGATAAAAATTATACAGTTGCTAAATTCAGCGACACGTTGTGTTATTTCTTTTAGGACGGTACCTACCTACCTTATTAGTTAGGTATGAATAGATATAGATAAAAGCAGTAATTTAATGAATTACCTACATAATATTATGTAATTCATATTATGTTTATTGGCTTAAGTTTATGATTGCTCATGTAACCAGCTTCAATCTCTAGTTTATCATTGTGCCATGACAGTTTTGATCAATAAGAAGCCTTATCTCTTGAGAGATTAAAGTGAAAATACATAAAGAAGTAAATATAGATAAAAAAATCACAGATTCCGCAGTCCCGCCAGAATCAGAGAACTGAAAATGAATACAAAAATTTACGAAAAAAAAATATTTTATTTTGAACAACACATTACAGTTGAATAATAAAAATACATTACAGTTGAATAATAAAAAATATTGAAATTTACTTCCCTAAAATTACACAACTACATTACTTACAAGTCCTACAAACTTTTTACAAAATTTTTCAAAAATTTAGTAACCGATTTGCAAAATTCCAACTCGAATGTATTTCTCGTCTGCGTGCGCATCTTTAAACACCATTACCATGACGATCGGTCAATAATCACTCCAGCTTTTGTTGATTCTTAAAAAAATAAAAATTTCATTTTCAAAATCTTTCAAAAATGTATTAACCGATTTTCAAAATTCCAACTCGAAAGCACTTCTCGCCTGCATCCGCATCTTTTAACACCATTACCATGACGATCGGTCAATAATCCTAGAAGCTACATCACTTTTTATATGTATGGAAATACCCGTTTTTCTACAATTCTAAATCTAAAGGGACCACCCACAAGTCACAATAATTATTAACCGATTTTCCAAAAAAATTCGGTATTTTGTAGCTAAACTAATACCGTAGGACCCCTTTTTTCTAAGTCGGCTTTTTTTCGAACTATTTACAATTTAGTACACAAACAACCCCCCAAAAAACCCGACTTTTTTACATTTTTCAAAATTCCAAGAAAAGTTACCAGCCGCTTTTCCAAATTCAAACGCTCACACGTGTCTCGATAAATTCCTCTATTCCCATCTCGATCCTCAAAAATGCTCGGAGCTATGGCCAAAAATACATCTGAGGCGATTTGCATCTGATTTAACCATTTTCAATGGTAAAATACGTTACGTAGTACCTAAGTCAATTTGTGTGTTGTTTGTGTGTGCGCCAATGTTGGGCCCGGGACAATGCCGGGAGTCGGGACCAAACCAGAGTCAATCGTTGTCAGCCAGGTCAGCTGTGATATCTGTTATGTTATGAGTACATGCTAGTTGTAGGTACTTAGCCTTTTTATATTATTGGGTTTACTACAAAATAATAATGCATTTATAAAAACTTGTTGTTTTATTTTCAATAATTCTTCAAATTAAAATGAACACAATATTCAGCAACACTTTTGTGTGTTTCGTATCAATAGGTTCAAACCGGTCAGCCTCAACACAACAACGGAACACGTGGGAACACCTACCAGTTACCAGTTACCAGTTACCAGTTACCACCATCCACAATATATTTACAAAATAATATTATAGACATGTCAATTAATAGCACTAAGTTAATGTAAATATTATAAAAATAAGAATATTTGTAAGTACAAAAATATTGATTTATTCTTAGCAAAAATATATTCTTTAACCATAATGTTGCCTGTATTCAAGTTCCTAGGAATCGAAGGTTTTGAGCATAGTTAGTTATTAAAGGCACTTTCTTATAGAAAAATATAACAATAGCAAAATATGTAAGACTTGCCGAGTTACACACATAATAGACTGTCTTTAGCACGACAATTTGTAATTTGATTATTATTAAGTTGCTGTTAATAAGTAGGTCTATCTATACTTATATTATATTATACACTAGATGATGCCCGCGGCTTCATCCGCGTGGATTAACATTTTTTAATTCCCGCGGGAACTCTTTTAATTTTTGGGATAAAAAGTAGCCTATGTCCATCCCCTGTGTACAAACTATTCCCATACCAAATTTCATCAAAATCGGTTGAACGGATGGGCCGTGAAAGCGGAGCAGACAGACAGACAGAAACACTTTCACATTTATAATATTAGTATGGATAGTATGGATGCGAAAGTTTGGATGGATGGATGTATGGATGGATGTTTGTTACTCAATCACCGTGAATCACGCCCCAACGGCTGAACTGATCTAGATGAAATTTGACACAGAGAAAGATTATAGTTTGGAATAAATAACACATAGGCTACTATTCCGGAAAATTAAGGAGTTCCCGCGGGAACCAAAAAACCTCAATCCACGCGGACGAAGTCGCGGGCATCATCTTGTATAATATGATAGGTATATGATAATCATATAATCAATCATCACTCATGTGCTTGAATTTATGCTATTATAATATTTACAACTGTAAAGTTGTAGGTGACTTATAATTAAGTAATCCTATTGCATCTTGTACCTATTATATAGTCATAACTTATGACTGATAAGTGATAACAAACATTCAGTCTTAGGTCTACGAGCGTTTAAATAACACCTTTGAAATCCCTGATCATGATTGAATCGCTCACCTCTCATCGTAAGGCTGCCAATCCACCATGGCACCATGGCTGAGTTACGGATACCCTGTATACATCCTATTCTACGGCTACGGATTTGTGTCAACGAACGGACCAATTGGCGCGCTAGATTTTCTTGAAAATTGGTGTATTTAGCATGTATGGTGTATAGCTTCGATGTACTCTTTCCGAATTTCCACTTTGCCATCTCGTATCTTTTCCGCTCGCCCCAAATGGCGCCCAAAAGCAGTTTTTTGACAATAACTCCTTTTCGACTAATTTTAAGATAAAAATAATCATGTAATAAATTTTTATTTAATCGTATGGCGTTTGGTGCATAATAAGCGTTTTTATAAAAAGAACGCTTATTTCGTCTGCAAGTTCGTCGCTCGTTTAGCACCACCCAGGGGACACGTGCAGGGAGGTAGAAGGTAGCTCCTGCGGACGTGAGCGACGGGGCATCCCCCATGTGACGGGGCATCCCCGGTATCCGGTATCGGTCATCCGGTAATAAATTAAACTAGAGGAAATAGGTACACCAATTTTCAAAACTCCCGAGAACCATCCCAGGTAACCCCCTTTTTGGGTACCAAATTACTGGGTTAATAAAAATAACACAGCATTTAAAAATAACACCATCTATACAATCAATAATCAATAATAATCAATAATAATCAAATAATCGATAATATACAATGCAAGTGTCTATATTTTAAAATATACTTATTCTAAATTCGATTCTCTTGAACTAAGTAATATTTTATATATAAATCTTAAATGAGTATGTATTGAAACCATATTGAAATACCTTCAAGTAGTTTGGGTCCATTTCAAGTATTGCATATTATCATGATTTAAGAAAGCTGTGTAGGTATTCTACAAAAATTTTTCTATATTCGAAGAGTATAGAATTTGTCTAAAATTCCTTAAATTCATTCGTTCTTTGCTATTTAAAATATTTTTTTTAAATAACTGTAACATAAAAACTGATAAGTGATGTCTAAAATATCTAGTAGAGCGATCTAATGAGGGTTGCTCGCAGACAGGTAACAAACGGACAGAAACACATACTTTTGCTTTTGTAATATTAGCAAGTAGGTATAGAATATAGATTAAGTTGAATGATGTTGTTTTAATTCCAAGCAACGTCACTGCTTTGCCGTTAGCACCAAAACAGTCGTAACAGCTGTGCAGCGATGTTTAACCTCGTATGCTACCGCAGTAATGGTAACACTGTTCATAAGCGTGGCTCTAGAACCGCTTTTCTATGCAATGCGATCTGACACGCATTCGACCAGTTAACTCAGAAATGCGTTACTGATTTGTCCGAAGCGCTTAAGGCGAGGCACGTTCTGCGAGCCGTCCAAACGCTGACAGTTTTCATGTTACACAACCTCAGTTTTCACTGTTCATCAGTCAATAGTGAGAACACTGGCGAGTGATCGTATCGTACGCAGTCGCTGCAGAGTCGGCCGCGAGACAGCGACGCGTCACGCGGGCTGCGCGTCGGCGCGCAGCGGCAGCAGCTCGCGCGCGGGCTGCGGGTCGGGCGGGGCGGGCGGGGTGGGCGGCGCGAGGCGCGCGTACAGCAGGCGCAGCGCGAGCAGCGCGGCCAGCGTGAGCGCGGCCGTGGCGCCGAAGGTGGGCGCGGGCCCGCCGCGCGCGTACACCGTGGCCACGAACACGGGCCCGAGCGCGCGCGCCGCGCAGCCCGCGCCCGCCAGCACGCCCTGCCACACGCCCTGCGGCCGTGGGCCCAGCACCTGCGCGCACTCGCACCGTGACACACACATATCGACACGCAGAGAGCTTCGCGGCAGGCAGCCCGCAGTCGTCGGCTGCCGCGAACAGGCTCATGAATGAGGGCCCCGGACGGGTTTCAAACTATTCGGACCCTTTCCGACGAAACACGTGAATTGCAACCGGTGATATATTTATAATTATTGACCGAGCGAAGCGAAGGTCTCTGAGTGTACTTGGGTGAATTGGCACTTGTCCGTCCGTCCATCCGTCCGTCCGTCCGTCCGTCCGTCCGTCCATCTGTCATAGCATTATAACTTCTGAATTACTGAACGCAATTACTTCAGCTTTAAATATAATATGTAAACCAATGGCCTCCCGCCGAATATGGCTTAAAAAATAATAAAAATCTTTATTTCAGGGGGGCTCTCATAGAAGCGAATGCGAAGTAAAATATTTTTTATAAAGTTACATAGGGTTGCGGTATATCATTTTAAAGATAATTAGGAATAGAGTCCAAAAATATATTTTTTTTAATTTTTCCCCCAAAATTGACGAAATGGGGGGCTTTCAAAGTGGTGATTTTCTAACGTCCAAAGATGACCTCAGAACTCTAAATTTTCTGAAAGGATGAGCCTGAAACTTGATCAATTATTTCAATTATATCCTGTACTTGAACAACAAATACTAAAATTAGATAAATATTGTAAGGAAACGGAATTATTTAATTTTTAATGAGATTCAATATTTTTAACAGAACTTCACATTTATGTCAATAGATGGCGCCGCGAGGTCTTAGTTCGGGGCGAACCACTAGTTATGAATAGGTATATCACTCACTATAGATAGTTTACGTTAAAACATACCTACTGTCACACTCTCTCACACACACATACACAGACTTATATATATTGAATTACAACACAATTGCTGCAGTCAATTGTTATTCTTGTTACATTCAATTGCGTATTTGGTATTAGCTACCAATTGTAATTATACTTTTTTCTTAAAAAAATTAACTGAAGAATTTCTGGCCGGTTCTTCTCAGTAGAATCTGTTTTTCGAACCGATGGTAGAGTCACAACATTTCCTAAATGGCACCAGTTGTCTTACGTGAAATCATAGCGTGAAATTAATAAACCATTTCATTTCAGAAGACACAACATGGGTTATTAGTTATTACACGAAAGTAAGCCGAAACAGTTATAGTTGTAACAATATCCGAGAGAGAGAGAGACTCACCTTAGAGAATATAGTCTGTATGAGGGTGACCCCCAGCGGGTACCCCACCGATACGCACAGGTAACCCAGGAAGAACTGCGCCAGGGTGAGGCCGCGCGAGTGCGCGCACCAGGGCTGCGCGTGCTGCGGGCAGCCGCCCTCCGCCTCCGCGCCGGCTGCGGCGGGGGCGGCGGGGGGCGGGGGCGCCAGCGGCGGCGGGCCCGGCCCCCAGGGGATGCACAGCAGCGACGCCAGCCCCGTCAGCAGAAACCCGCCCCACAGCAGCAGCGCCCTGCCGCACCGACGCGCAACACATTTGACACATCGAACCAACCGACAATAAAGCCGGGCAAGTGCGAGCCAGACTCCCGCACAAAGGACTCCGTACCACCACACAATATAAATTACTAGATAATGCCCGCGTGGATTAAGGTTTTTTGATTCCCGCGGGAAATTTTTGATTTTCCGGGATAAAAAGCATCTTATGTCTTTTCCCGGGATACAAACTATCCGTATAATAAATTTCATCAAAATCGGTTGATCAGATGGGCCGTGAAGCGTAGCCGACAAACAGATAGACACACTTTCGCATTTATAATAATATTAGTGTTAGCATTATTTCTATTTATCTTTATATCATGAAACAGGAGGTAGATATAATGTATGTCAATTTGACTAGTTTCATGTCATTACGGACGCCATGTTGAAATGGTTTGTATAAATACGAGTGTTTTGACGATGGCAAGTGAGTCTCCTGCAGACAGACTCAGCGATTACTGATTACTTTTATGTTTAGATCGCATCTAGTTAATTACATTAAATCTCTCGTGGAACCTCTACACGTTTAACCATTTACTCGTGCAAGTTCAATTGATAGTATAAATATGTATATTGAAAGTGTCTTATTAATACGTACTTCTGGATTGTCGCTAACATTAGTATAGATATATGTAAATAATAGATATAGATATCGCTTTTAGTTAATAACTAAGTAGAAAGATGACATATCACCACGTAATCCGCTGTGAAAGAATTGGTTACAAACAATTTGTGACACCCTATGAGAAGGGAACCCCAATTCACGATTTTCAGATATTTACCTATACTTGTGCTGTGAGGCCTTGCTTCTTACCATTCATGATCCTAGGTCAACAGGAAGTAATATTTTGATTTACTTATTGATGAGTGTAAAAATATGCAAAGTAGGTATGCGGCATAAAGGGCCGTATAATTGATTGCGTTGACTTGGAAACTTGATTTTTTACAGCTCGGGACGGTAGATTAATTAGATTAGTATTTGATATTAATTTCAACTCGACACCTCCACGCGTTCTCGAGAAAAAGTTAGTCGACAGACAGACGACCAATGAAGTGATCCTTTGTTTCCTCTTGAGGTACGGATCCCAAAATTTGAAGTGAAAGGAAATGTATTCTATAGAAAACCGATTTAAACGGAGCCATATCTTCGTCCCCCCGCGGCTGTGTGCTCACCTCTCGTCTATGCGGCGGGTGAGCGGGCCGATGAGCGCGAACACGAGGCAGGCAACGAGCGCGCCCATGTTCTGCAGCGCCTGGCGCTTGCCCCACGCGAACTTGTCCATGGTGAGCGACGTGGCCATATCCTCGTCCCCCCGCAGCTGTGTGCTCACCTCTCGTCTATGCGGCGGGTGAGCGGGCCGATGAGCGCGAACACGAGGCAGGCAACGAGCGCGCCCATGTTCTGCAGCGCCTGGCGCTTGCCCCACGCGAACTTGTCCATGGTGAGCGACGTGGCCATATCCTCGTCCCCCCGCAGCTGTGTGCTCACCTCTCGTCTATGCGGCGGGTGAGCGGGCCGATGAGCGCGAACACGAGGCAGGCAACGAGCGCGCCCATGTTCTGCAGCGCCTGGCGCTTGCCCCACGCGAACTTGTCCATGGTGAGCGACGTGGCCATATCCTCGTCCCCCCGCAGCTGTGTGCTCACCTCTCGTCTATGCGGCGGGTGAGCGGGCCGATGAGCGCGAACACGAGGCAGGCGACGAGCGCGCCGGCGCTCATGAGCGCGCCCATGTTCTGCAGCGCCTGGCGCTTGCCCCACGCGAACTGGTCCATGGTGAGCGACGTGGCCAACGTCTCTAGCAGCACGAAGTTGAACACCAGCACGCCGAACGCGCCCACCAGCGCCCAGCTGCTCACCGCGTCAGGCCGGATCGCCGCCAGCGCCTCCTTCTCTGCGGAGTGCCCACCGACAACTTGCATTGACAAATCTACCTCCAAATTAGCCTCGATTATCCAAAGTATAAGACGTGATATTGATAATTGACGTCGGTATCTTAAAACTAAGACTACGAGGGTTCCAAACGCGCCCTGGTTTGAGAAGAGTCCACAACAAACTCAGACGGGGTTTTTTGAGATTTGCCATTCTGTAAAACTGTCTTATAGCTCACATAGACGCATTGACTTGTGCTATTAAGATGTGTCCTATAGCAGTAGCAAGATAGGGAAACTGTTGCTCTGGAGAACTGGAAACTCTATGAATACTCAAGAAAGAACAATCGCAAAGTCTACAGGCTGTGTACTTTGATGAATACTAAATATTTATGTCCTTTTAGGTCTCGAAAGAAGATAAATAATTGCATGTCTTAAGAATGCTCGACCCGTGAGCTAAAAATCTAACGTTCGCTCAATCTGCAGGAGCAGTAATTGTAAGTAGTTCATATCACAAATTGTGGCACTATATTTGTAAGAGTAAGTATTGCAGTGAACAAGCCCCTGGTGTGTATGTACCGGTGCGCTTGCCGTGCAGCAGCATGGCCTCGCGCGCGGCCACGCGGCGCTCCGTGAAGCAGCACGGCAGCAGCAGCAGCGCGTTGAGCGAGCCGAGCAGCGCGTTGGCCCAGCCCGCCGCCGTGTACATGTCGAGCCGCAGCGCGCGCTGCGCGGCGCCCGGCGGCGCGTACGGCGCGCCCGGGCCCAGCGGCGCCGCGGCCGCCTGCAGCGCCGGCCCCACCGCGAAGCCCAGCACCTGCGCGAGCGCCGCGCCCGCCACGGCGCGCGTGCGCTCGTGTGCCAGCGTGGCGGCCGACAGGTACGCGCGCGCCACCGCCACGTTCGCCGAGCTGACGCCGACGAGCGCGCGCGCCGCCAGCATCCAGGCGTGCGCGTGCGGCCGCGCCAGGTGCAGGTGCGCGTACAGCACGGACGCCAGCACGAACAGCGCCAGCGTGGCCAGCAGCGGCGCGCGCGCGCCGCCCGCGCGGTTGGCCCACAGCCCCAGCAGCGGCGACGCGGCGAGCTGCGCCAGCGGCGACGCGCCCACCGCCAGCCCCAGCGCCTCCTTGCTGGTGCCCGGCTGCAGCTGCCGACCACCGTACGATTACTGCACTCGCCGACATCGCGCCCGCTAAACGAACCTGCCTAACGTTTGACGTTGCCTTTGATCGGTAGATATACCAGTTGTAATGACGATAGGTACTAAAGAAATATTTGAGTTGTTCCAGCTAACGGACCAGTGACTTAGTTTTTTCCAAAAGACAATTTTATTCCACGCCACGTAACAACCGTGCCTTCACCGGCCTCACTTTGGCAATGTACCAGTGGTGATAAGTGATAACGGTACTAAATAAATGTTTCAGACTTTTTGCAGATCGTCAAGAACGGGAGAGCCTTCTTCCACCAGGACTTCGCTGTAAGAGCTATACCTACTTATCCAGGTACTAATCTCATCCTCGACCTCTTCGTTTTCAAAAGGAGTCCAAACGTATAATGCTAAATATAGCAATTCGGAGTGGTTTTCACGCCAACCTTAGGTCGTCATTGTATTATCCTCGGTAGAGAGTGCCCAGCAGTGCCCGTCAATAACGTGAGAGTTGACACTCAGGGAAGTATTATGTTTTGCGCCCTATTGCCCCACGTCAACTTTTATAGGAAGTCAAAGAGATTAGACATACCTAACAAAAACAAAACCTAAGAGCTCAAGGTTCGACATTCAAATCTTTAGCTTAAAAAAATACGTGGTCTATCACAAGCGGGAGCCAGGAGCCGGCCACTTGAGATATCGCTCAGTGCGAAGCGACACGTCGCGGCTATTTTATGACTGACATGCAATTTCCCAATTCATCGCATCTATCGTCCGTCCGTCGACCTGACAGCGTTGTTCACCTAGTATAGTCTTATACCATCAATCTACTAAATCCATATCCATATCCATACTAATATTATAAATGCGAAAGTGTGTCTGTCTGTCTGTCTATCTGTCTGTCTGTCTGCTACGCTTTCACGGCCCAACCGTTCAACCGATTTTGATGAAATTTGGTACAGAGATAGACTGTAACCCGGGGAAGGACATAGGCTACTTTTTATCCCGGAAAATTCAAGAGTTCCCGTTGGAATCAAAAAACCTTAATCTACGCGGACGAAGTCGCGGGCATCATCTAGTAATATTATATATTATGCCACGTTTGGGATTTAACACAATTCTTCGCCCTCAAAGGTATATAACAATTCAATTAATTATTTATTTATCTACTCCAGCATCGAAAAGTTCCAATTTCGAATTTGACAACTATATCGAATTGAACCCTCTTTCGTGTTTGCTTCTCATAACGATACAGTTCGTTGTATGGGAGCTGTATCGTTATGAGTCGTAGCTGTATCGATATGGTTATCTTCATAAATAGGATACCTATAGCTTAGCGGCTCTGGGTTCTGGCACTTTCCCAACCACAGAGTTCTTAGTATGTAGAGGAGCCATACCTACATCATGGCGGATGGTGGCACCCGTCATTGAATATATGTACATATTACACTCTATGGTTGGTACTGCCACTCTTACTGCCAATATTAAAAAAAAATTAGAAAAATTACGCGGTAAACGGATTACTTTTGCAACTTGTGAAATTTGTATTGATTTGACTTTTTTATTAATTTACAAAGTAAAAAATTATAAAGACGACCTTGTCGTAGATAAAATCTTGTATGCAACTGTACGTAAAATTAGTCATTTTAATTCTCGTACTATCCTATTTTGATACTCGGCAAGCCTCGTATCAAAAAACAGCACTCGAATTAAAATGACCCTCATTACGATACAGTTGCATAAATAGCTATTAATGATAGTTGCCAATGACTCATAAGTTTTACAAACGTTACTCCATAGTCCAAAAATTACAATTATTAATATATTTAAAGTAATATACGTCATACATTTAGAGAATCGGGTAAAGCCCGTTTATTTTTCATGGTACGCTGGCATGGCAAAATATATTTTCGTCACTTTAAAAAAACTCCGATTTTAGTGTTACAAAAAATATAATATATTCTGGCAAAGTGCCATACGCGTTCCGAAACGACTAGCATATTATAGTAAAGATATCAAGGTGTCTCCACATTACAAATGACAAATGTCTCTATAATTTTCCTCTAAGATGGTTTGTCGTATCTAGAACTAACAGAACACCGAGAGAGAAGCATCTAAAGCAACCGATCGAGTAGGCATTTCGTTGCGGAAATTCCGTTTAGCTCACCGGCTCGGCGACCTGCCCACAGACCTGCCACCGCACAGAGGATGTTATCAAGAAAACTTTCTCTAATGTCATGTCCGCGTTTCCAAATAATAAAAACCGGCTCGTCTGGCCTGTAGATCTTCAGAAAATCTAATGTCTGGTCCGAGATCATTTGCCTCACGGAGGTCCATAGCTTTTCTATAGGTACTTCAGAAGTTGAAAGTTGGAGACATGAGCTAGGTATTAAGGCAGCATGAATATGATCCTCCCGCAAGCGTGTCCCATTATTGCAGAATCGTCGCGCCGATTTAGTTTCTTCCTTTAGTTCTTTTTAGCTAGGCAGAGACCCGGTACCCATAGGTAGGCTAAGTTTGTACCCATTTTGTGTTCATAAGTTCCTTTCAGCTACATTCCTTAGTCCTTACCTCACAGAAACCTTAACTATACGTAACTACCGGTTAAAAGTCGGCGGCCGTGTCGCGCGAACAGGCTCATGAGTTCGAACTTCGAAACTAGTCGGGCATTTTTCCGACATAAGATAACAGTCCGACAGTTTTAACCGGTAGTTGACCGAGCGAAGCGAAGGTCTCCGAGCCTACTTGAGTGAATTGGCACTTGTCCGTCCGTCCGTCCGTCCGTCCGTCCGTCTGTCAGAGTATTATAACTTCTGAATTACTGAACGTAATTACTTCAGCTTTAAACATAATATGTAAACCAATGGTCTCCAGCCGAATATGGCCTAAAAAGTTATAAAAATCTTCATTTCAGGGGGGCTCTCATAGAAGCGAATGCGAAGTAAAATATTTTTTATAGCGTTACATAGGGTTGCTGTATATCATTTTAAAGATAATTAGGAATAGAGTCCAAAAATATACTTTTTTATTTTTCTCCTAAAATTGACGAAATGGGGGGCTTTCAAAGTGCAGATTTTCTAACGTCCAAAGTTGACCTCAGAACTCTAAATTTACTGAAAGGCTGAGCCAGAAACTTGATCAATTATTTGAATTATATCCTGTACTTGAACAACAAATACTAAAATTAGATGAATATAGTAAGGAAACGAAATTATTTAATTTTTAATGAGCTTCAGTATTTTTAACAGAACTTCACATTGTTGTCAATAGATGGCGCCGCGAGGTCTCAGTTCGGGGCGAACCACTAGATATGTATAGTTAAAATCACAATGATAGTTTAAACGTTAAAATACCTACTGACAGAAATCATTGTTTTTCTATTAAGTAATTTACTAAGCAACGTCACAATATCGCGTCGTCAGAAAGGAAACGTTTTGTGTGTGCCAGTGAGTAATGTGGCCGGAGCCTGGGCCGCTGTTGTCCCGTGTCCGCTGCGGGCCTGCGGGGACTCTCGCTAGTCGCTACTCGGCACTCGCTACAGATCACCGAGTTGCATGCACATGCACTTTCAGCGTGCGGCCAACGATGCGTCACCGTTGATTATTGATACTTATTGTGAATTAGTCATAACACAACACAAATTTAGTTAAATATGCATACGTTCATAACAAAAGACGTGCACATAACGAACGGTTGGTCGCATTTCCAAAAAAAACGTTGATTGGGAGTAGGTATGTTGTCTTAGTTGTGGTCTGTTAGGAAAGAAGGTAAGTTCCTATGTATAGGTACTTACCTTCTTTCCTATGATCGATCGCTATTTTACTACTCCCAATAAAATGGATTAGCTGATCCATCATATTTTATATCTGTCATATGATTTACTAGCTGATGCGCGCGACTACGTCCGCGTGGATTGAGGTTTTATGGTTCCCGCGGGAACTCCTTAGTTTTCCGGAATAAAAAGTAGCATATATATGTTATTCCAGACTATAATCTACCTCTGTGCCAAATTACATCTAGATCCGTTCAGCCGTTCGGGCGTGATTGAGTACCTAGGTACCTACCTAACAAACATCCATCCAAACTTTCGCATTTTTTAATATTTATTTGATTTGATTATATTTTGATTGATTCGACTCTATCTTTGGCGTGTGTGCGGTGTGCCGTTATGCGTGCTAGCAGTGCAGTGCAGTGCAGTGCAGTGCAGTGCAGTGCAGTGCAGTGCAGTGCAGTGGCCTGCCCGCTGCCGCCGCGCCGGACAGACAGGGCAATGCTATCCTCATATATATAGGTACACCTATACATGGGTACAAGCTCTTATTTATATTCCAAGTATTAATAAATAATTTCAACTTTTTTACTATCAGCATAACTAATTAATAGAAATCATTGAATGTTAACTAAAGAAATCATTAAGTATCTACATATTACGCATTAGTTTGGTTGCATTACTTTCGTTAAGTATTATTGACTTATTGGTAGGTATGATATATACGTAGGTACATATAGGCTAGACCGTACGTGAGCTAGTTACCTACTGCAACAGTTATGGGTCTATTCTTATCTGTGAACACTGAGTCACTATCGCGTCGCGGAGGCAAGCGGCAACGAACCAGCCAATCAAATATTATGATGTTCTGATAACAGTTCTTCAATAAGAACTGTGTTCCCAAGTCAATACTTAGGAACACAATCAAACGACGAAAATTGTGGCCTACTTGTGCTATAGTATTGTATTAGTATTGCGGACAATCCGGAACACGAATTGATCAATATAGCGAATAGCGATGCAGGATGACCTAAGCAACCAACAGAGCCTGCCACCAGATCTGAATCAATTTAGAAATTCCAAAATGGATCCAATCTGGAATTGAACCAGTCTCGAATCCCGTTGTGGAATCGAGCGAGGACGTGACGCTACGCCTGCTCTAGAATGACCGAAACCTAAAATAATTATACCTACTCTTCGAATTCTAGATTGGTGCTAAACCATAGGCTACTTTTTATCGCGAAAATTAAAGAGTCCCGCAGGAACCAAAAAACCTCAATCCACGCGGACGAAGTCGCGGGCTCATCTATTTCCATTGGAAATTTTCCAAGCACGTTTAGGAACTAAGGTAGATAATTCTGATAGCCTCATGTAAATAAAATTACATGTGGTAACGGAGACAGTGTGTGTCGAGTGTCGACTGCCGACCCCGTGCCCCGTGAACTTTGAGTTGACTCTTTTTGTTGTAACCGCGCCGCCCCGCGCCGCCCCGCGCCGAGGGATGATGACAACTCAATCAAATCAGCAACTCTTTATCAAACATAAAAACGCGCTTCTAGTATGGAAGTTGTATGTAATTCACAATAGTGACGTCATCAAATTTCAACGCACTTTTTTTCTTTAATCTAATCTAATAATATTTTAAACTTAGATTATTTACAATTCATTGATTTTAAACAATTTTAAAATATTTAAAATGGTTATCAAACTTACCGAGGATGTGAATTTTAGGTATTTCGGAAGCTGACCCTCTATTTAATAATCAGTTAGAAATAATTTATTTTCGATATAGGCATCATCCCTATTGATATGTTAATTAATATAATCCAATGCTTAGCGCACACGATGCGTTTATTGTACCTGCGCAGTGCGCACGTTGACGCGCTTCAACCACCTTCAAGTTCAACTGTCTGACTTTGCGTTTCAGTTTGAATACTCTGCATCATCTGCGTCACGATTTTCTGAACTGTGTGCTAACTGCTGTTTGACGGGTAACTAGCTGTATGTAGTACGCGGCCAAATACTCTACCTTCTCATTCAAACACATGAGCGCTCAAGTCTATGTGTACCTACCTACTAGGTGCTACTAGGTAGGTATGTAATTACTTTTATCTATTCAGTGCTTTTGATGCTTTTACTTAGTTCCGAAGTTACTTACCTACCTACTTCGAAGTAACAATTCCAAACTCAAACCACCAATTTTGAATTCCCGATTTCGGTAGCAACATGAAGGTACCTACAGACTAAGTTGTTAAATAATAAATATTAATCATATTGTTATCGACGCAAGCGCAGCGAAGCGTTCACACTTCACATAAGTACCTAGTCACAGTTTTATTGGTTTCTATATACCTACCTAGTAGGTACTAGGTATATACCAATACTGTGACAACTATGTCACTACAGTCGGATATATATACCTACTCGTGTGACTACACTTTCAAACGTAGGTATGTAACTATACATACCTACGTTTAAACACATAAACAACCGATATTAATAGGTACTTAGTTGGTAGGTAGTGTAAGCATAATTCCAGAAGTGGGTGAATAATTAAAATTACTTTAAAATATGTTTGTACTCTCTTTAAAACGTGCACGAATAAATGGTTAAACGTGTAGCGGTTTCACGAGAGATTTAATGTAAACAGTTAATTATAAAAACTTGGCCAAAGCATCACAACAACAATAAATTAATCATTTGATCAGGCTGCAGTTGCTACTGCTAAGCTCTAAAACAAATTGCGATCTAAACACAAAAGTATTCAATAATCGCCGAGTCTGTCGGCAACAGAATAACCCAACAAAATCAAAATACTCGTATTTATGCAAATTATACCAATATGGCGTATCCCCGCCAACAAACTGACCGAGTGAATTACATCGAATGAGTCAAATATCAACTTAATTAAACCTTCGTCAATAAACAAATACACAATCTTTTATATTTTCTAAAAATTCAATTCAATTTTAAACACAAAACTGACAGTAGTTATTTTGTATATTATTATTATCTATCATCGTAACTGATAATTTAACATAACAGGTAAGTAACTAACTATTTAGGTAGTTACTTCGCCTACCGGAGCAGATAATAATTTTAACTGATTTAAGTACCTAGTAGTATTTTGTTTACATTGCAACGGCGTGGTTACAGCTTGAAGTTTTATTGATATCGACCATTGCTTTCAACTTTGTTTTACTAATAAACGATCAATTTTATCGATAAACTACCTATCAGCCGACCGCCCGCGCGCCCGCGGTATCGCCAAAGAGTAATATCACAGGGTAGGTAATATAATATGGTAATATCGCCCCCGTGCCAATTTCGTACATAGGTAGGTACTAGGTAGCTATGACCAGCCTTATTCCTGCATTATATTATTCGTATGAGATATTTTAATAAATGAGTAAGTAAATAGATAGGCATACTTAATGCCTCTATCTGTCTTCCCGATTAAAGGAATTTAATTTGGAGTTATAAAGATGGCACGCGATGGTGATCCTTGGCTATTGTTGGCGGTAATCATTGTCTTATGTGGAAGGATTGAAAAAATAAAAAATAACCGTATCAATCTACGTTGGTAGTTGGTACTAGCCTACTAGGTACCTATTGCAATCAGGTAGGTATACACTATGCACATAGCACGCAGTAGCAACTAGCAACACAGTATCGCAACACCTACAAAAGACCTTTTAGATGGTCGTTCACAATAAAGGTCACACGTTCTTATTACAATAATGATTTGATAAATTACTTAAAGGTATTAAATTATCAAAGTACCTACTATGTTTATAATTTTAGTAAGTACACATAAATAAAAATATGTTATAAGTGTAGGTTACGGTAGGTAGATCCTCAGTAGAGAGCAAGACCCAAATGCTCACCCACTCCGCAGGAGACGAGCTGAGCGACGAAGGCGCCAATATGCGCGCCTGCTCCCTACCGCGCCGTAAATGAAAGGATGGGTCAAAGGAGGATAGACGCTTGGAGGGCCACAGTAGAAATGCCACTGGTGAACCTGTGGCTTCCCACTTAAGCGCGGCCGGATCCGTTGGGTTTTAGTGGGTATTTTGGCAAGTGCCAATGAGTCCCACATACCCGCCCCTTTTCATGGGCGGGATGCCTAATCGCATTTCCAAAGTAAAAAAAAAAAAAAGGTAGATCCTCAGTAGATATTAGTCATGTAGGTACTCTGTGGTATTAGCACAGAATAATAACTAGTACTAGGTCTAGGTACTAGTACTAGTATTAGTTATTACAGTGTTGCCCCTATCATTTTTTATTTTTATTCACTACAAGTTAGCCCTTGACTGCGATCACACCTGATGGTAAGTGATGATGCAGTCTAAGATGGTAGCGGGCTAACCTGTTAGGGGCATGGCAGTTATATTAAACCCATACCCCTATTCGGTTTCTATACGGCATCGTACCGGAACGCTAAATCGCTTGGCGGCACGTCTTATCTTACACGCGGTAGGGTGGTAACTAGCCACGGCCGAAGCCTCCCACCAGGCCAGACCAGGGAAAATTCAGAAATTATAAATTCCTAAATTGACCCTGCCGGGGATCGAACCCGGGACCTCCGCACGTTAATACAACAGCGCTACACACTGCGCCACGAAGGTCGTCAAATCAGATTCAGAAGCTCTTGTTTATTCTGCTTTATAAATTACTAGCTGGTGCCCGCGACTTCGTCCGCGTGGTTTAAGCTTTTTTTATTCCCGCAGGAACTCTTTAATTTTCCGGGATAAAAAGTAGCCTATGTCACTCTCCACCTCCAGGTCTTCAACTATACTCATACCAAAAATCACGTTGATCCGTTGCTCCGTTGTGGCGTGATTGAAGGACAAACCAACAAACCAACAAACAAACACACTTTCGCATTTAGGTAGTGGATGCCCCGAATATCAGCCTTTTAGTACTTTTATTATCTTTAATCAATCATAGAATTTTAACGATCTTTTATAATCAATTGCTAATATTTTTAAACAACAGGTTATTTCAGTATGATTGTGATTTATAGTAGACGATAAGGATATGTTCTCAAGAATAAATTTAAAAAAAGGACAAACGAAGAAAGACCTATTGGCTCAAATTGCAGCCACCTTGTATCTAATGCCATCCTTTCGAGTACCTAATACCAGCCTTGTTTAGGGTTATGTCTTTTGAGATTTTGTGTCGTGAACTGTACGGACCGAAAAATTTACTCATACCTATCTTAATTTAATTTTGTGTTGGTGTAGAGCAGTGTTTCCCAATTAAATTTTGCCTCCAACTCGCATACTCTTTATTTCAGAAATGATAAATAAAAAATTAAACTTTTTATTTTTTATTTTTAGAGTTAAAATTTTCAACTTGAGTTTTATTTCATGCTTTTTTCATTCACTCGATCCCATTTCATTCACTTTACTTAATCATACACTAAATTACCTACTACAAACGATACTACAGAGAGTACTTACTTACCAAAATTTCCAATCCAATAAACAAGTGAATACTTACAGCTGGACAGATTTTTTAAAACATTATCTAAGGACACTCTCGATTAAGTCGCCTTTCAAACAAGAAAAACGAAATCAAAATCGGTACAGCCGTTTGGGCGTTACGATGCCACAGACAGACATACAGACACACAGATACACGTGTCAAGACCCGCTGTATAATATTGTATAACTTATGTGCAAATCGTGGATGTTTAAAAACATTGAAATCCTGAACGTTCTAATTAGATACTTTTATCGAAAAAGTGTACAATCAATGAGTTCGAACTTGAATGATGTCCTTTATAATTCTTTACTTAATTTTGTGGCACCCCTGAATTACACCACAAGGCTGGAATTAGATACTCTGTCAAATCAAATACCAGCCTACTAGGCTGGCATTGTGTACTCCGTACATTTAGTGCGTTTAATTGCAGCCCTTATAATTTCCGCTTACAGAAAAGAAACATTTTGTAAATTGACTGAGAAATACATTCAATACTATATTTATTACCATAATATTGCAAATTACACAGCTAAAAGACAAAATTATGCGCAACTTAGATCTTCTTTTTGCGGGATCAAAACTTAGCATAGAAATAGCAAAATGGCTGACGTCCACTCTCTACAGTTTTATTCGCTTTAACTGACATTTACAGATTCATGCCAGTGTTGCCAATTCTGGAATATAGTTAGTACTGGGTGCAAATATTTTTTTAAATGACTAAATTCATAGGTAACCCCATGAGAAAACTTATTATCGAAGAAAAAAGGCAAAAGGGCTGGTATTAGGGGCAGGGCTGGTATTAGGGGCAACCACCCTATATGGTTTCTGGCACTGAACTATAGTCTATAATAGTAGTGTTGAAGTGGTATTGTTTTGAACCCACTATCCACTATCCACACCTGTAAGTGTAACCTGTTCAGTTCTCTAGGTTCAGGTTTGGGGTGGATTAGGTTCTACGTCTACAGCTATCTCAGTAATGGATTGCGATGCAAGCAAGATGCTGCTACATTCAAATAATGGAAGCGATCATTTGAAAGTTGATCCTATATTTTGTGCAGTAGAGCCGGCCAGGGTATTGTCGGGTCGCTGTGGGCTCACCTTGTCCAGATAGGGCCAGACGCCCGTGAGCACGATGCTGAACCCGAGCGACATCTGGAACATCGTGAAGTAGATGACGTACACGCTGCGCCAGCGCTCGCGGTACTCCTGCGCCGTCTCCGGCACTCCGCCCCCGGCGGCGGCGGCGGCGCCCGGGGCCTCGCCACGCGCCGCCAGCCCCTTGAGCCACTCCATAGCCGTGCGTCTCCGCTCTCACGCTCCTACACACGACAACGACTAGTCTCCTGATCAGCTGTGTCTGCAATGCTCTGCGCCTGCGGGAGTCTCGAGCCGCAATGCCAATGCCCGTCCCAACATTTCAACAGTTCTACCTCGTAAGCAAATTACCACAAATAATAACATTCAAAAGTCAAAACAAATGGTTGTAAACAAAGGAAAGGGAGCGCTGAGAGCGACGCGCGGCCGTGCGCTCGCGCCGTGACTCTAATCCAAACTGGTCACTGTGCCTAGCGAGTAGCGTGTGCCGTGTGGTTGTTGGTATTTGAACGAGAATTCGTCTTTCGTTCATTGGCATCGTTTCCCTTTCAACGCGCCTCATTATGACGACACGATTGACTCTATCAAACTCTACGTTAGTTTTATTTTTAAGTATTTTACGACTTTACGACCTTTCAATAGTAGAAAGTATACATTCGGAATATCAGCTGAATAAAAGCAAATAATTAGGTACATATAACATAGTGCTAGATCTAGTAGCGTACAAGAAGATAGAAGCCGCCATAAATGTACAAGTCTTTGTTTTGTTCTTATCATGTTCTTATCGACAAACATGACGTATTAGAACATTACGCGGCACGCCTTTAACATTTATATGATATGATAATGTACGTTACTTTTGCTATTTACTTTTTTATAGGCACGGTATGGAATATGGTTACGTTCCTTTACGTCGCATTAGTGCAAAACAACTAATCACTTTAATAAATAAGGATATAATACTAATTGTAATGATTAATGAAATAAATTAGTAATTTAGATGAATACTAAAAAATACTTAAGATTTGTAATTACTACCCTTACGTCTGTTGGCATTAGGAAAGTGACACTGAATGATTGGTAAAAAGAAGCGTAACTACCTAGTACTAACTTAACTGTCAATGTCATATTCATTTGACAGATTTTCTTGGATCGATTTTTGTGGCCGATACACGATTTTCGCAATTTCGCGAAAACAATCATAGCCTATCTATTTCAAAAATCAAGTTAAATTTAAAGTTTTAAAATGCTTGCTTCACGATCAGTTATTTCCCGCTTAATGCAAACCACAGGTATGTAAAAACTACAGTTAGAAATTCGAATTTAGAAACGCAAGGTTTTATCTTTCATTTGTTTTAATAAAAATGTAGAAGACAAAGTGTTATTAAACCGAAATCATTAAAAACCCCGTAGCAATAAAGAGTGTAGTTTACAAATTCAAAGGATAAGCAGCCTTAGCTGAAAGAATATTGTTACATAACAATTCAAAATAACCTACAAAAAATCTTCGTATCTAAGACTTTGTAAAATTTTAATTGCATTTAAATTGTTTAAGAATAATAATATGCATGAAAGAGGCTGTTGTGAAAAGTTTTCTAGTTTAAGTTATAAAGTTTTTAACAAGCAAAATGCAATTTACAAGTCTTCACTAGTGTCCACTGATAGGGGCTGTACTCCTCATACAATTTCTTTAAAGAATTAATTATTATTAACCGACTGGTGATAGCCCAGTGGTTTTGACACCTGACCCCCTGTACAGGATCACAAGTTTGGTGCCTGGGCATTAGTTAGCTGAGTAATGTACGTTTTAGGAAATTACAAATTACTTTCTTCATACGGTGAAGAAAAACACTGTAAGGGAACCTGCTTGCCTGAGTTCTTCATAATGTTCACAAAAGTGTGTTGCCCATGGTCACCACTTGGCCAGAGTGGTGACCATGGGCAAACCCTTCTCATGGTGCGAGTGGTGAGCCGGCAATGGGTCGATCAGTAACATCAGTAATGTTGTGTGTGTGTGTGTGTTTGTTGTGGTGCAGTGCGGCGCTACCACGCGGGCGAGGGCTTCCGGCCTCCCAGCATGGACGAGCTGCCGGTGCCGCGCGGCTCGTGGCAGGCGCGCCACGACGCCAACCAGCGCCGCTACAACACCATTCTGTTGCTCGGCGTGGGCTTCCTGGCCGGCTCCATCGCTATCGTGAGTGCTGACTGTTGAGCCACCTCAGCTCCAATGTCCACACACTCTTCATTGAATGTAGTCAACTGACATTTCAAAACATCATTATGGGTTTCAATTTTTTAAAAGTGAAATGTCATTTAGGGTATGTTCTGATATACACTGCCAGCACTGTTCAGTGCTCTTACTGGGAACAAATTTGTTCCGTTATGGACTTACAGTATACTGCCGCAGTATCCTAGGGAAATGTATGACATCATAAATCGTCGCCATTTTTGTACTGTGAGCACTGGAGCTTTCGAGGTAAGGTGCTGTCAGTGCTGAGTGTATTGTGTTTTAAACAGTAACCAGTATAGCTAACTATAAAGGAACGGCTTCGCAGTGTACTAAATTGACATCACACCTTACAGTGCTCTAATCCTATATGCTATACCCTTTGTAACGTCAGTTCACTGAATCTGATTAAAAGTCTGTGTCCCATTGTCTACGTGAGCAACAAACAGCAGCTGACCCCTCATGTGGCCATCATTGTGCATTTTCTACGGTGTCGTATCGCGATATGGTGTCATATCGCGTTGTGTGACGTCGCTTCTGTCGCTCACCTGACAATGGGTAAAAGGTAGAATTTCTAAAAATATGTAGGATCTACTAGGAAGCAAACATATTAGTAAACCCAGGGCTATGAACTGTATTTTAATGTTGGCTGAGTAATTATTGTTGGGGTCTACTAGCTTCCTTTCCTAGACTATATGTTTAACTAGTGGTTCCCCCCCAACTGAGATCTTGCGGTATCCATAACATAGTTTATTATTTGTAAGCACAAACGAATAAAAAAATTTACAGGGCACCATCTATTGATATCATTGTGAAGTTCTGTTAAAAAAATAATTTCGTTTCCTTGTAATATTTATCTAATTTTAGTATTTGTCGTTCAAGTACAGGATATAATTCAAATAATTGATCAAGTTTCAGGCTCAGCCTTTCAGAAAATTGAGAGTTCTGAGGTCAACTTTGGATGTTAGAAAATCTCCACTTTGAAAGCCCCCCATTTTGTCAATTTTAGGAGAAAAATTAAAAAAAAATTTTTTGGACTCTTCCTAATTATCTTTAAAATGAATAAGATATACCACAACCCTATGTAACGCTATAAAAAATATTTTACTTCGCATTTGCTTCTATGAGAGCCCCCCTGAAATAAAGATTTTTATAATTTTAAGGCTATTTAGAATAATAAGCTGTTGGTTTTTCTTGATAAATAAAATAAAATAACTTTTTAAGCCATATTCGGCTGGAGGCCATTGGTTTACATATATTTAAATTTGAAGTAATTATGTTCAGTAACTCAGAAGTTATATTATGACAGACGGACGGCTCTGATAGACTCAGAGACCTTCGCTACGCTCGGTCAATAACAGCTATTGATAGTTACTTACCTTGTTATTTGTTTGAGGGTTTTCATTAACCCTGTAGGAAGTACATCACTCTTTATAATATAATCCTATAATCACATGCAAAATGTCTTTGTCCACTTGTTTCAAATATTAGTCCAGTCAAATAGACAGACACTTTGCAATAATTTTATGAAAATATGATTTGTGTTGCAGGCCAAAGGATCGGGGCTGCTGTACCTCAACTACGCTCCTCCCAAGTCCATCGACTAAATATAAATTATATGTAAATTATGTATCTATGTGGGGTAATGATTAGTTAAATTAAAAGTTTATAAAGTATTCCAACACATATGTTGTTTCATCTATACTATGTATAACTAACTACTACGTATCACGTACAGCGGACGACTCGTCCAAGTGCGGAAAATAACCTCAGGGCACCGAGAGAGAGAGAGAGAGAGAGAGATACTAATATTATAAATGTGAAAGTTTGGATGAATGTTTGCTCAATCACGCCAGAACGGTTGAACAGATCTGGATGAAATTTGGAACAAAGAAAGATTATAGTCTGGAATAACATTTAAGCTACTTTTTATCCCGGATAATTAAAAGTTCCGCGGAACCGAGAAACGTCGATCCACGCGGACGAAGTCGCGGGCATCAGCTAGTTACACCTATTTATATTATACATCATAAAAAAAATACATTAGTTGATTTTTATATGGAATTTTATTTACATCGAGTCGAACTATACAAAAATAATAATATATTGTATTTAACTTTAACATAACTTATGCTTGTGCTAGGTATAGGTATTAATATGAGATACAATATTGCTAACTACCATACACTAACATAATTAAGTATCTATTATCATTTTAACAAACAACTTTCTAAGAAGTTCATAAATTCATATATGTTTTGTAAGAAGTTTTTAGCCAATGATCCAAGTTAACCAAAGTACATTAACTAGCATACATCAAACAAATGCCTTCGGTCAGCCCGTATCCAGCGTCGGTCGTCGGTCAGCGCGTATCTCGCGCCGCGCCGGTGCAGCGGTCGCCGGTCGCGACTCGCGCTAGTGCTCGCGCGCGATGTCCGAGAACGCGTCGAGGATGTCCTGCGTGGTGAGCGGCAGCGCCAGGCCCGCGCCCGGGTAGCACGCCGCGATGCGCGCCTGCGCCGGAACACACACACACACACATCATCGATCTATTCATGTCCTATTGCTAGATCATGACCATTAAACAAAACACTTCCAGGAAACCGACTTCCAAAACCTCCGTGGTTTTGGAAGTCGATTTTTAGAAACTGAAAGGAAATAAAAAATATTATAAATAAAATAAAAACATTAATGGCAGTCTTAGGGACTGCCGATAGAAGTGAAAACGAATTTGTTTTGTAATTAAAAAAAACAAAAAGAAAATCTTAAAACATTTGTACAAAATACTAAATAAGAGATACAACTAAACAAAAAATTCATAAACCTTACAAAGTTACCCATAGCGTGGCGCAGGCCTTACACGTACAACACTCAAATCTCATAACCAACTAACTTAAAAATTTCTAAACGATCTGTCAAACTAATGCCAAACGTCAATGTCAATTACGTTGTCGTATCATTATGTCCTAAAATAAATAATTAGCCAAAAACCAAGAAAAGAAAGAAAGAAATATTTCAAAAAAACCTTAAAACTAAGGCATTAAAGTTTAATTACGAATGTACTATAATATATTTAAGACCGTCTTCGTAACAACGCGAGGTGGCGAGATGGCGAGGTGTCGCCCACGGCCACGGTTACACAGCACTTATTAATATAAACCTTAAAATTGAGGCATTAAAGTTTAATTAAGAATGTACTATAATATATTTAAGACCGTCTTCGTGACAACGCGAGGTGGCGAGGTGCCGAGGTGGCGAGGTGACGCCCACGGCCACGGTTACACAGCACTTATTAATATAAACCTTAAAATTGAGGCATAAAAGTTTAATTACGAATGTACTATAATATATTTAAGACCGTCTTCGTAACAACGCGAGGTGGCGAGGTGTCGCCCACGGCCACGGTTACACAGCACTTATTAATATAAACCTTAAAATTGAGGCATTAAAGTTTAATTACGAATGAACTATAATATTATAACTTATAATATAATTATATAGTAATCGCCAGCAATTCATTCAGGAGTCCTGTCATCTATCTCCGAAGATATTAAGATATTTACCAAAAATGGTACCGAGTTGGTACCTGACGATAATAATCATAATCATAGCCTTTATTGCTGAATTTTTACAATAATATTGTTGTTTTTTTAACCTGGCGATACGTCCTTTCAATTTAAAGGATAATTATTGAAATTGGTACAGATTTGAAGGACCTATGGAGTAACACATTTTAAAAAATTTGGTTTCAAACCGAGAATCTCCTTTTTTGAATTCGGATGTTGAAGTCGAACGAGTCTCGCGCCAATTTTGCCGGCTTCACCAGCGTGTCGAATCATGATTTTTTTTAAGTAGGCTTCAGTCTAGGCTTAGGAGTTTGGTAACCCGTAGTATTCAAATTGAGGAGTTTGGACTTCCAAGTTTGAAGTTCCGTCGTCGTTACATCTAGGCCAATTCACCATCAACATGTCCTAGCCCTATAGTTCAGGTGGTGCGAGCCGCACTCCGCAGCGCACCGCCGTTACCTGCAGCGCGACGTGCTGCGCGATGAACTCCTCCTGCATGGCGCGCCACACCACCTGCAGCAGCCCGCCCTCTTCGCTGAGGTGCTTCTCCACGGTGCGGTACAGCCGGTGCAGGGATTTGCGCACTGCGACACAATGGACGCATCACAGTGGCTAAAAATATCCACTTCAAATACCCACTACAAAGCAAAAACATTGTTCTTATAACGCCCATAAAAATCCAGATTCAAATACAAGAAATCAATGCTTTAGCACAGTCTAAACAAAATATTGAAAAATTTCCTCTTTTGGAAGCACCGGGAACCCCAGAATTATCAATTTTGAAATAAATCGGTCAAATTACAAAAAAAATGAAAATACCTATATTGATTTTAATAAATGTTACAATCCGGCAAATTGGACAGAAGAGACATAATGTTTAAATTTTCCGACAAAATACTTATCGATACTTTAACAGTTGTCATTTTTTTTTTTTGTCAGAACTCTTATTAAAAAGGACCCAGATTACAAATTTAGATTTAGAGCGCCTGTCTGAAAGCATAAACTAAAAAAATTACTAGGATCTCTGATATCCCTCAATATATCCCTTCAGGCGGCCTTTGGCAATCCAAAAACAAAAATCCCAATCATTTTCCCGCTTCCACAAAACGCCTGTCATAAGTCAACCCAAATTTTTAAAATTCCCTAACTTCCGTCAAGTTAAACGGGGGAAATAAATAGAAACATCAATTTTATAAAAAAAATTACACTTAATACCCCGAATGTGAGGTGTCAATATATTCACAAAGAATTTCCCTAATGTTTAAAGTCCGTAGAGATTTATGGTTACTTAAGCAATCGTAGTCGGTACGTTAACAACAAATGGTGTACCACAGGGTAGCGTGCTCGGTCCAACTTTGTTCCTGATATACATTAACAACCTACGGCAGGTAAAAATTCCATACACTGAAATGATATCGTACGCTGGTGACACCATAAATACTGGGCAGAGTTGGGAACAGGTAAAGAACAGTGAAAACAGTGTTCAAAACAGTGAATTCAGCAGAGGCCAGCAGAGGCTAGCAGGAAGGGGTCGGAGGGCGCTCACCTTCGTGCGCGGGATAGAGCGCGAGCAGGCGGCGCAGCTCGTGCTTGCTGTAGGCGGCGCGGTAGCAGACCTCGTCCTCGCGCACGCCGGCCGCCACCGCCTCCGCCACGCCCTCGAAGAACGTCGTGAGCCGCTCAAGCGGCCGCCCGAACTGCTGCGTCACGTACTGCCGCAGCGCGTCCGCGTACCTGCGCGCACGCCGGAGCGGTCAGCGGTCAGCGGTCGAGCGACGGACGGGCACGCGAGGAATCAACGCGGAATATACGCTCACCGGGCGCGCGCGTCGCGGCGCAGCGCGTCGAGGGCGGGCACGCGCAGCGCGCTGACGCACGCGTGCAGGCGGTGGTAGTTCTCGAGCTGCAGCACGGCGCGCGGCGTGCGCGGGTGCGACGCGTGCTGGATGGCGCGCAGCATGGCCGTGCCCAGCGACAGGTACCTGGTGAAACAGGGGGTTAGAGGGAGCCGGCATCCTAGGGGCGAATTTTGAGGAATTGTCTCCAAGCACCTAAGGATCACTTCAGGCAAAATATAATATTCTCGACGGGACAGGAACTCGCTCTCAGCAGTCGAACTTGCAAGCCAATGAATAGACGAGGTGTTACATTACTATCGTGCGACGTGCACATACCACCGGTCGAGGTCGGCGCGGCGGCCGCGCGCGAATATCGCCTCGCACACGGCGCTCATCTCCTCCAGCTCGGGGATGAAGCTCAGGATGCCGCACTTGGGCTTGCGCGCCGCCTGCAACACGATCACCGGGGTGCCTTCTGTCACTCAGACGAGTTCACTTATAGCCCGCATTATGGTGGTTTATGGGAGTCTGTGGCACATTGTTAAACACGATCGAGTAAATTAGTTTATATTTGGGGTCGTTTTTAAGGAATATGTTAAGTTATTACAACAAAAAACAAAATGGCTGCTCTGATAATCATAAATGATAGATAGTGGTGGATTCACTTGACGATTTAAAAGCACTTGTAAAAGTTTATTTGAATAAAAAACATTTGAATTTGATAAGAGCAGCCCCCTTCTAATGTGGCTAACTCGGCAGATACTCTAAGTATCTTCAACATATTATGACATGTTATCAAAGGTGGACGAGCCTTTGTTAAGGAGTAGGTTGAGCCAAGAACTCGCCTGAGATGGTGTTTTAAAGGACTTGACCGCTTATTCCCATAAGCCACATGTTCATATTGGACCGTTAAATGATTAAATTGCTTGAAATATAATTTTGATTGCTAATAAGAATTATTGCATGCTAATTTGATTTATAAGTGGCACGCGTGATAAGATGATTTTTGTGCATTTATTTATGTTTAAATTAAATGCATAATGAAAAATAGCTACACAACCATTATACGGCTATATGCAGGTATAAATGAAAAATCAAAACGTTATTCGATTGTAACTGTAGAAAGTCATGGAGTGTACCAACGAAGGTGTTTATATTAGTGAAATAATTATTTTGACTTCCCTTTTCGCCCTGTAATGTGTATGTTAGCATCCCCTTTGGAACCTTTCACCACAAGCACCGCGCCTCGCCGCCGCCTCGCCCCCTCCACCGCGCCGCACGCACCTGTTTGACGGCGTCGGGCAGCGCGGCGAGGCGGTCGGCCACGACGCGGTCGGCGCCGCGCTTGGCCGCCACCGCCACGGCCGCGAGCGCCGCGCGCGCCCACCGCGCCTCGCCTCCACCCGCCGCCGCCGCCGCCGCGCCCTCCGCCTCGCCCTCGCCGCCGCCGCGCAGCACGCGTCGCCCCACGCACGCCAGCGCGCGCATCGCGCCGCTGCGACACGCAACACAACTTGTCTGACACAACTTACGATAACGGAAAAAAAACATTTTGAGACGATAAACACGGCGCACCTTTTTCGAACAGCACAAGCTTTCTATAAGTTTTAAAAATCAAGTAACGAAGCGTCTATGGAATTGAAAACATTGAGATAATGTTGTGGGACGAGTCCGCACCGATCAATAGGAAAATCTTCCTCCGGGCTGGTATGGAGCGTTGTAAGCGACGATTCAGGCTTGCATGTAACTTATAGGTTTTCTAACTGGGATCACGCGAATCCCTTCATGAAAAATGTAAAAGAAATTGGCATTCTTGCGATTGCATCGCAGTACATATTATACAATATTAGGTATTTACCTATGAAATTGCCCTTTTGTAAGGGAGGAACATAAAGTCGATTTTTTAAAATATAATATATTTATTTAATCAAAGTGTGTACCATTGCTATCTATGCACTTTTACCATCTCATAGGTAGTTCATTGATCCCTTTACTAAAAAAAACATTCGGACGGGAATCAATAAAATCTTTGAAGGCGCTTTGGACTGCCCCTTCGTTGTTGATTTTTTTTCCTGTACAAGAAGTTATCCAAATTTCGAAAAAAAATGGTAATCTGTTGGAGCAAGGTCCGGGGAGTACGTTGGATGTCTTAGACATTCCAATTGAAGCTCCTCTAATTTGGTAGCCGCCTGTTGTGCAGTGTGTGGTCTAGCGTTGTCCTGAAGCAGCAGTGGCCTAGAGCGATTGACCAGCCTCGGTTGTTTAGCAGCTAGCTTTTCCATCATGGTTTGCAGTTGCTGACAATAGACATCCGCCGTAATCGTCTGGCCAGATTTAAGAAAGCTGTAGTGAACGACACCGGCACTAGTCCACCAAACGCTCACAAGTAATTTTTTTTGAGTCAATTTTCGCTTGGGGCAGGATTTGGCTGGTTCGCCAGTGTTCAACCATTGCGATGAGCGTTTCCGATTATCGTACAGAGTCCACTTTTCATCACAGGTAATAATTCGATTTAAAATCCCTTCATTGTTCTGCCGGTTGAGTAATGTAACGCAGCAGTCGACGCTCGTTTGTCGGTTTGCTGCATTCAAAATTCAAAATTCAAAATTCTTTATTTGCAGAAACATTTTTTTTACATTGAGATGTTATTTGTTAGATTCCAGTATAAATGTTTCACCTTATAATCAGGCATGCAAAATTACCTATTTTGTTTATAAAATTATCTATTATTTGAAATTTAAGAATTCATCTATTGTGTAGAAGCACCTTTCTGTAAGCCACCTTTTAAGTCTTGACTTAAATAGATTGAATCTGAGTTCTCTAATTGATTTTGGAATTTTATTGTACACTATAATAGATTTTACTGCACAGTTTCTTACTAAAATGGCACTTCTACATCCTGGCATTCTTTTTTTTGTGGGATCTCTAAGTAGAACCTTGCTTTTAACATCTAAATTTTCAAAAAATTGCGGATTCTTTTTCACAAAAATTCCTACTTCTAAAATGTACAGACATGGTAATGTTAGTATCTTTCGACCTTAAAATAACGGCTTACACGATTGGAGAGGTCCTGCTCCACATACAGCTCTTATGCACTTTTTCTGTGCTATAAAAAGTATTTTTAGATGTGTGGAACAGCCCCATACTACTAGTCCGCACCTCAATAATGGTTTATTTCATTATCAAAATCATTTTTCTGTTTATCATTAGGAATCGCAATGGATATATCATCTGCAAATAATATACATTTATACTTGGTTATTTGAGGCAAGTCGTTTATATAGAGTAGAAACAATAGGGGGCCCAGGACGCTGCCTTGAGGTACACCTGTCTTGTTATATTGAAAGTCAGATTTATATGTTTTTGTTTCACATTTGTTATCTATTCGAGAAACCTCAACGCATTGTTTTCTGTTATGTAAGTAGCTTTTTACCCAATCCAATGCCACTCCTCTTGTGCCGTATTTTTCTAATTTATTTACTAATATATTATGATCAACAAGGTCAAATGCCTTACTAAGGTCAAAAAATATTACAGTAGTTGGTCTCTTTCTATCAATGTTAGTTGTTATTGTACTTATTAATGTATATACGGCAGTAGTTGTAGATTTGGATTTCAAGAATCCATTTTGTTCATCATATCATACTTCATACTAATATTATAAATGCGAAAGTCAGTTTGTTTGTTGGTTTGTTGGTTTGTTGGTTTGTTGGTTTGTCCTTCAATCACGCTGCAACGGAGCAACGGATCGACGTGATTTTTGGCATGGGTATAGTTGAGGACCTGGAGAGTGACATAGGCTACTTTTTATCCCGGAAAATTGAGGAGTTCCCGAGGGAATCAAAAAAAACTTATTCCACGCGGACGAAGTCGCGGGCATCAGCTAGTTTGCTATAATATTGAATTTGTTTATAAAACATATCATCCTACTGTGCATAATTTTTTCAAAAACTTTCGATATTATAGGAACAAGAGTTATCGGTCTATAATTATCCATCTCTTTTAGGTTGTTTTTTTTATGGATAGGTTTAACAATTGATATTTTTAACCTTTCGGGAAAAGTTCCTTCACTGAGCGATAAATTTATTAAATAGGTAAGTATGTGTGCTATGATGTTGATACAGTTTTTTAATATATATGTTGAAATGCTATCATATCCAACTGCTTTGGAGTTATTTAACGACTTTACTACTTTTATCACTTCTGTTTCTGTACATGGATTTAAGAAAATGCTCGAGTTTATGTTTTCCAGATTATTATTTACAGTATGTGCTACAATAGAGTTGTTAGTTGTGGCTTTAGACGTTACACTAATAAAAAAATCGTTAAACGCAGTTGCAATTTGTAGTGGTTCTCTTATTTCTTTTCCATTCTCATTGATAATATCTATTCCTTTACAGACCTTAGTACCATCATTTCTGTTTTTGATTACGTTCCATGTTGCTATGCACTTATTTTTAGATTTTTTAATATATGATATATTAGTAGTTTGTTTAGCGTTAATAACACATCTTCTTAACATTTTAGAGTATTTCACAAAATTGTTTCAATTTCAATTTCAATTTATTTATTTGAATACAAAAAATATGTACAAATACAGTAGGTATACTCCTTAAAAACTAGTCAAGGTTTTTATTATACCGAAGCATTTGAACAAAGGAGTGCTTAGACACCCGTACTAAGATAACTTGTATTACGGGTGTCGTCACCTTCCTGCGAACTGTTTGCAATAATATGATTTCATTAATAATTCTAGTTATATTATATTAATAACGATATTGTAAAAAAATATTTTAGCACAATAATAAATTAAATATTCTTTATTTTAATAAATCATTATTTCATTAATTATTTGTTTATATTTGTATTAGATTTGTCTTTATGCATTTTAATCTTAAGATTTCTTTTTGTGAAACTAGATTTGCGAATACCCTTAGTAATCCATTTAGGAGCTGTTGACTTTAAGTTTAGTCTTATTCTCTTCTCAGGGAAGCACAGGTCATAGAACATAGTGAATAAGTCATGAAATTTATTATAGGCTCAAATCATGAGGTACCCACCTTTCAAGCTTTTTCACCTTCCCAATTTGCTTCAAGTGGATTAAAACAGTTTTATCACTAACACCGCAGCTTGCAGCTAGCTTGGACGTGGTTTGCGATGGATCCGCTTCCACAATAACCTTCAATTCTTCATTATCAACTTTGGTCTCCGGCCGTCCATGGGGCTTGTTCTGCAGGTCGAAATTTCCAGAACGAACACGTTAGAACCAAAAACGCACTGTGTTTTCTTTTGCGACAACGCCGCCATACACATCATTGATCCTTCGTTCCGTTTCTGCAGCACTGGTGTCACGATGGAACTCGTACTCGTAAATAACGCGATATTTAAAGTTTTCCATTTTGTAAACTGAGTGACGCAAAGAAAAAACCAAAAGAGGAAAAAACAAATTAATTAGGGTTTTCAAAACACAAAAGCATGTGTAAATAGCTGTACAAATTTGAAATTGAAATTCCTAACCAAAGAGGAGATATTTGAGATCAATGTGGCTAGTACGACAAAACGGCAATTTCATAGGTAAAGACCTATTAATATCATGTTTGTGAAACAAAATATTCATCTCTATAGACAAAGTGGTGTACAAAGGGTGTAAGGGAATGCACCAACATCTTAGCGCTCCAACAGCCAACCTCACCTGCCCGTGGTGCCCCCTGCTGGCTAACGATCGAGGCTCTGGCGACGGACCAATGGCGGTATAAAAATTAGCTACAAACTAGCTGGACCTGAATAAATGGCACAGGCCGGTGTCGGGTAGCAGCGACACTGGTGCAACAAGTCCAGTCCTGCGATCGCCAACCCGCCTGCCCAGCGTGGCGATTAGGACATTTAACCTCATGGATAGCGCTAAAACGAAACGGCCCATAGTTCCCGGCGGCCCCACTTCTCCCGGCTCTGGTAGCGGTCGAGGCGATGGTGGGGCAGGGGGTGCCAAGAATCTCCGGGTGACGGCAGGCTACCAAAACCAACTGACTTTGGCGACGTATAACGGACGGACATTGAGGCTTGACGAAAGCATAAAAGAACTTGAGGTAGAGCTAGAAAATATAAGATGGCATATTCTGGGGGTGAGTGAAGTCCGTAGAGAGGGGGAGGACACTACAACTCTAGAATCAGATCATCTGACCATCGCCAAGGAGATAGCCAATCACAAGGTGGCGTGGGATTTCTCATCAACAGGGTCCTCACTGATAGCGTTGAAGAGATATCGAGCGTATCTTAGATTCGATGCTCTGGAACCCACAATCGATATTGACGAGGATTATGAAAACGTGCCAAACATCATCCGGGATGAGGGGCACAGGTTTTGTGGTACAAGGCAAGGGGGCGGGAAGTCTAAACTCTCAGACGAGACTCTGCAACTTATGAAAGAAAGGCGGGAGAACGTACAGTCTACCCCGACGGACCTTCAGGATCTAAATAAAAAGATCAAACGATACATACGGCGAGACCTCCGGCACTTAAGTACACAACAAATACTTAAAGCTATTGAAGAGAACCGGGGGTCTAAAGTGTTTTCACAAAAGCTTGAAAATAGCCGTATAAAAGACCTCGAGCGGTAAAACTGTATGCAACAAGTCAGAGATCCTGTCCGAGATCGAGGACTTTTACCCCCAACTGTATGAGACTCAAGTCCCACAGCCTGAATCCTTCGAACCCGATCCCAGAGCCAAATTAACCCGCCAGTATACAGACGATCTTCCGGATGTAAGTGTTGACGAAATAGTGTTGGCCCTGAAGCAGCCGAAAAATGGAAAAGCCTCGGGAGAAGACGGAGTCACCTCTGAGCTCTTGAAAGCAGGGGGTATGCCCTTACTTAAAGAGCTACAGAGGCTCTTTGATTCGGCCATTCAAAACGGGAGAACTCCAAAGGCGTGGAATAGGAGCATTGTTGTTTTGTTCCACAAAAAGGGGGACAAAACACTCCTGAAGAATTACCGTCACATCTCACTCCTAAGCCACATAATATATAAGTTGTTTTCCAGGGTCATCACTAATTGCCTTTCACGAAGACTCTACGACTTCCAGCCACCAGAGCAGGCTGGGTTTCGAAGTGGTTACGGCACCTTAGACCACATACACACACTGAGGCAGATTGTGCAGAAGTCCTACGAGTACAATCAGCCTCTGTGTCTCGCATTCGTGGACTATGAGAAGGCCTTTGACTCCATTGAGACCTGGGCTGATTTGGAATCCTTGCAGCGATCTCAAGTTGATTGGCGATACATCGAAGTGTTGAAATGCCTATATATAGCTTGGCATTTATGTCTGTCCAAGTACAGGGTGCGTCTACAAGACCTATCCAATTGCATCGCGGGGTGAGACAGGGGATGTTCTGTCCCCGAAACTGTTTTCTATTGCTTTGGAAGATGTCTTTAAGACTTTTGACTGGAATGGACAAGGCATCAACGGGAACGGAGAGCACATTTCACACCTCCGCTTCGCCGATGATATTGCAAGTTCGCTGCAAGAGCTGCAGAGGATGCTCGATTTGACGACCTCCGTGGCGCAGTGTGTAGCGCTGTTGCCTTAACGTGCGGAGGTCACGGGTTCGATCCCCGGCAGGGTCAATTTGGAAATTTATAATTTCTGAATTTTCCCTGGTCTGGCCTGGTGGGAGGCTTCGGCCGTGGCTAGTTACCACCCTACCGGCAAAGACGTGCCGCCAAGCGATTTAGCGTTCCGGTACGATGCCGTGTAGAAACCGAAGGGGTATGGGTTTAATATAACTGCCATGCCCCTAACAGGTTAGCCCGCTACCATCTTAGACTGCATCATCACTTAACATCAGGTGAGATCGCAGTCAAGGGCTAGCTTGTAGTGGATAAAAAAAAAAGCCTTCACGCTGCCTCCCGACGTGTCGGTCTCCGGATGAACTTGGACAAGACCAAGGTCATGTTCAATGAATTGGTCGTTCCAGGGCCGATTGGCGATTACTGTCAACAGATCTATTCTCGACACTGTCCAAGAATATGCATACCTTGGGCAAATTTTGCAAAGTAGGAAGAATAGTTTCGAGAAAGAGATAGAACGGAGAATACAGCCGGGCTGGGCAGCATATGGCAAACTCCGTCGAGTCTTTTCGTCGCCTGAAGACCAAAGTCTTCAATCAGCGCATCCTGCCGGTTATGACTTACTGTGCCTAAACGTGGATACTGACATCGAGGCTAGTCCACAAACTTCAAGTCGCTCAATGCGCTATGGAAAGAGCTATGTTCGGAATTTCTTTGAGAGATAAAATCCGAAACAAAGTAATTCGCCAAAGAACCAAAGTAATCGACATAGCTCTCAAGGCTAGCGCGTCGAAGTGGCAGTGGGCTGGTCACGTTCGCCGCAGGACCGACGGCCGCTGGAGTCGTAAGGTCCTAGAGTGGAGACCGCGTCTCGGCTAACGGAGTGGGGGCGCCCCCCGGCTAGGTGGAGCGGCGACATCCGGAGAGTGGGTGGCAGCAAATGGATGCTAACAGCCAAGGATAGGCAACGTTGGCGCAATCTTAAAGAGGCCTGTGTGATATGTCCAGCAGTGGATGCATATTGGCTGATGATGATGATGATGATGATGATGAATTTTTTAATGACAAAGTTGTATGGAAGCAATCGACTTAGGTCCAGGTCCCACAGCATAGTATAATAACTTACACTACTGTATTTAATTTATATACCTACGTATTGTAATATCTTGCTTTTTAAAATAAAGAGCAACTGCTGAGTTTCTTGCCGGCTCTTCTCAGCAGACTGTTGTTTTGACTCTACCACCGGTTCGGAAACAGTTCCGAACCAGTGGTAGAGTCAAAACATGACGTAACATAAGAGACACCTGTATGTCCTACATGTTATAAATAAATAGTGTTTATCGAGTAGGCGTGTCAGTCTCACTAGGGCTCCATCTTCTCGATATGCTGCACGAGCGCGACCAGGTCCTGCTCCAGCGCGGGGAACAGCTCGCCCAGCAGCCGCCGCGACGCGCCCGACGCGCGCCGCCCCTCCGCCCCGCCCGACCCCTCCGCCCCGCCCGACCCGCCGCTCTCCGCCCACTGCGACACCACCGGACCGATGTGTTTCATTATAATTATGTCAATATTGCCAAAACATTCGTTATATCATTCATTCTTCATAGGGGCGAGCGCTTACCAGCGTTCGTTAGACATTTTATTTTTATTTTATTATTTTTATTTTTATTTTTTATTTTATTTAATGGTTTGCCAACAGGTAATACACAATAACAATATAAAAATAACAAAATACATAAAAAACATTTTTGAGTGTACACCCAATTACTGGCAAGCCGGTCTGCATTTAGTTGATCTTGCAAGTGCGGGGTTAACAGTTAACAAATAGCGTTAAACTTAAAAAACACAAACAACATTACAAAAAAAAAGCACTCAGCTAGAAATATTATTAGTCTATGACGCTGCATCAATGAACTGATGCAGCATCCTTTTGTACTGCTGTAAAGAGAGTGAATGAGGATCCGTGGTAATTTTAGCAGTTTTGAAGAGGTTATTGTACTCACGACATATTCTAAGCAACACATTATTTTGTCCTAAGTTAGTTCTGCATCCCTTAATAATAAACGGTTTGTAATTTGTAATCCGCGAGTTTTGTCTTGGCACAGAAAACTTTATTTTAGATAAAATACTTGGGCAGTCAATTGCGTTATTTAAAATTTGGAAAAGTAAAACTTGGTCGGCTACCCAGCGACGGTTTTCAAGTGAAGCTATTTTAAAAAAGTTTATTCTTTGTCTGTAAGAATTTAATACCCTCTTTTTATTTTGATGCGCTGTCAGCAGAAAGAGAAAACGTTTTTGAACTCTTTCGATTCTCTTCACTGGATCTTTATAAGATGGGTTCCAGATGCACGAACCGTATTCTAATGTACTACGAATCAAGGCAGAATAAACAATCTTAAGAGCCGAACACGACTTGAATGATTTGCAATTACGCCAGATGAAACCAAGCAGCCTAAGGCATTTTTTCACTATGCTGTCTATGTGCGTATTGAATGATAGTTTCCTATCGATAATAATTCCTAGGTCTCTGATCTTCTCGACCGCATCCAGTAAAAGACCGTTGAGAGCATATGAAGTCTGAAGTGGCATGCGTTTTTTAGTAAATTTTATGTGCTGGCATTTTTTAATATTTTATATATTGTAGCAAACAGTTTGTGCATTTGACTACTGCACACACGACTCCTAACTGGTACTTTTTTTTTTTTTTTTTTATTTTATTTAATGGTTTGCCAACAGGTAATACACAATAACAATATAAAAATAACAAAATACATAAAAAACATTTTTGAGTGTACACCCAATTACTGGCAAGCCGGTCTGCATTTAGTTGATCTTGCAAGTGCGGGGTTAACAGTTAACAAATAGCGTTAAACTTAAAAAACACAAACAACATTACAAAAAAAAAGCACTCAGCTAGAAATATTATTAGTCTATGACGCTGCATCAATGAACTGATGCAGCATCCTTTTGTACTGCTGTAAAGAGAGTGAATGAGGATCCGTGGTAATTTTAGCAGTTTTGAAGAGGTTATTGTACTCACGACATATTCTAAGCAACACATTATTTTGTCCTAAGTTAGTTCTGCATCCCTTAATAATAAACGGTTTGTAATTTGTAATCCGCGAGTTTTTTCTTGGCACAGAAAACTTTATTTTAGATAATATACTTGGGCAGTCAATTTCGTTATTTAAAATTTTGAAAAGAAAAACTTGGTCGGCTACCCAGCGACGGTTTTCAAGTGAAGCTATTTTAAAAAAGTTTATTCTTTGTCTGTAAGAATTTAATACCCTCTTTTTATTTTGATGCGCTGTCAGCAGAAAGAGAAAACGTTTTTGAACTCTTTCGATTCTCTTCACTGGATCTTTATAAGATGGGTTCCAGATGCTCGAACCATATTCTAATGTACTACGAATCAAGGCAGAATAAACAATTTTAAGAGCCGAACACGACTTGAATGATTTGCAATTACGCCAGATGAAACCAAGCAGCCTAAGGCATTTTCTCACTATGCTGTCTATGTGCGTATTGAATGATAGTTTCCTATCGATAATAATTCCTAGGTCTCTGATCTTCTCGACCTCGTCCAGTAAAAGACTGTTGAGAGCATATGAAGTCTGAAGTGGCATACGTTTTTTAGTAAATTTTATGTGCTGGCATTTTTTAATATTAAGCGGCAGTTTATTCTTAACGGACCAGTCAGAGATGGAATCCAAATCGCTTTGCAGAGCTAAAGCGTCTGATGGAGTTCTGATAGTTTTATAAATCTTTAAGTCGTCAGCAAACAGTGAGAACTTTGATAACCTTACTTGGTCACACAAATCGTTGACAAATACAAGAAAAAGAACAGGGCCCAGATGAGACCCCTGAGGGACGCCAGATGGGACCTTAAATGAAGCAGATTCATATCCGCATACTACTACCTTTTGATGTCTATCAGTCAAGTATGACCTGAACCAGGAGAGTAAATTCCCCTGAATCCCAGCCCAATATAGCTTATTTATTAGAATGCGATGGTCAACTCGATCAAAAGCTTTACTTACGTCCAAGTATATAGCGTCCACTTGATGTCCTTTGTCAACTTCGTCAATAATTTGAGTTGTGAATTCAGCCAAATTGGATACTGTTGACATTTTATTACGGAAACCATGTTGTTGAGGAACGAGAATAGATCTAAAGTGAAATGATATAAACGGACAGATCATAGCTTCGAAAACCTTACCAAAAATAGATAGAAGGGAAATGGGCCTATAATTTAGTATGTCATCTGCTTTTCCACTTTTTGGAATTGGCACTATATTGGCAGATTTCCACTTTTCTGGAAAAATTCCGGTAGCCAATGAACGATTAAAAATACAATATAATGGATAAGAAAGAGTTTCAGCGCAATTTTTAATAAAAACAGCTGGCAAATGATCAGGTCCTGCTCCTTTATGTTTATCCAGTTTTTTGAGGGCAACTCCAACTGATTTAACATCTAGAGAAATTTTAAACATAATATTATTTCCTGAAGACATATTAAGATATATCATCGGATCATCAAGCAACCAGGAGCTTGTATCGTTGTGAACCGGTTGCGTATAAACAGAAGAGAAATGTTCAGCGAAAGCGCCACAAATTGATAGGGGAGTTGTCGCTTTTGTTCCGTTAAGCACCATTTCATTTGGGATAGTGCCTCTATTTTTCCTTTTAGACTTTAAAAACGACCATAATACTTTCATGTTATTTTTGCAGATTGCTACTTCAATACTTTTTTTGTAAGTAGTGTAGCAACTATCTATTAAGAAATGACACCTTTTCCTGGCTTCTGCAAAATCATACTCCGCGAGGGGACATTTAGTTTTTTTATATTTAACACGATAAGAATCCTTTTCTTTAATTAACCTGATAAGGTTGTAACTAAACCAAGTTGGGTATGAACCACGTTTGACGATCGATTTGGGGACATGTCTATCTATCAGTCCTTGGATGACTGTGTAAAACTTGTCGACCATCTGGTCAACAGTGTCATCTTTGTTGAAAACATTATTCCAATTGATTGCCTCTAGTTCCTCATTAATATTTTTATAATTAGCTCGGTGAAAATTGTGTTTAAGCGTGTTATTTTGACTGATACATTGTATATTATTAAAATTAGTATAAACTAGTAATGGTGGATGAAATGGATCAATTTTACTCAAAGGAAAATCCGCGGCAAGAACTTTGGCATGTAACACCCCACTGCATAAGACTAAATCTAAGGTTTTGTCATCTTTGTTCCTAATGCTATTGTACTGCTTAAAATTATGAAGCGCCATGAAATCTGTAAGAAGGTAACCTAAATTGGTAGTAACACCTGTCGGTTGAGTAAGAGTTAAGTTTAAGTTTGACTCAGCTTCGGCCCAGTGAATGAAGCCGAGGTTAAAATCACCCAAAAGAAGAACATCACTTTCACTGCCAGTGTTAGATAATGCATCACTTATCGACGAGAGCTGTCGATCGAGCCTACACAAAGTTGAAGGTGGGGGCAAGTAAACTGCGCAAATGTGAATTCCTTGTGAGCGATTTCCAGCAGAACTTGAGACCGTAACCCAGAGATCTTCGTCACTACTTTCCCAGCCTGCATTACGAAGCGCACTAAACCTCTTCAAAACCGCTATCAAAACTCCACCACCCTCACCCTTTACATTTGCTGTACTAGACCTATCCCTACGAAAAACAATATAATTATCATTCAATATTTCAGCATCGAATACACTATCGTTGAGCCAAGTCTCAGTAATAACTATTACATCGTATTCACATTTAATACTAGCCAAATAGAGGCTTTCTAGTTTGCCTCTAATACTTCTAGCGTTTTGGTAATAAACCTTTAAATTGCCTACAGAACCTTTGACACCCTTAGAGCAAAATCTAAAACACAGGATACAGGATACAGTACACAAGTTAAGTTTTAATATTTTTAAGTACGTCAGTATTTTTAACCCAAATGGCAGGTGAGGAGTCGTCTTTTCTCATCATGACTCGGCCGTGACGCACCCAAACGTATTTGTATCCGTGCTCCTTTTTAAAGTTGCGAGACAGGGCATGTAGGGCGCGATTCGCTGGCGAGAGATGTTCGGACACGAAAAATGGAGCTTTATCGGGCGCAGCTATGCCGAGGTGCGAACAGTTAAGTTTATCCAAGGGGTTTGATTTGTTGAATTTTAAGCATGCCCCAAGTATTTCATCCCGTTTGCGAGGCGACGATAGTTTCAGAACGACGGACCGCGGCCTGCTGCTGCTCGAGTACTTTATAACATAGTTTACGAGTTAAGGGAAAACAATCGTACTTATTATGACACAAGAAGAGTAAAGAGCATAGCTTGTGATCGCTGTTCAAGGAGCTGGCCATACTCGTAAGGAGAGTAGGTACGCGTTTCTGGTCATTTCGTAAGCTTTCACTACACCGTTCACAATATGTATGGGTATACAAGGAGCGGATCGGGACCGCGAGCGCACCTCGCGTTCTCGGTCTCGGCAGAAGAACTCGGCGCAGAAGTCCTGCTCCGCATCGCAGAGCGCCTCCACCAGCGCCAGCACGCGGTCCAGCAGCGCGTCGGTGCGCGCCGGCGCCGCCGCCGACAGCTCCTGTCGCGCCAGTTCGGCGGCGGCGCGCACCTCGCGCTCCAGCACGCGCGCGCGCTGCCCGCAGTACACGCGCACCAGCGCCGCGTGCGCCTGCGCACCGCACCACCGCACACGCTCAGCGCCGGCGCGCGCCCGGCTCGCACGCCGGCGCGGGCGGACACACGATATCGGACACACGATATAGGTACATTTAAATGCTTTACACGACTGACCAAAAAAATTGTGTAATGTTTTCGGGTTCATTTTATATATGTTTGTATGTATATAGATGAGTTTCCTTCTAAATGCCTGAACAGATATGGGTATACCGTATAGAGTATGTCAAGGGTATAGTTCCCTCCCGTGAAACGCTACCTCCCCAATCGCAGGCAGTCATGTGTTTTTTTTAATTATGCTTTTTATTTATTTCTTAACTAATATTATAAAGAAAATCAATTTGTTTGATTGTTTGTTTGTAATGGATAAACTCAAAAACTATACTGAAGAGATAAATATTTTTGATTCCCACAGGGACTCGAATTTTTTTTTTTTGGGAATTTTGCGGGATAAAAGCCTATGTCCTTCCCCGGCTACCAAATTCCACCAAAATCCGTTGAACACATGGACCGTGAAAGCGTAGCAGACACACTTTCGCATTAATTTATAACTAGATGATGCCCGCGACTTCGTCCGACTCCGCGTGGATTAATGTTTTTTGATTCCCGCAGGAACTCTTTAATTTTCCGGGATGAAATGTAGCCTATGTCTTTCTCCGGGATATAACCTACCTCTATACCAAATTTCAACAAAATCGGTTGAAAAGATGGGCCGGGAAAGCATAGTAGACAGACAGACAGACCGACAGACACACTTTTGCATTTATAATATTAAGTATGGATCATTAATCTACAACACCTTAGAAATAATTCCACGCGTGTGTATATCACCGTAAGATTGTAAAAACCGTTAGATTGTAATCTAACTAGCGAAATTGTAAACTATCAACAGATTACAATTTAACGCATTATTTTTCGGTAGATTGTAATCTGTTAGGTATATTAACTTAATAAAACCTAAGTGCCCGGCCGCAATTTATGTCGATCCCTAACCTAACGTAAAAGACAAAAAAACGTAAATACCTACAATGAATATTTTAAAAATTGACATATTGAACATCGAACAGTTCACAATCTGTCGACAGTTTACAATTTCGCTTTTTGCAATCTTACGGTGACATAAAAAACGATATCGTCGTTCGGGACACTGCGTGCAACCGAACGCGGCATCATCGTGGTGCATCGTTCAGTTCAGATGAGCTGTTACTGGCAGCGCTCGTACTGTACCTTCTCGTCGGTGCACCTGAGCCAGCGCATGAAGGGCGCGTACGGCAGCAGCTCGGCGCGGTGCGGGTGCGGCGCGGGCGGCGCGGACGGCGCGGACGGCGCGCGGGCCGGGCGCGGCGCGGCGGCGGCCGCCTCGTTGCCGAGGTGGATGAGCGCGTTGTTGAGGTGCCGCGCGAGCGCCGCCGCCAGCGCGTCGCGCGCGCGCGCCAGCCGCCGCAGCCGCTCGCGCACGGCGCCCAGCCGCAGCCGCGCCTCGCCCGCGCCCGCCGCCGCCTCCAGCGCGCCGCGCAGCGCCTCCGCCGCCGCCAGCGCGCGCGCGCGCCCCTCCGCCGTGCCCAGCGAGATCTGCCCGAGAGACGCGTGTGCGCGAGCTTTACGTGTCGCTCGCGAAGGTGCCCGGCCTCCTCGTGCAACGCCAGAGACACCTTGCGGGCCGAACTCATCGCCCGTTGCGATGACAAGTTAGCCCTCGACGAAGCTACGCGAGCGATTAGGTATACTGCTTGCGTGCAGGCGAAACGAAAACGAAAATGGTGAAATTAAACGCAAATTCTTCGAAACTTGAGACCTCGTTTGTAACTGAGCTTGATGAGTTGTGGTGCCCCATTTATTGACGCTGCTAGACGCTGAGTCGACTCGGAGCAATACCGTAGAGACAAGTGAACAATACCATAAATACATGCGAGATTCGATTAATCTCTAAACTTATACAATAAAACTGTAACTGGACGATTTCTGTAGATGGAATACTTTTTGAATATTTGAATTGGGGGAAACTTGTTAAAATAATCAATTCAATAAATACCAACATATTGACATATTCTTTTATAAGTACGGGAGGTTTGCATCTGAAATCAGGAAATGTGTCTCATTCGTTTCGTGACTACAGCTGCAAGCCTTACCTGCCTATAACTATTGTATGCGAGCCAAAGTTAAATAGATACTTATTTTTTATACTTATAATTATATCTACCCGAACGGGATATGTAGGAACTAGTATTTATAATTTTTTTTTGTGAAAACTTCACTGGCTTAATGAAATTTCTAGATTAAGGTTAAAACTATGTAATATGTTTAGCTGTTTGTTTTCTAAATGAATAAAAAAAAAAAAAAAAATGCTATGCTGTGCCGAGTTAAAAAATAGGCTACTTTTTATCCCGAAAGACAAGAGGAAGGAGGGGGAGGTAAGAAATGAAAATTTTTCTTCGGAAAAATATACCTAATGTCATAAGTAAACGGAGCACAATACGTCTTTTAAAAAGTAAAAATTCCGGCAAGGCGATCCTCCTCGTGCGGTCGCGGTGGGAGGGTGGGAGGCGTGCGGGCGCGCTCAGTGCTCACCTCCGGCAGCGCGTCGAGGTCGCGCAGCGCGGGGCTGTCGAGCCAGCGGTAGATGTCCGCCAGCTCGGCCAGCAGCGCGCGCGCCGCCGCGTCCGCGCGCGCCGCGCCCGAGCGCGCGTGCAGCGCCGCCGGCGCCGCGCGCGTCACCGCCTCCAGCCGCGCCAGCCGCGCCGACAGCGCGCCGCCCGCCGCGCCGCCCTCTGCGCGACACGAGCGAGGTTAGCGAGGGCACCGCGCGCGCCGCGAGCCGCGCGTCGCGCGCGCCTACCTGCGAGGCGATGCGCGAGGCGCGCGCCGCCGCCCTCCGTGGCCGCGGCCAGCATGCCGGCCACGTTGAGCGCGTCGAGGCGCGCCAGCCGCTCGGCCAGGCGGCGCACGCGGCGCTCGGCGTCCGCGTCCTCGGGCTCGGCGTCCTCGAGCAGCGCCGCCAGCGCCGCGTCGCTGGGCGCCGCCTCGCCCGCCGCCGCCTCCCCTGCCGCCGCCACGAGGCGCAGCAGCGCGGCGCGTGCCTCGTCCGCGCAGCGCAGCGTGAGCGCCTCGCCGCCCGCCTCCACCACCAGCGAGCCGCTCTGCGCGCACGGTGATTCAATCAATGTTTTCCAAACAAAACTGTCACTTTTAATGATGATTTATTATGCAGCAATTATGCATACATAAAAATATGTATGATTAACATACTTGCTGTACATTGTAGCGCTTTTCTTTTTATGGAGATCAATGCTCATAAATAAACTTAAACAAACAACAAAAACTATAAACTATTAATAACTAACTATTAACTTATTAGTGTGGTATAAACTTTATAGGGCTATCGATTACGAATTGCTGAATATATTTTAACAGCTCAAAAGGATAAATATCTCACGTGCAGTTTTTCAGTGGGTTTTCACTTTGTGTTTTAATTCTATAACTTGACAATATAGGCTATGTAACTGATCAATTTTACTACATGTAAGATATATATTGTTGGTTTTAATATTTTTTTTTTCAAAAACATATATCCATGGATTTAGATAAATATACAGTTTGAATCCAAATAATCGCAAATATGGTGTGGACATATTCTCCAATTACAAATTATTTGTACAGGCAACTCATCTTCCGCCGCCTTCTTAAAGGCTCTGTGTATGTGAGTGAGTGTCGCTTACATTCACTGACAGACTCTTGGATATCTAATTTTCTAGAAATGCTATACAAAATGACTTGCAAAAGAGATTTTTGAATGCGAACAGCTGCGGCCCCGAAACTGTTTAACAATCTTCCTACAGAGACATCTAATTTAATTATAATATGTGTCCAGCATCCTTCATTAAACAAAAAACTAAAATCTAATATAAAGAAATTTCTCCTAGAATGCTCATCTGAAGAATTTAAATGCCTTGATGACAAGATCTCTTGAAATCTTACTAATATTATAAATGCGAAAGTTTGGATGTATGGATGTCGGTATGGATGGATGTTTGTTACTCAATCACGCCCCAACGACTGAACGGATCGGATCTGGATGAAATTTGGCACAGAGATAGATAATATGTTTGGAATAACACATAGGCTACTTTTTATCGCGGAAAATTAAAGAGTTCCTGCGGGAACCACAAAACCTCGATCCACGCGTACGAAGTCGCGGGCGTCAGCTAGTAAGTTATAATAAAAGTATTATCTAGAACACCGTATCATGTAATTTTTGTTCTAGCTATCAAAGTACCTAGGTATAGTTTAAACATGGGTATCTTACCGTTACCTAGCACTGTCGCACAAACTGTTCTTATTTAAAAACTTGATACTAAACTTGCATTCGTTGATAAACGTTACTATATTTATAATATATTATGTGTATCTATCTGTGTATCTATTCAATAGTAGTTATTATGTTTATTGCTTAAATGTATTGTGGGGGACTGAATTCACAGAATTAATTGTAAGCATTATTGTATTAGGTCGCCTGCTTGCGACATAGGGGAGTCAGTCGTTTGGGACAAGGCAACTCGCTCGTGCGGTAGCTAGCCGCAATATATTATGAAAAAGATTAAATCCTAAATCAGGTTGTTCTCTCGTTTAATTGAGTACCAGTAATAACCCAACAGTGGTGACCCCGACGTGATCCGAATTTAAGCTATAAGATTACTGAGTTACATTAATATCTAAAATAAAATCTTTTTGTTCGTCATTCTTACTAAACAGATAGATTTAAAATAAGTAAATTATTGTGCTTTAAACTTTAGTGATATAACTTCGTCAATCTTTTTACCTAACGCAGACTACTGTCTATTTGGGCTGTAATTTACAAATGCCAGCCTGTGTTTTTAGTCTAGCTCTTTGGTCTGCAAAATTGTGGTGTACTTTTAGATTTTTTAAAGGCATTAAATAAAATAAAAACCCTACACTCCCCACTCCCTACTCACCGAGGCTCAAGGAGCTGGTGCATATAGCGAGCCACTAACATCTTTGGAGGATTGCTTTATAATAACACTTCATAATAGTTTTACAAACCACTGACACATGATTAAAAACTAAAAATAAATGACCACCGGTGAACAGGTTCTCTTGAATCATCAATCAAAGGTGACTCGTTAGAGAGTGCACTAACACACTCTCTAATGAGTCACCTTTTAGACAAAAAATACTAAATCAATATTGATCCAACTGGATCATGACTGATTGAAGAGTTTCAATACTATAAAAAGGTAACAATTAGTTAGGCATTACTAGTCATAATATGATTTTGACCCCAGCGGGCCCCAGCTGCAAGTTTGTTTACAATTGCAATCATAACAGCAGGAGCAAGTGGCCGAAGCACTAGTTGAGTATTACTTTGCTTTCCATTCACACAATAGGCAGTCATTTCAAATTGGTTCTTTAATACCAGTCTTTCTGCATCTAGACAAAGCGGGAACTGACAGAATTTAAAGTCCAAAATTTTGCCACTCTAATGTCAAATTTGTAGGCATTTTCCTACCTCTACTGTACTGAGATCACTGTGTGTCTAGATGCTAGAAGTCTATTCATTAAGTCAGTTTACATGGGTGAGTTACAAAATAATTGAAAAATAGTTTAAAGCACCACTGTGAAAGAACATCGATGTATCAAACTAATTTGAGAAACTCTCCAAAAGTTGTTCTTCTCAGTTGTGCACTCTCGACAGAGCGGGTGTGGTTGCTGGGATGATTCAGGTACGCTCGTCATCGGCCTTCTTTAATTTGGCCCGCACCGCCTCCCGCACAATGCTCCTCCACTTGTCTCGATTGGTAGCGTTCTTCAAAGTACTTGACAGCAATTATTGGTGTCTACAGAATGCAATTTTAATTTTTCCTATAATTTCTATGTAAACTGACTTAATCAAGACTCTACCACTGTCATGGTAGTGGACACCAAACCACAGTATGAATATGCACTAGCGCTGTGCTATACCTAGGCAAGAATACCCAATAGCAGCATCATAATGAATCGTTTAATAACAGCAATCCGATAGTTGTAACATCGGCGGGCCGCTCGCGCTCACCGTGACGTCGGGCTTCAGCTTGACGGCGGGCAGCGGCCAGCAGCGCAGGGGCGCGCCGCCCTCGCTCAGCACCAGCGCGCCGCCCTCCGCGCACAGCCGCTGCGCGCGCCCGCCCGCCCCGACCACCTCCACGACGCACGCCTCCTCCAGCTTCATGCTCGCCAGTCAAACACGCTCACACCAACACCGTACTTTACGCCTACTTTCTTTTTTAGAGTTGTTAATAATCGATTACAGAACTGTGATTAAGTACTTGGAAGTCGGTTAAAAATCACTATCAATTATCTATCTTATTTATGAGATTGGCATCAACACATCAATTTGTTTGTATCCAAAGAGTATATAATCACTACGTTCTTTTGTATCTTCCAAACCATCACCGACCAGAAAAAAAAGCAAACCATTGCGATCATAAACACCACTTTTTTTTTTTTTTTTTTAATTTATTTTACGGCCTTGGATTCTAGTCCTTTAAGGCCTTTCTTTAAAAAATACAAAATTGCTTAAATCTAATTAATTAATAAAATCTTAATACAGCTTACAATTTTTCTACAGTACTACAAATATAATCAAAAATAGGCTTAAAATATAAAGTATTATGTAACAAGTCTTTAATATGGCGGGGAATACTCATGTTAAGTTTATTTTCTATATTTATCCTGTCTATTTCATTCGCTAATATTAATCTTTGTACACCAAAAGCTGGACAAATAAATATAATATGATTCACGTCAGCCTCTTCATTTTCACAATAGTGGCATTTTTTACTCCTAAGAATTTTTAGTTTATGCAGATGTGTTGGCACCAGGCAATGTCCAAATCTCAGTCTATTTATAACTGATGTAAATTTTCTAGATTCACACTTCGTTTTGAAATACCATGGTTGCGCCGGCATTTCCTTTTGAATTTCCGCATACCATTTTCCTTTATTTTTATTATTCTCGTCCCATACTTCACTCCATAATTTTTTTTGTCTTATTTTAAGTTTATTACATAAATCCGTAAATGGCACTTTGATGTTACTCGAACAATCTTCATAAAAATTTCTTATTCTAGTAGCAGAATCAGCCACTTCATTTCCTGTTATGCCTCTGTGGGAGGGTACCCAAACAAATTCTATATTAAGTCCCCTTTGTTTTAAATTAAGCAATACATTTTTAATTTGGAAAATAACATAAACTAACTTATAATTACTAAAGTTAAAATTATTTACAGCTAAAAGAACACTTTTAGAGTCTGTTATTAAAACATAGTTATTAATTTTTAACATTAATTCATCTTGGATATATTCCAATGCCTTTAAGAGGGCAACACATTCAGCAGTGAAAACGCTACAGTCAGAGTTTAATTTGTAAGATCTACATATTTTTAACTGTGAGTCATAAAAAGCAGAACTTACAAAGTTCTCATTTTTAGACCCATCCGAATATATCCTATAATAATTTTTACAATTTTCTTCAATGAATATGAGGAAGTCATTGTTTGTTTCAATATCAGTGATATGTATTCTGTTTCCTAGATTTATTACATCATAGTGGCAATCATACATAGGCAAAATGTCATTTACATTTATATCGCTAGCAATACTATGCATATATGTCATAACCATTAACATGGTAGGTTCTTTACCGGAAAGAAGTGATTTTGCCGTAGTTTGCAGAGTTTCACTAGATGATTCCGTTACTTTCAATAAATCCTGTGGTAATAATAATTTGTTTACCAAGTTAGAGTTAGCAAATAGTTGTTTCAAACAAAACTTTTCAGCCAAATAAACACGTCTCACCGGCAAAGGAGGGATACATGTTTCTACTTCCATTGAATTAATAGGTGTAGAGCGCATTGCTCCACTTATTATTCGCAGACCTATATTTTGTACAACATCCAATTTTTTCAACATCGATGAATTCGCTTGCATATAAGCAACGTAACTATAATCGAAATGACTTCTCACCATACTATTATACAATAAAGTTAAAATTTTGGGATCCGAACCCCAAAAAATACCAGCTAAACATCTGAGAATATTAATGCTTTTCAATGCATTTTTACAAATATAATTAATGTGTGCATCGAATTTTAGTTTTGTATCAAAAATTACTCCCAAGAACTTCTTATTCCTTACAATTGGAATATCTAAATTATTATATTTAATGTTTACAGCTACTGGACCACCAATTGTCATACATGAACTTTTAGAGGTATTAATATTTAATTTTAAAGTGTTTTTGTAATAATTTTGCAACTGGATCAATGCCAAATTAACAGTATTTTGGGCTACTTCTACATTTCTATTTACACTATACAATAACAAATCATCTGCAAATTGTAAAATTTTTACGTCATTTGTTACATATTTCTCAATTTGAGAGGTATATAAATTATATAAAATTGGAGATAGTGATGCACCTTGCATAAGGCCTTTACTTGTAGAATTAGGCCCATGAATTATATTATTATACTTAACATAAAATATTCTGTTATTTAAAAAATTTAAAAGCCATTTTAACATTTTTCCAGGAATGCCAATTTCATGAAGAGAAGTTATAAGCTGGTTTAAATCAACATTATCATAAGCACCTTCTATATCTAAAAATACACATACTGCAGTGGCTTTGGATGACTTACAGCTTGTTAAATCTGATACAAATGAAGCTAAACTTTCAGTTGCACTTCTTCCTTTACGGAAACCATACTGGAATGTTGGTAATAAATTATTATTTTCTGTAAAATAATCTAATCTGAGTTTCAGCATTTGTTCAAATAATTTTCCTATACATGATGTTAATGATATTGGTCTGTATGAATTACAATCAGATGGAGATTTATCAGGCTTCAAAATTGGTATTATACATTGAATCTTCCAACTATGTGGAACACATTGATTGACCCATAGCCTATTAAATATATCAAGTAAAGCTAATTGACCTAATTTGTGCAACTTTTTAATCATTATATATGGAACATTATCAATACCAGGTGTAGAGTTTTTTCTTGATTGAAGTGCTATAGCAAATTCCGCAAAAGTGAAAGGCTTTAATAGTAATATTGACTTGTCCGAATCATTATTACACTCAAAAACAGAGGTATTTAGAGTTGTATTGTTGTTATCCTGTTTAAATTTAGAAATGAAATTTGGAATCCATTCATCGTTTTTATGCTGTGGTTGGATTTTGATACGTTTAAACTTTTTCATGTAATTCCATACTCGAGTAATAGGAGTATATCTATTGAATGACGAACATAACTTATACCAACTATTTTTCTTAGCATCCTTAATGATTAATTTTTTCAGTGCATCCAATTTTTTATAATTAATGTAATTTTCCATCAACCCATCTCTCTTATATACCTGTAAAGCTTCTTTAGAATTTTTAACTGCTACTGCACAGTTTTCATCCCACCAAGGAGCCGGAGCTTTAAAAAGTCTAGGTCCCACAATTTTGACATAAGGAATGTAGTCTTTTCTAAGTTTGTATAAAATTTCACAGAAATTTTCATATGACTGCAAGGGATCTTTTTCATCAGATGTAAAAGATTTAAAGTACTCTTCTGATTTTGCATAATATTTGGTCCAATCTGCCTTATGAAATAGAAATTTCTCTACTTTGTCATTGACTGAATATTTAGATGGAACTAAATTTAATTTTGTAAATGTTGGGTAGTGGTAACTACCCAAAGGATCGTTACAATATTAGTTTCCAGAGCAATTGCTATGGACTGAACATCTTGATAAAATTTTGTTGGTAATATTTTATATTTAAATGAATCTTTTAATAAAATGCCTACTCCCCCATGTTCATTTTTTGCATTTTTTCCTACAAAACTATATCCTGAAAATCGAATAGGGTTACTTGTATCTTTTTGCCAGGTCTCATTTAATAACAGAATATCAATATTATATTGTTCTAAAAATGTTTTAACTAAGGGTTTCTTATTATTTATACTTTGAATATTATGTTGTACAATAGTTAGGTGAGAATCCATTATATTTTATTTAAATGTTGTAAAAATGCCTCTTTGATTTGATTTGTAGTCTTAATATTATTTGAGTTCCCTATTGTAACCAAAGTGTTAACTATGGCTCCTAGAACTTTTGAGTTATTTACAATATCGGTGTGGGAAATTTCCGTCTTTGTTTGTGTAGTATGTTTAGTCTGTGTAGGCTGAGCCTTTTGGTACGTCTGAGGCTTTGAAAGTGGAGGGAAACTCACACTATTTATTTGTAATACTTTAGAGTAGGTTTCTTTGTTTCTCTCCATTCTCGCTGCCTTTACAGGGCAAATTTTGGAAATTGCTAGATGAGCGCCCCCACAATTACTGCACTTCAGCATATCCGAAGTACAGTCCTTGTAATGGTGCTCACCAGCGCAGCGTGAGCATATTTGCTGGTTCCTACAAATCTTTCCATAATGATTAAATTTCATACACTTAAAACATTGCATCAATGGTGGAACATAAGTGAATACTTTATATCTCCAGTTGTCCAAATATATGTACTGTGGGAGAACAGTACCGCTGAAAATTACACTTATTGTTGAGAGAGGCACTAACTCCTCCCCTACTTTCTTCATGAATCTCCTTATTCCTATCACTTCACTTTCTGATGAGAGTTTATTAAATAGTTCATGGTTACTCGCTTCCTTTGGAATGAACCTAACAACCCCCACCCTCTCCACAGAGGACGCCGGAATGAAAGCTCGAAGCTTATAAACTGAAAGGCACTCATGTGATAAAAAGTCATTTGCTGCTGTTGCCTGTTTAAAAACAAGCATAATTTTACTAGCGTTTATGCGCCTACTTTCACTAATACCTTTGACCTGCTTGAAGAATTTTGTCACCATCAGAGGATTTTTATTCCCTAGTTTCACATCTGTTTCTGTGCTCTCCACAAACACCGGGAACTCCACATTGGTACTATTATCGCCATACGCCCGTCGATATCCAGGCTTCATGTATATTTTATATTTTTCATCATTTTCGGATTTGTCCTTCGGCGCTTTCCTCCTTTTTTTACCTGCTACTGGCTCAAAACCGTCCCCATCACTATCCGACGGCATTTTGCTATGTTTACAATTATTTACAACAATGAACAACTATACAAACACTTATTTACACTTAAAAACTTATTTTTAAAATTTTAAAACCAAAAGAGCGCGCTTCTCGATTCCCGCCAAAAAGAGAAGTCCTAAACACCACTAAACACTCTAAACCTCAGATTAAAAACCTAATAGATATAGCAATGGTCTGCTCGGTCGTGAGACAGCCATATTCAAGTAAATTATATACTGTCTTTGACAGGTATATAATAAGATGTTGCCATATTCATAATTTACTCCCAAAGTGGTGAGTCCTGGCAGATAGGATAGGAATAATAGCAAATAAATAAAGTTGACCAACACAACTACAAATATAATATAATATTATATTATAATAAAATATTATCAATAATTAATAGTATCACGCGAATGTTTAAATAAATACCGATTTATGTAGTTTCATTTATTATTTTATCTGAACTCATATGTTAAAATCAAAACCATAAAATATTTACCTACATAATAATTTACCCTAAACTTTTCTTGATATTATTTCGTACCTTTCATTGCTATTTGTATAATGCCAGATGACATAAAACATATTTTCACAGTATTACAGAATCAGAAATAATGATTTATTGCATAATACACATAATATTACAAAGGTGGTAAAAGATAAAAATACAAGTGTATTACCATCGTCATGGCGTGCAATACTTAAATACACTCGATGTAGCAAATCACGGTATTAATTAGATAAATAGGTGACCAATTAAGAAAATTCTTGCAATATGGACAATACCTACATATTATTATGTCAACTGAACCTGAAATTGTAAATGTCATACATTTAGATTAAGTATTATCGATAAATTAATATAAAGCACTTGTTAAGAGTCAAAGAATTAGTCCATTGTAATTACAGTTAACCATGTCAATGTATTTGCATAAACCATGCATATAATTTAGCTAGCCGTCATTGAAAAATTCATCTAGGCTGTAGTAGGCTTTGCTTATTAACCAATTCTTTATCACTCTCTTGAATTTAGGTAAAGAAAGTACTTTGATGCTCATCGGTCAAACTATTATAAACTCGTATGACCATAATGAACTTACTTTTACGGAAAATATTAGAATTACGCTATCTATAATACACTTTTTCTCCTTGAATTTAACTTTTGACAAACAAAAACAGAACAATAATTTTTTTATGTAAAATAAGGCGTCATAATTCATTTAACTGCGCCATAGACTACGCACAAACTAAAAAACATCTTTTTTCAAAATAGGTACCTACAAAGTAGGTACACCTTCTGAACGTCATGCTTACAAAGTATAAGACGTGATGGTGTAATTATTACGGTATCATAATAGAGTATCGGTACGTTAAGAGAGAAAAAATCGGCCATGCGCGCTTGCCCGAATGGAAGGTTTAGGTTTCTGAGCTCTAAACAGTGTACTTGTAGCTACTAGCTGTCAGATTTAGTGACATGCATGGAACTAATAAGTACTTTGTGCGCAACAATGAATAATTGGTGCGCAATGACTAAGGTTTGTTTCAGGGGGGAGACACTTTCCTATATTATGATGATTTACAAAGATAAAACTGCCATCTGTTTTATGGGGTAACAAACTTATATACCTATATATTATTATACTCTTTGGTTTGTTTCCTTATTCATTTATAGTCATGGAACTAATAAGTACTACATACAACCGGAATGAGCTCTTGTTAATAAAGTGTGCCGAGTGAGAGATACCATACTGACACTTTTCCACAAGAGTGACCACACTATTTTTGAATTTTGGGATACTTCAATATACGGGATATAAATATACCTCTATGAAGAAATAAAAATCAGCAAATAATTTTGAAATATTTATATTTATAATGATGTTGATATTTTATATGTAGTGCCTATTGCCTCTTAGTAAGTCTCTTACACAAGTAAGCATTTAGGTCGTCGTCAACCGATGGACGTCCACTGCTGGACATAGGTCTCCTGTAGGGTCCTCCACAAGCCACGGTCTTGCGCCGCCTGGATCCAGCGATCCATTTAGGATCGATAATTACTTCTCGAACCATACATATTTGGCTTTTCGAGCCATACATATTTGACTTTTCGAACATACTGGGTATATAAAATAATCAACATGCTCAAAGTTTTCATACAAAAAATATTTTTAACTCTTTGTTGCTCCTTTACTCATCTCATCACTATGCCAGTCTCCATGTTTGAAAATATGTTTAATTTCATTCTGTAGAGATACGGTGATACAGCACATACGGTGAAGGAAAAATCGTGAGGAAACGACCTTTGACGACCTCCGTGGCGCAGTGTGTAGCGCTGTTGCCTTAACGTGCGGAGGTCCCGGGTTCGATCCCCGGCAGGGTCAATTTAGGAATTTATAATTTCCGAATTTTCCCTGGTCTGGCCTGGTGGGAGGCTTCGGCCGTGGCTATAGTTACCACCCTACCGGCAAAGACGTGCCGCCAAGCGATTTAGCGTGCCGGTACGATGCTGTGTAGAAACCGAAGGGGTGTGGGTTTAATATAACTGCCATGCCCCTTACAGGTTAGCCCGCTACCATCTTAGACTGCATCATCACATACCATCAGGTGTGATCGCATTCAAGGGCTAGCTTGTAGTGAATAAAAAAAAAAATGCTCATGCATTCTCCTAGTGAGAAGAGGCCCTTGCCCAGTAGTGGAACAGTTACGGGCTGGATTTTTATCATTATCTGTAAACGTACCTATTCAAGATAAAAATAAAATTGATCTTGCTTACCACGAGGAATCGTGAGGGAAGAGCATTTTCTTTTAAAACGGGCCGTGATAAATTAGGAATATAACCCTCTGGCATGAAATGTTTGCTGCATATTACAGAATTTTGGGTCACTTTTCTGTTACCACTAGGTATAATGCTTAACCACTTTTCACGCAATGTATCATTTTTTGGTAATCTTGTGACGTTGTGAATTTTGGGACAATTAATTAGCTTCGAGTATTATCGATAATCTATGTTCGTTCAAAGGATGTTAGCGCCACCTAGCATCAAGGTGCAGAACTACGTTGGCTCGATGTCAAAGAGTTTCTCCGAGTTCACAATAGATGGCGCTTCGTTGTCGTTTAGGTCGTGGTTAAATAAAATAAAATACGATAGTGTCCTTTAGCAATTATAATTTATTACAAAATTCGTTCTTTTAATATATTTTTTTAGTCCGACACAATTTTGTTTATGCTCAATTAGCTATTGAAGCGGCCACCCTCGGGTTGTCGTCTAGCAACACCGACTGGTCAAGATCAGAATTTTTCCGATTTTCGTCATGTGAAGACTAAATTTTCGTTTTCGGAAAAACCTCATTTTCTTCCACCCATGGCTTCGCCTGGGAAAAACACATTTGTTATAAAATCAGTCATCCTAAAGTAATTTATATATTTCATCAATTATGGTGAGTAAAATCGTGTGACGCCGGGTTGCATTCGACAAAATGGCGGTTGTGGTTGGAACAAAATCCTAATTTCATGATTTTTTTCTTTTAGTTCCTGTTTGTCTTACTTTCCAAACGAATGAGGATATATTGGGTTTGTGGGTGAATTCCTGAAACCATTGTGGCCAGGAATTCAATAGGTGAGTTGCGTTTGATTTGAAAATGCGCACGCGCGGGGTTTTCACACACCCAATTATAACCTTGTTTTTTCTTTGTTACAGGGTTTAAAATTTATGTTTAAAATTTTATGCTTAAAATTTATGCTTACGTTTTTACGTTTTATGTTTACGTATTTACGATTTAAATCTTACGTTTTTACGTATCTACGATTTTGGTTTATGGATTACTAAATCTGTTAATCCACTTGATTTACTTATGGAGAACGGTTCACTATCTCTTTCCATGGAAAGGAAATTTTGATTGTTCCTGTACGAACCCTCTAAAGAAGACTTGAGACGTCCCAGCTATATGGCAGTCTTCGTACCTTCAAGTAAGCAAAAGTTTTGTGTCCTGGAACTGTTTAGTTGTGTGCGACTTAGTGTGTGTGTCAAGTAGGAACCCAGACTTTACCACTGAGCTCTCTCTCTCTCTCTCTCTTTTTTTTTGAAACAATTTTATAAACTTTTCTGATACCATTTTCAATTCCATGCCTATGGTATACTAAATGTAAAACATGGATTTTATGTCCTATCTACCTAAGTCATTCTGGTGTATCTAAATTTAAGTATTGTAATTAAGCTCGTATAACTACGCATTAAGCGACCCCGTTCAAAGTAATCATTAAAAACAATTTTACCTAACAACCAGCTTTCATTTACAACACCTCATAATCATTACAAGGGAGTCGACAGCTAGCTTCTTTTCTTAAATAGGTAGATAGAATCAATTAATTAATCCTAGGTCACAAAAACATAGTGAACACTAAGTATATTAGAACAAACTAAGGACAGTTAATGAGCTGTAAATTAGACGTAGAAATTAATTATAAGTAGAAGTTTAAGTTAAATTAATATTACTTATTAGCCCATAGGCTAGATGGTAGTAGATAATAAAATTGCCATTATTAAAATGTAATGGAACTTTATGGCAAGGAAAAAAAAAAATTCGACGAAGAGTTAAAAATATTTTTTGTATGAAAAATTTGAGCATGTTGATAATTTTATATACCCAGTATGTATGGCTCGAAAAGCCAAATATGTATGGTTCGAGAAGACAATTTATATTTCGCTTTACAGCAATACCAGTTTTATTGTTAAATCTTTTTCAAAATCAAAAATTTTTTTGTTAAATCATCACCGATAATTGTCTATATTTACCTAAATACTTCGTAATTATCGATCCTGCTCCATCCATCCATCCATCCATCCATCGATGCTGGATCCAGGCGGCGCAAGACCTTGGCTTGTGGAGGACCCTACAGGAGACCTATGTCCAGCAGTGGACGTCCATCGGTTGACGACGACCTAAATGCTTACTTGTGTAAGAAACTTACTAAGAGGCAATACGCACTACATATAAAATATCAACATCATTATAAATATAAATATTTTAAAATTATTTGCTGATTTTTATTTCTTCATAGAGGTATATTTATATCCCGTATATTGAAGTATCCCAAAATTCAAAAATAGTGTGGTCACTCTTGTGGAAAAGGGACACAACTGTCAGTATGGTATCTCTCACTCGGCACACTTTATTAACAAGAGCTCATTCCGGTTGTACGTAGTACTTATTAGTTCCATGCACAACTGTGAAAGTTGACAACTTTCCTAAGCTTGTCTCTGCCTTCTTATTCTGGTCGACTGGTCACTACTCACTGCCCACTGGTCTCTGCTGAGTGCTCACAGACATAGAGTATATTTGTTTAAAGCCAATGAATAAGATAGCTCATAGAGTACTTTGACTGAGTCTCAGATTAAATACCTAAAGATTTCGCCATATTCCAAACTGTCAATGCAAAAACGAGATAGCTTTATGGCGTATTGCCTTTATAAGAAAGGTAAGTGAATACTTGTTTTTTGTCACTGTCAGCGTGCTCAATTTTTTTGCCTGCCAAAGTTCATTTTGACGTACATCTTTGGCACACAAACTTATGTACATTGGAGGTTATTTACCTGAGATTGGAGGTTAGATAAGCAGTCAAAGTTTTTGATTAATTATTATTATTAAAACATATGTAGGTGAAATCGTAAGTGAAATTTAGTGTTCTATAAGCTATTGCGCAATGGTGAGTTGCAGTATATTAGGCTGCAAAAGCCGCAGCGAAAGGAAAATCGAAGGAATCAAATTTCACAAGTAAGTGGTCAAAATCTTGATTTAGTGACATATTAATCTTTGGATCTTTATATTAAAGTAACTATAATCATGTTTAACTAATGTTTACTCAGGTAAATGAAAGAAATAGAGCCTATTTTTCCAAAACTGATAAGAAAAGTTTGTTTGAAAACGAGTATATTTGAAGTGTTGCCAGGACACAAATTCAAATCCTTCCATTCGGGCAAGCGCGCATGGTCGATTTTTTCTCTCTTAACGTACCGATACTCTATTAAGATACCGTAATTACACCATCACGTCTTATACTTTGTAAGCATGACGTTCAGAAGGTGTACCTACTTTGTAGGTACCTATTTTGAAAAAAGATGTTTTTTAGTTTGTGCGTAGTCTATGGCGCAGTTAAATGAATTATGACGCCTTATTTTACATAAAAAAATTATTGTTCTGTTTTTGTTTGTCAAAAGTTAAATTCAAGGAGAAAATGTGTATTATAGTTAACGTAATTCTAATATTTTCCGTAAAAGTAAGTTCATTATGGTCATACGAGTATATAATAGTTTGACCGATGAGCATCAAAGTACTTTCTTTACCTAAATTCAAGAGAGTGATAAAGAATTGGTTAATAAGCAAAGCCTACTACAGCCTAGATGAATTTTTCAATGACGGCTAGCTAAATTATATGCATGGTTTATGCAAATACATTGACATGGTTAACAATTATACAATGGACTAATTCTTTGACTGTTAACAAGTGCTTTATATTAATTTATCGATAATACTTAATCTAAATGTATGACATTTTCAATTTCAGGTTCAGTTGACATAATAATATGTAGGTATTGTCCATATTTCAAGAATTTTCTTAATTGGTCACCTATTTATTTAATTAATACCGTGATTTGCTACATCGAGTATATTTAAGTATTGCACCCCATGACGATGGTAATACACTTGTATTTTTATCTTTTACCACCTTTGTAATATTATGTGTATTATGCAATAAATCATTATTTCTGATTCTGTAATACTGTGAAAATATGTTTTATGTCATCTGGCATTATACAAATAGCAATGAAAGGTACGAAATAATATCAAGAAAAGTTTAGGGTAAATTATTATGTAGGTATGTTACTAATATTTTATGGTTTTGATTTTAACATATGAGTTCAGATAAAATAATAAATGAAACTACATAAATCGGTATTTATTTAAACATTCGCGTGATACTATTAATTATTGATAATATTTTATTATAATATAATATTATATTATATTTGTAGTTGTGTTGGTCAACTTTATTTATTTGCTATTATTCCTATCCTATCTGCCAGGATTCACCACTTTGGGAGTAAATTATGAATATGGCAACATCTTATTATATACCTGTCAAAGACAGTATATAATTTACTTGAATATGGCTGTCTCACGACCGAGCAGACCATTGCTATATCTATTAGGTTTTTAATCTGAGGACTGAGTTATCTTAAATCTTTGTCTATGCTTTTCAAAATCATAAAAGCAGATGTCGAACATTTTTTAATTTTTCCAAAAAGTTAAGTGAAATCAAATTCAATCAAGTGGTATTTTGCTTATAAAGTAACATAAATATTACATTACAATCAAAAAGTTCAGCTTAATTTATGTAGGAGGCCGTGGAGTGCCGCACATTATAACCTCACTCGCGTGCAGTTAAAAATAACAAAGCGAAAGATGGCAAAGAACACTACCAAAGGTGGCAAAAAATCGAACGAAGAAGTGTTCACAGGCTTCCAGAACCTTCGCGCCGAACAGAGGCAGCTCGCCAACAAGATATCAGAACTGGAGATGGATCTCAACGAACACAAGTAAGAACTTCGTGTTCCCTACTGGTGTACCGTTTGCGATGCAACGATAGAACTCAATGAGGTGCACTCATTGAGTTCTATCGTTGCCTACTGTAGTGACATTGCATATTAATCAACATAGCAAGTCGAGTAATTTAGTGAACATATGTGTCTGTGTGCAGAATCGTGATAGAGACGCTGCGCGGCGTGGAGGGCGCGCGCAAGTGCTTCCGCATGGTGGGCGGCGTGCTGGTGGAGCGCACCGTAGCCGACGTGCTGCCCGAGCTGGAGGGCAACCGCGACCGCCTGCCCCAAGCGCTGCAGGTGCGCCACTGACCAACACCAGCTAACAACACATTCTTAAATGTAAAGTAGTGAGCGGTTAAGACGTGTGGTCTTAACCGTCTTAAGGATATATCAACCAATACTTGAGAACCTTTTCTTAGCTAGACGGAACCCAAATAGGAAGCCGGTTGTCTCACCCATTTATCTGCTTTTGCACCACTTACTGTCATATTGTTTGCATTGCAGGCACTGAATGAGCAGCTAACACGCAAAGGCCAGGAGATCAACGACTACATTGAGAAGCATGACATCCGCGTGCAGCGCGGGGCCGAGCCTGAGCCCCAGGAGGCCGCGCCCGACTCAGCCAAGAGCAATGTTCTGGTTGCCAGTGCTTGAGAACACTACTCTGCCACTCCTCTGAGAACAATCCTGACTTGTTGCCCTGTTCAAATGCTAACAGACAATTTGACACCTGCACACAGCTTCACTCACACTGTCTGGAGTGCCGTGATGGAGATACCAACTTTTACTGAGCTGACTGCCCACTAATGGCCCACTAGTACACAGGGCGGTCAGCTGGTATAAAATAACATATTTTATAACAGCACAAAATAATTACGAAGACTACTGACTTCTTCACAGGGGATATCATGAGATTTCCAAAAGCTACAGGTACAGAGGGAATTTGGTGGAGTGGTCATAAAATAGGACTAAATGTCACATCTATATGTACATATATCACTCTTAAAAAAGTAATAATGTAAAAAAGTTGGTAACTTTACAAGAAAGTGCATATCCCGTCCGGTTAGCTTTTTAATAGGGAAGTACCAACTCAAATAACTCATACCCTCACCACTGGATAGTGGGGGTCACTTGCAGTGGCCGGTTCAAGGTGGCATCAAGAGTGTAGTCCGTCTAACTTATCTAACCCAGTGGCCAAAATTGGGACTAATTTTTTGCCTGTTTAGTTTTTGTTTTTATTGTATTTTTCATATTTACTAGCGATGCTGTCACAAAGTCAGATAAGTTTATAAATGAAAGACCCAGATTGTCAAGTATCGACCAATCTATGCTTAAGGCTGATATGTGAGAACCTGTTCTTGGCTGATATCGGCTTATTCAAAACGGGTGGTAACCTTACATCAATTTACTTGTCAGTTTTGTGACACTGGTGAGACTGTTTAATTTATGATTGAACAACTTTTAGTTTAAGAGATTTCTTATGCTTGACTGCTAACTAGTAGGTCATAAAATATATTATCTTAATAATAATATTAAGGGCCTGTTTCACAATCGTTAAGTAGACCTAAAACTGACGTATTTTTATGTTTTGACAGAAGTTTTATAGGAATGCTGTCATAATTTAAAATTAATTATTTGTCAATTAGGGTTTTCTTGGCGATTGTGAAACATACCCTTAGTATTATATTTAATTCTGTTCCGTTAGCTTCGAAAAAACTACTTTCAAATTCACAATATTATAGTATTTATTAGTTTAATTTTTAAAGTTAACAAGTTATAATAAAACACACTTTAATTAAACAAAAGTATTATTTTATTTCTCAACATACATGAAATATATTATCAAAACATCTGTACTTATTGACAAAGAAAGATCTTTTGTAGATAAAATGGTACCTACTGCACCAAATCTTATTTACGATCTGCTTAAAATTTAAATATAAAGTGTATAATCTTTTATAATTGATGTGTAGACTTTATTGTAAAATCGTATTAGATTTTTCTTTGCTTAACTTAACTCCTTTGTAAATAAACTAACAAAAACGACATTCGATACATCACATACAAAATATAAACATCTTTACAAAAATATAAACCATTCTTTTCAAAATACATAAAGCAATTTTGCAAAAAAATACTCATCTAAATAATATACCTACCTAGGTAATGCAAGGACCAGACACCAGAAAATCCAAAAGATATCCATTCCTTGCCAAGTACCTATCTAATTAAACAATAACAAGATGCCACATCACAGTTCACACACGCGGCAAACGGCGATCCTGAGCCATGTGCACGCGAGTTGCCGCCATGTGGCCAGGGGGCTTGGCTTGGAGGATACAATGAAATAACTTGTTTTTTCAGATAAGTTAATCTATTTGCATTGCGTAAACAATTGTTACATTTTGGAATCCATACAATATTATAAATACGAAAGTGACTGTCTGACTGATGACTACGCTTTATCGGATTCGGCTATCTTTTCAACCGATTTTGATGAAATTTGGTATAGTGATAGGTTACATCCCGAGTAAGGACTTTTAAGAATAATATTTAAGTACATGTAAGTACTGTCCTGACTGACTGACTTATATATAAACGTACAGCCTAAACCGCTGGTCCTGTAGAAATGAAATTTGGAGGGTGTGTTCTTTGTGTAAAGTAGTTATCCACTAAGAAAGGCTTTTTCGAAATTCCACCCCCAAAGGGGTAACATAGGCGTTAAAAGTTTGTATGAAAGTCCGTAATTTTTCAAGTTATACCCATTGAACTTGGTATTTGCGCTACCGGTTTAAAATGAAGAATTACTTGTTTCGTCATTTTTGATAATTCTCTTCCCAAACGGCTGCAATAGGGGATGAAAGTTTGCATGAAAGTCCTTTATTATCCGACTTCAAAAAAAAGGAGGAGGTTATCAATTCGACTGTATATTTTCGTATGTTTGTAACGCGATTACTCCGCCAATTGTTTTGATGATTCTTTATTTGTTTGATAGATCATATTTCAGAGGTGGTCCCATATAAATTTGGTAAAGATGTGACGAATCTTCGGACACGGCGAATGGAACTCCCGAATGGATAAGAGTAATTTTGATGATTCTTTTTTTGTGTGATAATCATACTTCAGAGGTGGCCCCATATAAATTTTGTGACGAACTACATTAACTTTTCTAAATATAATATATTCGGTAATAAAATAAAATATTTATAGTGTTTGTGGTTATTGAAGTCGGTTTTTATTTAGTTTATATTTATTTTTATTTTACAAGATATTTTTTAAGTTGTACCTACGAAACTTGGTATTTTGGCTTTTGGTAAAAAATAAAGAAGCACGTGTGTCACAATTTTGAAAACTTCCACCCACAAAGGGGCGAAAAAGAGGTTGAAAGTTTGTATGAAAGTCTGTCGTTTTTCAAGTAAAAATTTGGTGTTCTTGGTTTGGGGTTTCTGTTTGAAATGAAGAAATACGTGATTCGCAGTTTTTAAAAATTCTATCACCAAGGATGTTAAATAGAGAGTGTGTTCTTCAATCACGCAACAGAGCAACTGATCGTCGCGACGGGACCTGGATCACCTGGAGAGTGACACAGGTTACTTTTCATCACGGAAAATTAAGGAGCGCCTGTGGGAATTATGTAGTCATGGACAATGTATTGCTGTGATGTGATGCCATCCGAGCGGCGATGGTATCCAATTTGAATTATGCACCGTTGAACATCTCAACTTCAAACGTATTCCACTACTATGAGACTAGACTCGCACATACACAAATCTTAAAATCTACTTTGATTCCAAATCGTACCTGTAAATATTGCAATCCCTGATTACCCCCATTTTCAAAATGATCTGTCTATGTATAATAGAATATAAAAATACAAACAGTTATTTTTGATTTTAATCATAATACATTTAGATAATAATGTTAAGTATATACATTCGATGGTGTACACTTAGTGTCACAATATATTAGTTAGTTATAGCACCAGAGGGAGAATATCATTATTATGTACGTAGGTATAACACAAGGTAAAGCGTACCATTTAAAACGTACAAGGCGTTCTAATCCTAGGCTCGTCTCAATCATCGGTTCGTTCGGTTCGTATATTCGAGTGGAATGTTACCCGCAGGGTCGGCTCCATAGTATTGCGCGTGACAATAGTGAAGCGAACGGGCACAACGGAGCGCGCTAGAAGTGCGCGAGGTCCGTGGGCGCGTACGTGTCGCGCGGCGTGGTGTCGTGCGCGCGCACGGCGGGCGCGGCCGGGGCGGCGGGCGCGGGCCAGTCGGAGGCGCCGCCCGCCTTGCGCAGCACGCGCAGCCCCTCTATGGCCATGCCCTTGTCGACCGCCTTGCACATGTCGTAGAGCGCGAGCGCGGCCACCGCGCAGCCGGTGAGCGCCTCCATCTCGACGCCGGTGCGCGCGCGCGCCGCGCACTCGCACACGAGGCGCACGCGGCCCGCGGCGTCGCCGTCGCCGGGCGGCAGCTGCACGCGCACGCGCGCCAGCTCCAGCGGCAGCGGGTGGCACAGCGGCAGCAGGTCGGCCGTGCGCTTGGCGGCGAGCGCGCCCGCCACCTGCGCCACGGTGAGCGCGTCGCCCTTGGGCAGGCGCGCGGCGCGCAGCAGCCGCAGCACGCGCGCCGACACCGCCAGGTAGCACTCGGCCTCGGCGGCGCGCCGCGTCACCGGCTTGTCGCCCACGTCCACCATGCGCGCCTGCCCCTCCGCGTCCACGTGCGTGAGCGCCGCGCTCGTGCACATTCCGCGCGCCCGCACGCGCCGCCCCGCCGCCGCCGCCGCCGCCGCCGCCGCCGCTGTGAACGTGCGCACGACGGGTATAGGCGGCGCCTCTAGCCGCCGATAAGAATCATCGGCCGGTTCTTCGCGCGGGCGAGATTCTGCATGCCTACAACAGCGGCGACACAACGGATCGATGCGATATCACCCAACTGCGATAACCTAATCCGTGGAACGACGTGACGTGAGCGATCGTATGGAAACGTTACTCGTGCGGAGCGCCCGCTGCCTCTATACCGATGTCCCGTTAAACATCACGTCGTATTGAAATCTCAAATAGTAACTAAAGTCTACTTATTTTTTTGAAGTCGCACCGTACCTATACACGGCCACTGTCTCGATCTAGTATACTGAACACGTGCAGCGGGAGATTTACATAAAAAACCATTATTCGACTTATATAATAACGTTCATAGTAATACCTACTGTTAAAAATTTAAATATCTAATCAAATAATAAAACTAAGGATCTTTCGTATTTTTTTCCGTACTGCAATTAGTTTTTAAGAATCATTTAAAAATTCAAACAAATTATTAACTTAGTAAAAAAAAATGGTTGCAAAATTATTTTTTTTGATTTTTCCAATTTTTGAGCATGTTTCTAAATGACTGTATTTTTTTTTATTTTACAAGAAAGTATAACTAAAACGAAAAATGCGACCTGAAAGAAGTCTCTACGACAATTTTCCAAAGGAGAATTTTAATTTGAAAAAAAAATTTTTGGGCCGAAAAACACGATTATCTCGAAAGGCTCTTAATATTTTTATCTAAAAAAATTTGTGGATATTTCAGACACAAAAAATAAACTTTCACCAAGTTTCATCAAAATAAAATTATTTTTGTGTACTTAAATGAAAAATAAAAAAACGATAAAAGCGGTTTTTCGCATTTTACTCGGAGATTTTTAGGTTATGTGAAAAAATTATTCATCCAAAAGTTCTTTTTATGATCTACAACTTTTCTATTGTACACTTTTCACTCCGACGTCAACTTTCGCCGGAAATCGCAATAATCCAAAATTTCACCCCTTTTATATATCTGGAAACACCCCTGCTCACACATTTTTTTTTACGTTTATTATACGCCACTTTACCATTTCCAATTGTTCCCACCCTGTTAACAATTTTGTATTTTTTTTTCGTTTTTTTTATTTGTAATTCGACTGGTCTATATGGAAACATTTAATGTATTTGAGTTTGTTAACAAGGGTGACGGATAGCCTTAGGTACACTCATTGGGTACACTATATGCTAAGGACAGCTGTTACTTATGTATTTTACAAATTAATGAAATTGTAAATTATTATTTATTTATTTTCAAAAGAGCAACCGCCGAGTTTCTTGCTGGTTCTTCTCGGTAGGAATGGCATTCCGAACCAGTGGTAGATTCACTTGACGATTCAAAAGTACTTGTAAAAATTTATTTGAATAAAAATCATTTAGAACTAGCTGACCCGGCGAACTTCGTACCGCCTTAGCGTTACTTATACCGCCTTAGCGCATTGAATTATATGTACAAGTACGTTAGTACTTAATACCTCAATGCCTTAGCGTAATTTAAATATGTAACCACGTTTCCGAACAAACAATGCTCTTTCAATATAGTCTATGGCTGTGAATGACATTGACATTCGATACGCGCGTTTTTTTAAATATGCAAAATTAAATGTATATTTTTCAATATTTCTGAGAGATTTTCTTAATATTTTTTTCCGTAAGAACCTTCTCCTAAGAATAACAAATACAACAAAAAAAGAATTAGTGAAATCGGTCCAGCCATTCACGCGTGATGCCGTGACCAAGGAAAACGGGTTTCATTTTTATATATATAGATTTAGAATTTGAATATAAAATCCTTCATCACCAAAAGCAAATTAGTATCTACTTCGAAAAAAAAAATAGTAGAATGTTAACAATTACTTAGGTAAACAAAGAGCGTCAACATACCTAATTATATCAGTAAATCTTTACATTCAAGATATCCTTTTTATGTCATCAGAATAAACTCATATTTTTTATTCAAATTATTTGAATAGTCGAGCGAATCTACCACTCAATAACCTTCTATACACAAGGACATCGCACTGGCGCGCATAACAAGGGACCAAGTAAGCGTGCTTAAACTCGTTGTAAGCACACTTTTTTCATTAGTCGCATGTTCACTGCGAAGCTGTCAGGATGCCTAAGTGCGCGTTCAAAAAGTGCCGAAATAATACATTAACGACGCAGAAAAAAGATGGTGTGACGTATCATCGGTAAGTTAATTTTATTTACGTAAGATAATATGCAAAAAAGTGTAAAATACACAAGAAATATGTAAAATTATTTGCAATGTTCCCATTCCTTTCTCTCATGCACATCGGAAAGAGACAGATGGAAGGGCGCGTCATGAATGTACAGAAAAACAAAACTGTGGAGTAGCTTTTTTTTGTTCCATGTAAAATCTATTGGCAATTATTGTTATCACATTTTTTTCACTATCTCGCAAGTTTTCCCAATTAAGGGCCTTTAAACAATCAGGCCGCAACCAACTGTAGGTATAAAACTCGCCACACTACACTATATATCTGTAAGCATATATAGCACTACGCTCTAGGCTCGATTTTATAGCCAACTAACCAATTTTGTTACTTGAAATATTTGATTATTATTATTTAATAATAAAAAATAAAAAATAGTCATTACCAAAGTTGTTTGGAATTAAATTTCGGGCCTAAAACGAAAAATATCGATCCTTACAAAAAAATTATAAGTACCAAAATTATAGGAAATTTAATTTCAAATAACTTTGGTTATAACCATTTTTCGTGTAAAATTGAAAATAAACGAGTTATTCAATAAACAAAAAATCTCCTCTCTTTTCGGATCTAAATCGAAAAATATCGATCCTAGGGAAAAATTGATAAGGACTAAAATTGTAGGAAATTGAATTTCAAATAACTTTGGTTATAACCATTTTTCGTGTAAAATTGAAAATAAACGAGTTATTCAATAAACAGAAATTCTCCTCTCTTTTCGGATCTAAATCGAAAAATATCGATCCTAGAAAAATTGATAAGTACCAAAATTTTTTCCGTGTCAGCCCCTCTTTTGATCTAATTCGACTGGGCTAATAATATAATAGTTTCATATTTACAAAAACAAAAAATCTCTCAGAAATAACAAAAAATTAATAGCGCTACACTACTCCATTCCCATTTAGTTCCAGTCTGCTTCTAAAATCACCTTATTAAGCTTCGACTGATTAATCGATTTACATTGCGGCTTAAACACAGAGGTCAGTTTACAGGACTTGAATGTCAGCGGCAATGTATAGATGGAGCAGTCGAAGCAAAATAGGGTGAATCAGAAGCGTGTGCCATGTTTGGGCTCTGTTTTTGTATGCCACGATTTGTCCATGTGTATAGAAGGTCATTGCTATGCCATTCCTACCGAAAAGAAACAGTAATAAATTCGGTGGAAGAAGGTATCATTGTACAACTTTATAGAAAATTAGACAATGTCCGCGTAGTAATTCTTAAAAACCCGTGAGAACTGTTCAATGTTCTGGGATAGAACGTAGCCTGCATCCGTCTCCGCGGCACACCGCACAAGCTACCTATGTATCAAACGTCAAATCGGTAAAACGGATGGGTCGTGTAAGTATATATGTGTATGACATACATATGACACGTTCGCTTCGTGACGGTGGGTGAATGGTGATAGCGAACATACTGACCGGCGTGCTGCTTGTGCTTGCGGCGCAGCGCGGCGCGCACCAGCTCGGCGAGCTGCGCGGGCGTGGCGCCGCCGCGCAGCGCGTCGCGCATGCTCGTCTCCGCCGCGCCGAACAGGCACACCTGCTCGATCGACGTGTGACGTGCACCTTGTTACTTATACGTAGGTATTACACTCCGTCGAACTCATAGCTCACCCGGTGGCCAAAATTGGGATTCGTTTTTGCGTGTTTAGTTTTTATTTTTTCATTTAAATATGCTAGCGCTGCTGTCACCGTCAGATAGCCGTCAGATAAGTTTGACGGAATGTATTTTTCTACTGAATAACAATACTTATTTTTACATTCAGAGATGTACTGCATACTGGAAAGCTTCGCTGAAATCTTTTGAATTTTTGTTGTAACTATTTGATTCGAGGCAGTAAAACTTAATAACATTCTAAACGTTTAAGGCTACAAATCTTTCCAATTATCTATAATTGGAAAGATTTGTAGCCTTAAACGTTTAGAATGTTATTAATTTTTACTGCCTCGAATAGATAGGTATAGATCTATACCTACTATAATATTATAAAGGGGCAAAGTTTGCGAGTTTGTAACGTCGTAGGGGGTAATCTTTGGATCTACCGAACCGATTTTGAAAATTCTGGTACCAATAGAAAGCTATGCATTATTCGTAAGTGTCATAGATAGTACATATTATTAACTCGAAAAATTAGGGAGTCCCCGTGGGAATTTAAAAAACTTATTTTACGCGGACGAAGTCGCGGGCATCTGCTGGTTATCTATAAAATTCAATAAAACGTTCCGGAAGCCATGCGTAGTGGCGACATGCGTATTTGCACAGTAAGAGAGCGCGGCGCTGTTTGCTTGCACAGGTGGCGCGCGTGTACAGTGTGCAGTGTGCACAGGTGTGGGCACCGACCTTGAGGTTTCCGTCCGCCGTCAGCCGCAGCCGGTTGCAGCCGCCGCAGAACGGCGCGCTCATGGACGAGATGAAGCCCACGCGGCCCGCGAACCCCGGCACGCGCCACATCTGACGGAACACCACACCACACCACGCCACGCATGCGTCAACACTAATACCACTACTTTTTCATTTAGGCCAAGATGGAAAAAATGGTATGTTTTGGATGTCCCACTGATTGGCTGTCGACATCCCCTTCCATTGATCAGGACACTTAAGGCTATCGAGGCACCTCCACCAGTGAGAGAGATGGATCGTTTCACAGAAGGCATGAAAGATCACGTGCTTTTATTTATAACTAGAATATGATGCCCGCGACTTCGTGCGCGTGGATTAAGGTTTTTTGATTCCCGCGGGAACTCGTTAATTTTTCGGGATAAAAGCCTTATGTCCTTCCCCGGGATATAACCTACTTCTATACCAAATTTCAGCAAAATCGGTTGAAAATATGGGCCGGGAAAGCGCAGCAGACAGACAAACAGACAGACACACTTTCGCATTTATAATATTAGTATGGATAGTATATAGATGGATATTAGTGTGACTATAAAAGAAAAATCACGAAGGAAAATAGCACAGTTTGAACTCGTCGTCGTCGACCCGGACAACGGCTGTAGCACAACCAATGCGGCGCGGCGCGGCGCGTGGGAAACGGAAAAGTCGCACTTTGCGAGGAATCACGCGTGATAAAAATATCAAAAAATGATCCTTATTTAACAACTAGATGTAAGATGATGCGCGACTTCATCCGCGAGGATTAAGCTTTTCCTTAATTTTCCGGGATAAAAATATATGTACTAGTAGCCCTTCCCTGGGATGCAACCTATGTCTATACCAAATTTCACTAAAATCGATTGAAAAAATTAGTCATGAAAGCGTAGCAGACAGACAGATAGCTAGATACACTTTCGCATTTATAATATTTGTATGGATGGATAATAGTATAGGACGTTTAGAAATAACTCGTTAATGCTCGGCATGCGTTGCAACAAAATGCCAACAACAACACTACAAAGATGATAATAATACCCAAAGACATCGAACAAACATTAAATTTTATTTAGAAATACTTATTACCTCTTAAGGTGCCAGCAGAGGGTGAATTGCCCATACAAACGTAATACCAAAATAAATTGTAATTCGAAAATATTTCCACCATATTATGCGATTATTAAGATTGAACTTGTATTTATCTAAGTCCCTGGATAATTATTTTTTCAAAATACTTTCCCAAAATTAAATGTAAGCACATTGCGTTTTGCATATTTTTACGACATAAATGACATGTTTTCCCCTTATTTGTTTCATATTAAAACCAACTATATCTCACGTACTAATTGATCAGGAACATAGCCTATATTGTCAAGTTACAGAATAACAACACGAAGTTAAAAGCACAACAATTTTTCATTCATCATTTATGGTATTCACGGAACAAGACTAAATGTATAACAAATTCTGTACGCTCATATTGCTATTGCACTTGCACGCGAGCCAAATAGAGATAGCAATATACCGGCAAATTTATATTTGCGGTTCGGTTCGGCGTTCGCCGGCCTCTTAAAGGCAACTTTGCTACATAATATTTAACATTGAACAACTTTGGTTAAATAACCATTTACACTGTAGGCATTCGTCGATCGATAACACTTCAATGTGTCAAACGAGAGTGGCGCAGTGTCTTACCGCGGCGGTGCGGCAGGGCGCGGGCGCGGCGGGGCGCAGCCCCGGGTGCACGCGGCGCACGGCCTCCAGCGCGGCGCGCTCCGCCACCATGCGCGAGTCGCGCCACTCGTTGCCCGAGAACGGCATGAACTCGATGAACCTGCCGACACGCACGCGAACACGCTACACACGCACTGCACACGACACGCGCAACACACAACACACAACACACCGCTCACCTCACGTCGATCGCGCGATCCTTCGTCAGCTCCACGAAGTCGCAGATCTCGTCGTCGTTGAATCCTGCAAACAGTACAATGTGTGATTGTGCGCACATTCACATGGCAGACCCGGCTGCCGCGACAGTTGGACCGACTGAAGGTGCCACACTCCATACACCTATGGTCGAGAGGTATTATATTATATGTATAGGAAACAGCATACAGAGACATTAGTGTGACACAATTTTCTATTGCAAAGTGCATATCTGACGCCGCCGTGGCACCTGTCGCTACGTGTGGTGTAGCGCGTACCTTTCATGAGCACCGTGTTGATCTTGACGGAGGGCAGGCCCAACTGCAGCGCGAGGTCCAGGCTCGCCAGCACCTGCTTCAGCCCCTGCCGACATCATCATTACATCAACATTGTGGCCAATTCTGTATAACACAATCTCTGAAAAAAATTACACCTCTAAATCTAGTTCTGCCCCTTTCTGCACAAATTATTATGTAAGGGTCTGAAATATTTTTAATATCAATAACTGTGCTAAGACTCTTGCTACTCCCCTTACAACAATATTCAACAGGTCGCTCTCTGAGGGGGTGTTGGGGGTGCTCCCAAAAACTTGGAAATTTGGACTTATAGTTCCGGTATTCAAGGACGGGGACACCAAGGATGAGAGGAGATGTCACCAAGTACCAGCCGATTTCCAAACTATCTATACTGTCTAAAGTATTCGAGTCACTGGTTTGCCCTCATATAAATTGGCATATGAAATCTATTTTCACAAAGAAACAGCACGGTTTATATAAACTTAGGTCAACTCTTTAAAATCTGGTTAACTTATGTAGACTAGGTTGATGGGGTGTATACGTATACAGACTTCTCGAAAGCCTTTGATTTGGTCAATTATAATTTACTGATTAGAAAGTTTAAAAATTATGGTTTTGTCGGAAACATTCTCAACTGGCTTAACTCGTACCTAATTGGCAGACAAATGACAGTGGCTATGGGTAGATTCAAATCCTCTATTACTTATATTGCTCACTCTGGAGTTCCTCAAGGATCCATTCTCGGACCAGTACTCTTTAATATATTCATTAATGATGTTGTGAACTGTTTTATCAACCCGGAATTTCTACTGTATGCAGACGATCTGAAGGCCTATAGAGTTATCAACTCCGTCAATAACGCTATCTTATTACAGGAAGATCGGAACCGATTAACTCAGTGGAGCGTAACTAACAAAATGATACTGTAATGAACATTCAAAATGTTATAATGTTTCATTTCATAGAAAACTTCATCCCATAAAGTTATCGTACAAGATAAATGGTAATTTAGTTAAAAACTTAAATTGTATCAGGGACCTAGGAATCCTTAACGATCATAAATAAGGTTTTTTTTCTCACATAGATAACATTATTTTGTAAAAAAGCTTCAAAGAATACTGGTTTTATTAAACTTAGCTGTAAAAACTTTCGAGACTCGAATACAAAAATTCTGTTGTTTAATGCGCTGTCGAGTGTTCTGGAGTATGGTTCTGTTGCCTGGAATCCTCACTACAATGTACATGATAAGTCGTTTAATAAAAACTTCAACTATTATTCTAGACTGCAACACTACAATCTATTGACTCTTTCTGACCGTAGAAAGCTTCTAGATTTATGTTTTCTATACAAATATGGAAATGGAAATAGACATAGATATCATTGGCGATAACCTCCCTAAGTTTAGAAAGAAGTTAATAGATCACTTTAGATCTTAACATCTATGAATATAATGAAGCTATTTAAATACTTTTATCCAGTGTTATATTTGATTTACTATTTTGCATACATTGTAATCAGTTTTTAGGGTTTTAAGTAAAAGCTTTAGTTTGTACTGTTATATTCTTAGTATTCAATTGTTTTTGTATAACGGACCTAGATCCGGTTAGCTGTCTTCCTCAGCCTGCTGGATCTCATCACTGTTAATTTAAGTTAATTATTATTCGTTAATTATTTTTTTATATAAAAAAATAATTAAAACGTAAAATATTTAGTTTAGTTTAGAGATTGTGTACAATAAAATCGACCCCAGCCATACCTACAAAAAAACTGGTTATACAGCAATTTGGCAAAAATACAAACTTTGGTTCTAGTCTGTCTAGTGAAAGCTGACAAATTAAAAAAAATTGGTCGGGTACCCCCAAATGGGCTAGATTTTGTACGGGAAACGCGGACCCGCTCACCGGTCGGCGCGCCATCTGTTCAAAGCGCTCAGGGCGCAGCGAGTCGAGCGACAGGTTGAGTGCGCTGAGGCCGGCGCGCTGCAGCGCGGGCAGGCGCCGCGTCAGCGCCAGCCCATTGCTCGTCATCGCCACCGTCTGCACGCCGCTCAGCTCGCTCAGGCCCTCTGCGTGCATACCGTTTATCGCATCACTGATCGCTCAACACTCTCACTATCTTTCAATTCAATTCAATTCAATTTATTTCAAACATGTAGGACATACAGGTGTCTCTTATGCTACGTCATGTTTTGACTCTACCACCGGTTCGGAAAGCAGATTCTGCCAAGAAGAGTCGGCAAGAGCTGAGTTTCTTGCCGACTCTTCTTGGCAGAATCTGCTCAGAACTCAGAAGTTGCTCTTTTTTTTCTTTGTTTTTAAAACAATCTATTACAATACATAAGTAAGTATGAAAGTTAAATAAAATACAATAGTGTAAGTTATTATACTATCCTGTGGGGAGCTGGACCCAAAGTCGGTTGCTTCCATACAACATTGTCATTAAGAAATTCGTCAATTGTATAATAGCCCCGACTCAACAAGTGTTCTTTTACGGTTTTTTTTGAATTTGTGCAATGGCAAATCCAAAAGTTCTTTTAGAACCATATTATAAAAGGTAATACTCGACCCCACAAAGGATTTCTGCACCTTGCGTAGACGACATCGCGGCATTACTAGTTTATGCCGGTTTCTAGTAAGTCGATTTTGTGTATCCCCTCTTTGTCTATAGAGATGAATATTTTGTTTCACAAACATTATATTATCGTATATGTACTGCAATGCAACCGTAAGGATGCCAATTTCTTTAAATTTTTCACGAAGGGACTCGCGTGATCTGAGTTTATATATTGATCGAATCGCCCTCTTTTGCAAAACAAAAATTATTTGTATATCAGCAGCTCTGCCCCACAATAAGATGCTGTACGATATAACACTATGAAAAAAGGGAAAACAAACAAGTCTAGCCGTCTCAATATCGGTAAGCTGTCTAATTTTCCTGATAGCAAAAGCCGCTGAGCTGAGTTTCCCTGCTAGTGTCTCTATATGAGCGCCCACTGAAGCTTATTATCCAAGGTCACCCACAAAAAAAACGTGGAGTTCTCCATTTTCAGTGTTTCACCATTCATCACTATTTCCTTATCGATTTTGTTCACATAAGGAAGTACAAACTCTAAACATTTAGTTTTTTTGCGTTCAAACGTAAGTTATTGACTGTGAACCAGTGTGATTCATGCGATATAGCACCGCTTACATCGTCAAAATTATCTTTACATCTATCAACTTTAAAAATTAACGAAGTGTCATCTGCAAACAGCACAATATTCAAGTATTGTTGACATAGTATGGTAAATCATTTATATACACCAAAAATAATAGAGGACCCAAGATTGAGCCCTGTGGGACACCCATTAAGGCAGACGAACCCTGAGACTTCACGTTATTTATGCATACTTTTTGAATTCTGTCGCTTAAGTAAGAGGCAATGAGATTATCAAGGTTTTGTGATCGACATAGTCAAATGCTTTGGATAGGTCACAGAAGACTCCAATAGCATTCTGTGATCGTTCCCAAGCATCGTAAATATGCTTTAAAAGTTTTGCGCCGGCATCCGTCGTATTACGGCCTTTAGTGAAGCCGTATTGCTCCCCGTGAAGTAACTTATTAATATTAAAATGATTTAATAATTGATTAAGGATGACTTTTTCAAAGACTTTACTAAGTGTAGGTAAGATATAAATAGGTCTATAATTATTTATGTCACTTTTAATGCCTGATTTAAACAGAGGAATTACCTTGCCATGTTTCATCAGGTTAGGAAAGGTACCCGAGTCTACACATTCATTAAAAATGACTGCTACCTACGGGGCAATATCGTTTATAATATTAGATATGACTTTCACTTTACACAACAACTTTACAACTTTACAATGATTACGGGAATCACAGAACGAAAAAAATATATACACTATTTGCTACTATTACGAAGTCATATAAAATTAGGACGGGTGCAATTGTTTCATTGAATTTGTGTGCATTTTTGAGTGAGTGTGTGCGTGTACGTGGGGGTGGGGGGTACGCACGCACGACGTCGATCAGGTCAGCGCGCAGCGTGGGCTCGCCGCCCGTGAGCCGCAGCTTGCGCACGCCGAGCGCAGCGAACACGCGCGCCAGCCGCAGCAGCTCGTCGCGCGACAGCAGCGCCGCGCGCGCGCTCAGCGCCACGCCCGCAGCCGGCATGCAGTACTGGCCTGCACACGCGACATGCGCTATACTAGCCAGCCAGCCCGACCCACGGCCGAAACCTCGCTCACAATGCGTTCAGACAGACATGACAAAGTATAATATGATACCACTAAAGTCAGGAAACCATTATTGTCCAAATTTCTTAGGAAAACCACCACCAACATCACCACTATCACAGACAACACCACCACCAACAAGAAAGACTTGTCTATGAAATTAAAAAACTGGGCTTCCCATTGATGACAAATTCCGAAACTTGTAAAAATTTAGAGTGGCGGATTTTGTTTTTGTTATTGGATCAATTCACTGAATTACGACATTTGGAATAGTTATAAATTATTCTAATTATAAAAGTGGGCTGGTCGCAGTGTGGAATTCGCCTAAGGTTTCTGGGTTTACATTATGAAAACAAAAACCATTTTTAACCGAATTCCAAAAACGGAGGAGGTTCTCAATTCGGCACATATCTTTTGTTTCTCTCCCGAGGTGGTCCCATAAAAAAATCTGACTCCAAATCCTATATCCGGATGCTGTAGGTGTACAGTACTACATGAAATCCACAAAACTAGGGAGTTAAGAAATTTTGAAGGTGAATTCATATAGTAGGTATCAAGTCACATATATACGATTCAACTCTGAGTCCCAACTCCTCAACCCTGATGCTGCAGGGTACAGAACTCCTTAAAAATAGCGATTTAGGATTTTTTTGTGATGAAGTCATATTATAGGTGTCAAGCGACGACTTCATACTTAAACTCAAGTCCCAACTCCTCAACTCTGATGCTGCAGGGTACTGCATTCTTAAGCTGTGGGGATTTAGAGTACACTAAAAAGTTAAAAATAAAAATTATTTCCAAAAAACTTCAACATAGTGTGTAGAAATCAAAATTATTTTTTACTTTACAGTGGCTTTGGAAGTCGGTTTTTTGGAAAGAATTTCTATTACCAATCAAAAGCAACAGACATAAACTTTTGAAAATCAATAGGGATGTTGTTTCATTTCAAAAATCATTGATGTAGAATCAATTGTGCCGACCCCACATAGCGTGGGACAAGGGCAGGAAGAAGATTGATGTAGAATCTTAGTACTCATTCTATTTCGATGTCAAAAATGCATAAAATTTAAGTACTTGCCAGCTCTTTCTTGGGTAGAGTATAGTTGATACATACATTAATTATATTCTTACGATTTTTGAAGTTATAAATAAACATAATTTTGAAATATAGAATATAAACATTATGGTTCATTTAGTTTCTCAACACAACCACCACACTGTTTCTACAGACAAAAGAATAACAAAATATCTTGCTGACAAAGTAGCTGATGCAAGAGGCTGAGCCCAAAAACAGGTATGAAAATACTTACATCTTAAATTACATCGCTCAGTCAGTGAAATGCGCAAATAGTCGTGTTTGCGACCGTGCAGGTCCATGAGAGGAGCCACGGGGCTCTCCAGCTCAGGGACTTCCACCTGGACCTGTGGAGCATTGCCCACTGGTACAGCACCTCAACAAGGGGCACAAGTAACATGTCTGAGCTGTTATTTGCACCTCAATGTTTTTTCTTTTTTGGTTACAAGCAAGAGCCGAGGAGCAGTATCTAATCATAACTTAACAAAAAAGTAAAATGATGAAAGTATCGAAACATTACAATCAGAAGTTGGAAAGGAAAACAAATATAATATGTACTTACATTGCTATGTATATGCCTCTCCAAGGACACTGATCGGTTGGACAAAATTCCCCTTTGGTGGAAACAAGCTCCACGTAAAAAATTCTTCAAACTGCTACAGTAAGACATCTTGTACAGCGCCACTTATTATGAAAAATACAACCCGCCTGATGTCTACAAAAACAATTTATTTAAGTATTATTGCATATTTCACTTTAAATTTTACCATACGACTGCGTCCCTAAGAGGCTACTTGCTTACTAACCAAAGAATATTTAATACGTATTAATACGAATTCCAACACAAAACACATAGCAACTATACTACTTCGCAATAAATAATTGTGTTTGTTGTGTGTACAGTAGTTTTATTTTTACGAAATCAGTTGCACTAAGTAACTTATTGCAATGACATAAAATACAGTTCGTGTCACAGTAAGTCGGTAGATTTCCAATGAAATAGAACTCTGTAAGATTCTAAATATTTTTACTTAAAAAAAATTAGGTATAATATGATCCAATAATTTAATGTAAAAAAAGAAGAAAACATTAAATCCCGAAGTCGAAGTTCGTACCGAAAAGGCGATAAAGTTGATGTCACGTTGATGTCATTGTCATGTTCTCAAATGCACTCAAATGTAAGGTTCATGGAACTAATAAGTACTACGTTGTCCGTAGTACTTATTACTTCCATGATTGGCCAAAATTCATTGGCAAAAATACCATAAATTCCATCGTAGCGAAAAAATTCTATGTCTATGATAAATTCAGCCAATCAAAACAATTGAGACTGTAACAATGATTGATGCAAGTTTTACATAATATGCCGTAGAATATAATGTGATTCAGATGAATCCTTAGAGTTGCCTTAGAGATTATACAGTATAAAAAGAAAATACTAAAAAAACGTTTGAATAGGCTGTGCCTTTAGATAAAAAATAATACGGAAAAGAAATATTACAGAATAGGCTGTATGGTCTTAGACCTTTGCTTGTCCCGAAAGGGGACAAAATGAAAAACAACAACAATGAAATTCAAAACAAACTTCAAAAATTGTAGGTTACTTCAAAGAGTTTATTAATTACATACAATCAAACAATGAAAGCAATAACATTTTAAGCAATTTTATAGTATGTAAATATAATTATTGCTACAGTGATAGTGAATGAACACAAATGGCACTGTTTCCAGCTTACTCCTCGTCTAAACAGGACATCGAATATGTTGCGGGAGGTTCGCGTAATTATGTGTTTTCATCATTAAGTCGTACATTGACTAGCATTGACCGCGCGCTTCATTTGCAGCAAGTGGCCAGTCTGACGGGTCGGCAGCGGAATGGCTGGAGTCGCAGCTGCTGGCGAGCGACGGCGACGGCGACGAGGAGCGCTGTGGGCAGGCGCGTGAGCTGCGGCGGCCCGAGAGCGAGGAGCACGCAGACTTCTACGTGGACTGCAAGCTGGACCGCGGCAACCTGCGCGTCTCCACGCTCTACTACCCCGGCAGACCCGAGTGAGCCTCGACACTTGCCGCTCTCCGCGACCGACTGACCGACCTATAGTGTGGCACAACTATAGCTTGAACAACTGGCCAGGCTACACAAACTTGACATTTTGAATATCAGTTTTTTTAATTACTAAGTATATTAATTAATTTTTTTTAATTAATAATTACTAGATGATGCCCGCGACTTCGTCCGCGTGGATTAAGTTCAATACCACGGGAACTTCTTAGGTTTCCGGTATAAAAAGTATCCTATGTCCTTCCCCGGGATACAACCTGTACCGAATTTCATCAAAATCGGTAGTACAGGTGGGCCGTGAACGCGTAGCAGACAGACAGACAGACAGACAATCTTTCGCATTTATAATATTAGTATGGAAGTATGGATTTAATGGTTTGTGGACTCCAGCCTTATTCCTGGTCTAAATGATAAAGCGAACCTGTGATCCAATACATTAGTAGTTCCAAAAGTTTGTTTACAAGTCAGTTAGTGAATGAGTGATTATATAAACTAGGATAATGTTGAATAGAAATCAATAGTTCTTCTTCTTATCGGTCAATCAATCAAATCACCTTTCACAGTAGTATCAAAATTGCCTTGAAACTATGGACTCTGAGCCTACTTGTGGGTGGATTGGAACTTGTCCCGTCTGTCCGTCTGTCAGTCTGTCGGAGCCTTAACGTCCCAATTAATGAACTTAAATAGTTCAATAATATACTATGTAATCAGGCTGATAGCTGGAAACGAAATTATTCATAGAAGCAAATGAAAATATTTTTTAATGTTTGTCTAGCTTTGTGCAAAAATATTTTTGTACATTTTTACTACAAAAATTGATGATTTTGGGAGTTATCAGAGTTGTTATATTTTGTTAGAGCAATTTGGTCCTGGCGTCATCTCCAGACTCCAGACTCATCTTTATATCAAAAGCTGTAGGTAACTTATTCAAAATTTCAGGCATATCCTGTAGTTAAAAGCTTAATTCTTAATTTCAGTCAATTATAAAAAATAAATTTTGTAAAAACTTTTTAGTAGCACAAGTTATGGCTCTGGCCAAATCTTTTTTATTGTGTTAATAGATTATTTACTTTGATTAGAATTATTAATATTGTATCCGTCAAAATAGTTTTCCAATTACCACATTATATGTAAACACTAGCGGACGCTCGCGACTTTGTTCGTGTGGCTTAAGTTTTTTAATTCCCACAGGCACTCCTTAATTTTTTAACTATACCCATGCAAGAAATCACGTCGAACTGTTACCAACTTTCATGGCTATAACTTGAAATATGAAGGACTTTCATACAAACATTCAACGCCCCTATTTTACCACTTTAGGGGTAAAATTTTGAAAAACTGTAACACACGTATTTCTTTATTTTTTACCGAAAGCCAAAATACCAAGTTTTGTTGATATAACTTGAAAAATATCTTGAGAAAAGAAGACCTTTCATACCAACTTTCATCCCCTATTTCACCGCTTTAGGGGTCGAATTTTCAAAAACTGTGAAACACGTATTTCTTCACTTTTAACCCGCAGCTCATATGCCAAGTTTTGTGGCTATTGTGGCGGTCTTCGCAGTCCGCACATAATCCAATAGATGGCATTACTAGTAGCGCACGATCATGGAACTAATAAGTACTACGTACAACTGGAATGCGTACTACAAACTTATTTAACTTATTTTTAATCAAATTTAATCCTTATGTCACGGAAATAAGGACCACTATGAACGCAGTATAAAAATGAATCCGAGTGAGACATCCACAACATACCGCGGTGTCCCTTTCTAACAGTGGTCTTTGTGTTGCTATTTCACATTTAACATTATACTTCAAATTTGGTACGTTTATAAAAGAAATCTGAAAAATGGTTATACTATCGAATTAGTCACCTCTTAACCTCCGATTAAAATTTCAAGCATTTAGAAAATTAGTACGTCAATAATTCACTTGTTTTCGTGTTGAAGGCGGCAATCGTAGTAGTAATAAAAATAAAAACGTTGCAACCATGGAATTATTATGTACTATGGATGGTTGCAACACAAACGGCCATTTTGATGAATCTTACGATAGACGAAATTTCGGGTGACATAAATTTAGGTAGGTACCAAGTATACGGGACAAGTATCGTAAACTATGAAACATGAATTATAACAGGATAGATATTTTTTTCATACTTCAGATTACCAAAAAATTGCGTGAAAAGTGGTTAAGCATTATACCTGGTGGTAACAGAAAAGTGACCCAAAATTCTGTAATATGCAGCAAACATTTCATGCCAGAGGATTATATTCCTAATTTATCACGGCCAATTAGAAAATGCTCTTCCCTCACGATTCCTCGTGGTAAGCAAGATCAATTTTATTTTTATCTTGAATAGGTACGTTTACAGATAATGATAAAAATCCAGCCCGTAACTGTTCCACTACTGGGCAAGGGCCTCTTCTCACTAGGAGAATGCATGAGCATTAATCACCACGCTTGCTCACTGCAGGTTGGTGATTTCAGACTGTCAAGTCCAGGTTTCCTTACGATGTTTTCTTCACCGTATGTGCTGTATCACCGTACTTCAACAGAATGAAATTAAAAACATTTTCAAACATGGAGACTGGCATAGTGATGACATGAGTTCAGGAGCGACAAAGAGTTAAAAATATTTTTTGTATGAAAAATTTGAGCATGTTGAATTTTATATACCCAGTATGTTCGAAAAGTCAAATATGTATGGCTCGAAAAGCATAAAAATGTATGGTTCGAGAAGTCAATTTATGTTTCGCTTTACAGCAATACCAGTTTTATTGAATTTTTAACCGATTTAAAAAAAATTTTTTTGTTAAACCATCACCGATAATTATCTGTTTTTACCTAAATGCTTCGTAATTATCGATCCTAAATGGATCGCTGGATCCAGGCGGCGCAAGAACGTGGCTTGTGGAGGACCCTACAGGAGACCTATGTCCAGCAGTGGACGTCCATCGGTTGACGACGACCTAAATGCTTACTTGTGTAAGAGACTTACTAAGAGGCAATAGGCACTACATATAAAATATCAACATGATTATAAATATAAATATTGTAAAATTATTTGCTGATTTTTATTTCTTCATAGAGGTATATTTATATCCCGTATATTGAAGTATCCCAAAATTCAAAAATAGTGTGGTCACTCTTGTGGAAAAGGGACACAACTGTCAGTATGGTATCTCTCACTCGGCACACTTTATTAACAAGAGCTCATTCCGGTTGTACGTAGTACTTATTAGTTCCATGCGCACGATGAACACGAAGAGCCTAACTCACGCTAACGAAGCGTTCTCTGAATTACGCCTATATACGACCTCCAACGATGAACGGTCGGACCAGTGGTCCCCGAGCACAGCACCCGCTCGGTGGATGATCATCCTTTGTTACGGTCGAGCCATATCACCTGCTCCCGGACAGTGGTGACCCCGACGTGATCTTCAAGCCGCCGACGACGATCACAACAAGTCGACGTTCACGTTCTCACTCGTCACACTTCAGCAACATCGCACATCACAATAAAATTACATATAAACTACATTAGGAACATCAGAAAGGAAAAAGATTTTAATAACATGCTGAAAAACTATCTTATTGAAAAATGTTACTACACACACTAACACTAATTAAATCGGTCTCCCTACCACCATGTACTATTCTGTTGCCACACCTATGATGTAACTATGGAATTGCAAAAATAAAGAAACTGAAACTGAAACTGAAAATCCCTGCAGTCGTCACATCGAGGACAGCATCATCAGCATGCACAGCAGGACACAACAGCATCACAACGCAGCAACAGCAACTCAACGCAACGCAGCACAGCCGCTCACAGAGCCACACGCTCGGCCCGTCGCCGCCAGTACCAGTACCAGCCGCACAAGTGGGTCACGCAATGCTAAATATGCCGAAGCAGCGGCCCGCAAAGACCCAGCATTTGCAGCATGGGCAGAAGTTCCGGACGTCAACGCGACGTCAAAGAGGAACCTTGCTTCAACCTTGCCGCCAAGTCCTACAAGAAGGTTCTTAAAGAGGCTAGATCCAGGATGTGCTATAGGTACCACCTTGTTTACCATCTTGCGGCTCTGCCATGTCAGAGATACACACGTTCACCAGAATGAGGTGCTAAAAGTGCTCCGCAACCTGGATGTAAATAAGGCAAGTGGTCCAGATGGAATACCAGCAATGGCGTTGAAGACCTGTGCTCCCGAGTTGTCTCCAGTTCTGACACGCTTGTTTCGCCTCTCCCTTAAGTCTGCTCGGGTCCCTAAGGCTTGGAGGATTGCCAATGTACAGACGGTCCCAAAAAAGGGCAGCCGTGCTGACCCGGCCAACTACAGGCCTATAGTAAAAAAACCGGCCAAGTGCGAGCCGGATTCGCGCACCGAGGGTTCCGTACAAACCTGTAGGTATGTAAATAAAAGTTATGGTACCTGTCCAAACTATTTTTCTGAGTATAATATACCTACCTATCTAATGTTTAATAAAGTAAGTATATCTACGTTTTTTCTTCATTATGTGTAACTAACTATCAGTAACTTTGCATGTTTTGTATCATTGTATTGTCATATTTTGTCAGTCGCCAATAAACATTTTAAGAAGACACCCGCATTTTGAATAATTAGTCCTGTCGGAGAAAATTGCACCTTAAAATAGTAAACAGTAGTTACCTAGTTTTATTGCCAAATGAAATCCATAATATCATTGTAGTACCTACTTACTACGTTTAAAATTATTTTTAATGATGTAATTAAAAATTTATGCTTTTCGTAATTTTTCCTTTATCTGTGCTATAAGACCTTGCTTCGTATCAAATATCAAGATTCTGAGTTCACGGGAAGTACCCTGTAGGTTTTGATTCCCTTGCGAGTGTCGAACATTTGCAGCTTATACGGCTGTATCTTTTGATTGCGTGACGATTGACGTGAATCACGTGACACGTCGCTCACTAGGTGCTGTACCTAGTCACGGGTAACTATAGAAACGTTTGAAAGGTTTTCGCGTGTCGCGTGCAGGTACGCGTGCCGAGCGGCGCCGCGCGCCGAGCGCCGCGTGCGCGCGCGCGCGCGCTACTACAGCCGCCGCGCGCCCGACGCGCCCGCCGCGCCCGCGCTCGCCGCGCGCCGCGACGCCTTCCGCCGCCTGCTGGCGCGAGGCCCCGCAGACCTCGCGCTCTGGGAGAGCTTCATCGACTTCCAGGTGCGGCCCCGTCCGATACGCGGCCTCGGAGGCGCGTCGCACCGCCACGGTGTAGTGATCCGCACGGCGTGCCCGGCAGGAGGCGTGCGGCGACGCGGAGAGCGCGCTGGCGGCGGCGGAGGAGGGCGCGGCGCGGCGGCCGCACTGCGCGCGCCTGCGCGAGCGGCTGCTGGCCGCCGCGAGCCGCGCGCTGCCGCCGCACGCCGCGCTCGCGCGCCTGCGCGACATGCTGCAAGCGGGTGAGTGCGTGTGGAGCTGGGCCCGCTCGAGCGACGCGGCAGGAGACGTGCGAGATAAGAAAATTCTAGCGTTGTACAGTGCATTCGCAGTTTACGTAGTAATTTATATACCTATAGTCAAAGTCAAAGTTGTCAAAAAAAATTGTCGGTTGTCTCTAAAGTCGGTTTACGGACGATAGTTTTACGTGATAACTAGAAGTCTTCTCGCGCGCTCGCGTGGCGGCGTTGCAGTAACAAAACTATCGGAACTGCTAGCTCACGTTACGCGAGAAGAGAGATAGTTAAATGTGTCACAAGCCAACGCTTGGGCCGATCGTGCCTGTCTGTCGCTCGTTCCGCGCTCTCACTCGCACGCTCAGGCCCGACGGCACGTGACACGTTTTCGTGCGTGCAGCCGGGGTTCATCGACTTATAAGACGTTATCAACTTATCACGTCAAAAATATTTGATTTGATTCTGTATTCCGTCATTCCGTCGAGAAGTTGCGCGGCAATTTGTGGGCCGGCGGCAGAGGCGTCTGCGTGCGTCTGCCGCTGCGTGCGCTTCGGTAGCGGGTGAGCTCGAGTCGCGTGCCGTGTGCGCAGAGAGGGAGCCGCGGCGCCGCGTGCCGCTGTGGGAGGCGCTGCTGCGCGCGCTGGCGGCGGCGCCGGGCGGCGACGCGGCGCAGCTGGACGCCGCCGCCGCCGCCGCGCTCGCCGACACGCGCGCCGCGCCCGCCGCCTACCCGCGCCTGCTGCTGGCGCACGGGCGGCTGCTGCGCGCCGCCGGGCTCGCCGAGCGCCTCGCGCTGCTCGTGGAGCTCGTCGTCGCCATGAACTTCGCGCCCGACGCCGCCGCGCCCTTCCCGCCGGCGGCGGTACGCGACGAGCTCGCGCGTGCGGACGAGCGGCTGCGCGAGCGCGAGGCGGCGGCGCTGCGCAGCGGGCTGCCGCTGGGCGCCGTGTGGGTGCGCGTGGAGCGCCTGCGCGGCGCGGCGCACTGGGCGCCGGGCGCGCCGGACGCGGCCGACCCGCAGCGCGCGCCGCTCGCGCACGACGTGGCCGAGCTGCTGCGGCCGGCGGGCGCGGGCGCGGGCGCGGAGGCGGCGCTGGCGGCGCGGCTGCTGCTGCTGGCGGGCGTGCCCGCGCTGCCGGGCGCGGGCTGGGCGGCGCGCTGGGCGGGCGGCGAGGCGCACGGCGCGGAGGCGCTGCTGCCGCTGCTGAGCGCGGCGGCGGCGCTGCCGGCGGAGCACGGCGCGCGCGTGGCGCCGGCGGAGGCGCGCGCCGCGCTGCTGCTGCTGCACGACCCGCCGCACTACTTCGCGGATGACGCGGGTCAGTACCGTGCTCGTGCCGCCGCTGTTGTCTGAACATCATTTTCGTCTTTGGATTCTATTACTGGCTTTGCAACTAGCTTATTCTGGTGCAAAAGTGAGTGATGTTTCTTAGTACAGTACCGGCAGCGCGTATTTTGCCTGCAGATCTTAATAGAGTGACCTTGAACTAAACAGTTAAAGCAAAGGTTAGTTTTTGACAAAATCTCGACGCTGTTCAACATCGAGTTGTGTGAAAGTTGTGCAGTGGCAGTAGTGGGTTTTTTATACAATAAGTACATTCGATATTTAATTCACTAGTGAAACTCTTAATATTCTTGGCCTTTTGTGGTTGTGCGAGAGACGGAGAGGTAACTTTTCTTGAATTTCTGACTAATTCTAAAGATCTGAATCTCTAATCTGATCTGAATTTTTAAATGAGTGGCCGAGGATATAAAGGAAGGAATGTCTGTGGAGAATCCTAGTGATTGGTTTCATAGTTTGTGAGATTCCATGTTCAATTTAGAAACAACCAAGTGAATTACTATTGCATCCCAACTGTCAGTCTCTATTCCTATATTCTGTAAATGCAGACATTGTTGTGTTGTATCTGTCACCGTAAGATTGTAAAAACCGTTAGATTATAATATAACGTTTTTTATCTCGATAGATTATAAACTTTCGACAGATTGTGAACCGTAACATACTGCTTACAATTTAACGCGTTATTTTTCGGTAAATTGTAATATATCAGGTATATTAACCCGATAGAACCTAAGTGCAAGAACCTAAGAACCTAAGTACCTGCATATTCATGTCAAACCCTAACCTAACCTATACTTTGCGCGCGAGTTGAATGCAGAGTAAATGTATGGTGACACTTACATTTACTCTGCATTCAACTCGCGCGCGAACTGTACAAGAAAGAGACGAGAAAACGTAAAAACAATAAATATTTCATAAATTAATACTCAGAACATTGAACGGTTCACAATCTTTCGACAGTTTATAATCTAGCGGGATATAAACCGTAAGATTATAATCTAACGAATTTTACAATCTTACGGTGACATATCCAATGATTCCTTTATTCCGCGCGCACATTCGTCATTCATCTTTTTTTGAGTGAGTAACTAGACGATTTATCGTATTATTAACTATGTTATTATTAACTATGTTATTATAACTATTTGTTATTATAACGATCTTCTAAAATCTTCTAAGCCTTTTCATAATTCACGGAGGGGCAAACCTGTTTTGTGTACCTTTGCAATAAAAAATAAAAAAAGTGTTTCAAAAGTTGTTCCGCTTCTCCCGTAATGCTAGATTTTAAATAGAAAAATTGTCTGATAAGCTATCATCATTACGAATAAGCGAAGTGAAAATATCTCTAAAACTAAACTAAGCCACTCAATGTAATCACCAGAAAATTTAGGTTGGCTACTTGGCGGTAATTTTGCCTTCCGTTTCACTCTGTGGGATCACTATGACAAGTTGCTGGACGATTCGATTTTTGTGTTATGTTGTCTAATTCACTCGAACACTCCTTTAGTAAAGTTTAAGTTCCAAGTTGAATTGTTCAGTTCAGTTCAGTCGAGTCGTGTATGTATGTGCGAGTGTGCGTGCGGCAGGCTACCTGCGCTGGGTGGACGCGCTGTGGGACGCGCTGGCGGCGCGCCTGCGCGGCGACGCGCGCGTGGCGCTGGCGTGCTGGCGCCTGCGCTGGCTGGGCGCGCTCGCGCTCGCCGCCGCGCCGCCCGACGCCGCGCGCCTGCGCGCCCGCGCCAAGGCGCTGCTGCGCGCGCAGGACCACCCGCTGCCCTTCGTGGAGTTCGCGCGGCTCGAGCGCGCCGCCGCCGGGCCCGAGCGCGCCGCCGCCGCCGCCGCCGCCGCGCTGCGCGCCGCGCTGCAGCGCGCCGACCTGCCGGCGCCGGTGCGCCTGCACGCGGCGCGCGCCGTGGCCGAGCTGAGCGCGCGCGGCGCGGCGCTGAGCGCGGCGGGCGCGTGCGCGCTGGTGAGCGCCGCGCTGCGCCGCGCGCCGCCGCCCGGCCTGCCCGCGCCCGCGCCCGCCGACCTCGCCGCCGCGCTCGACGAGGTAGCCCCCCCGGCCTGCCGGTGTTGCATGTGTCGCGTGACAGGTCACTCACTCGCATTAGGACCCTCTCCGAAGCCGAATCAACCAGGTATCTGGGTATGTCGCAATCGATACGAATCAATGAGGTGGACATGAAACAGTCTGCTTGCGAGGCCTTCTTCGGAAGTCTGACAAAAATCTGTAACGGCTGGGTTATGCCCCCCGTTCTCATGTACCTACGCCCTACACCTTTGGCGTACTCAGATGGACTCAGACCGAACTTGACGCCCTGGATAGAAAAGTCCGCACGACTATGACTCTCTATCGCATGCATCACCCGAAATCGTCTGTGATGAGATTGTATATGAATAAAATAAATAATAGGTAAATAAAACTTTATTTCGAGCGACAATGACTCATATTTTGTTAGGTATACAAACTTATTTCCTATGTTAGTACTTAACCTAAAAAACTAAGCCTAATAACTAAAACTAAACCTAAATACGAGTCATCGCTGTGCCATTCCGTTAGAAATAGCACAGCAATGACCCACATACATGCAGTCCAATCTGCTGGCAATTAACTTCAGAATGCTGTTGGTACTGCCCCGCACTCTGCGCACCAGGGCTCCGCGTCTTTTGCGCACGGTGGCATAAAAACAATCAACATGCGCCCCGGCGAACATCCCTGATGCACTACAGAAACGAGGCAGCCCCATCAGCACCCTGAACGCATTGTTGTACTGTACACGGAGAGCGTTGTATCTAAGATTTTTGAGTGTACTTGGCCCACAGGTTGCACGTATAGAAAGACGTGCAATAGGCTTTAAATAAAGTGGTCTTAACGGTGCTGGAACACCGCACAAACCTGCGAGCCAGCATATTCGCTCTCACTGACAACGCCCTCCGCTCTCTCTCGATATCAGTATCATCTTTGAGGTCGGGAGTCAACATATGCCCAAGGTATTTAATTTGATACGCCCTTTGTAGTGCAGTACCATTGAGCAAGATCGGTGGAACTTTATTGGGTGCCTTACCCTCGGCCTCAAAGACCATCATTACACTTTTTTTGACATTATATATTAAACCATGCCTTCCCATATAAGCCTCACACATGGCCATCAGCTTTCTGAGCCCACAAATTCTTATAAATATCAATATAATTATAATTCAAAATATAATATATAATTCAAATTATATATTATACTAGCTGACCCGGCGAACTTCGTACCGCCTTAGTATGCAAAATTAAATGTATATTTTTCAATATTTCTGAGAGATTTTCTTAATATTTTTTTCCGTAAGAACCTTCTCCTAATAATAACAAATACAACAAAAAAAGAATTAGTGAAATCGGTCCAGCCATTCACGCGTGATGCCGTGACCAAGGAAAACGGGTTTCATTTTTATATATATAGATAGATAGATTTTTATAAAATAAAATTCAAATTATATCCCTCGGAAATATAAAATATACAATTATTATTTATCATACATCATACATCCATACCAGTGGCGTGCAGTTCATAGAGGCATAAAGGCACTGCTTACCCAAACGGAAATACAGTACCCGGCAATAAATATTGCACATCGACCGCACTCTATCGCACTTGAACAGCGACTGATAGTGACGTTTTGTCAGTCATAATATAGGTAGTGTGCGTCAGAGATAACGCTATACGAAGCCGAAATCAACCGATTGTCTCCCTCCAAAGGTCGATTGCAAGTGTAAAATCAACCGATTGTCTCCCTCCAAAGGTCGAGTGATGTGCAATATTTATTGCCGGGTACTGTACGTCTATGCTTATTTTTCATATAAACAGCTAGTAAATAGGTATTCTGTCTAACTAATGCCTACCCTAGCTTCAAAATCTGTGCACGCCACTGATCCATACTTACAAACAAACATAACACGCATTCATACATACTCGTGTGTTCATAATATACATACATCAACGTACTTACCGACCGAGCCGACGAAACGCAAGTTTGTCTCAATGCCTACGTAGGTGTTCGTCTTCAAGTTATTACCCTCGACGAAACGGGGACGGTATATTATGTGTTTGCCCTAAGAGGTTGTGTGTTTGTTTGTATTGTCTTTTTTGTTTCCATTTTCCTGGAAAACTACTGGACCGATTAATATGCGGTTTTTTGCATTAGCTATGTATAGCTTGTGAGAAGGTTCTTAGATATATTTTAGGACCATAGACAAGCAAGCTGAGCTGTAGTCTATGATTTTAATTTTTCAATATGTTACCATTTATCTCAAAAAGTACTGGGCCGATTAAGATGCGGTTTTTTGCATCAGATATGTATAGCTTGTGAGAAGGTTCTTAGATATATTTTAGGACCATAGACAACCAAGCTGAGCTAGTGATTTGGTAAGTGGTAACTTGTTAAGATCTCATCGTAAACCCGTCGTGTTTAGACTCTTTTGGTTTGTCTTGACTAGCATTTTGTACCTAGATGCTGCTTAGGGTCTCATGATGGAGCCAGGAGGTGGTCATAGGAACTCCTTAAGTTCTTATCGTAAACCCGTTGTATTTCGACTCTTTTGATTTGTCTTGACTAGCACTTTGTACCTAGATGCTGCTCAGGGTCTTATGATGGAGCCAGGAGGTGGTCACGGGAACTCCTTAAGTGATCACATTTTTTTAAACAATTTTTATCAGAATATTAAAATTTAACACTATTTGACACCTCTGCTCATTACTAAGCTCAAGTTTTATCTCGGAATGAGAAGGGTTTGGCCATAGTCCACTACGCTGGTCAAAAGAACTACGGAGCCGGCAAATATGCAGTTTTGTGTTTTAGATATTAGTTTATATATACTTTTGCTAAGTTCTAATTGTTGTTTCAATGGAGCTCTGTAGTTCGTCGTGGGTTTTTTAAATTTTTTAATTTTATTACTTGTAATGTATGTATGAAATTAGCAGCGCGCGCCGCGCTTGCTAGCGATGCCGTGCAACCGGCGCGAGCTTCAGTGCGGTCCGGCACTGTGACGTTGTGACGTTGTTACGTTGCGTACGCGGTACGAGGCACGAGCTCAGCACCGCTAACTTACCTTCTATATTTATTATAATAAGTGATCGCGTATTTGTTATTATTGATAATTATAGTATAACGTTCATATTGACAATATAGTTAATTACTTTGAACGTGCGAGTGTGTTATTTGGATCACCTACCATCTCCAAAGGACATTTACCGGTTGGTAACCTCACACCCGGAACTTATAATGTTAAATCCACAAGTATTCGAATGGAAAAAAACATGAGCTTGAGTTTGCCGGTGGTCCGCAGTGCGAGCGGCAGTGCGCGGCGCTCGAGGCGGCGCTGGAGGCGGCGGCGGACGCGGGCGCGGACGCGGACGCGGAAGCGGACGAGGACGCGGTGGCCGCGCTGCTGCCGGGCGCGGGCGAGTGGGCGGCGGCGCGCGCGCTGCTGGCGCCGCCGGAGCGCCGCGCGCAGTTGCTGCGGCGGCTGACGGCGGCGGCGGCGGTGGCGGCGGGCGGCGCGGCGGCGCGCTACTGGGAGGAGGGCGGCGCGGCGCTGGCGGCGGCGGCGGCGCGCGAGGGGCGCGCGGGCGCGGCGGCGCGCGAGCTGCTGCCGCTGTTCCCGCACAACGCGCAGCTGGCGCTGGGTGAGCCGCACCGTGGCCGCACTGTGGCCGCACCGTGGCCGCACCGTGGCCGCACCGTGGCCGCACCGTGGCCGCACCGTGGCCGCACCACGCCGCACGACACGCCGACACGCCGCACATTCATTCACATATTATGTATATCTATCGACCCCCGAATGTGAATATTTTCTATTCCATCTTCATATAATTGTACGTGTATTTATGTAATTTTCCGCCACATCAGCATGATTTCATGTTGAAAGTTGGAACTATTTTCATGATTTCAAAAAAGTCCAATAGTCGCGTGACGCTTGACTTTCATGGTTAACTTGACTCAAGATTCTATTCTTACGATTTTCAAAGGACTAGAAGAATGCTTTATATGAGAAGATGTTTTATCGATACCTATATTTTTAATATTTTTTAAAATATGTTAATATGTTACTTACCTGTCTGAATTATTGAAGTGAAAACTTCTTTTGCCGGAGCACTTTTTGGTAGGGGGTAAACTTGTGGTTTCGCGTCACCGACATGTTCGCGAACATCGATATGCTCGCGTTGTTACGAATACTTAAACATACTACATTCGAAATTAAACTTTAATTCTTTAATGTTAAGGTTTATATTATAATTATTTAATTTTTTTTTACTGTAAATAATAATAATATTCGTTTTCACTTCTATTGGCAGTTGGAAAAATATATTTTATCTACTCCAGCATCGAAGAGTTCCAATTTCGAATTTGACAACTATATCGAATTGAACCCTCTTTCGTGTTTGCTTCTCATAACGATACAGTTCGTTGTATGGGAGCTGTATCGTTATGAGTCGTAGCTGTATCGATATGGTTATCTTCATAAATAGGATACCTATAGCTTAGCGGCTCTGGGTTCTGGCACTTTCCCAACCACAGAGTTCTTAGTATGTAGAGGAGCCATACCTACATCATGGCGGATGGTGGCACCCGTCATTGAATATGTACATATTATATATTTCATCTCCACCTACTCTATACTCTATGTACCCAACCCACTCTATGGTTGGTACTGCCACTCTTACTGCCAATATTTAAAAAAAATTAGAAAAATTGCGCGGTAAACGGATTACTTTTGCAACTTGTGAAATTTGTATTGATTTGACTATTTTATTAATTTACAAAGTAAAAAATTATAAAGACGTCCTTGTCGTAAGTAGATAAAATCTTGTATGCAACTGTACGTAATTAGTCATTTTAATTCTCGTACTATCCTATTTTGATACTCGGCAAGCCTCGTATCAAAAAACAGCACTCGAATTAAAATGACCCTCATTACGATACAGTTGCATAAATAGCTATTACTTACTTATTTATTTTGTCGTACTTGGAGCTTTTTGCTATCATTCGTTACACGTGTCGTCCCCCGCCCCCCGCAGAGAGCGCGTGCGCGCCGCAGTGGGCGTGGAGCGGCGCGGGCGGCGCGGCGCAGCGCCTGCGCGCGCTCGCGCCGCGCTCCGACACGGCCGCGCTCGCCGCGCTGCTGCCGCCGCTGGCGCGCGCGCTTCGCGTCGACTTCGCGCCGCCCGGTGAGTGCCACGTGACGCGCGCCCGGCGTGCAGCGTGCGCGCGCGGCGCTCACCGGCCGCGTGTGTGTGTGTGCGCAGAGGCGGAGCGGCTGGTGCGCGCGGCGCGGCGCGCGACCGCGGGCGGCGGCGGCGCGCTCGCCTGGGCGCTGCGGTTGGAGGCGGAGGCGCGCGCGCCGCGGCCGCGCCTGCAGAGCGCGCTGTACGCGGCGCTGGCGGCGGCGCCGGGCGCCAAGTGGCTGTACGTGCGCGGCGCGGCGTGGTGCGGCGGCGAGGCGGCCGCGCTCGCCGACGCGCTGCTGGAGCGCGCGCTGCGCCTGCACGCGCTGCCCGACGAGCTGCGCGCGCCGCGGCACGAGACCCGCGACGAGCCCGAGCAGCGCCAGTAGACGAACGTTATACGCGATGTTGCCCTTTGATTCCGTTGACCTCGCCTCGCTGTGCCGCGCCGCTGAACAGTTTGTCGGGGAATAATGTCCCGCTCAGTCCGGATGAACGAAATCGATTTTAATTTTTTAATAGCGACATCAGCTATAAATGTCGACCGTTGAGAAATATAATTCTGGAAATATTATCTAACTGATAGATGACAACGTTTGTCTGGAAGTCGACAATCGTCGCCGTACATCGAAGTCAAACTTACGAGTTATGAATTTTGTTCAAAAGTACCCGGTCACGTCGAAGATTGTCAGAATTTGTTAAAAAACGGGAAGTGTTATAGACGTACTGATATTAGAATAAACTAGACTTTTGTCAACGTTTAGCTGGAAAACGACCTAGAAAACAATGAAGTTTCTTGAAGATTTTTGTCTTGAATTGGTGGGAAACAATTTCCAGTTCCTGTATTTCTAGCAAATTTTATTAAAGTATTACCAGACCTCTTCAAATTTTTTTTTAAATCTTTAATTCTTGAAAAAACTAAACAACACACCGTTTGCACATCTTCCGAAGGTCGACTGGGAGACGAAGCTCTCGAGCTTTACTCCGCCTGTTGCAGGATGCAGTTCTGGTTTTGCAATAAAATTACAAAAAAAAAAGATTTCGTAAATACTCTGTTTCCAGCAGCTATGCAATCTTCTAAAGAGGTTTATATTTTCGAAGAAGATATGACATTTTATGTCACTCAAAATTTCATCTACCTATTCGGTGTGCGGTGATTTGTAAAATTAGGTTTTGATTCCCTTCTGCGTACCTGTGTAGTGTATACTCGCATAGCAATAAGAGGCTACCCGCAAGCGGAATGCGTGTCGCGCAGTGAACGGTGCGGCGCGAACGCCCGTGACCCGTATGTATAGCGAGCGCGCGTGCGTGCGGCCGCTGCTGCTGGCCGCCGCGCTGCTCGCCGCGCGCCTGCCGCCCGCCGCCGCGCGCGACGCCCGCGACGTGCGCGACGTGCGCGACGCCGGCGACGACGACGACGACGACAGCGACCCCGCGCCCTTCATGGTGACTACTCCGCGCGCTCTGCCGTGATATACGACTACTCCGAATTCAGAATTGCACAATTCATTCGATTTATAAATAATTGATCAAGGTCTCTTGGATTTGGGTGGACTGGCAATAGTGTCCGTCCGTCCGTCCGTCTGAGCCTTCTATTCCCACTTCAAATTCACATCTGTAAATTGACGGCTGAAAACCGAAAATTACCTACATAGGAAAATTACGAAAATTCTTAAACGAAAAGGTTCACCTTCATATTTAGGTACTTCACAGAAGCAAATGGGGAGTATTTTTACCCTAACTTTACCTATACTCAGGTTTGTTGTTAGATAAGAGTAAGTATCTTTGAATAGAAATCAGGTAGGGTACCTACCTGAGTAGGTAATTTTTTTTGACGTGAAAACTTCTTTAGGCGCGTTGAGCATTTTTTGGTAGGGGATAAAAATGTGGAATGGTGTCGTGACTCGTGACTCGTGACCGACACCGTACTTCTTAAGACAAAAGATCTTAAGTATAAGTTCATATATTGAATTATAAACTTTCGACAGATTGTGAACCGTAACATACTGCTTACAATTTAACGCGTTATTTTTCGATAAATTGTATCTAATATATTAGGTATATTAACCCGATAGAACCTAAGTGCCCGGCACTACCTGAATATTCATGTCAAACCCTAACCTAACCTATAGTTCGCGCGCGAGTTGAATGCAGAGTAGGTAAATGTATGATGACACTTACATTTACTCTGCATTCAACTCGCGCGCGAACTGTACAAGAAAGAGACAAGAAAACGTAAAAACAATAAATATTTCATAAATTAATACTCAGAACATTGAACGGTTCACAATCTTTCGACAGTTTATACTTAATCTAGCGGGATAGAAACCGTTAGATTATAATCTAACGGATTTTACAATCTTACGGTGACATATATACCTAACTGTCAGGGTTCTCCACTTAGGGCTGTTAAAATAAATAAATAAACATTTATTTCACATCTAGGATTCATACGGTGTTAGTAACAAAACATCTTAAAACTATGTTAGTAATAAAAAAAATTGACAATGAATTAATTTATCTCAATTTATGTACCTGTACCTCTTACGATACTTGGGAGTTGACATGTAAGCCAACCCAGTGCTTCATAAAAGCCCCAAATTTAGGGCGTAAACAAATGCGAAAGGCTTCTTTTAGGGCCTATATACATATTTGACGGGCCATTTTTAGGGTTTTTTGGCTTTTTATATTTTTTACCTATTTTTTATTTGTTACATCTATCATTTTACCTAGTTACTGTTACTACCGATTCTTATTATATTGTAAGCAGTATGTTACGGTTCACAATCTGTCGAAAGTTTATAATCTATCGAGATAACAAACGTTATATTATAATCTAACGGTTTTTACAATCTTACGGTGACATATAGGTACAAAACATCCAAAAATACTTTGCTTAAATCTTGTCAAATCTATTGATACTAAGATGATACATGAAGAGTGAACGATAGTCCTAGAGGCGATAGAATGTATATGTGTGCGATGCAGATGGTGCTGGAGCACGAGGACCGGTGGCAGTGCGCCGCGTCGCTGGTGTCGCTGCGCACCGGCCTCACCACGGCGCGCTGCGCTCGCGGGCGCGGCGGCGGCGGCGGCGGCGGCGGCGGCGGCGGCGGCGGCGGCGGCGGCGGCGGCGCGCGCGAGCTGTGGGCGCTGGCGGCGGCGCTGGCGGGCGCGCGCGGCGCCGCCACGCCGGCGGCGGGCGCGCGGCGCGTGGCGCGCGTGGCGCTGGCGGGCGACGGGCGCGACCCCGCCGACCCGGCGCGCGACCTGGCGCTGCTGGAGCTGGAGGCGCCGTTCGGCCGCGCCGCGCGCGCGCAGCCCATCCTCATGCAGACCGAGCCGCGCCTCGCCGCCGCGCGCTGCCACGCCGTGCGCGCGCTGCCGCCGCGCCCGCCCGCCGCGCGCGCGCGCTTCCGCGTGTGCGGCCTCGGCGTTGCGCCGGACGCGCGCTGCGCCGCGCGCCTGCCGCACTGGGCCGCGGCGCGCGAGCGGCTGCTCTGCCTCGCCGCCGACGAGGACGACGTCATGTGCGAGGTGAGCGCCGCGCCGCCGCCGCCTCCGCCGCCGCCGACACGCAGCGCGGCGCGGCGGCGGCGGCTCACGGCCCGCGTGCTTGCAGCGCGACCTGGGCGGCGGCGTGGTGTGCGGCGGCAAGCTGAGCGGCGTGCTGAGCGCGCTGGGCGCGACGGGCGCGACGGGCGCGCGGCGCGCGTGCGGCGACACGCTGGCGGCGCAGAGCGTGGCGCGCTGGCGTCGCTTCCTGCACTGCGCGCACACGCTGCGCCAGTGCGGACGGTGAGAACTCTTCCTACTTATTTTATTGACATACTTATTTATTCATTTATTGCCATTAAAAATAAACACCACTATACTTAAGCTCATTAAAATGACAATCACACTGTTGCTTACTGCACACTGCACAAAGTACATTCGACGTCACAAACGACGCCATGACACCGGGGAGCGTTTTGTCGTGAATTTTAAAATATAAATTTCAAATGCCAATATTATTTACCAAACCTTATTTTTCTGCTGAAATAAGATATTTTTTCGAAATAGTATAGATACTTCCGAACATAATCTGACCATTTTTAAAAAACAGTCATCATGTGTATTCCGAAGTTATAAGGCTCTGACAGACGGACGTTGATGTCTCTTAAATTACTTATGTGAAGGTAAATTTAGGGGTCCCATTAGTCACTAAGGGACCCTTTAAAAGTGGTGAAACGGAAACGATTCCCTAACTGGCCCCTAAATATGCTAAGGGGTTCCTTAAATCTTATGGGTCGTCGGTAAAAGCGGGCATTGGACTATTAAGCAGTAGGTACCTACTCGATTATTGTGTTGTATTGTGCCAGCGGCGCGTGCGCCTCGGAGTGTACCGAGCACCGGCTGCTGCCGCCCGCCGCAGCCGCCGCCGCCGCCGCCGCCGCCGACGAGCCCGCGCCGCCCGCCGCGTCCGCCGCCGCCGACGTCGCGGCCGACGAGGAGCTCGCTACGAGTGAGTACGCTTCGGCTCCGGCCCCGGCGCCGCACGCGGTGCGCACGCTCACTTCCCGCCGTGCTGCAGGCGCGGCCGCCGCGACCGAGAGCGCCGAGCCGCCCCGCCCCGCCCGCACCCGCGCGCCGCCGCACGCGCCGCCGAGCCGCACCGCGCTCGTCACGGTCGCCTTCTTCGGCGACGAGCACGCGTCCTCGCCGAGACACGCGCAAGAGTTTGAACCGAACCGCGCCGACTTTAAGGTACACGGAATCATGCTAATATTATAAATGCGAAAGTGTGTTTGTTTTTTGGTTTGTTGGTTTGTGCTTCGTTCACGTCGTGACGGAACAACGGATCGACGTGATTTATGCCATGGATATAGGTAGGTAGTTGCGGACCTGAACAGTGACATAGGCTACTTTTTTCCCGGAAAATTAAGGAGTTCCCGCGGGAATCAATAAAACTTAGACCACACAGACGAAGTCGGGGGCATCAGCTAGTAGCGAAATAATAATTCTTATTTTTGACAAGATGACTCGACCCGGTGTCGCATGTGTAGACTTACCTAATAATGTACCTACTACTTACCTAAAACGTTAAAAGTTGCCACTCGTTAAGTATATATTATGATGCTATCGCACTGATGACTGACCGCGATTGATTTGCTGGTCGAGTTGTACTTCTAGCGTCCATTTCCGAACACTCATTTGATCTGCAAGAAAGTTATACGGGAGCAACCTAGCAGCGTACCTAATATCTGTGAACAAACAGAAGGACATGGAGTAAAATCGACAAAAACTCTCATCCTATATCCCGAATACTTATTTATTTAAGTTGCATTCCAATCCGTCCAGTAGTTTTGCCGTTTAGTCCGAACAGACAGAAAGACATAGACAACAATTCTAAACAAAAAATGGGCTTTGTATCGATAATTTTCTAAAAATATTCAGTGTAAGTACTGAAATCGTCCGATTAATTTTTATTATCAATATAGATAGACGATAACGGAAGATTGAATGTGTTAGAAAAACTATTAGCAAAAGTACTAAGCTAACTGTACGGACCGTAATTTGTCCCAGCGAGCGGAGAATACGAGTTCGTATGCATTATATATCCATCTATTGCAATATCAGACCCGGATGATAAGTCATAAAAAAATCAACGCACACGAAACCCACTCGCACTCGTGTAATGCATACGAACCCGCCTGTAGGCAGCTCAGACCCGAACTCCCCGCGTGCGCTTGAAGGCGGGCGAGTACGGCGACAACGCGGCCGACTACGCGGGCGAGGACGCGCCGCCGCCGCCGCCGCCGCCCACCGTCGCCGCCACCGTCGCCGCCGCCGCTGCCGCCGCCCGCGCGCCACCCACGCCCACGCCGCGCCCGCCGCCCGCGCCGCCCGCGCCCGCGCTGCAGCTGGCGGCGAGCGCGCTCCGCCGCGCACCGCCCGCCCCTGCGCTCCTGTATTGTGTGACTTTGATACTTGGCAAATGAAATAAACGATCAAAACGTCCAAGATTGTTTTTACCCTCGACGAAACGAAGACGGTATATGTGTTTGCCCTAAGAGGTTGTGTGTTTGTTTGTTTGTGTACTTTTTTGTTACCTATGATTTAATTCTTTCAATATGTTACTATTTTACTCAAAAAGTACTGCGCCGATTGAGATGAGTTTTTTTGCATTAGATATGTATAGCTTGTGAGAAGGTTCTAGGTTTTATTACCATAGACAATCAAGCTAAGCTACAATCGTGATTTGGTAAGTGGTCATAGGAACGGTGGACAAGTCCTAGGTAAGCGACAGAAGCGACGCGATGCGATGCGTCAGCATAGAATATGACAGACGTATCTACGTGACAACGTAGGCCACGTGAAGGGTCAGCTACTGTCGCATCGCATCGCATCGCGTTGCCACGTCTATCGCTCACCTAGGACAACGGGTTGAAGTTCTCATCGTAAACCAACATTAAGACTCTTTTGATCTGTCTTGACTAGCATTTTGTACCTAGATGCTGCCCAGGGTCTCATGATGGAGCCAGGAAGTGGTCATGGTAACTCCTTAAGTTCTCATCGTAAACCCGTTGTATTTGGACTCTTTAAAATCACCCAACCGTGAGCAGTGACGTAAGCAAAATCGCTCCAAAACTTGTATTTTTTGCATAAATCTCCGAAACTACCGAACTGATCGACGCGTACGAAAGCACGTTGAAAGCGTCTCGGCGAAAGCTATCCAATGTTACTAGAACGAGGAAGATAGGGAAAAATATAAATTTTTATTTATTGTCGCCGTCTCCAAAACTACTAAACCGATCGGCACGGCTCAGCAGCATAGATGTATAGTCAGCAGTCTTCAAAAGCGTCTCGCACAATAGTATCATGCCACTGGTACAAGGATCAGATTTATTTAATAAATAACAAAAACTATGACAAGATTTAATAAAAAAAACGTTTCTGTATTCATTAGATAAACGAGTTTTCCTCCAAAACTATCAGATTGAAAGTCCTGAATAGATCAAAAGCATAAGACGAAGATAAATGTGTAACATAACAAAAAGAAAAAAACTCGTAAAATAATGAGATATCACTGACCAATATAACGTGTAACTAGAGTAATGAAAAATATACTGAGAAAACGGCAAAGTTAAGTTTGTAAACGTGGTGTCACATTGCAACCGTTAGGTTAGGGCGAGTTAGGTTAGGGCGAGTTAGGTTAGGGCGAGTTAGGTTAGGGCGAGTTAGGTTAGGGCGAGTTAGGTTAGGGCGAGTTAGGTTAGGGCGAGTTAGGTTAGGGCGAGTTAGGTTAGGGCGAGTTAGGTTAGGGCGAGTTAGGTTAGGGCGAGTTAGGTTAGGGCGAGTTAGGTTAGGGCGAGTTAGGTTAGGGCGAGTTAGGTTAGGGCGAGTTAGGTTAGGGCGAGTTAGGTTAGGGCGAGTTAGGTTAGGGCGAGTTAGGTTAGGGCGAGTTAGGTTAGGGCGAGTTAGGTTAGGGCGAGTTAGGTTAGGGCGAGTTAGGTTAGGGCGAGTTAGGTTAGGGCGAGTTAGGTTAGGGCGAGTTAGGTTAGGGCGAGTTAGGTTAGGGCGAGTTAGGT